>OX418216.1:10872760-11495108 GCA_948455865.1 Conomelus anceps
AAGTAAGTTATGATAAACTTTTACTTTTGAAGACACTTCTATTTTCAATAGCAATCAAAGAACCTCTAAAACAATAATAGTGTTTGGAGTAAGATTTTTCAGCTTATGGCTATCTACAGAGTTTCATATAGCGTCGGCCGTTAAAGTTGGGCATTCACGTTCCAACTTGTAGTACGACTTGCAGTACTGCTAGATGGATAGTCGACTCCACTCACGCTCCTACTTGCAATCCAACTTTATTCCTAGTCACCTGTGAGCATCGCTCTTGAGCCGAAAAATGTAACCGATGTTGCCCGAACTTGCCCGAAGGTCATGCACTGACTGAGATAAGTTGGACGACTTTAATCCGACTCCCCCACACACGCTCCAACACCGTCGACAGTCTGAAGTCGTCCCTCTAGTCATCCATCTACAATTCCAACTATCCAACAAGCCCATTCACGTTCCGTTCTCGGATCCAACCTTGAAGGTTGGACTGCAAGTCGTACTGCAAATTTGAACGTGAATGCCCAGCTTAACGCTTGCTGAATCCATGCCTACTTCAAACGTGAAATATAAAATCTAATCTGACAATATCGAATGGATTGGGAAACATCAATATGGAATAATTTATTCATGAATTGATAAAGTGTGTTTATTATACCCTTCAGTTGAATATTTAAGCAACAGTAAATACATAAAGTAAACAGTAAACATAATTTATCCACTTTTTCAAATTTGCGTAGTTGATCATAATACAAATATCGGGAGGACACCATTTGTACGACTGTCGTTTTGACCGACTTAGTAAACAAAGGTGGTTCAGTCACACCTAGCCAGGTTAGGTTAGGTTTGGTTATGCTGTTATGGCTGCGCTAGCAGTAGGTCGATCAAACTGTTAGGTCGTCCTAAAGGATACCACCCCTACATATCTTGCTTTCAATGTAGTTATTAAGAATTAGGCCTGTTATAAATTGATAAATTTGAAATCTCGATGAATTCTCGATGAGTATTACTGTTCTCTGTTATCCATTAATTTTTCACGTATTTTTATTTAATTATTTTGGTTTATCAGTAATTGAAGCAACAACATATTGAAGGTGCTTAATCTTTTGTAAATATGATAAATAACCTTTCTCGTGCAAAACTGATTTTAGACAAGAACAACTCTATAGCGAGTATTAGGTTGGTCTTGATTTAGCGAGTGTCATCATTATTTTGCAAAATGTCTCTATAATAAAGATGTTGTGCAAATCTACGCTAAAAATCCATCAAGCTGGGCATTCACATTCCAATTTGCAGTTCGACTTGGTAGGACTGCTAGTTGGATAGTCGTCTCCACTCACGCTCCGACTTGCTATCCAACTAGCGATCCAACTTTAGTCCTAGTCTGTTTTCACAGCTGTGAACTTCTCTCTCAAGCCGAAAAATGTAACCAAAGTTGCCCGTACTTGCCCGAAGTTCAAGCACTGTCTGAGGTAAGTTGGACGACTTTGATCCAACTCCCCCACTCACGCTTCAACTCCGTCGACAGTCGGAAGTCGGACCTTCCAGTCGTCCATCTACACTTCCAACACTATCCAACAAACCCACTCACGTTCCGATATCGGATCCAACTTTGGAGGTTGGACCACAAGCTGTACTGCAAATCGGTACGTGAATGCCCAGCTTCAACGCTAAAAATACTATTATCAGTTTCAAGCCACTAAAGCTGGGCATTCACGTTCCGATTTGCAGTACTACTTGTGGTCCAACCTCCAATGTTGGATCCGATACGTGAATGGGCTTGTTGGATAGTTGGAAGCGCAGATGGACGACTAGAGGGACGACTGGAAGGTCCGACTTCCGACTGTCGACGGTGTTGGAGTGTGAGTGGGGGAGTCGGATTAAAATCGTCCAACTTACCTCAGTCAGTGCTTAACCTTCAGGCAACATTGCGCAACTTCGGTTACATTTTTCGGCTCGAGAGCGACGTTCACAACTGACTAGGAATAAAGTTGGATTGCAAGTAGGAGCGTGAGTGGAGTCGACTATCCAACTAGCAGTACTACTAGCATAGTCATACTGCAAATCGGAACGTGAATGCCCAGCTTTATACTTTTAAATACGTGAATGTGGTGCAATAATACAACAAAGAGGCTAGAATGATTGAATTCAAATGGTTATGTAATACAGTATATAAAGATTCAGAGATGATGCAGTTAGTTCAATAAATTAATTAAATATTTAAAAAATAACTATGAAAAATTAAATTCTGTGCAACATCTTTGGACTTGTTTGAATGCTACTGCACAATAATTGTAACCTCTGTGCTGGATCAGCCATTCTTGACTTAATTTCAGCTGTGGCTAGGTAACTTGAATTTGCGATGTTTGGAATTGGAGTTGGTCTCCTTGCCTAACGTAAATTCAAACAGAAAGAGAGAGAGAGAGAGAGAGAGAGAGAGAGTGAGAGAGAGATAGATAAGTTAGCTTTATTTTTGCACTTTACAGTTTATAAAAGTGCTGTGGGCGAAGTTTGGGCATAAAAAACCCCTCTTCCACTTGACCCACTAGAGTGAAGTAGCTTTGTGATGTATTTAATGCTAATACGACTGATTAGACATCGATATTCACTCATTTGTTGATGCCTTGTACATTCTGGCATACCAGATTTTTCATTTATTCATTTCACTTACAATAAAAGATGCAACAGGAGTTAACTCCCAAAACTGCATCTACAGCAAACAAAAATATAACTTATTTATTACAATAAAAAAAGCATTAATTTTATAAAGATTTAATAAAATAATAATTCTTCAAATTCAGCTATTACAGCAGGTCGTGATGTGCGACTTTCACCCGGGACCATGATGGAAATTTGTTTTGGAGCCCCCAGAGTACAAAAATCATAGTGGCACAAAATGTTATATATATATATATAATGTGTCTGATAGCACGATAACTTTTGAAGGAGATGTCCGATTTCCACCAAATTTGGTATACACTTTCCTCTTGTGAATAGCTTGGACAAGTTCGTTAGCCAGGAAAATCCAAAAAGGTTAACCCCCTTTTCGGGGGTATTTTCCCGCCAAAATTAGGGGTTTTCAAGAAAAAAAAGGGTTGTATTTGAAAATTTTAGTTCTATTGTTAGACTTTAAGATAGAGCTCATGGAGTCAAAAATTTTAAGGTATTGCACTGCCTTCTAGCTCAACAAATTTTCAAGATATCAAGAAAAACCATTGTTGTCAAAAGCTGTATCTTGCCCTATGGAGTTAGTTATTTGGTGCTAAAAAAGTGTTTCAGGAAAAAACTTTAATCTTTTTTTTTCTTGACTGTTCCTTATGGTTTTTGAGGCGCTGAATACGAATTTCAACTCATCCACCTCGAAAAACCAGTGCGTTTTGAGAAAAGCAGCCATTTTCAAAATGGCGTCGAAAATATTTTAATTTGTCAATTTCTGTGCAATATGAAAAAAGTGATTAGTTATCAGTATTTTTTGGTGATAAAAGCGAATATGGAGCTAGTTTTTTTTAATTTCAAATTATTTTAATTTCGTGGGGGGAGGGTTTGAGCGAATTTCTTGAAATGTAAATATTGCAGTTGGTCGTGATGTGCTACTTTCACCCTGAACCTCGATATAAACTTGTTTTGGGGTCCCTAGAGTACAGAACGCTTCGTGTTTTTTTCCAGAAATTAAAAAAATATATAGCCTATAGATATTCATATATATTTGAAAAAATACAGAAATTCGCTAAGTTTTGCAGGTCCTGCGAAAGGAGTAAATATTTAAAAAATAACTATGAAAAATTAAATTCTGTGCGACATCTTTGGACTTGTTTGAATGCTACTGCACAATAATTGTAACCTCTGTGCTGGATCAGCCATTCTTGACTTAATTTCAGCTGTGGCTAGGTAACTTGAATTTGCGATGTTTGGAATTGGAGTTGGTCTCCTTGCCTAACGTAAATTCAAACAGAAAGAGAGAGATAGTGAGTGAGTGAGTGAGTAACAGAGAGATATGAGAAAGAGTGTATGTGAGAATGAATTGGTGAGTGTTTGTGTGAGGTGAGAGAGAGATAGATAAGTTAGCTTTATTTTTGCACTTTACAGTTTATAAAAGTGCTGTGGGCGAAGTTTGGGCATAAAAAACCCCTCTTCCACTTGACCCACTAGAGTGAAGTAGCTTTGTGATGTATTTAATGCTAATACGACTGATTAGACATCGATATTCACTCATTTGTTGATGCCTTGTACATTCTGGCCTACCAGATTTTTCATTTATTTATTTCACTTACAATAAAAGATGCAACAGGAGTTAACTCCCAAAACTGCATCTACAGCAAACAAAAATATAACTTATTTATTACAATAAAAAAAGCATTAATTTTATAAAGATTTTAAAAAATAACAATAAAAAAATACATTACGAAAAAAAAAATGATAATAAAGAAATCGGTGATACAAAATAATAGGATAGTATTAATCAGAAATTAAAACGGAACCAAAGCTTTTTAGACATTTTTTACGGTACTTGCAATAACTATCACTAAATACATCATACTATCACAATACATCATAGTTATTATGACAAAGAGAAACTTTTTAACTGATTCATGTCAAAACATATTCTATTTAATTTCGAATTCCCCAAAATGCTATTAATTTATAGTGATGACTTCCGCAATGGCGGATATTGACAACAGCATTGAATAGCTGATGGAAATCGATCAATGCTACTGTACAGAAATATCAGTCACCACCGCGATCCGCGGTTCGATTCCCGGCGGTGACTGATATTTTTGTACAGTAGCATTCATCGATTTCCATCAGCTATTCAATGCTGTTGTCAATATCCGCCATTGCGGAAGTCATCACTATAAATTAATAGCACTTTGGGGAATTCGAAATTAATAAATTCTGTTTCTGTATATTTGTCAATTACTTCAAACTAACATATTCTAATTCAATTCAATTCAATTTATTTATTGTCAACAATACATAATAAAACATTCATATATTCAAACAAAAATCACATCACTTCTTATCATAATAATGAATATCTACATAAAACATCATAAATGAAATAATTGTTACATCCCTCTTTAAGCAAAGCTTGTGCTGAGGGATGGTGCATCTCTAAAATGCCAATATCATATAAGGCATTGAATTAAAAAATAACATGTATACTACAAGAAACCTGAAAAAAACATATCTAATTCACTCAGATATCCTCCAAAAAAAATAAGTATCAGTAAATAGTATTACTTTTTCGTAATCTGTATTCTATAATAGTTTTTATTATCAAGAGTTTTGTGTACTATAGCTCTATCAATAGCAGTAGTTCTATTCTTATATTAATTTTGTATTCTATATTTTCTTTCCCATTTTATCTCTCTAGTTTCTTTCCTTGCTCTTGCTTTTCATCACAATTTCATCCTCTTTGTTCACTTCATTTCCCACCTAAGACTCACTCTTCATCATCTAGGCTTAAAATACTTCTTGTCAAGTTGCCTTTGTATACAATAAATAAATAAATATGGGAAGCAGAACGGCCATGTTGTATGAGAAGAAACCTACATACATGGGTATAAAATTAATGAGTAAACTGCCGTCATCTGTGAAAGAGATTAAGGGCCGTATTTATGAACGTTACTTGAGGGTTACTTTCAATTCTTACGCGAAAACCATACTTAGTCAAGTGAGGGAGATAGCTTACTTGAATCCTCACTCAACGGACCGGTACAGTTTATAGTTTAACAATAGGTATCACATTATATAGAACACTGAGAAAACATAAGGGCAAAAATAATTTATTGAAATAAATTTTATAATAAAATAAATTTGAAATAAATTTATTAATAAGGAATACGGAATTATTTATAAAAAATGACTTCAATTGTTTTTGTATAATTTGTAATTCAAGCTCCCATTTTCTCTCTTTGTGGGCAATTTAAACAAGGAAAGCTTTTTCTGACTGTTCCATCTCAAACTCATCTCTAAAAATATCGGTTTGCTTTCTTTTTTTTGTGCACTGTGTTGACTGCTATACCTCTTCTGAAATCAAATAATGAAAGGTATCAATAATAAATGTAAATTATTGTTACTGTAATTTAAGCATTTTTTAAAATAATCATAAAATATACATAATTTCTGGAAAACGGCGTGTGAACTTTTTTAAGTTTTGAATATCCCATGATTAATAAAATAAAGTCTGTTGACACTATGCACATACTATATTGAGACTTGATTTAAATAATTTCATAATAAAAAAATTGAAATATTGTATGTAATAGTAATGTATGAATGTATGGAAGAGTATTTATTTTTTTTGCAATCATACTACATTTTAGAATTAATGTCAAGTAGAACTAGAATTGTTTCAAGTTCTCATCTGAATGAACTGGACAGGACAGTTGACTGGCACCAGTGGACTTGCTTCAGCTATTGGCAACGTGTAAACGCGGCATCAAATTAGGACAGTAGTGTTTGAATGAGCATTTGAATTCAAATCAATTTTCAAAGTATTCAGAAATATTAGATGTTTATTATATATGTATAACAATTTCAACGCTTCCTATCTCCTAGTTTACTAGCAATCAGGCTAATTAGCTTTCTAAGTCATAAGTATTGTAACTAATCAGTTCAATAAAATTTATTCTAATGGAAATTTCTCAATTATACGGTAATTATATAGAAAAACTGAAGAACTTATTTAGAACATCAAACTAGAATGGTACCTACTGAATTGGTTTCAACTGGGAATTATTCCAATAATGGATTCTTGCAATTTGTATAATCTTCAACTTTTGTAACATTCATTTCTAGTCAGTCACCTATTTAAAAAATATACGAAAAATGAAAGACAAATTCAAATGATCCTGTTATTCTGTTCTGCTGCTGTAGATTTATGTGCTCAATTCGTATAGGTCATTGTCTAAGTTGAATGTATGTTTCACATTCATTATCATCATTGAAATACGCAATGCAGAGCCGCATCTGAGAAAGTAAGTTACAGCCTTAAAACTAACCTCACGCTTAATCCTGTTTTGTTTGGATATACCCACATTTGACAATGCGACCGTATCGCTATCAATGGTTTTATGATATCGCTTCTTGATAATAACATACTAGTAAACCTTTCGAATTAATAATTATGAATTAATGTAACCTTAGAAATATGTAAGAATAACAAAGCTTACCTGGCTATGATCGCCAAAACTGTTGAACTCTTGTTCAATTTGCGTCCATATTTCATTCTTTTTTTGTTATTAGATCCATCTGTCCTTTTGCTTACAATAACGTCGAAATATTGCAGGACCAATAATTGTTTGAGAAATTTCTTCTCTTTCGATGAGAAGAGTCTGCGTTTTTCAATAATTTATCCCATTGCCGATAACAATCACAAAAGAGATAACCCGGAATCTGTTTTGAATTTGTTGTTTACATTGAACGAAATGCTAATAACGCATTCCTATTGGCTGCTGCGCGTGACGTCTTAATTGTTGGTGACGTCATTTCAAGTGACACTTTCGGAATCGCTCTTCAGTAAGAAACAGCTGACAAAAGTTAAGTAACGTTTATAAATACGGATTTTTCTCAAGTGACACTTACAGTATAAGAAACACTTATGTAAGTAACTCTTTCATTCAAGCTAAGTGTGGGTTTAAGGGCCGTATTTATGAACGTTACTTAAACCCACACTTAGCTTGAATGAAAGAGTTACTTACATAAGTGTTTCTTATACTGAAAGTGTCACTTGAGAAAAATCCGTATTTATAAACGTTACTTAACTTTCGTCAGCTGTTTCTTACTGAAGAGTGATTCCGAAAGTGTCACTTGAAATGACGTCACCAACAATTAAGACGTCACGCGCAGCAGCCAATAGGAACGCGTTATTAGCATTTCGTTCAATGTAAACAACAAATTCAAAACAGATTCCGGGTTATCTCTTTTGTGATTGTTATCGGCAATGGGCTAAATTATTGAAAAACGCAGACTCTTCTCATCGAAAGAGAAGAAATTTCTCAAACAATTGGTCCTGCAATATTTCGACGTTACTGTAAGCAAAAGGACAGATGGATCTAATAACAAAAAAAGAATGAAATATGGACGCGAATTGAACAACAGTTTTGGCGATCATAGCCAGGTAAGCTTTGTTATTCTTACATATTTCTAAGGTTTCATTAATTCATAATTATTAATTCGAAAGGTTTACTAGTATGTTATTATCAAGAAGCGATATCATAAAACCATTGATAGCGATACAGTCGCATTGTCAAATGTGGGTATATCCAAACAAAACCGGATTAAGCGTTAGGTTAGTTTTAAGGCTGTAACTTACTTTCTCAGATGCGGCTCTGCATTGCGTATTTCAATGATGATAATGAATGTGAAACATACATTCAACTTAGACAATGACCTATTCGAATTGAGCACATAAATCTACAGCAGCAGAACAGAATAACAGGATCATTTGAATTTGTCTTTCATTTTTCGTATATTTTTTAAATAGGTGACTGACTAGAAATGAATGTTACAAAAGTTGAAGATTATACAAATTTCAAGAATCCATTATTGGAATAATTCCCAGTTGAAACCAATTCAGTAGGTACCATTCTAGTTTGATGTTCTAAATAAGTTCTTCAGTTTTTCTATATAATTACCGTATAATTGAGAAATTTCCATTAGAACTGATTAGTTACAATACCTATGACTTAGAAAGCTAATTAGCCTGAATGCTAGTAAACTAGGAGATAGGAAGCGTTGAAATTGTTATACATATATAATAAACATCTAATATTTCTGAATACCTTGAAAATTGATTCGAATTCAAATGCTCATTCAAACACTACTGTCCTAATTTGATGCCGCGTTTACACGTTGCCAATAGCTGAAGCAAGTCCACTGGTGCCAGTCAACTGTCCTGTCCAGTTCATTCAGATGAGAACTTGAAACAATTCTAGTTCTACTTGACATTAATTCTAAAATGTAGTATGATTGCAAAAAAAAAAATATTCTTCCATACATTCATACATTACTATTACATACAATATTTCAATTTTTTTATTATGAAATTATTTAAATCAAGTCACAATATAGTATGTGCATAGTGTCAACAGACTTTATTTTATTAATCATGGGATATTCAAAACTTAAAAAAGTTCACACGCCGTTTTCCAGAAATTATGTATATTTTATGATTATTTTAAAAAATGTTTAAATTACAGTAACAATAATTTACATTTATTATTGATACCTTTCATTATTTGATTTCAGAAGAGGTATAGCAGTCAACACAGTGCACAAAAAAAAAGAAAGCAAACCGATATTTTTAGAGATGAGTTGGAGATGGAACAGTCAGAAAAAGCTTTCCTTGTTTAAATTGCCCACAAAGAGAGAAAATGGGAGCTTGAATTACAAATTATACAAAAACAATTGAAGTCATTTTTTATAAATAATTCCGTATTCCTTATTAATAAATTTATTTCAATAAATTATTTTTGCCCTTATGTTTTCTCAGTGCTCTATAGCCTATAATGTGATAGCTATTGTTAAACTATAAACTGTACCGGTCCGTTGAGTGAGGATTCAAGTAAGCTATCTCCCTCACTTGACTAAGTATGGTTTTCGCGTAAGAATTGAAAGTGACACTTTGCTCGAAAGTGTCACTTTCGATCAAGTGTGATTCATAAATACGGATTTCACTCAAGTGTGGCTTTTCAAGTGTCACTTTCGGAAAGTAACCCTCAAGTAACGTTCATAAATACGGCCCTAAGTAACGTTCATAAATACGGCCCTAAGAACATGGATATTTTTAAGAAAAAATTGAAAGAATATTTAACAGATGGTGTCTACTACAGTGTGCAAGAATTTATGGATGAAAATATAACAGAATGTTGATCGTGTAAATGTTTCATATAATACATGTGTGTGTGATTTTCTTTTTTTTTCATTCTTTGACGATTTCCTATACTCTTAAAGAGTCACCAGGAAGAAATTTAAATCAAAATCAAATGTTTATTTTTTGTAACCGAGCTATGTGTATAAGAGGCTCAAAACTAATTACCGTAGTTTTCAACGTTAGCGGATTTTTAGCCTTGATTTGCGCAACCTCTAATTTCAGTTGGTATTTTTCTAGATAAGCGCCCAGAAAAAAACGCTAGTCGAAGGTGAACCAACAACCTACGAAGAGAAAGTAACAGTTGTACTGAAGAAGGATTGGGCATTGAAGTTCAATGGAGCTCTATACCAGTCCGAAACGCCCTACAATGGAGAAATGCTCATCAAATTCCATAAGCCAGTGCAGATTGAGCCCGATCGCCTCTACTGGCTGATAGTTCAGTACGACAAACCCGGCACTTATCTGTTCACAAAGGACATCAGGTCACGCTATAGCACACACAATATAGATATAGACCTTTCAGTGGACTTTTCATCAATTACTGAACTATTGTTTACTGACACTCCTCCAAAAGCTACATCGACAGCTCTTACAACTACTAGTGTAGCTTCTGTATAGTGTTGTAAATCCAAATATTCAACATTAATTTAAGCGGCAATTACATTGAGCTAGTGTACAAGCTGATTGTAAACTTGCCAGTTTAAATCCATTTCTTTAACATGAATTTAGACAGCAATTACATCGAGCTAGTTTACAAGCTAATTGTAATCTTGCCAGTTTAAATCTATTTCTTTAACATGAATTTAGACACCACTTACATTGAGCTAGTTTACAAGCTGATTGTAAACTTGCCAGTTTAAATCTATTTCTTTAACATGAATTTAGACAGCAATTACATGGAGCTAGTTTACAAGCTGATTGTGAACTCGCCAAGTGTAATCTTGTTTACTAGCTGACTATTTTTCGTTCTGATGAGTCCGATGTCCGTATTTATGAACGTTCCTTCAGTGTCTCTTGACTCGAGGGACTCTTGTATCTTGACTCGAAGGACTCTTGACTCGAGGGACTCGTGAATCTTTACTCAAGGGACTCTTGAACTTGACTCGAGGGACTCTTGAATCTTGACTCAAGGGACTCTTGAATCTTGACTCAAGGGACTCTTGAATCTTGACTCGAGGGACTCTTGAATCTTGACTTGTGGGAGTTTTGAATCTTGACTCGAGGGACTTTTGAATCTTGACTCGAGGGACTCTTGAATCTTGACTCAAGGGACTCTTGAATCTTGACTCAAGGGACTCTTGAATCTTGACTCGAGGGAATCTTGAATCTTGACTTGAGGGACTCTTGACTCTAGGGACTCTTGAATCTTGACTCGAGGGACTTTTGAATCTTGACTCGAGGGACTCTTGAACTTGACTCGAGGGAATCTTGAATCTTGACTCGAGGGAATCTTGAATCTTGACTTGTGGGACTTTTGAATCTTGACTCGAAGGACTGTTGAATCTTGACTCGTGGGACTTTTGAATCTTGACTCGAGGGACTCTTGACTCGAGGGACTCGTGAATCTTTACTCAAGGGACTCTTGAACTTGACTCGAGGGACTCTTGAATCTTGACTCAAGGGACTCTTGAATCTTGACTCAAGGGACTCTTGAATCTTGACTCGAGGGACTCTTGAATCTTGACTTGAGGGACTCTTGACTCTAGGGACTCTTGAATCTTGACTCGAGGGACTCTTGAATCTTGACTCAAGGGACTCTTGAATCTTGACTCAAGGGACTCTTGAATCTTGACTCGAGGGACTCTTGAATCTTGACTTGAGGGACTCTTGACTCTAGGGACTCTTGAATCTTGACTCGAGGGACTTTTGAATCTTGACTCGAGGGACTCTTGAACTTGACTCGAGGGAATCTTGAATCTTGACTCGAGGGAATCTTGAATCTTGACTTGTGGGACTTTTGAATCTTGACTCGAAGGACTGTTGAATCTTGACTCGTGGGACTTTTGAATCTTGACTCGAGGGACTCTTGACTCGAGGGACTCGTGAATCTTTACTCAAGGGACTCTTGAACTTGACTCGAGGGACTCTTGAATCTTGACTCAAGGGACTCTTGAATCTTGACTCAAGGGACTCTTGAATCTTGACTCGAGGGACTCTTGAATCTTGACTTGAGGGACTCTTGACTCTAGGGACTCTTGAATCTTGACTCGAGGGACTTTTGAATCTTGACTCGAGGGACTCTTGAACTTGACTCGAGGGAATCTTGAATCTTGACTCGAGGGAATCTTGAATCTTGACTTGTGGGACTTTTGAATCTTGACTCGAAGGACTGTTGAATCTTGACTCGTGGGACTTTTGAATCTTGACTCGAGGGACTCTTGACTCTTGGCTCAAAGAACTCTTGAACTTGACTCGAGGGAATCTTGAATCTTGACTCGAGGGACTCTTGAAATGTAATGTATTTATACAGGCACAGGCTACATTACATTTCAAGAGTACCTCGAGTCAAGAGAAACAGAAGCAACGTTCATAAATACGGCCCCAATTCTTGTTATTATGTAATAAGTGTATGATAATGTTGTTATAGATGGAACTACAGTTTTAGGTGGGTTCCGAACCACTCGGTAAATGATGATGATAATAATAAGCGTATGACTTTTATTAGTGGGGAGACCCTTACGGGTAGTTCCACCTCGAAGTTTAAGCCATATTATGAAGAACATGGTGGACCTACAATTTTAGTTGGGTTCCGAACCACCGGGTAGGTGATAGCAATGCTTATAACACAGTCATAGAAGCACGGTCACCAATCCAAGCGCAGTCTTGATCGGTCGTGACTGAATACCACGCTCACCGCGTGACCAATCATCCCTTATGATAATAAGGTAGATAACTATGTTATTTTTTGCCGGTCACCCTTCCAAGCGCAGTCCCGAGCGCTCGTGACTGAATATCACGTTCGCCCAAACACCTCTGTATAGTGTTGTGCAATCTGCAATTTACGAAAAATTTCGAAAGCCATCTTATTACTTGCTGGGTTGTGGGTGTGAACTAGCCAAGCGTAAAACGTCGATTACGTGTGGTGAGTTTACTAGCAACAAGGAACACTACAAGCCGACCCGGCTACAGGCCTTAGGCAACCATGGTAGGAGGAAATATTGGTCTAGTTGTGTCATGTTTCAAGAGTCCGAATTTTAGTGGGAGGAGCTAGTTTGGCTTTCAGTGTTGCTACTCGCTGGCTTGTGTGCTAGTAAACTTGCCCAGTGAAATTTACGCTTTAGCAATTGCAATTAACAGTTGGGAAGTGATGGCCGCGAGGCGTAGCAGGTATCTGTTCAATCAGATAGAGGTAAGCTGCGTTCTCGTAGGTCCTGTTTGTAACGGTGACCGATTAGATTGACCAGCAAAAAAGACACTGTTCTCTACTGTAAAATCACTTCCCGGTGGTTCGGAACCCACCTAAAACTGTAGGTCCAACTCATCAATCACTATCATCCAAATCATTACCCACGCACAGGTCTCAGACCTTTGAGGGCTTCATCCTCAGAAAGAAAGAAAGAAAGTTACAAAGATGCATTGGTTCATGTGCAGACGATGTTTGAAAACTATCACAGTGTAATCGTTAATTAACTAGCTGACTATTTACATCTACGAAAAAGTTGAAAGCCGGTCTACTTAACTTGTGAGCTAGTAAAGAAGCTGTGTGAATACTGGTTGCTAGTAGACTAACTGCGAGTATATTGTTGTTATACGATTGGTAGGTATTAGAGCAAAGTGGATTAGAACTAATTGGTTAGTTCTAAATTATTTGTTAGACCGTGGAGAGAGGGTAGTTTTATCAGAATCACCATCTAATTCAATAGATTCTTAGTCACCGGCTAGTTGCGAGTAAACTCGCCCATTGTAATCGAGGCTTTATGCAACCTGCGAGTAAACTCGCCCATTGTAATCGAGACTCTGCAATCTCTGTTAACTTTATGTCGAATGAAAATTTAGGCCAGAAATTTGTTATTGTTATTCGCTTCTAATTCCATTTGACTCTTTATCAAACAAATGTTGTGGTCGGAAATATTATTCTGCTTTCTATTTTGTAGGATGAAGCCTGTCTGAGACCTGTGCGTGGGTATTATTTGTTGTCTGTCTACTTCCATTTGATTTATTGTCGTAAAAAGCAGGTTGGAGCGGGAAATTTCTTGTAGCTTGTTGTATGCCTCTTGTGCAAGGTTATTCGCTTAGGCCTATTAAAAACAAGGTTGTTCCGTTTTTTGAGAACTGGAAAAATGGTGGGGTATGACGTTTTTAAGTTCAATAAAATTGAGTATCTTATATCATTGACAGCTGATCAAAATGTAGTCAGTCAAATCAGTGGCATGCAAAATAAAGCTGGGCATTCACGTTCCGATTTGCAGTACGACTTGCAGTCCAACCTCCAAGATGTACGGCTTGTTGGATGGTTGGAATTGTAGATGGACGACTTCCGAATGTCAACGGTGTTGGAGCGTTTGTGGGGGAGTTGGATTAAAATCGTCCAACTTATCTCAGTCAGTGCTTGACCTTTGGGCAACATTGGGCAACTTCGGTTACATTTCTCACAGCTGACTGGAATAAAGTTGGATTGCAAGTAGGAGCGTGAGTGGAGTCGACTATCCATCTAGCAGTACTACTAGCAGTACTGCAAGTGGTACTACAAGTTGGAACGTGAATGCCCAGCTTAATACATTTTTATACTGAAAAACCTATTATATATGAATATATATATATATATTAATATATTTGTGAATGCGTGTATTCTGTTTTTGCAAGCTATCGCAAAGCAATTTTTGGCTGTTATTTTATTTCAACACTTATTAGGTAAAGTGGTAAGCCTTAGGCCTATTAAATTATTTCTAAATAAACTTTGTGATAAAACTAGAGCAGTGGTCGAATGATGTTAGCAAAATTAGTTTTATCACTTAATAGTTGTTGTAATTGTAATATATGTAAATAATTCATATTACTTGATCAATAATGTGCTGTCAGATCTAAGTTTCTATGTTATTTTTTGTGATGAATTGTACATGTGCTAGAAAATTGTCCGTAATTATTGATATAAACTAACAAAAAATGCCAGACTCACCAGTTTGAGTCCCATTGAACATGGGATACGAATGCGTTTTGAAATACATCACAATATTGTTGAAAATTTTGTATTTTATTAAATATTGCTTCTTATTAACATAGTATGTCATCATAATCATCCATTCATTCAATGCAAATTTGTTACAGTCATTTACATTTGCAGATACGATTTATAGTTATTTTATAGTCTTTTTTACAGTTTGTTATTAATTTAGCCTTGTTGTGACTTGAGGTGAATGAAGTTTTATTCGTCTCAGATACAAAAAAGGCTAAATCAATTGTGTTGCTTTCCAAATCTCTCTGTCGAATGATGGCTTGAACGCAAGAAGTAGCTCTCAGAGGTGGGCTAGACAGTATACACACTCACCTGTACAGTAGGCTTGGCAATAATGACTCTTTTCAATGAGTCGTTCAATCGCCCTCACTCTTATAAGTGAGTCGTTCATTTGAACTAGTTTAAAAATTAGTCATCAGCAATGCTCGTGCTCATTCACTACCATAGCTTGTTCAGCACTCATACACACTCAACAATAAACAGCCTTGTCGTATGTCTGGCGCCTCAATATAAATAATTCTCAGAATCTGAGTCATCAGTTTAATATTCCAGAGCACAGAGCTTATTCTATTTTCCAGAAGTAGTCAATCAGTTGCTATCGGTTGGTAATTATAATACATTACACCAAGCTCGTGGAGCTGAGAGAGTGAGTGAGCCAGCTGTTGTTGTAGTTAGTTCACTTCATAGTTCAAAATGCTCGTGGAGTGGGGAGGTGAGTGCTCTTGTCTAGCAGTGCCTATAGCAGGCCGCTGCACTGCTCTGCTAATTCAAGGAGCGCTCACTAGATGTTGCGTTGACTGTATTCCAACTAACTACTTTCTGAATTTGAACTACTAGTTCGTAGTTCATTTTAAAGAGTCAGTTACTTTGAACGTCTCGCTCATTCTGGTCACATCTCTACTGTGCAGCCAGACCCTGGGTAAAGGTGCGAGTGTACCGTTAAGCATAGAGCTTCAGAATTAGTTTCATTGGGCTTGGCATAAATACAACTCTGTTAGCCCAGTGAGGAAAGTAATCTCAACCTACCTCACTCCTTGTTTATGTAGTACGCTCTTTGGACCAAAATATAATGTTGAGGTCTGAAGAGCCACCTATAGTCGAAATCTGCTATGGTACTAAACATACATAAATATATTAACAGTGCTATATAGTATAAATATAAATATATTACTTTACTATTAAAAGTGCTAAAATTTCTTACCCGATTAATATATTCCTGAAATCATGCACCACTTATTTTGTGAGTTTATTTTTGTATCTTATTTCAAATCCATACTCTATTAGGATTGATAATAATTATTTAATGGTAGCGATTATTATTACTGTGCTTAAAAGGAGTTGAAAAAACTTTCAAAGATTGTCATTATTACATTTGAATCTTTGTATTTGACATCATTGTTTTTAAATTACCATCGCTGATCGATTCTTCAATGTATGGTTTAGAATACTTATTTCTGATTAATATCTCTAATATTAACTGAGTTATCTCTCAAACTATATGCAAATGAAACAAATTCTCAAAAAAAATGAAATTTAATCAAGACAACCTAGTCATTGTTATTTTTCATAGAAAAAGAATATTATTGATAACTAGAAACTTTGGGGAATCTTATTGTTAAAGACCCATTTATAAAAATTACAAATTTATGAGAATTATCACAATATTAACGTTTATTGTTACATATTTACAATATTTAATCGATATTGTTGAATTTCTCGACATTTTCTAGGAATAATACCGTATTAGTTATAGTATTGATCATCAATTGATATCGTATTGTTGAATTTTCGAGAAATAATACCATAACATTGTTAATACTTGTTATAAATATATTGTGAATAGATGTTATTTTATATTGAGATATTTAAATATATTTTGTGACAGTGAAAAGCTAGTTGAGAATATTCCCATGTTTACTTGTAAAGAAATTGCATGATATTTTGACTCAATAAATATAGAAAATGTGTAGTATCTACTTACTTGAAATTATCATTACCTGGGGCCCATCTTACAAAATTTAAAGTTTGTAAGCAGCAAGTAAATTTTTACAAATTTGTAAAAAAGTGTTGCTTAGGATGCACAGTGGAGCATTCAATACTTGATGGAAATCACCAACATCATCGCGAAATGTAGGATAGATTGGAATCGCGTGAATACCACCATCCCACAGCATGTATTTGATTTTGCGATGGTGGTGGTCATTATTGTCACGTATTGGATCCTTATAGAATCAACTTACACTATTACACAGCATGTGTTAGATTGCGTCATTTCGAATTACATCAGTGGCGCACCCACCACTTTGAGTGCTAAACCTCCGCAGGGCATCAATTCACGCCGGCGAATCCATTATCTGGGTGTCAACTCGCCCCATGTAAACGTCTCCGTGAGCCGTTTTGTGTTTTGATTAAAGTTTTTTGAATAATTGTTGGTGAGATTCATATTTCAATTTTGCGTTGCAATATTTTCTATTGTCTTTAAAATTCCATAGTATGGGGTAATTCTGGAAGTTTCATCCTTTCTATAATAATTCTATGGAAACAGCAGCCATATCAACAGGACTTTAATTCAGCAAAAAATGCTAAAGAGTACGGTAATGTTGTGATTTGTGAACCCGGAAAGAAGGATTTACAGCGTTATCGCTTGTGACAAGTCTTGGTCAAAGCAATTAATTACTCTTCTTTTGACACTTTTATGATATTTACTTGGAACTTTGTAGAATATTTAATGGAATCTTATCGAAGATTGTGGAAAATGCGAGAATTTCTTATCTGTTTGTTTAGAGTTCCATGGAACAGTTTGGAAGGGTCTCTGTCTTTCCAGATCAAATTAAACCTATTTAAAGCGAGCACGTAGGCAAAAGTTAGTCAGTCTTGTTTAAAATTTGTCAAGATAACCAGTGTCAGTAGTGATAATTAATTACCGTATATTGTGCCTTTAATGATCGGTAATTAATTTAACTCTTAAACTTATGTGGACTACTAATACGGTAGCTATATTATTGTATTACAGACTTGTGCTACATAAGTTTAATTGTTATTTTTCGACGTTCTTCTAGAATTATTGAACAATTATTATTTAATATTAGATCGGCCTTTTAACATTTAGTGATTGATTTTTGCACAGTAATATTGCAAACTCTATATTAATTGAACAATATCGATTTATCTGTTTTTTATTGCTTATTTGTGTGAGACATTACTGATCAGTGCGTGTTGTGGATTATTTGTGTGAATAATGATAAATTCAAGTGTTGCCAGCGTTATTTTAGATATAGAACCCATAACAGTAATATCCAGTGCTGGCTATTTGGAACATTGCCGGCCTTTGTTCAAAGGGAAAGAGATTTTGACAGTCATTAATCTGAACATACACGTGCGAACAATTTGCGCAAATTCGGTGTTTGTGCAAACAGTTTGACCGTCTATGGGGCTGTTTGAATGGTTGCGCAAACTGTTTGAGTAAAATCGGTCAGGATCGAAATAATTTTTACGAATATTCCTTGTTTGAGTACTTGTTTGACGTGTATGGTACGTTTTGTGCAAACTTTGGGCTTGTCAACTCCTGCTTCTAGACACTGTCAAGCAGTTTCCTTTCTATTCCATGGTTGAAAACGTAGTTCCAGTAATGTTTTTTAGACATGCTAATAAACTAATAAGACAGCTAATAGTTGCTAAAAAGACAATAACAGATTATGAACAGTGGGAACTTTGGAGAGAGTTTATTGCAGTGTATTGCGATTTACCTGATGAGTGGAAGGTGAAAGGTGATGATTATAAAGATAGAAATAAGGACGCGGCGTATAAAATACTCGTCGATAAAATGAAGGAAATTGAAATTGAAGGAAAATGTTCAACGAATCACAAATCGAAATGATGTTTGCATGTGTATGTGCTAACTTTATGTACAAACAGGCGTTTATACAAGCACCGAATTCGCGCAAATTGTTCGCACATGTATGGGGGGCTTAATGCATAGTGCATGGGTGATAATTATTGTGAACCAACCAACCTACCTTGGCAAATTAAGGTTGGTTTTTTCACATAGGAATCCTACTGAACTCATAAGTAAAAACACAAAATAGGCTGTGGTCGATAAGGCCAAGGCTTTAAAACAATTAACAGACACACATGATGAAGGGTTTCAAGTCAAAGAAGGTCCAGAATAAACGAAAATAGCGTCTATAATTTTAGAAAAGGTTAAATTCAAAATATCACAGATAAAAAAAATTAACAGCCAATAGAATAATCTCTCGTCGTCTTCCTTACAAAAGTAAATAGAATTTTTAGATACGGAATTTTGTGCAGTTGAAAACTTGAGTTAAAAAGATCACTGGCCAGGATATAAAATTCTCAACTTGAAACAAATGAAGATATGCCTAAGCATACTAAATGAAAATTATAAAGGTCTGTTGAGGACAGACCCGGATCTTGAAATGACTCCACGGAAAAGTAATATAAAAAAGGAAGTATGTCACCTGGATAGCAGTTTTGGTTTCAAGTCCGGTCCATAATAGTTATTTTATATTTTCCAAATGCTTTCCTGAACCAAGGTGTTGAGGTTACATTAATACTTTCGATTTCAATCTAAACCTGAACCAGGAAAACCTGTTGATACAAAAATACAAAAAGGATAAATTGGGAAATAACAATTTCACAATAATAATGACAGTAGTAACAAAATACATCGAATAAATGTAGTTAATAAACTTGAATTACTGTACCTGGATTTGACGACGAGAGATATTTTAAATAAAAGAAGACAGATTACTAACACATCATGTCTGTAAACAAATTCATAATCTTATTTAAAATTGATAATTATGGCATCAAGGTGTTAATTATAACAAATTATTTAGAAATCAAAGAAACGGCAAAACAATCCAAATCATATTTTAGGAGCCAGTGCCAAGCTGCAAAAAACAAGATGCAACAGGTTAGTTTATGCACAAAGCAAAACCTAGTGCAGTCTGGTAACATAACCAACAAAGGACGGTTACAGTTTAAATTGAAAGCTTGACTAGAAACGTTAAAAGGAGATTTAGTTAAAGTAAAATATTATGAAAAATACCTAAGTAGAAAATAAAATATTATAGCTAGAAATAATAAAATTAATGTTGAAGTGGGTGAAACCGAAGGCTCACTGAATGAATTGGTGTTACCAACTGCACCACATTTAACTAAAACAATGTAGCAATGCTACAATTGTACTAACGTTGTCAATTACCATGATGGTCAAAAGACAATAAAATTTATTTATTAATTTCGAATTCCTTTAATTGCTATTACTTTATACTGAAGACTTCCGCAATGGCGGATATTGACAACAGCATTGAAAGGCTGATGGGAATCGATGAATTCTACTGTACAAAAATATCAGTCACCACCGGGAATCGAACCACGGACCTCTCAATTGAATGCTGTTGTCAATATCCGCCATTGCGGAAGTCTTCAGTATAAAGTAATAGCAATTAAAGGAATTCGAAATTAATAAATTCTGTTTATGTATATTTGTCAGTTTATTCAATTGTCAGTCACTTCAAACTAACTTGTGAGATATGAGCCGATATGGCCAAGTTGAAAATGAATGCTGCTGTACAGAAAGGTCTCCATGGTCTAGTGGTTAAGGGCGCTCAACCGGCAATTCTGTTTATGTATATTTGTCAGTTTATTCAATTGTCAGTCACTTCAAAGTAACTTGTGAAAATTTATTTAATTCAGCTTGGCATGCAGAGCTGCTGTAGCACGATCGGCCTGTAACGTTTCTACTAGCTTAGCTACTAAACTAGCCCAGTGTCATTGATTTAAGGCTGTGTGATGGTTTTTTGTTCATATTTTTTTCTAACTTTATTGTATTGGACGTTATTTGGGCTTTGAAATTTTATCTATTTCTGTGAGAAAATGTTTTTTATGTCAATTATTTTGTTTGTTAAATATGCGGGTTCAAAGTTGAAATTTGTCGGTTTTTGGGTGCAGTCAGTTCCATCAGGTTAAGTAATGGCAACATTGAAAACTAGCTATAATCTGTTCACGGAATGGGTTGATGATGTAAACAACGATGTGCGTGCGAGAATGTATCTTCGAACAACAAGAACGATTCACAGTAGCCGATTCACAATTAACTACTGAAATACTATTGACGCACAGTATATAAGTGAGCTGTGACAACGAATGTGATACTGAACTCAGTGTGAACTGGTAGGAACAGTTGAAAACCTGTCTACTTTGAATTTGGTCAGATTTATAATCGCTGGCAGAGTAGCCAACACCAAAATACAATATTATTGTGGCCAAAGCCGACATTTAATCATGCAGGCTGCCAGCATAACACTTCAGATGAGATATATTGTATATAATTTTGATGAACTTTTATTGAATAATTGTTGGTAAACTTCTTTTTTTAATTTTGTGTTGCAATATTATTTATTGTCTTTGAAATTCCATAGTATGGGGGTTCCCTTAAAGGGTCGATTACATTGGGATAGTTACTCGCTAAGCGAGTAGCGAGTAGGACGTTACTGACCGACCGTGCTACAGCAACTCGGCATACCAAGCCGAATTATATTAAAAATTTATCTTCCAGAATCATCCCCATACTATGGAATTTCTAAGACAATAAATAATGTTTCAACACAAAATTAAAATATGAAGTTTACCAACAATTATTCAATAAAATTTCATCAAAACAATATACAACATATCTCATCTGAAGTGTTATGCTGGCAGCCTGCGTGATTAAGTGTAGGGTTTGGCCACAATAATATTGTATTTTGGTGTTGGCTACTCTGCCAGCGTGTATAAATGTGACCAAATTCAAAGTTGAGAGCCTGTCTACTTTGAATTTGGTGACATTTATACTCGCTGGCAGAGTAGCCAACACCAAAATACAATATTATAGTGGCCAAGCCTACACTTAATCACGCAGGCTGCCAGCATAACATTTCAGATGAGATATAATTGTATATTGTTTTGATGAAATTTTATTGAATAATTGTTGGTAAACTTCATATTTTAATTTTGTGTTGCAAGATTATTTATTGTCTTAGAAATTCCATAGTATGGGGGTGATTCTAGAAATAATTTTTTTAATATGATTTGGCTTGGTATGCTGAGCTGCTGTAGCACGGTCGGTTAGTAACGTCCTACTCGCTACTCGCTTAGCGAGTAGCTATCCCAATGTAATCAACCCTTTACTAGTAGCTAGTAGCTATAATATTCACAGTTCCTGTTGCAGTTTTTATTTCAGTTTCCGTTTCAAACAAATTTTGTTTCTGCGTATGCGCGAAAATGTACGCACATGTGTTTTACTCATATGGTCGTCCGGTAAGGTGTATCTTGGGACTTTACCACTTGTTCGCCGATCCACTTGTTCGCCGACTAGCGCTAGTCAAGCTTGTTTTTTGGCTAGCTTCTGTCAGCTGATCATGAATCATCAATCAAGTAGCAGTCTTCCACGATATTCACACCATTGGTGGCATTTGGTGCGATTATCACCGGCCTGGCAAGCCGATGCAGTTTCTCCTGAGAGGCAAAATTCATTCCTTCAGTACAGATTTATTAAAAATCATAATTTAAATGGGAATGCAGTGTCAATTTTGATAAATATCAAATCTGTAAATATAAAAATCTGTTAAAAATATTTATTCCGATATATCGGCTATAAAGTATCGATATCACCGACATATCGGAAATAAAGTATCGATATATCGTTGCCAACTCTTCTCTTAGCAGAGTTGGTGCTTTGTGATCTCACAATATTCAAGAGTGTGGTGCTAGAATTTTTGTAATTTCATGTTTCGTAATTATTCACCAGTCGTCATTGCAATTTTTTCTGGATGGCAATGCATTTTGAAGTGAGTTCGTTGATGTAATTTACTATTGATAGAATAATGTAACAGCGAACATAACCTAAAAATGTCGTAATTATTTTTCCATAGACTTCTCATTATCAATGATGAAGCCCACATAGATCCGAAACCTGTGCGTGGTTAATGTTCATGAGTATTTCGCATATTGGGACAAAATTCAAATGAAGACGTTGTTGACTTGGGCTTGGTATGGGGCTATGTATTGAACAACCCTTGCAAAACATGAATGATACTTTATCATTTTTGAAAAAAAGTTGTTTCAATAGTGTTTGAGTAATTGATGTACCGTATCAACATAAAAAACAGGTCGCATTGAAAACCTCCTCCTTCTTTAAAGTCGGTTAAAAAACATGGATTTTGATTGAATTTATAAAAGAAATTTGAATTTTTTCAAAATTCTAAATTATTCATTTTACTGCTTTTCCGGAGTAGGTACCTATATAGCAGCTTAAATTTTTCTCCCAGCATAAAATTTGAGAACTCTGTGAAATCTTTTTAATTTTGCGAATTCATTCAGCTTTAAATTAGATCGTTCATAAATTCCTTAAATATTAAGTTATGGCATGAGAAAAATTCAAGTTTGTACATAATCAGTAGAGTAAATGAAACATATCAAATTTTAAAAGATTCAGATATCTGAAATTTTATGGCTTTTTACTTTTGTAGTGGAAATAAAACATGAGCCACATCCTTATCAGCGCTGCTGAGTCGCCTAATGTGGAAGGTCACTAAGAGTAACAAGATCAGACAATTTACTATACTGTATTACCCAATCTACAGAACCGCCAAGTCTAAGAGGGGAGCACTGTACAGAGCTTTTAAGTTTTCTAATAAACTACGAGATCATATTAAAAAACCCCAAACTAAAAACCAATTTAAGAAGTCAGTGAACAAATTTCTCCTGGACATTTTACTCAACCAAAGATTATTTAGAGATGTCATGATTGCCAATCCAACGACTCTGTATCCTATTGTCGGTTTAATTTCCCATTCTAAATAAAATTTTAAATAAAATTTCATGTAATAGTAGCCTTTATTTTTATGACGTTTGAAATTATTACTAAAAATTATTTTTGTGGATTTTTATATTTTTTCTGATAAATTACATGTTTTTGACAAGTTCCTTGATTTCTTGTTCCATGACGAACTGAGTTGTTAATATTAACTTTTTAGGTGAATTCAACAACTTGCAGTCAATTTTTATTAAGAATAAATCATATTTTACTTACTCTCTAGGCCAAACGTTTTCGAATTGTGGATGTTCTTTATCAAAGGCGTCCTTCTTGATTATCGATGTCAGTTTTTTGGTTAAAAGAATTGTGGTTTTTGTAGAATGTGATCAAAAGGTTTGTGTGATTTAAAATTTAGTTCATTGAGGATGTTTTGTTTATTTTATTGTGTGTGGTGTGTTTGTATACTTCAAATTGTTCCAAGGTGTTGAGTTCGTGTCCTTCAGATTTTATATGTAGAATGTGTAGGTTGGTAGTGATGTCAGTAAAGTGTGTCCAGTTTGAATATGGTCGGCGAAATTCGACCGAATCAAATCTTATCAAAATAATAATTTCACCTCTTAATAAAAACATTTTATAAAATTTAATTTTAATTTGTGCGATGTAATTAGAGATACGGTCAGAATTTGATCAAAACCGAATCAATGTAAGTTTTAGTTCAGTTTAGGCCGCTAGATGGTGCGAGCTATCCCGTTATCCATTGGGAGCTATTTTAATACAAACAAGAAAAATCTATTCAATTTTGAGTCAAGAACTACTGTAACACCAATTTTATGTAGCCTATGCCTTTTTTTCGGACAAATCACTCCACCAGTTTGTGGCTGCTATGAAAGTAACAATATTGATTGAACGTGTGAGCTGACTTCAGTTTCTGTTGAAATAATAATTGCAGATGCCTGCAGTCAAAATGGAGAATGATATTGTAGAACCAGCGCCAGAGTGCAATTCATGGTCTCAGATTGATGGTTGTCAAGAGGAATCAGGCTTTGGTTTCACCTCGGTCTTCATCAAAGAAGAAGCCCATGGTAAGACTTATTTATCCTCTTTCTCTTTTCAATTCAGTACCGTTCAATAATCCAACTAAGAACTTATAACTCTTTCTTGATGGCTATTAGAGCTAGTCTTTAAAGGGGCCCACACACTAGCGAGTAAGGCTCGCGAGCCAAACTCGCGAGTCTGGCTCGGCGAGTAAGACTCGGAAGAAAATCACCACTAACGTGTTGTGAACTTCCCGAGTCCGGCTCGGCTACTTTTCAAGGTCGGCTGGAGTGCGCCCATGTTAATTCTGATCCATATAGCTCATCTAATCTCAAAATCTTCAAATTACAATCAATATCTCATTTGGAAGGTCATTTTATGCTCTAGAGAGAGTATTGGTTTTGCTAAAATTTCATAATTCTTGAAATTTGTTTATTATTAAAAAATGTTTTATTTCTTCTAATTTTTTTCTGACAAGAGAAAAAGATGTCAGAGAGTTTATAGGCACGATTTATGTTTTTTATAACAATTATTTTCCCAACAAGTATCTTTCTTATAGATCTATAACATAATTATAAATATAGATATAGATCTATAAATAGGGAAGTGATAGCCGCGAGGCGTATTAGGTATCTGTTCAATCAGATAGAGATAAGCTGCGTTCTCGTAGGTCCTGTTTGTAGCGGTGACCGATTAGATTGGCCAGCAAAAAAGAGACTGTTCTCTGCTGTAAAATCACTTCCCAGTGGTTCGGAACCCACCTAAAACTTTAGGTTCAACTCATCAATCACCATCATCCAACTCATTACCCACGCACAGGTCTCAGACCTATGTGGGCTTCATCCTCAGAAGAAGAAGAACATCTACAATTAAATATGCAAAAGTGTAATAGGGGGCCTATTCCATAGAGTTCAAAAGGTCAGATGAAATATAGGATTAATTTCATCTACTTTTTACTCAATTTCTATTTTTTAATTACTTCCATTTTTTTTTTTCATTTGTATCGAAGTAATTAATTGTTATATTGCAATTTATTAAATACTGTTTTATTTATAATGATAATGTTATAATAATAAATATAAAATGGGCATTGGACTTACATGCAAAGGGATGTATTATTATTATTATTATCATTATTATTCAATAATTATTTATTTATTTCATACACAATTTATCTGTTACCGTAGCAGCTATTATTATTGAAATTATTTTTTTTAATTTTATTTTTATATTACTGTAGGTATTTTTTGTTGAAAAAACAACATTCGATTATTTATTTGTATTGTATTAAAAATAAGCTCTGCACTGCAATATTATCATTTTTATTTTTTCTTGAATATTCAAATTTTAATATACGGTTTCTTTCTTATTTTTCTGTTTATACATTAGTTTAACTTTCTTATTTTTCTGTTTATACATTAGTTTAACTCGGTACCTATTTCAGTCATAGTAATAGTAAATATACAAACTTAAATAGATAACTCAATTAACTTATTTTTACGTCTTGTGAACAGTGCAAATACTTGCTTTCTGACGATCTGCTATGTTATAATGAGGTGCCGAGCCTGGCTCGGCTCGGAAAACGTCCACTAACTAGCGAGTCCCAGCCGAGCCCAGCCGCGCTTGTAGCCCTGCGCGAGTCTGGCTGGGCTCAGCTCGGCTCGGGAGAAAACAGCCCACTAACTAGTGATTTTCTCCCGAGTCCGGCTGGCCGAGTCTTACTCGCGAGCCAAACTCGCTAGTGTGTGGGCCCCTTAAGAGCTGACAGGTGTCGAGTCTGCCAGCCCAATGCTGAGTGCCGAATTAAGCATGTGAGATGAAACTTCTTAACTAATTACAGGCTACATGAAAGGACTATTGCAAAAAGATCTCAGTTGAAAAAAAAGCTTCTCACAAGCTGTCATTTCATGTGAGAAACATTTCAATATAATAACAAATTCTTTTTCAATTTGTGTAAAAAAAATCATTGAAAAAGAAATCATGATTGCCTCTTGCAAATTGAAAAAGATCCATTTATTGTATTGAAGTATTTCTTACATCAAATGTGAGCTTCTTGATTGAACTGAGATCTTTTTTCAAATGTCTTTCTTTAGAGTCTGTAATCAGTTAAGAAGTTTCTCTCACATGTAGAAATATGTGCTCAATGTTGGACTGGCAGAATCGACTCCTGCCAGCTCTTGATGTGAGAGGATCGCTTTTTAACTGCTCCGCTTGTTTTCTCAAACCTTTAACCACAGGCCGCTCACGATGGTTACGCTTTATTTAGTTCAGGATTTGATTCCTTTGCCGCGCTGGCATCGAAAAAGTAGTTTAGGATTTGATTCTCAGACCGCGCTAGCATCGAGAAAATACTACAGGATTTGTCCGTGGGGAGCGGGCATGTTGCAATGCGGGAGTATTCAAATTGCCGCAAAGTCTGCATTAATGTTGTGCGTTTAATGAAGTAAAGGTACATCATCCCCAGATGGCACTTTTCAAAAACACTAAATCGTATTGATAGAAATGCTGAGTATAGTATTGAACAGAAACTCTAGTTTCGCAGTCCGAGCTCCTAATTTTAATAAAGCACAAGTTTATCATCATTAATAATTAACAGAAATACTAAGAGTCCCCAGTTCAAGCTTTTAAAAATCATCTTGTTCTTGCGCTCCCCACTCCAACATTGATGACCATGATGCCCAAGCAGCCGTTGCTAGTGTGCGTATGTATAATTATGTTCTCTCCCCCAATCGCTCAAACTCTTTCTCCCCATACCTCACTACCACTTCTTCTCTTTCACTTGATCGCTCTCACTCTCTCTCTCTCCCAGCTCAATAATTTCGTTTTGCATTTTTATTTGCATTTATTTTTATTTACAACCTAAACTGCAATCATTTATTTTGTACAGTTGAAAACACCGAAAATTAAAATGATAGCTTAAATATTGAGAAAAAGTGATTTAATATTCATTCATTTCAGATTTCTTATATTTACTGGATGTACAATCCAGCAAGTTTTTGATTTCTTTCTCCTGGGAATTCGAATTATGAATTAGATTGATCATTCACAAAATAATTATCAAAACTTGTAAAAACATGAAATTTTCAATTTTTCGTAAAATGTATCAATATTTTGAAATTCAAATAAAATACTGAGTGAATGAAGCAATAAGGAAATTAAAAAAATGATAAGCGGAAAGTAATATACAATATTGTATTGCAAAACCTGATATTCTTAAAGGGGTCGATTTCCCGTTGAGCATACCATGTTGAATTAACATAATTTGCCTTCAAATTAACCAAATTCTTGCAATAAAGAAATAGGTAAATTTTCAAATAATTTAACAAGTGATTCAAGTACAGTGAAAAACATTTATATTTTTACATTAAAAAATATGTTGATATACAGAAGATGAATGTACAGAAAAAAATCAGCATAATTGAACACACATAATAGGATAAGCAAGGATAAAAGCACAATTTTCTGTAGAGATTCTTCCTGCTTCAATTGGGTCAAGACAATAATTGAAATTACAACTCAATTTTTTATTTTTTGGAGGTTCAACAAGACTGAGGTACGAGTTTAAAAAATGCTACCTCTCAACAACATGCCCACGAAGTAAAGTATTGGTAACTCTATGCAAAACACTCTGTACATGCTTACATGGCTGATCGAGCGATTGTAATTTTTTACCTTTCAAAGATGTCTAACTAAAGTACATTTTTAATGGTTGATTTTCAATATTTAATTTATTTATTAATATTCCTTTAATTTATGAAAGAAACTTAGTAGTAGTAGTAGTAGTAGTAGTAGTAGTAAACCGACGAATAACTAAAATAATGTAGCCTGAATTGAAACTATTCGATAGAATCATAATGCATTGAAATAATAAATAGCGCCAAATTGAGAAAAAATATTAATTTTTAAAATCATATTTCTATGTACGATAAATTGTGGTTAGAGAATTCTTGAAAATCGAAGCAACACTGTGTAGATGAAACTTTCCCAGTGAAGTAAAGTATAGCCTTGAAACATTGGAGGTACGTTAAAAAAGACAAATGTAAATAATTCTATTAGAAAGGTTGCACAAATCTACACTCGAAACCCGTTAAGTCACTTGTCACTTGTCTATATGTGTGACAATGTGGTGCAATAATACAAGAAATATGTTAGATATGGCTGATTGAATATTGATAAAAATTTACTGTTTTTTTTTGTATATTTAGGCCTATCAGCTAATCAGTTATGACAAATAGAAACTTGTAATAACTGATAAATGTCCAAACATAATTTAATTTCACTCCTCAAATATGGGAGGCAGAACGGATAAGTTTATTTTTTGTAGCCGAGCATGTAGACAAGAGGCTTGGAAATGATTATCGTATTTTTTTATTACGAGCTTTTCAGTCCTTTTACTTTGGATCGGCTGTTAGTGCAGTTTTTAAATGCGCACGTATTACCCGCCATGACTTGTTTATATGTTCAAAACGGAAACCAAATTAATAATTATTTTAAAACCTAATTAAACCTATTCTAAACCCAATTTATAAACTATCAATAACTTTTGTACAACTTCTAATAATTACTTACAAAATCATTTTATTTACATTTCTAAATAACAAACTACAATAAATTATAGCTTTTGCAACAAAAATTTATTACTATTATTTACAAGTTTAGAAAAATATTATTTACAAAAAAATTCTACAATTACGTTCTAATTAAATTAATAAATTTTAAACTCTGATCTAAAACCTATTTAAACCTATTTTAAAACCGATTTTTAAACTATCAAAAACTGTTGTAAAATTATAATTATTACTTACAGAATCATTATTTACATTTTTAAATAACAAACTACAATAAAATGCAGCTTTTGCAACAAAAAACTATTATTACTGTATTATTTACAAATAGAAAAAAAATTTACAAAAATTCTACAATTGGTAATAATTTGACAAAATTTTAAAATAAAAAATTACACAAACTATCATTAAAACCGTTAAAACTATTGAAATTTCAACTATTTACATAATTAACTTCAAACTATACTACAATTGAAAAACAAAAAAATGATTCCAAATAATATGTGTTATCATAGTATTATTATTATAATTTTCATTATTAATTTTTTTTATTATTATTATTATTATTAATGGTATTATTATTAATATTATTATTCTATTTATTTTTCAATTTAACCTTTTTACGTAAATTCAATTTTTTTTAATTTCATATTTTATGACAACCTAAATTAATAATAATTAATTATTTTTAATTATAATTTAATCATTGATCCAAAAGATATTTTCACAAGCATGAAACGGGATTCGCCACAACAGCATAATTTAGAGGCAGTCAAACTAATCGTCATATCGTAGCCGGCAGGAGAACTGGAGAACTGTATCATAGCACGCAAGCAGTGGCAGATAAAAACGGAAAATGATCAGAGGCAATGAGATCTGGCAATAACGCTAGACCCGGCAACATTGCTGGAGGGTAAGCATGTATACGCGTACGCGAAGGAGCAAGCGCACGGGTGTTGATGATGTAGGAATGAGGAAGTGGATGGAGGGAGTGACCATTGATGATGAGAGAGAGCGAACAGAAAGTAGAGAGGGAAACACTCTACTCTCTAGACGCTATACCCACGCAGTCTAGCGATCGTTTCATGAAACATACGGTGATCAATCTGGTTACAATTCCTTAATCTGAGCTTTAACACATATCATGCAAATTGTTGAACATATTTTTTAAGTTAATAATAAAATCTAAGAAGATTCCTTTTTTGGTAAACCACAATGTACAAAGCATAATATTATAAAATATTTAAAAAAAATTAAATGATCAACTTGTTTTCCAGTGATTAACTATCATTTACTGATTTCCTCAATCATTATAATTATTAAAATCGATTTTCTATAACTAGATGTTGGATTCCAAAAAAGATTGCAATGTTTGATTGAAAGAATATTTTTGTCAGTGATGTTCAACAGCTCTCTACTAAAACTGTTATTAAGCCTACCTTTTTTGTTATTGCATTTTAAGGGAAGTGATAGCCGCGAGCCATAGCAGGTATCTGTTCAATCAGATAGATAAGCTGTGTTCTTGTAGGTCCTGTTTGTAACGGTGACCGATTAGATTGGCCAGCAAAAAAGACACTGTTCTCTGCTAAAAATCACTTGCCGGTGGTTCGGAACCCACCTAAAATTGTAGGTCCTACTCATCAATCACCATCATCCAACTCATTACCCACGCACAGGTCTCAGACCTATGTGGGCTTCATCCTCAAAAAAAAGAAAAAAAACTGCCTTTTCCTCAATTCTATGTCTGAGTGCCAAATAAGCCCAGTATATAGGCTTAATAAATGCTTGCAATTCAAGAATTGGCAGTTGTGCAATAGGAAACCAGAAATCATATATTACATCAGTAGTACATACATTCACAACAAGTGGGATATATAAAATGACAGAAACTCTATGAAATTATTGTAAGTTATATATGTATATATAAAATAAACCATTCTTATATTACTGTTTTCTTGGACTCATTTGATACAGATCCCCATCTGACTGGAGGATTTTCTGAAGAAGCAGTATTGAGATCTGAGGAAACTAAAGAATGGACAACCCCTATTTGTACAGATGGAAATGACATTGGTGCAGGAACTGTTGAGTTAAGCAAGGTGAATGAAGATTTTATCTCTCCTGAACATAGTTTAGAAGCAACTGGTCCTGGAAATAAATTGCTGTCTCATCAAGGTCTACAAACTCGTAGCTGTGCTCATTGTAGTTTTAAATCTTCCAGGTTGAGTGATTTAATGCGACATATAAGGAGAACTCATGCAGTAGAAAAACAATATGAATGTAATCTATGTGACTATGTGTGCTCAGCTAAGAAAACTCTGAAAATCCACTCAAAGGTGATACATACAGGTGATAAACCTTTCAGCTGTGAATTTTGTGGTTTCAGTTGCTCTCAAAAAGTCAATTTGAAACGTCATCTCAGAACTCATTCAGGTGATAAACCTTTCAGCTGTGAATTTTGTGATTTGAAATGCTCTCAAAAAGTCCATTTGAAACATCATCTCAGAACTCATACAGGTGATAAACCTTTCACCTGTGCATTTTGTGGTTTCAGATGCTCTCAAAAAGTCAGTTTGAAACGTCATCTCAGAACTCATACAGGTGATAAACCTTTCAGCTGTGACTTTTGTGATTATAAATGTACTAATCAACCTAATTTGAAATATCATCTTAGAACTCATACAGGTGATAAACCTTTCAGCTGTGAATTTTGTGATTATAAATCCACTACAACAAGTCATTTAAAAATTCATCTTAGAACTCACACAGGTGAAAAGCCTTTCTGCTGTGAATTTTGTGGTTATAAATCCACTACTTCAAGTCATTTAAAAATTCATCTTAGAACTCACACAGGTGAAAAGCCTTTCAGCTGTGACCTTTGTGATTATAAATGTACTAATCAACCTAATTTAAAATATCATGTTAGAACTCATACAGGTGATAAACCTTTCTGCTGTGAATTTTGTGATTATAAAAGCACTACTTCAAGTTATTTAAAAATTCATCTTAGAACTCACACAGGTGAAAAGCCTTTCAGCTGTGACCTTTGTGATTATACATCTACTAATCAGCATAATTTGAAATATCATCTTAGAACTCATACAGGTGATAAACCTTACAGCTGTGAATTTTGTGATTATAAAAGCACTACTTCAAGTTATTTAAAAATTCATCTCAGAACTCACAGAGATAAAAAGCTTGAAACGCCATCTCTAAAATGTCATCTAGAGACAAGCCAAAAGCCTGTAATGTGAAAAGTTGTGTCTTTTACAAACACACTGAAATGAGTAACCAGCCAGTTGTGAATGTTGTGGATGTAAGAGGTTTTTGAGACTCCATTAAAATGCCATGTAAGATGCATCATTCAATTGTCATTGTGGTTGACTAAAATCATTAATATTTCATCAACAGATACTAGATACAGATGTTAAAAATTTTCGAATTATCATTCATTTCTATATTTGGATTGAAGTCTTTGGACATTATGTATTTTGACCAAGGTTATAAAAATGTTATGTGTTATCAGGGTGTTCGTGCAAGTCATGTTCCAATGTCCAAACAAAATAATGAAATTTTAGTAATATTCTTTATATAGCCAAATACCACTCACTGAATCATCATCGTTTCTCAAAAACCACTCTGCAAAAAAAGTAGAAATTTGGTACTGTCACCATTGGTTTTAATATTAGAGTTTGTAGAGATTATGTACTTGTGTTAATTGATGAAACATAAATTATTATGTTGAACAATTGTGTTGGCTCAAGATGAATAAGAAATTCGTGACTCATGGCTGTCACTTCCCTAAGATAATCCATTTGTTTACATAGGGATTTTTTAATTTTTTGAAAATGCTCATTTGTTACCTATATTTTGATGCTCATTTTTGATAAGGTACTATAATTTTGCAAAAATAATAATAATTTCATGTATTAGAATTTCACCCATACCTATTAGTATTTATTATCTTATAGCTATGAACATGAACTGTGAACAAAAAGTTAATAAGTTGAGGAAATATAATTATATGTTTTGTATGTTTGCACAGTTATTGAGTAGTCCTATGTTCTATTTTGGTTTTCTGGTTCATGTAGCATTATTATGTATAAAAATAGCCTATATTGAAAAAGAGTGACTACAATATTCTGATATAAATATTTAAAAAAAGAAGAAAATCAAGAATATCGGCAATTTACAAGTTATTGCATGAATTAGTAAATTTGATTGAGGTATGATACTAATTTTGAAATTTGTTAGGGTGTAAGCTTGTAAGCATGATTAGTTTTATTTATGTAGTGCTGCTAGTTTGACTTTATTGGTTTATGAAATCATATTTTATTCTTATAGCCCATGTTATCAATGTTTATGTATTTTTCAATAATTTATTTTGTACTATGGGTTTCCATTGGTTCTGTTGAATCTGTAACCATTGCTCTCAAAAACTTCTAATTCCTTTGCTATTGCTTGTACAGACAAGTTTGAATAATCATTATATTGAAATAAAGCTTCCAATGGAAAATGGAAAAGCTCGCACCATCTAGTGGCCTAAACCGAACTAAAACGTACATTGATTTGGTTTTTATCAAATTCTGACCTTATCTCTGATTACATCGCAAAAATTAAGAGGACAAAATTTATAGAGAATAAAACGGGCTGCAAATCATGTTATTGCATATTCTCCATTATTTGTTCGTATTTGGCCACAACTCATCAAAATCTAAACTACCCCGGACACAGTTCCTATGGTCGAAATAGTGTCATATTGTTACAGATATTTGAAAATAATGACCATATCACCGATTTCAGCATAATTTGTTAGAATAAAATGATGGTTGAAATTAAAATAAGTGAAAGTTTCAGTTATTTAAAAATACTGATTTAATACATGATTTTATTGTAAACACAAGAAAAAAAATACTTGGAAAATTAAATGGACAACATATAACGCCACAGATTATTTTCTTTTAGACACTTTTATTGAATGACAATTCATAAAAATCTGAATTAACACTGCATTCACAGTGACGATTTTATTTTATAATCAAAAGGGACATTTTAAGGTTTATATCTTTCATTAAACACATTTTTAATTTACTAAGATTTGTAGAAAATATACTGAACGTTGATAAGTTAATGTTAGTGATATTTCAACTTCTTGTATCCCATCTAAACTATTTTATTCTCTTTATAATCTCTTACATTATAAAAGTCGATGTGTTTATGTATGTATGTTCCCAGTAAACTCTGAACCCGCTGAAGGGATTTTTATGAAATTTTGAGGCGCAATTTAGTCCCGAGATGGTTCCTGTGAAGTTTGGAAGTTCAAAAGTTGTTGCTGAAGGACACAAAATCTTTGAAGAAACAGCTGATGGAAGTCAACAGGTTTTAATCACATGGCAGGCCCTTTAGCGGCGTTATTTACGCTGTCTGGAACGCAAAGTCTTTGCATGTACCATGTAGTTAGAGCCTTGCAGTATGTAGGAAATGTATGATGAAATGTAATTATGCTGGGTTGATGACATCATCTGTTAACCAATGCAGCTAGAAATTTAAAATGTAGCCTCAAAGGGAGGTGGCAAATAATAAAATCAAAAACATAGCTTCTACCCTAATAGTTTTAGGAAGTTTAATATTACTTCATTCATAGGTGGTGATTAAGAAAACAACGAAGGACTATGATCAACTGGAAGACCCCTAGGACTAACTTCTTCCCTAATAGTCCTAGAAGGTTAAAATTTAAAATGTAACCTTAGTGGTAGGTGGTGAATATAAAATGAAAAACCTAGCTTCTACCCTAATAGTTGTAGGTAGTTAAATTTGAAATGTTCATTCAGAGATGGTGAGTAAGAAAACAACGAAGGAGGCCTCTCTAATCAGCTGGAAGAGCCCTAGGACTAACTTCTTAGTAGGTTGAATTAGGTAGGACTTCCTATTAATTAGGATTAGTAGTAAATCCTACATAGTAGGATTAGTAGTAAATCCTACATAGTAAGATTAGTAGTAAATCCTACATAGTAGGACTTCATAGTCCTAGTAGGTTGAAATTTGAAATGTAACCTCCTCAGTGGGAGGTGGCGAATAATAAAATCAAGGAGAATTTTTTATGAGAACGCGCGTTGGGCCAGCTAGTATATTATATATATTCTACTCTATATTTATGGAGTAAAGAGTATATTATATCTATTGAAACAGACACAATTTGTTGGAAACTGTGACAATATAAATTCATGGTTTTCTTGGAATATGACTTGATTTATCGCACAAACACAAGAGAAAATTTGTAGAGAATTACACAATTGATAGAAGTTCTTTAAAAAAATATTTTTCTCCAATTATTGGGAGATTAGAAAGAGATCTGATCAAAATTAGTTCCGAAGTCCTACATTCACAATAGTTAAATTTTAGTAATGTTTAGATAATAGTCTGGTGACATAAATAAAATGTTCAATAATTAACTTCCTATTTATATTAATTCCCTTGCAGTATTATTGTTATACTAAATCTTGAGACTAAAATACATTTAAATTTGATACAAGATTTGTAGAAAATTAAATTGTCAAAAAATTGTTGGTTTTATTAAGAATTTTATTCAATTTTTTCCAATATAATGGCCATTGAATGCTCACCACAAAATTCTTTTCAAGACGCCCCATTTTATAATTAATTACTGAAAAATCAATAAGGTGCATGATTTTCTTATCTTTATTTATACAAATCTTGTGTGTATGTATGTGAAATGGCTGGACCGATTTTGTTGAATTTATTTTGTGTGTTTTCAAGTGAATTGGACAATTGTTTAGAGTGGTTTATGAACAAAAGGACAAATTTATCCTTTTTTAAAGGAAAAGCTGAATAGTTATCACGTGCGTCTCACACACGTAAGATCCCTGGCATAACCATTTTTTTTACTCTAGTATTTTGTCATATTTTGCTTTACAATGCATTCATAATCAATAAAAAGGGTAAATTCACATGAATTCTTTGTATCTTCCCATAAATAACTACTAACTTTCATATAATAGCTTTCATATCTTAATTATTTTTATCTACGACCATGTCATAATGTATACATTACAGTTTCACAATTGATGCCAAAACAGCTGTCTTTTTGAAATGATTTTTGAGACCCGTTGCATAAAGAGCTCATTATAGTACAGGTTCTACATTATAACACGGGTTCTGGACCAATCAGAAGCATTTTTGATGGAATCAATATCGTAATTCAATATTGTGAAACTATCAGCTGATTTCATCAAACTGCTACACCAGCTACTTTAACCTAACAATCTACTATAACTTCTCGTAGATGAGAGGTTAGGTATCTCTGACAGTCACAGGTAAAATGAAATTGTTTTAATTAAATGTATACTAGTGGTCATAGATAAAATAGTGTATGCAACGATTTTATTTGGCCATTAAGGCACTCGTGAGATATTTATAACACTCGCGTTCGCTTGTGTTATAATTTACATCTAACTCGTGCCTTAATAAGGGTCAAAATAAAATGTTTGCATAAACTACTATTTTAAATATATTTTCAAGAGAGTAATATTATACTCTATATAAAACTAATATAAATAATAAATAAAATTAAAATAATAGAATGAAATAATAAAATAAATGAGTTGATGAAAATAATGAAATAATAAAATTTTAAAAATATATAAAATAAATGATTAAAAATAAAATATAAAAAAAAATATATTTGTGTTTTAAGTGGATTCGAGAATGGGTTGGTTTCGCAAATCAGTACACAGAAAGGACAAATGTATTCCTTTCATAGTGCATTCCATTTAGTCTACCCGCATTCATAGACTATTAATAAGGTCAAACAATGTCAATTTGTGGCTTAGATTTAGAAAATTCATGTTCACTTACATGTTGTGTGTTCCAGGGTTGGAATAGAATTTTAAAGGATGTGAACTTCTAACTCTACCTTGTAGATACAGGATACAATTGAATAGTATTACAAGATCTTCAATTTTTATAAATAGGCCACAGAGCAAAGTTTTAAATGTTCAAAAAAATATATTGATATTATTTTAATTGATAGATGATAATATTACAGTATTAATAATATAACATCCATTCTGTAATACCCCATTGATAAATTTGCGATGTTTTCGATGACAAAATATTTGATGCACCATTTAATATCAAAACTGACACTGTATTTCTATTCAAATTGTGATTTTACTCACTCATACTGTAGGGATGCATTTCGGTTCTAAGGAGAAACTTCAGGTGTTGGCAGGATGATGTAGCTTTTCCTTAGAAGCGAAATGCATTTCTCCAGTATAGGTGGGAAAAATCATAAATTAAATTAAATTAAAATCATAAATTAAAACATTTTACAAAAATGAAACAAATCAGAAATCAAACAGCCAGTTTTTATATTAAAATGTTAATATATTATAAAAAATATTTATTCCGTTTTATCGATATCACCGATATATCGGTTCCAAAGTATTGATATCACCGATATTGGAAGCAAAGCATCGATATTTTGGAGACATCGTTGCCATTTCTTGAAGCAGATTATGAAAGAAATCTCAGAAGGTCAAATGAATTAATGATTTTTGTGAACCATCAATGAGTTTCAGCTCAAAAATCTAAAAAAAGGCTATCATTAAATTCTGATTATTAACAGTAGAATTATTATTTGATAACAATCACTGAGAGGGATTTTATGCTTTTATAGGTTGGTGCATTTCTCATTCTTATGGGTGGGGTTACCACATGACCGAAAATCCATCTGACCGAAAGCTAGGTCGTGACATCACAATAAACTAAGGCACTCTTAAGATTTTTACAGAGCCCTACAATTAACAGCTTTTTCCTGTTCATGGAATCATCTTGACGTGTGCCACCTAGAGTTACCAGTGATACAAGCCATTGATAGATATATATATATATATACACTACAAGCTCATCGCACACAGGGAGCGCACCTTGCCAACAAAAATATTCCAGATGAATACTTAGCATCTAAGTAAGTTAGAATGCGCACACCAGAAGCACGCCATGCCGCACAGCCATGGACGCTGTGGAATTGTTCCGCTGCTGGAACTCTTGGGAGAATATGGAGTGGAATCTTTCATCAGTGGCTGCGTGGCGCGGCGCGCTCGCAGTGTGCGCTAGAGGTGGAACGTTTCTCTGAGCGCCGCCACCTTTTGGGTGCCTTTGCTTCTCAATCAATGGTCTTAACATATCCAGAAGTTCATAAAACTTTTCTGGGGATATTCTAAAATATTGGAAAATTTTCGATTATCCTTTAATGAATCAGGAAAAATATGGTCTCTCTTTTTGTTTATTGGATGAACCCACATCTCTCTCCTTCTTCTCCTCCTCTTCTGGTTCCATTAGGCAAAGTAAAAACAAAGACTCATCTTCAGAACTGCTCATCTTAATGACACAAAAAACCAACTGCTCAGAACAGTGTCACGATACAGAATGGAGGTGGCAGTCGGGTGGAGAGGAAAATGGCGTCTCCAGTGTGTGACGTACAGTGGAACCGTCCACGCGGCGGCGCGGCGAGGCGGCGCTCCTTGTGTGCGATGATCTTAACTCTAGGCTATGGCATGGTGAAGCCACTTTTTTCTGGTGGGAAAAGGCCAAATCTGGCAAAAGTTCAAATTTAACTCAGAAATTTTCATTTATCGATTTTCTTTCCCTTGATGGATTTCAATCATTCTTTTTTTGAAAAATAGCCCATGATTTTGTCTTACATATAGTAGTATTCATTTGACATTCCAGATTGTTTCTGGCTCAAGCCAACTTCAAACACAGAGCTGTGCATAAGCAGTATAATAAGTATGTGTTTGCAGGAAAAAGATACAGTATTTTTTTCTCAGCGTATTCCTATGTACTGTGACATGCTGAATCCAAATCTGAACTCTGGCACCTCAAAAAACTTGCTTTGCAAGATAATTCCAAGATGGCGGCCAAAATATAATAAGCTAATTTTCTCAATCTCTGATGAAGAAAAAATTCTAGAGTAATATTATTTGTGGTTTGTGATCCCCTGATTTCGAATATATGATTTTTATTTGGAGAAAATTTGGATTAGAAGATATTTTCAATAAAGCAAATATCAAAGTCCAACTTTTTCACATTTTGAATAAAGTAACCATAATAGGCTATCCTGTGGAGCAGGCATACTGAATTAGTTTATTAAAACATAATAAACTTGATTCAGCAGTAGGCCTCCAGTTGTGCCTTATGAGGTAGCATTACAACAATGCGAAATTGCTATCACACACAAATATGTAAATGTTAAACTCTTTAGTGAAGAATTTTTAAATATCATTAATGTTTAAATATCAAGTGAATAATTAATATTATGGAACTGCAACACCAAAGGAAATATAAGTACTGTATGAATAAATAAATATATTTTATATTTTCAGATACCATATGCTTCAAAATTCAGTAGGCTCCTATATAAATTCATATTGAAAAGCCCAAGAATGCTCACCTATGCCATTGCAGTTCAAGCAAAATCGCTTGATTAAGAGTTATTTAATAATATTACTGTATATCATGAGTAATTAATGCTTATAAGAAAAAGAATGCTTTTTCTTATGAATGAGAACTTATGTGAACTCTAGTTCCCCTCATGAATTGTGCTGAGGTACCCCCACTTCTTACTTTCTTCTTTGTACTTTTTACTCATCCAACAGTCAAGATAAATATATTAATATTATTGGAAATTCTTTATTCAAGATCAGAATTGATATCCCCTAGTAGTTTGGTAAGCATAAGCTATTCCATAATAGAATATTAATTATTAGTCCAATTAATTTTCAACAGAAAGGATTGTATGAGTTCTGGAAGAATAGAGTTCACTCAATAGTGGGGAGATGGAATATAACTGAATTTGAAGTACAGTATCATGGCCTCCTCTAACAAGGCCGCGGCCAACGATTTGGCAACTCAACAATCACCTCCACTCGCCGGCCTACTCACCAGGGACGGATTTATACATTTTTCTCCCCTAGGCACTATTCTGACTGCCGCCCCCTTGAAACATGCCACATTTGTGCCAAGGTCATTATTTAAATAAAAAACTAAATCAAACAAGTCCATAAAAGGCTAAACATAAAAACATTGAGAGTTACTTTTTTGAATTTTAATTACCTTTGAAAAGGTTTATACTTTTAAAAACTAAAAAATACATTATTGCCGTTACATAAACAGTTGTTAAACATATACATTAAACAGTTGTGCACAAATACATACGAAGAGCAATATCTATGTTGGGAAATGCTGATTGTAGATTTTGTTCTCCTATATATTTTCCTTCAGAGATGCAATGTATTTTTTTTTTTTTTTTTAGGATGAAGCCCACATAGGTCTGAGACCTGTGCGTGGGTAATGAGTTGGATGATTGTGATTTATGAGTTGGACCTACAGCTTTAGGTGGGTTCCAAACCACCGGGAAGTGATTATCAGCAGAGAATAGTTTGTTTGTTTGAATAGTTTTTTAGTTTGTTCAAGAATATTATTTAATTGTATTAAATCAATATATGGCACCTCCTGAAAAACCTACTGGTTTAGGAGGACCTTTGTTGTAATTATACAGTGAATAAATTGAATTGAATTGAATTGAATTGAGAACAGTGTCTTTTTTGCTGGCCAATCTAATCGGTCACGGTTACAAACAGGACCTACGATAACGCAGCTTATCTATCTGATTGAACAGATACCTGCTACGGCTCGCGGCTATCACTTCCCTACCAATTATCGTTTGATGTAGTGTATTAGAAGGAATATTCGAATATTATTCTTAGCTTGGCATTAGCTGCATGTGGATCGGTATCTATGAACTTGCCTTAAGGCTTACTTATTTCAAGGAACACTTGAGTCGAGGAAGCCTCAAGTTATGTTCATAAATACGGGACCTAGCAAATGTAAGACTTGGGAATTGTCAACCACTCATCCTTACAGTTTTCACTCTTTTTCGTTTCTTTGTATTCTGACTTCCAATCACCGTAATCCCTCCTCTACACTATTGGCCATTTCTTTTTAAATTCTCTTGCTGTCTCTTTACTTTTCCTTTCCTCCCTTCCAGTTCCAGTATTTTTTGCATGTGATCTTTCGTCTCATTATCTTTCCTTTAGTTTCTAAATTAATCCTTGGATGTTTTCTTTCCTTTCTTATCTTTTCCCTTCCAGTTCTAATGTTTTTTGCTTGTGATCTGTTGTCTCATTATCTTTCCTTATCGTTCCAGTATTTTTTGCATGTGATCTGTTTTCTCATTATATTTCCTTCAGTTTCTAAATTAATCTTTGGATGTTTCCTTCTTATAGCTGCTAGTCGGCCTCTCAACTTCTATTCATAATAATCTTTCTATGAAGTTATCGACCTAGTGAAATTAAAATGTACTAAATAAAATCTGTTACTTGTACTGGCAATTTTGTGGAATATGGACGTTACCAGTTCACTTGGCTATTTATTTTTACTTTTTTAAATATCCATTTTGATTTCTTCTCCATCATTTGTTTTCTTTTAAAAGAAAACAAATTTTCTTTTTCTTTTACGTTTTTGTGGGTCTCTTTTCCCTATTTTGTGGATGACACTTAATATTTATTCAATCTTATTTATTGTGACAATGAATGTGAAGGTGCAACAGACTCAAGTTCAAAACTGCTCTCTTCAAAAAATTTGAATATTTTATGTTGTCCAAAACATTGAGGTTAATTTTAACGCTGAAAATTTAGATTTAAAAGTCCAAAACTGCTATCAACAAATTTTGAATATTGTATGTTGTTCAAAACATTGAGGTTAATTTTAACGCTGAAAATTCAGATTCACCATAATTTTCCACTCGAAAAATAATAAAATGATTCTTTTTTTACTTGAAGGTGATCAATTTGAAAGTTCACTCTAAACTAAACACTGTTAACAGTAAAAGACATTATATTCTATTGATAGAAACTTTATTCAAGCCAAAAAATACTATCTCATTGCATATTAATACATTTGATATTGTAATTGTATAGAATTCTATATTCTATAACCTAAATAATGTATTAACGAGTTCGAAAATAATTATCAACTTTATATTAATTAACTGACTTTTAATGTAATTTATTCTGCATCAAGAAATGTACTGTGAGCTTTAAAATGTGTATAAATGGACCATTTTACTAATTTGTTTGTAATAATAACTTTTCGGGTAAATTTCAATTTTTTAAATATTGTCATGCTCATATCACACACTTAATTGATGTAGGCTAATTAAAACTGCATTGAGAATTCATATTCTTAATAATATTTTGATAGTGTAGAAATTTATATGCGTAGATCTATGTGCATAGAAATTTATTATAAAGAAAATAGATTGAATAGCTTGTATGAATAAAAATGGGACTTTTATATACGTAAATTTGTGATGTAGAATTGTATATAAAATATCAGAAATTCAAATCGATTTGAACTCTACCCATATAATGTAGAATAACTGATTTTAACGCCCATATTCGGCAAATTATTTTCTCAGTTCAAGAATAATATTGCCAAAGCTATGTCTGCAACTTCAAAAATGGAAAAAATTTCACCGAAATTCTAGTACATATTATGATGTCCTTTTAATGTTAATTTATCCTTTTACAACCTATCGTTCTTATATCTCTATATCAGTGCTCCAACTTCCTTGATTTCCCAAAAAAATCCACCTATTTTTTTTGTCGGTTCTAATTTTATTATTTAGTGGGTGATGGTAATAATTAGTAGGTGGCGCTAATTTAGTACTTGCAGTTGGAGAAGTAGATGTGAATCCATAATAAATATAAATGCTACAAGTTGTAGTTGTAAACTCTTATATAAAAATGTTGCAAATCTACAATTTGAAGAGTTGAATTCAATTTTTAATAATAACATATGCATAATAATCCGCAATTAGAGAAAACAAAAACCATGAGCCAGTAATAAATTTGAGAAAATCTTGTCATGATTTCTATTTAATCGCTCAAAGGACAGTAAACGTTTTATTAAAATTCTATATTTTAAGTATGTCATCATATTTAATATAAACTTAAAAAAACACTTTTAAATGGAAATTGACTCACGTTATGGCGTGACGGCCGTTTCGCTCTGTTGTCTAGAGCATCGTCAGACGACCCACAGTACACTGACTTAAGGTATGAGTTTGAGGGTTATGTCAAATTCATACCTTAAGTCAGTGTACTGTGGGTCGTCTGACGATGCTCTAGACAACAGAGCGAAACGGCCGTAACGCCATAACGTGAGTCAATTTCCATTTAAAAGTGTTTTTTTAAGTTTATATTACATATTAGTGGAAACAAGATGGATCTTCAACATCATACATCATATTTAATTTATTTTTTTCCAATAGGGCTCATTGAAACACGCTGAAAACGAGTTTTTTGGTCTTCTTCAGTTGCGTATTTTGATTCAATAAAAATAAAATTCAATACTGGCTTATCATACTTATTTTCTTTAAGACTTGAATTTGGCACGTTTATAGACTAATGCTTGCATTGGAAGTGTTAGCCGAGTGCCGTAGCAGGTATCTGTTCAATCAGAGATAAGCTACGGAACTCCTGGGCGCTTTTTGTAAGGGTGACCAATTGGATTGGCCAGCAAAAAAATACTGTTCCACCTAAAACTGTAGGTCCAACTCATCAATCACCATCATCCAATTCTTTACCCACGCACAGATCTCAGACCTAAGTGGGCTTCATTCTCCGAAAAAACATACAAATTTACAATACGGTATCGAATTCTATTTATTTGTGCCTAAATTGTATAATAAAACAGCCCGGTGGCGTTCTTAATACCGTATAACGTTTTTATTAGATTATTTTATTTATTTTTATCCCCAGGTCTTGTTTATGTATCCTTGTTTTTATTAGTTTTCCTGAAGGTTTCCTATTTATTTAATATGTTTTAATTTTTTCAGATGTTAGTCTATATTTGATATACTTTCTACTTTTCAGATCTTGTAATTACTCTATTTGATATGTTTTCAACTTTCCAGATCTTTACTTACTCTTTTATTGTCACATTAGTATAACAAAGTATTTTTTTATTTCAGAGGAGATGAGACTTTTGCCAATCGTTTGCCGACCATTTTTGAAGAGTCTAATAGTGATGTAGGTTTTATCCTATTCATTCATTTTTTATCATTATTTATCTCATAATTCTTTTCATTTAGCTGTTGTGGGAACTACTTCCACCTCCCTCTACAATTACCTGAAATATTATTAATTATTGTCCTTGCTGCCGGAATCACTCAGGTATTAGGCTCTCATTCAGCTCCGGGATGATTGTGAGGGTGATGGGGCAATCCCACAACGAAAAACGGAAAAGTCCTTTCAATCTTCCCTGAAATATTTATTTCAGGTAGGATATCCAGGAATCAACCGTTGTAAGTTGTCGAATCCCTATACCTACTATGTTGATGACCGCTGCTATGCTTGGTATTGCTGTAAATTTCACTGAGGGAGTTGATCTCCGTCGAATTTGGTCTCTCAAAAAATTCACCAATATATTCTCAAGCAGCTGTATGTCTCACCGACGACACCAGCGACCCAATACCATATAGAATATATGGTGTAGTATGACCCTCGACAAAGATCACCCTCAGTGAGAAAATGATAAAACCAATCACTAACAAATACCAATGGTCGAGCAGGACAATGCAATCAGGCACAGATTTAAATGACGATATTGTGAAATTTATTAAATTTAAGAACAATATCCCATGCAAGAGATTCGAATAGAAAAACAAAGTTAAAGTCCTTTTTTTCAGGATTATTTTTCTGAAGGTATTTTTTTGAAAGTTTATGAATTGATAAATGATAGTTTTGTTGAGCCGATCCAAGGGCTAATTAGTGCAGTGAAGGTAAGATGAAATCTTTACACCCTGATATAAAATTTATTTCACCATGCGGTCGTGGAAATCGTTGTGTCTAATACATTTTTTCGAAGCACTTTTCCACTTTAAATTGGCCAATTTATATTTAATAATGTTAGACTCACGTGTTCCAGGCGATGAGTGGTTTTTTCTACTTGATTCAGTCCTTTGGTAACTTGAATTGGATTAGGCTGCCTCTCGTGGTCGTTATTTGGCGAAGTTCTCGTAATATCGGCGTATCACATTAAATTTTTTCTAAAAGTAGATTCCATCTTACAGGGACATTTAAACACAAAAACTGGTAACTTGAAAGAAATTTAGAACATTAAAATTGACTAGAAGAATTAAGCTTATTTTGGACTCGACAGGAGTTCGATGTCCTCAGGCAGGATTTTTTCAGCAAGTGCTGTTCAATTTCCTTTTTCTATGCAGCTTCCCAGGCCATAGAGATATACTGCCCCAACTCGGTGATTCAGGACAACACACCCCTATGTCATGGGTTAAATTAAGAAAATAAATAGGAATGCTTAAATCCACCAATTTGTGGAAGGGCTAGGTGTTGTGGGCGGTCCTTATTACAAATAATAATTTTATTTAATGGCAAATTATAATTTTTTATTTATTAGCCGGCTCTAGGCTAGGCTGAATTTGGCGCGAAAAATGTCAGTCACAGCTGACAGCCATACATAGTACTATAACCTAGTTTCAATAAATGTAAACATTGAGTGGTTCTTTTGAACATACTACTGCCTTTGCTCATGGTTTGTATTTCACGTTTCCAACAATAAATTATACTGAATTAATTTCCCCTACTATTTTTTTTATTATTATGTGGTTCAGAGAATGCGCCCTGACATAAAGCCCCCTGATAGAAAGACTTACAAACATGGAAGGGTTTATATCATACTAAGTCAGGTCGCTCTTAATTAACACTTATATCACAGTTTGGACCTTTGCCTTACATAACATTGCAAAACATTAATAACATAGATATCACAGCCTTAACACAGTCACACTCAGGATTTATTAATATCACAATAACTATTCTTTCCCTAAGAGTTTATGGTCTCCACCAGATAATTGGGTCTCTGCCCTAAGAGTTTACGGTCTCCACCAGATCATTGGGTCTCTGCCCTAAGAGTTTACGGTCTCCACCAGATCATTGGGTCTTTGCCCTTACTGACCTAATACAAAATTAGCTAATTGGGGTATACACAATACAACCAATTCAGACTAACAATAGTTAGTGACTGACATAGTTCCTATTTGGATACTACAACAAATAATAATGTACAATGTGCTAATGATTCAGGATTTCCCTTTATAAATCATAACGGGTGAGCATGCAAGCCCCCGTGCTTTCCCTAACAAGTACCTGAGGTGGTGTGAACAATTAATGTGAGGTGGTTTGGCTGATATCTGTGGCAGTCCTTACCTTGAGCTTGTGACCATTTTTCTTTCTAACATAGTTGATTTCTTCCTTATACTCTTTCCATTACAATTCTGGTCTTTTACTTTCTAGTCTTAACTTCATATCTGTCTTATTTGTACTTTGTTTCAAGTTTTGTTATCTTATTTCTTTCTTTTGATTTCATGCAATAAAGCTTTTTATCTCATATTAACATTGTTTCATTTCATATTTCTACCTGCTTCTATACAATTCAATAAAGTGATTCTTTGGTTCTTTTCTTTTATCCCTGTTTTTTTTCTTCTTACATTTAACACAAAATGCACTAGTGTGCAGAGTACATTAACATTTATTTCGTGCATGAACATGATTTATACAATAATAATTTCTCTTGACTAAATTATACATAAGGTGAGTTTTAGTTTGACATTAAGCTTACTCTAAGATTTAATATAAGATTTATATAATTTATATAATTCTAGCATCACAGACAGGTTTTTGATTGTTATTATTTTTTTTCTCTTTTTTTTATATTACTGTGTAATTTTAATATCTTTTGTGATTTTTTTTTTAAATCTTTTTTTTTTTGTGATGTCTACTACTGAATTTCTTCCACCAAAAATACATTTGAGATACTTTGAAATTAAAAATACAAAATACAATATTTGAGTAATATATCTTACAATATGTATGACTTCCTTTCACCTTTTTTACAATATAGCTTCATGCCAGTTCCTGTATTGACTAGTGCATAATTACATTTAACACTTATCGCTAAATACATTTATGATACGCGCCTTCTCGTGTGTGTGGGGTGTTGCGGCTGGTCTTGAAGTGAAGTTGTTGCTGGTCAGGGTTTTCTGCCTGCCGGCATTAGCTTGGTGATGGTGCTGGTGCGGTAAGTTGATTCCTGGGAATCCAACAAACCTTGACATTTTCTTCTCAACATCTGGTAGTTGTCTCGAAGGTTGAAGACCACAGTGATGTTAGGTCATGAAGTTTGATATTTGGGTGTTGAAGTTAAATGGAATCAAACGGTTACATCCCAAATATTTCAAGGCGGAAACTGGCAGCATCCATTACACTGATTGGGATGGCGAAATTCTCGGCCAGACAAACTAAGAACAGCAATAGTCAAAGTCAGAAAATTTGACTTTGCTGCAGACCACTTGTCCTTTCTGGATGGGTCCTATGTTACAGGTAGTAAGGTTTACACGTTAACCATAGCAGAAAACATCTGACCTGACTTTATGTGGTTCGCAGGCAGTACAGTCTTTAACCTACTGTAGCAGAGAAGCTGGCCTGACCCGGTTCTGAATCGGTAACGGATTCGTTAAAAGGTGTAGACTGCGGTATAATTGGCTTATAGCCCCCTATCAAGTCTTTGTTTCTGTCCTCTAACAATAGTGCAGTCGGCCATTCACTTATGTTGCTTTTGAATTGAGCGCGACGTTTGTATCTGTAGCTCCGCCCACGATCGGTTCTTTTAGGTGAACTATGAGTCGTAATCCACTAGAGGTGAATGAGCCATTCGATTTCTATGTGTTCTGTTCTCATAGGTAGAGTTGCCATCTTGATCTACTCATCGAATACAGCGCTGCTAGTACGTGGTTGTTCCGCAGTGGCACCAATCTGACGATGTAGCTTCTCTTCTGACTTGAACTTCGATTTCAGTAGCATAGCCTCCTTGATACATTTCCATAAATTTTCCATTAAAATTCCTTTTCTAGCTGTCCGGGTCCCTATGAAATTATTTTTGAATTTCACTCGACGCAAATGAGCATAAGTTCTTCCATCCATGGGAATTTTTACTAGGACAGGTCTAGCTAACATTGAAATGTGACAATACAGTTGGCAGTGGCTTGAAACACTTTCTCTGCCAGGATGATGACGATGATGATGATAATTCTGTTTTCTGTTCAACTCACTTCCAGTTGTTAGGTTATGATTCCAGCTCACTTCATTTTCCATATTAAATTTATCAATTCTGTTTTTAAAATTTCTTTCTTCCTCCTTCCTATATTTGTTCAATTCTGTTTTCATTTTTTGAAGTTCTCTATGCATATAATTGTTTGATTTGTGTTTCATTATTTCAGAATATTTTTTCTGGCCTCGTTGACAGTTTGAACATGGTAGGTTGTGAATTGAAGTTCCTTTGATAATTTGGTTTGATTTTTTAAAATGAATAATATGGGCTGCTGTTTGTTGCTGCGCTTCTATTTGTTTATTTCCTAGTTCAGCGTGCTTAAATTTTTCTGTCACTTTTTTGGCTAACCTAACTTCTAATTCGGTATTGTCCAAGTTAAATTCTCTTGTTTGTATGTCTATTCGCCTGCATACCTCTGCGCGTATGGGCTGAATCTGTGAATCAATGTATTGCTCCATTTCACAATGCTTATTGTTCGTTTTGAAGGTCAGGCAGTCTATATTGTGCTTGAGCTGATTTTGCAAACTTACTTTAGTTTCTTCTAACTTCTTTTCTAGCCTCTCAGTAACTTGGTCAAACCGTTCATTCATGTCCGCTTTTTGTTGGTCTATCTTTTGGCTCACTTGCTCTGATATTTGGTTTATTTCAGTTCTCAAGCTTGCATTTAACTGCTCTGATGTCTGGTTTATTTCAGTTCTCAAGCTTGCATTTAACTGCTCTGTTGCTCTAGATTGTTGAGCAAAGGCGTTCATGATTATGTCTAGAGCGCCCTGGTCGAGAAATGTGGGTGCACTAGCCTTGGCTGCTGGGGTTTGAACGTCGGTTACTGGAGTAGAAATCCCAATGTCTGCGAGATTGCTGGCTTCATCGGCATGTGTGGATGACAATCTCTCCCGAATTCCTTGGTTGAATTGGATAGATGAGACACTGCCAATCGGTCGGCGTTCGTCCGTGGGCGAGGGTTGTTCGTCCTCTTCGTTGAAATGAGTTGAAGAGCCGTCGCTAGCCATGTTTGTGAATAGCCAGTGAAAAAGTGAAGTAAAAATTTGTAGTAAATTGTGCAGTGCAGTGTTGTGGTAATGGATAACCAAACCAGGTCAGTCTCTAATTAGATTGATTATCTTTGATGACTAGTGATGTTGACAGTTGAGCCCCACACACACACGAAAGGTTACACAAAACGACATGAAATTACAATCAATTAAAAAAAATAAAACTATATGACATATAAACTTGCAATAATTTAGCATATGGGGTGTTAGTAAACCCTGCCCCTAGTCTTCCTTATTCATTTGTTTTAAAATTCTAAATTGTAGGCTGATATTATGCCTATACTTTTTTCCAAGTCCTGAGTTTGTTTCTACACAGTTTCCTGAAATATCATTCCTAAAAAATCAGTAAGGATCGCTCACAGTTGGGAAATTACTATAATTAGGCCCCTTAGATAGACTCAACTTCAGTATGCTATTGCACTGCTCGACCACTGGTCACTTATAAGCTAGGCTAGTACACTGCAAGCTGAAGTCTGCGGCGATCTCACTTGCTCTTTAGGATGAAAACTGTAATAAAATCTTATAAATATTTTTGCTGAATTTTTCTGAAATAAAATATTATTAGAGTGCAATGTTCCCTGGCCCTTCTCTCTGCACTGTCTGAAGTTCGGGCGCCATTCATGTGGGAACTACTTCCACCTCCCTCTACAATTACCTGAAATATTATTAATTATTGTCCTTGCTGCCGGAATCACTCAGGTATTAGGCTCTCATTCAGCTCCGGGATGATTGTGAGGGTGATGGGGCAATCCCACAACGAAAAACGGAAAAGTCCTTTCAATCTTCCCTGAAATATTTATTTCAGGTAGGATATCCAGGAATCAACCGTTGTAAGTTGTCGAATCCCTATACCTACTATGTTGATGACCGCTGCTATGCTTGGTATTGCTGTAAATTTCACTGAGGGAGTTGATCTCCGTCGAATTTGGTCTCTCAAAAAATTCACCAATATATTCTCAAGCAGCTGTATGTCTCACCGACGACACCAGCGACCCAATACCATATAGAATATATGGTGTAGTATGACCCTCGACAAAGATCACCCTCAGTGAGAAAATGATAAAACCAATCACTAACAAATACCAATGGTCGAGCAGGACAATGCAATCAGGCACAGATTTAAATGACGATATTGTGAAATTTATTAAATTTAAGAACAATATCCCATGCAAGAGATTCGAATAGAAAAACAAAGTTAAAGTCCTTTTTTTCAGGATTATTTTTCTGAAGGTATTTTTTTGAAAGTTTATGAATTGATAAATGATAGTTTTGTTGAGCCGATCCAAGGGCTAATTAGTGCAGTGAAGGTAAGATGAAATCTTTACACCCTGATATAAAATTTATTTCACCATGCGGTCGTGGAAATCGTTGTGTCTAATACATTTTTTCGAAGCACTTTTCCACTTTAAATTGGCCAATTTATATTTAATAATGTTAGACTCACGTGTTCCAGGCGATGAGTGGTTTTTTCTACTTGATTCAGTCCTTTGGTAACTTGAATTGGATTAGGCTGCCTCTCGTAGTCGTTATTTGGCGAAGTTCTCGTAATATCGGCGTATCACATTAAATTTTTTCTAAAAGTAGATTCCATCTTACAGGGACATTTAAACACAAAAACTGGTAACTTGAAAGAAATTTAGAACATTAAAATTGACTAGAAGAATTAAGCTTATTTTGGACTCGACAGGAGTTCGATGTCCTCGGGCAGGATTTTTTCAGCAAGTGCTGTTCAATTTCCTTTTTCTATGCAGCTTCCCAGGCCATAGAGATATACTGCCCCAACTCGGTGATTCAGGACAACACACCCCTATGTCATGGGTTAAATTAAGAAAATAAATAGGAATGCTTAAATCCACCAATTTGTGGAAGGGCTAGGTGTTGTGGGCGGTCCTTATTACAAATAATAATTTTATTTAATGGCAAATTATAATTTTTTATTTATTAGCCGGCTCTAGGCTAGGCTGAATTTGGCGCGAAAAATGTCAGTCACAGCTGACAGCCATACATAGTACTATAACCTAGTTTCAATAAATGTAAACATTGAGTGGTTCTTTTGAACATACTACTGCCTTTGCTCATGGTTTGTATTTCACGTTTCCAACAATAAATTATACTGAATTAATTTCCCCTACTATTTTTTTTATTATTATGTGGTTCAGAGAATGCGCCCTGACACTGTATAGATCTATAAAACGTAATTACCGATTATTGGCAAGTGAGCTTGTAGCATTGATTGCCTACTGCCCTCCATGAAGAATATTCCATTTTTCAAGCATCATAGAAAACTCAGTTGAAGTAGATACATGGATGAATTGCCTTTATTAAGAGGGAAGTTAGGACTCAATGCCTTCTCTCCTACTCAATCTATCACATACACAATAGATCGCGGTGAGTTTAACTCAATCGGCTGTAAATCGCCGATTTCATTGGTTTATTTTTTTCCAGAGGATGAAGCCCACATAGGTCTAACGGGACTTGGCTATCTCTTCCCGTTTTGACTTATTTATTTTTTTTTTAAATTGTGCCAGCCATATTAACTTTTTGTTGTAAATCTAACGACCTGGTCAGTTTTAGATTGTGAATATATAAAAAATTACTCACACTTGGCCGAACGTTTTTGAGTTGTTTAAACCCATCTTCAAGGCATCGAAACAACTCGGGTTTCAACAACTCGAAAACGTTCGGCCAAGTGTGAGTACATTTTTTATATATTCACAATCTAAAACTGACTGCAAGTCGTTAAATTTACAACAAAAAGTTAATATTAACAATGCAGATTGTTATGGAACAAGAAATCCAAGAATCTAACACTTTGAGTTTATTTATACAACTATCAAAAGATACTAATCAGTAATTATTATCACAAAGAAATCCAAGAATCTAACACTTTGAGTTTATTTATACAACTATCAAAAGATACTAATCAGTAATTATTATCACAAAGAAATCTATAAAGAAACAAACAGTTCAATAATGTTCAACTAATAATAAATATTTCTATTACATGATTATCACTGTACAAAACCTAATTAGTAACTGACAATAGGCCAATCAATAATTTAATAATAAATGCCCAATAAACCGTTGAAACCCTCAATAATAAACTAAGCACTTACGAAGCACAATGTCTGTCACGGATTATTGTCTGTCACGTCTGTCGGGGAATCGCAATAGCACTGTGTATACTGCAACTAACAGATTGTCTATTATCACATATGAACTTGTTGATGTCCGAATAACAGCTGTCTTCCTGCTGACATGCACAGCCGCTTTTATAAGTTTGTTCTAGAAATCTCCATTGCAGAGAGTTCCTATTCCAGATATCTCTATCAAAAGAGATGAGCAAATCTCGGGAATTTTAGCATATGAACATTTGACATATGAGTGTAAGAGAGACGAAGAGAGGGCCGAGGCGAAGATAGAAAAAAAAGTGCCGGAAGTACAACAGCAGCTTGTAAGGATGTTCTCCTCGTTTTTGCGTTTCCTAACATTATTTATATAGGCATTCAAAGAGTCCCTTGAGGCAAGGGACATTGAATGAATGGTCATAAATACGGTCATGAGGTTACTTGACCTTAACTTGAAAAGCGTTCCTGTACTAGTCACAGAAATCAGTCTTCTAATATATTATTATTTGATTTATAAACTAGTATATTTATTCAGTCTTCATAACTAAAACACAATCAATCCAAAGATACAGTAGGCCATCCCCCACAACTACTTTCTTTGCATATTTTCAACTAAAGAATCCAAATTTTAGGTTATGGCCAAGTTTCTCTAGAAATTCACTTTGAAGTACAATTTTGAGATGCATTCAATTATGATATTTTCTATCAATCTTATTTCATTCACAGGGAAATAAACGTAAACGCAAAAGTAGGCTGGGAAGAATGGGATGTCGATCTTCTAATAATTGTAAGTATGAGATTACTTTTAAAATATAAAAGTACATTAATAATGTCATTTTTAATCGTGAAAATTAAGCAGGAAACCCACTGGCCCGGCACCGGCGGCGACCGGCGGCGACCGATGCTTACCGGCAACATTGCTTTGCGTTGTTTTCATTGAACAGCAACCCACTATATCTGTCCGTCACCGGCGGCGGCCGGCGGCGACAAAGGCTCTTGGGGGCATTCTTGCCGGGCAGCCTGTCCGGCATTTCTCTAGTCGATGCCAGTATTGCAAGGGTTCTGCATGAACGGTACAATGAGTTCTTTATTTGTGATAGTCGCAGTGTGTGTTGAAGAAGAAAAGAGTCAGAAACGAAGGAAGCAGTTAATAAAAATAAAAATTAATTAAAAATAAAATAATAAAAATAAAATAAAATAAATTAAATAAAAATAAAATAAAATTAAAAATAAGATAAAGATAAAATAAAAATAAAATAGAAATAGAATAGAATAAAAAACAGATAAAAAAATAAAAAAAAAGAAATAAAATAACAAATTAAAATAAAATAAAAATAAAAAAAATAAAATGAAAATGAAATAGAAATAAAAATAAAATAAAAATAAAATAGAAATAGAATAGAAAAAAATAAGATAAAAAAATAAAAAAAAAAATAAAATAAATAAAATAAATAAAAATAAAATAAAAATGAAATAAAATAAAATAAAAATAAAATAAAAATAGAATAAAAATAAAATGAAATAAAATAAAATAAAAATATAATAAAAATTAAAAACAAAATGAAAAAATAAAATAAAAATTAGTTAAAAATAAATAAAATTAATTATTAATTAATAAAAATAATTTCATGTTACTTTTTCAATTTAATTTGAGCCAATAACAAAAATTTTCCATGAGATCGAAATTCTTTCGCTGGATCGCCTTTTGTGACTTCATGTCACCTTTTAATCGCCAGTTATCTCATCCAGAACTCAATAAATTTTATCACATCACAAAATCATGTTTTATTTGTTATTGTTTCAGTTAAGTATTGATTAGTAAGTAAAATAGTGACGATTAAATTATTAAATAGCTGTTTTGAAAATACTGCAGATAAATAAGTCACATTGATCTCAAATCTTACTAATCAATACTTACCTGAACCAATAACAAATTAAAACATGATTTTGTGATGTACCGTAATAAAAGTTATTGAGTTCTGGACGAGATAGCAGGCATGACAGGTGACATGAAGCATAGGCGCCGACTTGTCAAAATTATTGGGGGGGCTCTAACCGGGGGGTCCGGAGGTCCTCCCCCAGAAAAAATTTGTATTTATAAGACCTAGAAATGCTTTATTTAACTACGCAGTACATAGAACATAGGCACACAAAAAAATCACATTTTACTCTTTTAGACACTATATTAAACTAAAAATGTACAAAACTAAAAATAACATAAAGACTACGGTACGGTATAGAATATTATTATTATTCAAAAAGTCAAATTTTTGGAAGAAAAAAAGCCTACGTCTATTTATTAAAAATACAGAGAGTATGAAGAATAAATTACTGTATTTAACCCAATATATATATATACATATTGATTGGTTGGCCAATGTCCCTAAATCATAGACAAATTTTGAATTTATAAGACCTAAAAACGCTGTATTTAACTACACAGTATAAAGAATATAGGCACAAACAAATCACATTTTACTCTTTTACACACTAAAATAAACTAAAAATGAACAAAATTAATGAACTAAAAATAGCATAAAGAATAGAAATAAATTAATAATTTTTGGAAATTAAAGAATATCTAATATTACTCAAAAAGCCAAATTTTTAGAAGATAAAAAGCCTACGTCTACTTACTTAAAATACAGAGAGTATGAAGAATAAATTACTGTATTTAATTCAGTATACATACATATTCATTGATTGACCAATTCCTTCTCCTTAAACCATTGAAAAAGTATACCTTCTGACTTCATTGCTGCTTATAAATTCGTTTATCACCGTACGCAAGTCAACTTCGTCCAGGACATCACGGTGGGCGTGAAGGACTGCTAAATTGTTTAGCCGTTTCTGTCCCATTGTTGACCTCAGATACGTCTTCAGTCGACGGAGTACACTAAAAGAGCGTTCTGCCATTGCCGATGAAATTGGCACTACTTGAAGAAGCTTGATCACTTTAACCACTTCTGACAGCATTTCTTTAATGGCTGGCTCTTGTGAAAGATATTTCCTTACATCACACATTGATTTCAGTTTTGAATTATTTTGCCTATTAATATTGGCTAACATGTTTAGATGTAGTTGCAACCTTTCAACATCCAGGTCATTTTTAAAAAACTCTTTTGACTGTTCGAAACTTGAACCTTCTTTGTTCGCCACTAACACACTCAAACACTCTTTTTCGACCGCAATGAGCCGCGACAAGCCTGTGGACTCAAAGCGTTCTTTGATGCAAGATCGCACCGTTTCACACACACCTCGATGTAGAGAGCTTTGAAGTAGTTCTTCGGGGTACTGAAGTTATGTGGTGAGCTGGCTTCGTCGTTTTCATATCTTTTTGGAACGCGCCGTTTCCTTGGAATCGCAGGCTCTTCTACTTGTGAAAATTTGTTTTTTAAGCACGACTTCCAAAATTCCTCAAAGCCATCTCGCTTTTCATCTAAAATGCTAATCAATCCTTTAAACATGCCTTCCACTTCAGTTACACTTAGATGAGGGCTCTGAATGTTTCCGTTAACTTCTTCTACTACGTTCATTACATGGCAATATAAATTCAAAAATAAATAAGTCTTGAACAGTATCATAGATTCAAGAAAACCCGCACATTTATAACCTGCTTCAGTTTTGTCTGTTGAGGAAAATGTCTCAAAAAACTGTACGAGATCTTCATAGTTTTTCAAAATCCTCTGTATACTTGAAGCTCGCATTGTCCATCGGGCAAAGTGGTCAAAGATTGGCTTGATCATTTCCACTTTCGAGGCGTATGTTTCTAAATAAATTAATTCTTTTGTTAGATTCCTTAACTGTATTTATTAGATCTTTGGCTAAGGCCATAACATCCCTCATGCATGAGAGGCAAGAAAGGCTGTCCTGCACTGCTAAGTTCAAACTATGGGCTGTACAGTGCACGTAGTGTGCCTGGGGCTGAATATCCAAAAGTAACTTTTGCAGGCCTTTAAATTTTCCTCTCATGTTTGCCGCTCTGTCATAGCACTGTCCTCTCAATTTTTCAATTGGTAAATTAAGCCACGCAAAAATGTCCTTAACAATTTTGAAAAGAGTTTGTGCCTCGGTATTAGGAGTCTCATATAAGCCAATAAAGTCTTCATGATTATTAAATCGTCACTTACAGTTCGAACACAAAATGACACTTGCTCATGAATCAATATATAACTTGTTTCGTCCACAATAATTGAAAAGTGTTCACTGCTCTTGATTTTAGCTAGCACTGAGCACACAACAGATTTGCCCAATATATCGATTATCTCATTTTGAACGTCATGTGAGATCCATTTATACCCGGAACGCCCCAACCAGTCTTTTAACTCAGGAACGTCTTTTTTCCTAAGTTCTAGCAATTGCAAAAAATTTGAGTTGACATCTTCATGTCCTCTAATGGCCAAACCTTGCCGGCAAAGGTACTTAACTGTTGTAAAAATAATCTCAAGAGCCAAACGGGCTTTCTTCATGTCACTGTTCAATTGATCATTTAATTGAGCAGCTACGTTTGGTTTTGCTAAAGATGAAAGTTTAAAAACTCCTTCCTTATGCACAGACGTATTTTCATGAGTACGAAATTTGTCTAATCCCTTTTTCCAGTTAGAAAAGCCAACAGTAGTAAACGCATCTTCTTTCTTGGTAGTCAATTGTAGAAGGCCTTTGGCCTCTGCCTCTTTGCAGGTCTGACAAAAAACTTTATCCATTGTTGCGTCATATTGTAACCATTTATATTTACTCACCCAAGACTTCTGAAACGATCTTCTTCCAGTAGGCTTGTCATTAGGTTTCGTATTTTGCTGTGAAAAGCTCACGCCTGACGTTGAAGCAGTATGCCTCCCCTTACCCTCATGCTTCAAAACTCCTCTCTCTTTGGCTAAACTTACTCAGTTTTACGATGTATTAAGTTCGTAAAAGCATAACACAGTATGACATTGTGTTGAGAGTAATTGGTTTAGTACTAGCTGTTTAAAGAGTTTAAAGTACCGTATCACGAAATGCTTTAAACTTACAAGCAAAATGAAATTATCCTTCTCGACAAATTATTGGGGGGGCTCCGCCCCCCAACTGAATTTTTGGGGGGGCTCGAGCCCCTCGGGCCCCATGGAGTCGGCGCCTATGACATGAAGTCACAAAAGGCGATCCAGTGACAGAATTTCGATCTCATGGATTATTTTTGTTATTGGTTCAAATTAAATTGAAATAGTAACATGACATTATTTTTATTAATCAATAATTAATGAAATAAATTTTATTTTTAACTAATTTTTATTTCAATTTTTAATTATAAAAATAAATTATTTTTATTTTTAATTTATTTCAATTTTATTTTTTATTTTTAATTCAATTTTGTTTTTAATTAATTATTATTTTTATTAATTGCTTTCTCAGTTTCTGTCTCTTTTCTTCTTCAGCACACACCGCGACTATCACAAATAACTCCTTATCTGAAGAACTCTCCATTGCAACTGCTGCATTTCTTCTGTCAGCTCCAGCTTCTGCCGGAGCTATGCCGGACTAGTGGGTTATTGTTGTAAATTGCCGGCCGTCGCCGGTTATCGCCGGTCGCCGCCGGTGCCGGGCTAGTGGGTTTCCTGCTTTATCGGGAGGTTCCGTGTATGTGTGTGTGCATAATTGTGCTTCATTCAAATATCAAATATATCAATTGACCGAATGCAAAGATGAATCTGTTTCAATTCGAGCGTTTTGCATTCTGTCTGTTTTTAAAACATTTACGTCTGAAAGCATGAACCGATTTCTTTGAAATTTTGTATGAATTATGTGCAGCGATGTTTGTGTAAGGATTTTCGAAATTTGCTTACATTTAAAGGATATTTAAAATGATTTTGCGATGGTGATTATTATCAAGTAGTCTTGGGTCGTTGACGGTATTCTTGTCAACGAAACACAACTAGTTTTGAATAAACGTTAACTAGTTGAATGTTGAATTTAACGAAGAATATGCGTTTTCATGGAAGAATAATGAACTGTCTATGTGTCTACTGTCTCCCGATAACGTTTTCTTTATGAGCAATGTGCAAACAACATAAAGAGCGTGTCCGGTTACAAAAATCGAACGCCATAATATGCAATCTAAATCGCATAAAAGTAGGGATAGAGAAATTCTGATCGCAGATTTGAATTCAGCGCCCTCAAATTAATAAAATGATTCGGGAGTATGCAAAAATAATTAAAATGGAGGAAGTTGATTTTTATTGAATAAAAAGTTGAAAAACATTTACTTTCTAGAAATAATAAAAAACTTGCTCAGTTTTGATTATTTTTGAGTCTTAGCGAAGCATTTTATCAATTTGAGGGCGCTGTATTCAAATCTGAAATCAGAATTTTTCTCTCTATTTTTACGCAATTTAGATTGCATAAGGCGTTTGTTTTTTGTAACCGGATACAAAAATTGTCTTAGCAGTGCAGTGCTATTGCATTTCTCACTCGAACAGTTAGGCTACTCCTACTCCTATTTTTCTACTGCATGTAATTTATTTTTATTTTGAACATTGATCAACTAGTTTGCTATTCACACTTGGATTTAACAAAGACTTCCAGTTGTGTTGGGAATGAGTGCGTTGAGCCCATTGACATGGAAATGTAATTGGAGCATCAACTGGAGGAACATCAGATGAGGAGACAAAACAGTTGAATCGTTAATAACCAATCAACAGTTGATTCAAATAGTTCGTTGAATCAATGCTCATCACTATATCATCAAGTATTGGATGCTCCACTGTAAATACTCAACTCCTTTGCAGGAAATCAAACTTGATTGTTTCTGATTAATATATTTTATTGCAGATAATGATGGAGATTTGCCAATCAGAAGGAGTAAATGTTCTCAAATGTTTTTCCAATTTTAGATGAAATTTTTAGTTGAATACATCTAAACCCAAGGCTAGCCGTCCACTGAGAACGGACATCTTTAAAAAGTTGTACAAAATAAATTCGTCCAAATTATCCAAACACTTGGCTCTGTTGAGAACCGTGTCAGTTTTCATCCAATTGCTAATGGCTGAGTTCATGGGAACATTACAGCTTACTGGTAAATGGAATTTTAGCGGAAGCTAAGGATATTCAAATGCATAACGTTCAAAAATTTGAATAGTTTCCGGTAAATGTCATTAGCTGTACCGTTTACCGGTAAACGGAATCTTACCGGAGACTGCAGCATATGATTGGTTGATTCAAATTTTTGAACGTCTATGAATTTGAATAGACCAATCAGACACCTTAGTTTCCAGTAAAATTCCATTAACCGGTAAACAATAAGGTTCCCATGAATAACTCAAGCTGTGATTCGTTGTTTGTAGCTCGCAGCTTTCTGCTTCCGGCCAGCCGCTAGCACAGTGGGACATCTAATACTCTAGAATAATCACAATCGCAAAATCAAGCACATGCTGTGTAATGGTGGTATTCACGCTGCTCCAATGTGAATGCCACCATTCCAAAGCATGTGTTTGATTTTGCGATGGTGATTATCATCGAGTATTGGATGCTCCACTGTGCAAGCACCCTTATACTTTTGTATATATCTTCAATATATGTGATACCCGTGAGCCGTAGCAGGTATCTGTTCAATCAGATTTAGATAAGGTACGATATCCTGGGCCCTCTTTGAAAGGGTGACCGATTGGATTGGCCAGCAAAAAAGACTGTGTTCTCTGCTGTAAAATCACTTCCCGGTGGTTCGGAAACCACTTAAAAATGTTGGTCCAACTCATCAATCGCCATCATCCAACTTTACCCACGCACAGGTATCAGACCTATGTGGGCTTCATCCTCAAAAAATCTTTGAATCTTGTTGAACTTCAAATAATTTAGTGCATTATCAACTTGAAATATTGATTGATTGACTGCCTTTATTAATTTCCTGGGAGGGCGAAGTTAGGGCGCAGCCGGCCCTCTCTTACACTTAACCCTCATACTTTGAGTCTGAAAATAAAACTGACTGTAAAGCGGAATAAATCATATTTCGGACGAACAAGCATTTTTTGTGACAATCGTTTTAGGCAATGAAAGGTGCAATTTTTGTTTTACAATAAAATTAGTCATTAATGAATATTAAGTTCTAATTGTGCATAATTCTTTAAGTTACCATTCAGTCTCTATATATAAATAAATAAAATAAGAGTCATCACAATGCAAGTTATAATTTAATTTAGAATATTAATCTCTCACTTAAATTCTGAAAAAGAATAGAATGAGAGAGGAAGAAAGAGAAACATTGAGAGAAGGAAGAAATAGAGAAAAAATAGGATGAAAGAGAAAAATTAAGAGGAAAATTAAGTGAAGAAAGAATGAAAGTAGCCTAAGTACCGTACTTGAGATGAATGGTGCTTGAGGAATTTACTTGATGAGGAAACTCACATTTTGTATGACAATAAAAGGCACAATTTCTGTTTTACAATAAAGATGCACATTAATGAATACGAAGCATGCTCCGCATGAACTTGAGCTTGTGGGCAGACCATTAGAAACCCTAATGTACCAGGTTCTTTATTCATTTGTACGTTACATCCAGTAGGGCAGAGTAAGAGTTCTGGCGCAGTTTAACGGCGGTTAACTAACCATGATTAAATTTTAACGGCCGTTAAATTTAACCTAACTTAATTTAACATAGGAAAACCTAATTTAACGGCCCAGTTGAATTTTAACGTCGGTTAAATTTTAACGGTGAATAAATTTTAACGGTGGTTAACTAACGATGGTTAAATTTTAAAGGTGATTAACTAACGAGGGTTAAATAAACAGACTGAAAATTTTCATATGAAATTAAATTTATGCAGCTCACCAAGGCGTTCCAATTGCATGTATCAAGCACTCCGATGAATAAAATAAAAAAAAAATAAATAAAAAAAATAAATAAAAAAATTAATTATCATTAATATTATCATGTAGTAGGGCAGGGTAGCGGTTCCGTCACAGTTTTTCTTGAACCTGAAATTTAAGGTTAAACCTGAAATTTAAGGTTAACCTAAGTCAACCCACCCAAACCTAACCTAACCTGAAATAGGTATAGCAATACCTTGCGGTATAGTCCAAGTCAAATCAACGCAGTCTATCCGATCCCCAAAATTCCCATTTTCACGGGAGCTAAAAATCACGAAAAAATTTGAACTATACCGCAAGGTATTGCTATTTTAACCCGTGAAGGGAATTTTAATTTGAAGACGCCATCTTGTTCAACCTTCCAAGGCATCCCAAATTCATATATCAAATACAATTTTCCGTTCACGATTAATTTAGGAAAAAATAATAATAAAATTTAACCTTAAATTTAAGGTTAAGCCAACTATCCAAACCTTTAACCTGAAATTTAAGGTTAACCTAAGTCAACCATCCAAACCTGAAATAGGTATAGCAACACCTTGCGGTATAGTTGTATAGCCAAATTCGAATCAACGCAATCTATCCGATCCCCAAAATTCCCATTTTCACGGGAGCTAAAAATCACAAAAAATTTGAACCAAATCTGCTATTTTAACCCATGAAGGGAATTTTAATTTGAAGACGCCATCTTGTTCAACCTTCCAAGGCATCCCAAATTCATGTATCAAACACCATTTTCCGATCACGATTAATTGAGGAAAAAATAATAATAAAATTTAACCTTAAATTTCAGGTTAACCTAAACCTAACCTGAAATAGGTATAGTTGTATAGCTGTATAGTTGCATAGTCGAATCAATGCAGTCTATCTGATCTCGAAAATTCCCATTTTCATGGAAGTTAAAAATCACGAAAAATTTTAACGGCGATTAAATTTTAACGGTGGTTAAATTTTAACGGTGGTTTTAACGGTGGTTATAACGGTGGTTTTAACGGTGGTTATAGCGGTGATTAGTCACCAACTGATTAGCCATCTCGTACTATCACTTACCCAGTGGTTCGGAACCCACCTAAACTAAAGTTTATTAGATGGTTCTTGTTCAAATTTCCAAGGCGATTCAATTTCATGTATCAATTGACATCCCATTTTTCCCTTTTTCTCTCATTTTTTCCCCCTCTCTCTCATTTTTTTTTCCCCTTTTCCACCCCAGTTTTTGGGTATAAATAGAGGTGCATAGGCAGAAAATTCTCACTCCTTTGGATCGAAGGAGTTATGTTAGTTCAGGCTGAAAATAGTCAACGAGCTATACTCCCACCAGAGATTTCTGGCTCATCCACGGAGACTAGTCGCTTCCTATTTTCAGTTAGGGTCCCAAACACAACCAACTATCAAACAACAGAATCAAGCAATACCACAAAAAATTTTGTATATATAAAAATGGATAAAATAATTTCATCCACCTACTCATCACCAATCTGCGAACACAGCATCAACAAAAACTGCCTCTTTTTCATATGGAACTCATTCAACACAATTGATGTAAAAATATTGTTTGAAAACCTTAAACCTCATATAATTGATATAATACGTGAAAATTCTGAAAAATTCCACCACAATATTAAATGGTATGTGAGTTTAACAGTTAAATTGAAAAAGATTTCTGCTGATAAAGAGTTGTATGTTGAACCAACATTTCATGGACAATCGAGGTCTGTAATCTCAGTCCATGAGAATCTTGATAAATTCAACATACAATGGGAGGAGGCAGAGGGAAAAATGGAGGCAGAGGGAAAAATTATGGAAGGTTTAGATAAATTCATAAAGTTGGGGAGTGGTTGGACTATAGACATATTCAAGCAGTTCAATTTCAACATTGTAAGATACAGACCAATAAGTGGTTCTGGCTCATACATTCCTACTCCAGTTAAAATTATAAATAGAAAAGCTGTTATAAATGTGAGAAATGAAGATGATCTCTGCTTTGTCTGGTCCATCCTCTCCTATTTCAACACCAATAAGGAATATCGAGTATCTGCACTTAGAAATCTACAACATATGATTAATATTGAAAATTTATGCTTCCCACTTAAACTGAAAGACATACCTAAATTTGAGAACCAAAACACAACAATAGCTGTTAATGTTATTGCATATGAAGAAGAGAAAGATATGTTCTATCCAGTCTTTGCATCCCAACACAGAAAAAGAGAGCATACAATCACACTGTTGTTGTTATCTAACAAAGAAGAACAAAAACACTACACTCTTGTTAAAAATCTATCCAGACTACTATCACATCTAACAAAATATAATGGTAAAGTAGAAATTTGCCCCCATTGTTTCCAAAGATTCACCAAATCAAATGCAAAACGTAGTTTAGAAAAACATATTGAATTGTGCTCATCACACGAAACACAACGCATTAAAATTCCTGAACAAAACACTGTTTTAAAGTTCACAAATTTCTCCTACACCCTACCCACTCCCTTCACCATATACGCCGACTTTGAATGTTTAATTAAAGATGAAGAACATATACCATGTGGTTATGGATATGTAATAGTAAATGAAAGTGGATCAATTCATTATGGGCCAAGGATAGTTAGAGCATCCAACCTGTCTGAATCATCAAATTTAATAGAAAAGTTTCTAGATGAATTAGATAAGCATGGAAATGAATTGAAAAAGCGATTGAAAATACAAGTGCCAATGCATATAACAGTAGAAGAAGAAAACAAATTTGAAATGGTAGATGTGTGTTGCCTGTGTAATAAGAGCCTATTGTTTGATCGTGTGCGACACCATTCACATTCAACTGGAAAGTTTATTGGAGCCGCTCATCAATCATGTAATCTTAATGCAAAACAGGTGGAGTTCATTCCTGTAATATTCCACAATTTCACCGGTTACGATTCACACTTCATTGTTCAATCACTCAATAAATATAAAAAGAGAATAAGTTGCTTAGCTAGGACAAGTGAAAAAATAATTTCAATAACACTAAATAACACTTTGAGATTTATCGATTCACTACAATTTCTGAATTCATCTCTTTCAAAATTAGCAGAAAATATATTATCAAATGCTTTCCAACTGATTTCGGCACATTTTCCAAATAATACAAATTTACTGTTGAAAAAACAAATCTACCCATACGAATATATGGATTGTTTTGAGAAATTCGAAGAAACACAATTACCTTCCCGGGAAAACTTCTACAACAAACTAACCGATTCAGATGTAAGTGAGACTGACTATCAAAATGCTATAACCGTTTGGAATGCATTCAACTTGAAAAATCTTGGTCAATTTCACGATCTCTACCTGACCACTGATATACTCTTACTCGCCGATATATTTCAATCTTTCAGATCAACATTCCAGAAAACATACAGTCTTGATCCATCCCACTTTTATTCGCTACCACACTATTCGTGGAATGCAATGTTGAAAATGACTGGTATTGAACTTGAACTTTTAAGTGATCCAGATATGCACCTGTTTGTAGAGTCCGGCATTCGTGGAGGTTTAAGTGTAATCCCCAAACGATATGCAAAAGCCAACAACCAATATTTATCTACATATGATAAAAATTCCAAAACCACATTTATAATCTACTTAGATGCAAATAATTTATATGGTACAAGCATGAGTGAACCACTGCCACACTCTGGATTCAAGTGGCTATCTAATGAGCAAATTCAAAATTTCGATGTTACAAAAATTTCAGATGAATCACACGTTGGCTACTTTTTAGAAGTCGATCTTGAATATCCAGAAAGTCTACATGATATACACAACCATTACCCCCTTGCGCCAGTAAAAGCCACACCCCCATCAGGCCGATATGAGAAATTGATTACAACTTTTGAAAATCGTAAAAATTACATTCTACACTATAAAAATTTGAAACTTTACATGAGATTAGGTTTGAAATTAACAAAAATACACAGAGTGATGCAATTCAATCAATCAGCCTGGTTAGAGCAATTTATATCATTAAATACCGAATTGAGAAAGAATTCAAATAATGATTTTGATAGAGATCTTTACAAGCTATGTTCTAATGCAATTTATGGAAAAACGTTGGAAAATGTAAGGAATCACAATGATTTTAGGATTATAACTGATGAAAAGCAACTTGATAAAGTGATTGCATATCCAAGAATGAAACACTGGTACAGATTTAACGATGATGTTGCTGGTGTATGTCTAAATAAGCTTGAGGTTCATCTAAATCGTCCCATTTATGTGGGTATGGCAATACTTGAGTCAAGTAAAGCAATAATGTACAAATTCCATTATGATGAAATTCTAAAAATGTATCCCAATGTTGAACTGCTAATGTCCGATACAGATAGTTTTATGTATCTGATTCAAACAAATGATATTTATAAAGATATTGAAAGAAATTTGGATTTATTTGACACATCTAATTATCCAAAAGACCATCAATGTTACAGCACAAAACATAAAAAACAACTAGGTAAATTTAAGGATGAGTGTGGTGGAAAAATAATTTCTGGGTTTGTTGGACTACAAGCTAAAATGTATGCAATTCGCATAGGTGATTCAGAAAAGAAGGTTGCAAAGGGAATTCCCAAGAGTGCAAATAGAAATCAATTGAGATTTGAAGATTATAAAGAATGTCTGTTTGATGTAAAACACAAAAATGTAACATCATCAGCAATTGAAAGTAAACTGCATCATGTCTATACTGTTCAACGTGAAAAACTAGCTCTTCAACCTCATGACGATAAACGTTTCATACTGCCAAACCGAATTGATACTCTAGCTTGGGGCCACAAAGATATTCCAATCAGAAAACGTAAAATTCGTGAGCAACCATCTCAAGGAAAAGTACAAAAACTTTAAAAACCTGAATAACTTTAAAATTTAAAGAAACTTTAAAACCTGAAAAACTTTAAAATAAAATAAAAAATTTTTTTTTGCTTAAATAGGTCTGAGATCTAGAGTTTTAGGTGGGTTCCGAACCATTTGGAGTATTAATTTTTTTTTCATTGTTGTACTACTGTGTAAAAAAAAATATCATGTAACTGTTATCGAATTAGTTTATATTGAAATGATAAATTGAAGAATTCATCTAAAAAATACAATCTATGTAAACCTGGGTGCAGGTACCTGCGTAGGTGCGTAGGTGCGTAGGTGCGTAGGTGTGGGTACCTATACCTAGATTAATGTATTTCCTATGTAGGTGTGTAGGTGTAGGTACCTATACCTAGATTAATGTATGTAGGTGCGTAGGTGTGGGTACCTATACCTAGATTAATGTATGTAGGTAAAAAAAAAAATATTTTTTATTATTTGATTTATACTTTTTTTAAATTACTCTAATTATATATTATATTTATACTTTTTTTTTAAATTACTATACTACTTTTGTTTTGTTAATATTATTTGTTTACATTACTTTTCGAACAATTCCACTCAATGGTGTATATTCATAGATATTTTCATATATAATGAGACAGTATGCAGATGTATTTTCTGGGATATTTGCTGTTGTGTCAAATGAAAGTTTCACATCTAATGCACCCGATTTCAAAAGTTCACTTTGACAAGAACAGTCTATCACAATTAGTGGTGTTTTTTCAAATTTATCAAATGCTATTGATGTTCCCGAATCACTTCGTTTGTAGTAGGCGTGTTGAAAGGCAGCAAACATCTGATACAATGTATGTTTATTACCCATAATATTATCATAGGGAAAGTATTGTGCATTCAGATACAAGCGAACATTATTCAAATTACAAAAATCAAATTGAGATATATCGTTACGAAGGTTATTCTTTCTATTAGTTTGCAGTCCTAGTACAACAAATCTTGGTTTATCCATTTGTGATGCTGTCTTAACAGTCCACTGATGACTTGTGCTTTCCGGTAGGGTAGGATATTCATGTAATTGCCAAGATCTGAATGGAAGGCTAATTGGTTTATCATTGTGAGATAATTTCAGTAGATTAAGACGAATTGTGTCTGCTACATGTATATAGGGTACTTTCCATTGTATTTTTGTTAGATTAATTTCGATTTTAGTACCAGCGGTGGTTTGAATTGCATTTAAATCAGATGAGGATCGAAGCAGAACCAATTCTTGTTTTACATTCAAAATAATTTTTCTATAATCTTCCATGAAACCTAACCACATTTCCAGTGGTACACAAAAGCTGAATTTCTTTTTATTTGTCCATCCATCTCGATTCCATCCTGCATTCTCCCATATACATTTATTTTGTGGAGTTTCGCACAAGAGGTTTTTCATTGTTGTTGTCATACCGACGTTACGTGTGCGGTCAACTTCGACTCCACCCACCTCATATCTAATCTCATCGAATAAATAGGCTATTCCATTGTTCACTAATACAAAGTCAACTTCAGTATTGTCTGCTTTTTGAACTTTAATATTACCCTCTATTAGAAGATAGCTTTTACATGGTAGAGTGTAGACATCCTGTTGATTTACATTGATACGAATTTCATCATTATTTTTGTATGTTTGTGATGCATATGGTGTGTGAGTGTGATACTCGAATTGGGTTATACTCTCATCGAATTGTACTTTCTCACCAACATTGAATATTGAATCAATTTGCATACCGTGAGGAATTTGGTGATTCATTGTTTATATTTTTATTATATACAAAAAAAACCTAATCTTTGTAGTAGTTGTCTATTTTTAGGTGTAAGTAATTTCCTATCTGTTGCATCATGCTGTTGTGATTGATGATTTTTTGTAAATATTAGCATATTTTTAATATATGTAATTATACACCAACTGGTTTTTTTCTTACATGTAAGCGTACTGTTATTGTTTCTCCACGAAAGTTTACCACATTCCCATCCTGATCGATTATATTTATACAAATTTGATTTATTGTGTTTGTATTGATTGGCATGTACACCACAGTTGTGGGTGATTCAATTATTTTATAGCCAGGTGGTACAATTGTGTAAAACTCATGAATTGTGTGACCTTCACTGCCGTTATTGTATGAACCCTGTGCAATATTGCATTCTACACGTATACTATTCACACGCATTATATGAATGGGTTTTGTTGATATATGCCATTTATTTGCTAGTAATTTCTCATGTTGAAATCCAAGTATTGGACCAATGCTGTCCTTCATAGTTAGATCAATATCTTTATCTGCATACAGCTCACACTGTAGCGTATTGTTGTTAGCCTTGATTCTCAGTTGACTGCTTGTTAGTTTAAGATTATTTCGAATATAATTTAGAATATCCTCCAATTCGTATGATCCTTCTGGTATTTCAACCACACGTCCATCATACATAAACTTATTATTTACATTTGTTTCAATATTTGGAATTGTATTGTATGTGTACATGTTTACTAGACCCACCTCATAGTCAAAGCTATCCAATTCAACTGGTGGGAAGATTTCACTAACCAACGGATTCTCGTTTGCTGTTAGTGTAAACATAATCACTATATTTTTTATACAGCCACAATAGACACAGATGTCCGCATGAGTGCTCCATTTGTTGATATTTCTTGTAGTTGTATCGAACTCTTACACCCTGCATATATTTCATAAATTCAAGTGGTGGACTTAGATTACCAAAACTGTCAAAATAGTCACATAGATTAGCGTTTTTAAAGTAGCACGTCCAATGAGTGCCCTCACCAATTTCATTATCCAGATTGATTACACCCAGTTCTAGGTGTTTGAGTGGTGTATTTGGTAGTTTATCTCTCATATAAATTCCACGTAACGGTAAGTCAAGCTGTTTTGCATACTTTATTATATCTACATTTGATAATGGGGATTTTTTTTTAAAATGGCTTTCAATGCACTCTCTACCTTCTTCTTCTTCTTCTTTATACCACAACCTTTGTACGGTTTCAGATAGACACCTTTGCCGAGTTTCTTTCCCCCTCCACCAAATTTCACTTTTGCATTCATAAGATTTGTAACTAGATAGGCTGCTGCTCGTTCAGGAAGACTAGCATCGGCTGCTTTTACTCTTTCCCATGCGAGTGCTGCAAGTTTCCTATCAGCTTCCGTTCGATTTTGTGTTGGGTCACTATAGGCTATATCATGCTCTCGACACGCTTCATCTAATCTATTTATTCCTTTATCTCCTCTTGCTAATCGTTTTTTCAGGTTTGTCGCGGGTCCACAGAATTGGTACCCGGGAATATGGAGCTCCATGGGCAGTAGATCAATTGCTTTATTAATTACGGAACCCAATATACCAGATCCCAACTTCTTTTTCATCGACCTCTTCTTTTTCGGAGTATTTTTTCTATTCATTTTTATATAGATAATTTTCCTCATACCATCTTTTAAATGAAGAATTATAGATGGAGAGATCCTTTACAGCCTCTCTATAGTTGGTAAGTAATTGTGGATCTGTCATGTGTTTCCACTGTTGTCTAATATCAATGTTTGGTAAGTAGAAATCTTTAACTGTATCTATTTGTTGTGCAAGAGTAATGGCGTTTTGAAACAAGTTTATCATCTCTTCTTTCTCCAAGTCCACTGTCTCTTTTCTACTCAAATGTCGACCAAATTTATCAATAGTCATGCTTGTTTGTATTATAATTCATGTTTGTAGATAAATTTACTCTCAAACCATGCTCTAAAAAACCATGGATTTTCAGTTTCCTCTGAATATTTTCTATACTGATCAAATAGGTTTGGATCTGTCATTGCTCGCCACTGATCAATGTTGTTGAGATCAACTCTTGGAAGGTGGTGTGCTGCAAGTGGTATCAATTGTAGGATATCAATTAAATTCTGCACCAATTGTTTCAATTCTTCATTGATATTCGCCTTTCTACTTGCATACAAATGTCGTCCAAATTTATCAATAGTCATTTTTATAATACTAAATTACCACCTATAATGATACCGATTTCACGTAATTCTTCAATTATTGATGCAATTTCTGAATCATGACCAGTGTGTCCGGCAAGTTTTGAATTAATCAACAATTCCAATCTTTCACACAATTCATTTGGATTATCCCAATAGGTGTAGACGTTGCTGTTAGGTGAGGTTTCAATTTGCATATCATGTATTCCACTACCCAGTTTTTGTTCAACTCCTTTAGCACGTTTAGGTGGAAATAAATCTTTAATTATGCGAGTGTATTTATAACTGGTATTTCTTTTCACACGTCCCAATGCATCAAGATGAACTCCAGTTAGTTCAAGTATACGTTTATAGTCGACAAGATCACCTTTCCTATAGATGAATGTATCTGGAATTGCTTTGAATAGCAGCTCTAGTAGACCATGTGTAAGCGGGAATGATTTATTACCATCAATAATGATTTTTTTATCATCAAACTTGATAACTTTGTTTCCAATTTGCCATTCATTGATTGTGGGATTAAAGTGAACTCCATACAGATTTTGACCTTTTGTTGTTCTCATAAAATTATCAATGTATTTACCTATACGATTTCTAGATGCAAATTTCCGACTAGACTCTCTACTGTCTCTTCTACTACTTTCATCTAAATTACTGGGAACATTGGAGGTGTCTAAATTAGAAGATTCTAAATTACTGGGAACATTGGATGTGTCTAAATTGGAAGAGTCTAAAAAACTGGGAACATTGGAAGAATCGAAAATGTTTGTTGTGTCTAAATTAGAAGCATCTAAATTAGTGGAGTCTAGAATGGGGTAGTCTTCCTCCTCTACCTCCCCCTCCTCTTCCTCATCCTCCTCCTCCTCTTTCATTTCCTGTTTAACATCAAATAATTGTTGTTGTTTAAATTTATTCAATGATTCGGTAATGGGTTTATATTGTTTCTGTAAATTTTCTTCTTCACTAATTGCATCATACGATAATTCTCGATGTTTTCGACGTATAGAGTCACGCAGCTGTTTTATATTATTCTTGATGGCTGTCAATTCTTTTAGATCCTTTTTCAATATCATTTTTATAATAGGATAAATTTATCAAACCCAACTCTGTATCTCCCATTATCCAGTGCACAATCTTTGTTTATAACTAGAAAATTATTATTATTCCATGCTTGAGCACACATTCTACTGAATTCATCTCTACTCAAATCTGGATATACATGATCGTGATATATGTGTTGTAGATTACGATTATCCTGTTTGAATATAACAATCAAATTACTGTTGTCTCTAATCAGTTGTTTAGGAATACTAGAGTACGTTTGACAAATGTAGAAACTATCAATGTTTTTGTGTCTACCCATACTGAAATAGTCTCGAATATTCTGTTGTTTTTCCATACAAATATCATCAAAAATCATAACTGAATTGGGGTGTGCATCGTTTGGGTGTGGTATTTCTTCATTATGCTGGTACAGATTGAATCCAACCTCGGCTACTTGACTCATAATTTCCTTGAGAAGTTGATACTTGTCTTGCTGGTGAGATTTGGTGAATACATATAAATGTGAAAACTTGACACCATTCTCGGCAAATAATAAATTGAAAACGGTATTTGTTTTTCCAACATTGGAGGGCCCACACACAATACATCTTACACTATTTGGTAGAAGCACACTGTGTCTTATTTGTTGCTTTTTATTTAAATACTTGTCAAAGTTAATCAGTGGCAATTTTGATTTGTGCTGTTTTAGCTTCATTTTTTTAATGTATTATTATCAATCCATGAATTGTATTTCGAATCAAAACCCAACCATTTCACATACAATTTATTGCCTTTCTTCTTTAGCACTCTTTCAATAAGATACACATCTGGGTACTTGGTTTTCTTCATTTCATACTCATAGAATGCACCCTTAATAATTTTATTGTTATCGTCTTTGAGGTGATAGGTGAGGGGAATGCTTGGTAGTACATTGTGTACAGTGAAAATCTCATTAGTATAGTTTGGTAGGTATCCTTTATCAAATATTCGCTTGAAACGTGTGATTCGAACCTTATCACCAATTTTAAACTTTTGCTTTTTAAGTTTGAAGGAACGCAGGGTAGCCTTATCAATATTCATTAGTACATACTTTTCATTTTCAGTATTCACCTCACTCGGTTTCATGCGAGTGGTTCGATGAACGGTGTTATTGTATTTGTCTAACAGTTTTGGGAGTAGGTTCAACCATTTATAATTTCCCTGTACAGTGAATTCACGAAACATGTGCTCTTTCAGGGTCCTATTGAAACGTTCACAGATTGCCGCCTTCTTATTACTGAAAGTACTATAGTGATTGATATTGTACATTTTAAAGAGTTTTTGAACAGTAGCATTGTAGAACTCTTTACCGGCGTCAGTTTGAAAATTCTTTATCTTATTCTGTTCAAGTATTGGTTTGAGGGCGTTTGCCACATCATTACCCGATTTACTTTTCAATGGAATTGCAAATGCGAATTTACTAAAACAATTTATTACTGTTAGTATGAATTTGAAATTTCTATTGATGGTACTGTAATTTGACATATCAACAAGATCGGCCTGGTACAGATCTGTTACACCCTTGATTTCTGTACGACGTGTGGGAAAATTGTGTCTAACACTTGCATGTAATTCTTGAGCAAGTCCTTCTCTAGTATTCATTTTTTATATCAGTGTTTTATACTAGAGTTAGATCTGCGCTATAACCACCGTTAAAACCACCGTTAAAACTAGGGTTAAAACCACCGTTAAAATTTAACCACCGTTAAAATTTAATCACCGTTAAATTTTTTCATGAATTTTAGCTCCCGTGAAAATGGGAATTTTGGGGATTGGATAGATTGCGTTGATTTGACTATACAGCTATACAACTATACCTATTTCAGGTTAGGTTTAGGTTAACCTGAAATTTAAGGTTAAATTTTATTATTATTTTTTCCTCAATTAATCGTGATCGGAAAATGGTGTTTGATACATGAATTTGGGATGCCTTGGAAGGTTGAACAAGATGGCGTCTTCAAATTAAAATTCCCTTCATGGGTTAAAATAGCAGATTTGGTTCAAATTTTTTGTGATTTTTAGCTCCCGTGAAAATGGGAATTTTGGGGATCGGATAGATTGCGTTGATTCGAATTTGGCTATACAACTATACCGCAAGGTGTTGCTATACCTATTTCAGGTTTGGATGGTTGACTTAGGTTAACCTTAAATTTCAGGTTAAAGGTTTGGATAGTTGGCTTAACCTTAAATTTAAGGTTAAATTTTATTATTATTTTTTCCTAAATTAATCGTGAACGGAAAATTGTATTTGATATATGAATTTGGGATGCCTTGGAAGGTTGAACAAGATGGCGTCTTCAAATTAAAATTCCCTTCACGGGTTAAAATAGCAATACCTTGCGGTATAGTTCAAATTTTTTCGTGATTTTTAGCTCCCGTGAAAATGGGAATTTTGGGGATCGGATAGACTGCGTTGATTTGACTTGGACTATACCGCAAGGTATTGCTATACCTATTTCAGGTTAGGTTAGGTTTGGGTGGGTTGACTTAGGTTAACCTTAAATTTCAGGTTTAACCTTAAATTTCAGGTTCAAGAAAAACTGTGACGGAACCGCTACCCTGCCCTACTACATGATAATATTAATGATAATTAATTTTTTTATTTATTTTTTTTATTTATTTTTTTTTTATTTTATTCATCGGAGTGCTTGATACATGCAATTGGAACGCCTTGGTGAGCTGCATAAATTTAATTTCATATGAAAATTTTCAGTCTGTTTATTTAACCCTCGTTAGTTAATCACCTTTAAAATTTAACCATCGTTAGTTAACCACCGTTAAAATTTAATCACCGTTAAAATTTAACCGACGTTAAAATTCAACTGGGCCGTTAAATTAGGTTTTCCTATGTTAAATTAAGTTAGGTTAAATTTAACGGCCGTTAAAATTTAATCATGGTTAGTTAACCGCCGTTAAACTGCGCCAGAACTCTTACTCTGCCCTACTACATCCAATGGAAGCTGCATGAGTCTAAACTCAATACTGCCTTTGTAACATAACATATACAAATTTCAATAATTATAGATAAAACAGAGTTTAGTTTATGCAAAACTACGTTAGAGATAACACTAATGCCAACCTGAGAACTCTATGCATATCTGTCTGCTCTTAGAGCAAGATGTAGATCAAGTAGATGCATATAATGTTCAGGTTAGCATTAGCTTTATCTTTAATGTGGATTTTCAAATTTATTCATCTTTCATAACAAAGAAACATACAGACACCAGAAACATAAAAATACATCTGAAATATACAAAATTGAATAGTATTGATGCAGAAGTTACAATAGTTAATTCAACTTACAATTAATAGTTAATAGTTCTACAATAGTTCAATTCAATGGTAAGATAAAAAAATACCCCCAAGACACAGAGTATGAGCGTGCGCATGAGTTGTAAAAAATTGTATGAAAAAACAAAAATACACTACGATTATGATTAGTTGAAGAAATATGAAGTAGTAAAATAGAGAGAAAACATAAATAGTAATTCTCTCACTCTCTCACTCTCTCTCTCTCTTATGAATAATGTGCTCTGAACTGCGGCCGTGAACTAATTAATCAAAAATTTAGAAAAATTATCAAATCTTATTATATGGGGATTTTTCATGTAACAGGAATTCTTCTCCTTTTTCTTCTTCTTCCCTCTTTTTTCCACCTCTCTCCTCTTTTTCTTCTTCTGACTCCTCCCTATTCTTCCTCTGCATTTTCATTCTTTTACTTCTCCCTCCCTCCCTCCTCTTCTTCGTCTTATTTTTCCCACTTCGTTTTCTTCAAAAATTTCTCTTGTTTTTCTCCTCTATGAGTAAGTAAAAACTTATTCTCTCGTTTGAAAATGCTCCCAAGTGATTCGAACTGGTAATTACATGAATTAAATTCAAAATAAATTATTTTTCCTACAGTGACCCGAAAAAGTGCCTATTTTTGCACTAACTGAAGCATGCAAAATAGTCTATTCCTGCACCAGTGCGGGAAAGTAAATTGCAGTGCGGGAATGTACTTTTCCGCACTCCAAATTTGCAACCTGACAACACAAAATAGTGAGCATGTAATACACAGGTTCCCTATTCTGTATTCAAAAATAGGTTGGCTACTCTGCTTCAGCTGTGAATAGTTGTTGTAGTTGTTGTTGATGAAATCGATTTGATTCAAAGATAGGTTATGTGAGGAATTTTCAGGTTATGTATGCCCTGTTTTGTTCTGTTTGAATTACTTTATACATTACTGTAGGAAAAATTTAATGTGTAATACGAGTGCAAAGTATTGTTTCTGCACTCAAGAAACTTTTTTCACTCGCCTTTGGCTCGTGAAAAAAACTGTTTCTCTCGATGCAGAAAAACGCTATTTTGCACTCTAGTTACACAAATAGCTATTCTCTTCCTCTCTGTCTTTTCCTTCTCCCTGTTCCCTCTTCTTCTTCTACTTCTTCCCCTTTTATCTTCTACTTATTTCACCCTCCTCCTCTTCTTTTCCTCTTCTTCCACTTCTTCTCTTCCCTCTTTTTCTTCATCTTTTTCATTTTCTTCTTCTTCTTCTTCTTCTTCTTCTTCCTTTTCTTCATATTTTTTGTTTTCTTCTTCTTGTCATCAGATTGAGGAGGAGGAGGAGGTGGAGGCGCCTCAGGAAAACCATTCTAGATCAGCTGATCCTCTTGAAGGCAGTAGTAGGATGTTTTTAAGCCCAAACCAAAGGAGTGTTGGTAGTAGGAGAAAGGGCATCAACTTCTATAAAACTTCCGTAGATGTATCATACGTTGTTGACGACGATGACAGTGATGATGATGATGATATTGTTGAAGCATCTCATGCTTCTCATGTGTATGAAAACCGTTCATCGCGCTCTTCTGGGAGTTTTATAGGCTTCAAAAATGATGAAACTCAACCATTGATTGCGTTGAGTAGGTACTATGAATAAAGTAATTCAAGAAATGCTCGATCAATTCACAAACAATGTTGTTGAAAATTGTGATAACATCTTGTCAAGTAGTGATGAGGATAATCTTCCACTGATTGTATATAAGCAAGAAGCAGTCTCTCCTACGATGGCTGCTAAAAATAGTGGCAAAAAAAGTGAGGTTCAATCTCCAAAGTGAGAGGAATCAATCTCCACACTGTGCTACTACAAGCTGCCTAGGTATCAGCAAAAGCAGTTCGGTGAGCAAGAAGTCACCCAAAACGTTGTTGACGACGATGACAGTGATGATGATGATGATGATATTGTTGAAGCATCTCATGCTTCTCATGTGTATGAAAACCGTTCATCGCGCTCTTCTGGGAGCTTTATAGGCTTCAAAAATGATGAAACTCAACCATTGATTGCGTTGAGTAGGTACTATGAATAAAGTAATTCAAGAAATGCTCGATCAATTCACAAACAATGTTGTTGAAAATTGTGATAACATCTTGTCAAGTAGTGATGAGGATAATCTTCCACTGATTGTATATAAGCAAGAAGCAGTCTCTCCTACGATGGCTGCTAAAAATAGTGGCAAAAAAAGTGAGGTTCAATCTCCAAAGTGAGAGGAATCAATCTCCACACTGTGCTACTACAAGCTGCCTAGGTATCAGCAAAAGCAGTTCGGTGAGCAAGAAGTCACCCAAAACGTCAGCGTGAGTAAACAATTTTTTGTCTTGCATTAAGAAACCTAGGGTGCGTAATACGATACTATTTGAAAACTATCACAATTAGTTCGTGTGTTTTGACTATTAGAATTATAGCTTAATGTGAATCAATTTTCAATTTATTCATACACACACATAAACACACAAAATTGAAGTTTGACATAGACATAAAAACAAGAGTACCATATTAAAAGAAAAAATCAAATCCAACTCAAAGAAATATTTAAACTAAAATACAGTAGAACCCCGGAAATCCCGGCCCTGACAATCCGAAATTCCGGATAATCCTAATACAGCTTTTGCAATAACCTGAAAATTGTCGAACCTAAATATTAAGGGAAAACAAAATAGGTACCACATCATTCTCCTGCCTTCCCTTGTGGTGGGCCGCTGTACTGTGCAATAGCCTAAGTTTCCTAGACACGGATTTGGATTAAATGGACAGAAAATACTACTATATGTAAACTAGATTTGCTTTTTGTTTATACACTAAAGATAATTTGATAATATTTTCGATTAATTATGTATAATATGCTATTATATTGTATTGTGCATATTTTGCTGTCAATAAGTTGGAAGTTAACCTATAATTTCCAACAACATGCCATCTTTTTTCTTGATCTATCCTGCAAGACATCAGGCCAATTCATCACATTTGTTACGGGTTCTATCTCTAAAATAATGCTGGCAACACTTTAAATTAACACTTGCACTTTATTCACACAAATTACTTACAACTCACACTGATCAGCTATGTCACAAAATGAATCAATCAGAAACTAATAAATCAATAATGTTCAGCTAGTAATGAATTTTCTTGCTATATTAGTGTTCCAAAATTAATCACTAACGATTAATAAGCCAATCAAAATATTAAACAAATAGCTGTTCAATAATTCAGAAAGAATCATCTAAAAATACCACAATTGAAACACTTACGAAGCACAGTCTTTCACTGTGTAAACGGTTAAAGAAGCCTGAATAATTATTTGTCACAATATACTGTGTTTATCATTAACATATTAAACGTTCATATAACACAGTTTGAAGTAACACTCACTGGCAATACGGTTTGTATGAGCGGAACCGGGAACTGCCACTTGTTACATCAACGAAGTTTGATCTATGAATGAACTGACTGTTTACAAGAGCTTCCACTTTATATAAGTTTTTGACAGAAAGAACCAGAAAACAAATTGCCTTTTCGATATTATTCTATAAAAATCTATGTACACAGATAAGTTTATTAGAAAATTCCAGAAGATGGCAAGGGGTGAACAGGGGGAGTAAAAAACATGTTCTTTATTTCTTAATGGAAGCTATTATTGACACAGTGCAGAACATATTTCTCTTTCCTGGCGTTTCATAACACTAACACTATTAACCAGTGGCGTAGCCAGGATTAGATTTCGGGGTGGGCTCACCAAGGGGGGGGGTGTGGGCAGTGGCTTAGCCAGGATCAAATTTCGGGGGGGGGGGGGGGCTCACCAAGTGTGGTGTCTGGGGTATAGGAGGGTCCGGATTTTTTTAAATTTAGTGGTGTGAAAAGCTAATCTAGACAACTTGTTAGGCTCTAAAGTTCAAAAGAAAGTTTTGAAAAATTACTACCCAAGAACCTAGGTGGCCAGGTTTGAAATGATAAAGTTTGATATCCCGATATCTGTAACTATTTTGAGTCAAAACCCTTGAATTGGAACTAATCATACTTAACTTATGTACTGAATCTCAAAATTAATACTAATTATTATAAGTTTCATATAATTTATGTCATTAGCCTAAAACGCACTCAACCCAAAGTTCATGAAGTCGGATTTTTTTTATCATAGCACACTGATTTTACACACTTGCATAGAACTTGCATTTTATTTATTTATTTCTTACAAAAATTTAAGAGTGCAACAGGCATAGCCCAAACGCACTCATGAAACATTTATTTGTGTGTTTTCATTTATAAAATCCCGATTTTATGAACTTTGGGTGCGTTCAGGCTAGTGGGTTATATTGAATTTTAACTTCAAAACTAAATTTCTACAAGATGAGTTTATTCAAAAAGGTGATTTATCAAAAATTAACAAAGTTAATCCACTTCAAACTTGAAAATTGCATTTTATTTAATGTAATAAATAAATAATTATGGTAGTCACAGTTTTCTAACATGTTTTATTCGTTTTTGTAGCTCATTTTAAATCAAATCAATCATGATTGTGTATGACGTCACAATATTATTTTCGGTCTTCTGGATTTTCGGTCAAGTGGCATACACCCAACTCCGCATCCCATTAGTGCTGAGTTGGTCAACAGCTGATTTTTTTAAAGCTAGTCTAGTCTCTACTCTCTACTATAGTAGTAGTAGTACAGTAAGGCCGGCCATTCACGTTCCAACTTGCAGTACCACTTGCAGTACTGCTATAAATAGTCGATTACATTGGGATAGTTACTCACTAAGCGAGTAGCGAGTAGGACGTTACTAACCGACCGTGCTACAGCAGCTCAGCATACCAAGCCAAATTATATTAAAAATTTAATTTCCAGAATTGCCCTCATACTATGGAATTTCAAAGACAATAAACAATTTAGTTTGAAGTGACTGACAATTGAATAAACTGACAAATATACGTAAACAGAATTTTATTAATTTCGAATTCCTTTAATTGCTATTACTTTACACTGAAGACTTCTGCAATGGCGGATATTGACAATATCCGCCATTGCGGAAGTCTTCAGTATAAAGTAATAGCAATTAAAGGAATTCGAAATTAATAAATTCTGTATATGTATATTTGTCAGTTTATTCAATTGTCAGTCACTTCAAACTAAATTGTTTTTGTCTTTGAAATTCCATAGTATGAGGGCGATTCTGGAAATTAAATTTTTAATATAATTTGGCTTGGTATGCTGAGCTGCTGTAGCACGGTCGGTTAGTAACGTCCTACTCGCTACTCGCTTAGCGAGTAACTATCCCAATGTAATCGACTATTTATAGCAGTACTGCAAGTGGTACTGCAAGTTGGAACGTGAATGCCCAGCTTTAGTTACAGTACAGTTGGTATACACCCAATTTGGCACTTCGTAATCTTCGAATTCAAGTGTGAAATTTAGAATTTTCGCAATGTTGTTTTTTGTTTTGTAATTATTCACCAGTCATCCCAATTTTCATCCTACCCCCAATTTCTTTTCTGGAGTCCAATAGATTCTGAAGTGAGTTCATTGATAGAATAATGTAACAGTAAACATAACCTAAAATTTCGTAATTCATTCATAGAACATAGAACCTTTTTTAGGTACAGTATTAACTGAAGCTTCAGTGTTTTCGGTGGGTTCCGAACCATCAGGAAGTGATTTTTACAGCAGAGATCCGAGTATTTTTTGCTGGCCAAACCGATCGGTCACACATAAAGAGAGAGCCCAGAGCTTGCATTAATTTTGCTTGTTGTTTTTTTAATCTTATTTGGTCTTATTTTATATTGTTTTACAAATAGTCTTCTTCTATCGATAGTATTCAGATTAGGGTAATTATTTATTATCCGAACTTTTCGATTTTTTCAACAATTTTTTTTTTGTGACATCTACACACCCCACGAAGCAATAATCCGTTGAAATTTTTTGGGGGTCGCGTCTCTTTTACCCAAAAATTCAAATTTTCGAAAAAAAAATTTTTTTACGAAAATTTTATTTTTCATTTATAAAATTCATAATTTGCAAACATATTATGAACTCCCAACCATTAAACCATATAAATCAAATTAATAATCACATATCTGAAGAAAACTAAGCTTACTAACCTTTCAATACTTGGTACAAAATTTCCAACAATTGAACAGAAAAACTTCCCGGCAAAATGAATACCAGTCAACCACTGTTGTTGTCGAAATTCCCAGCTCTTCACAAATAAATGTTTGTCGGGGAGGCTTTAGGTGCAAAAGTATTGACACCAAATAGAAATATTTTTCTATTGGGAGTCTACAATTGTCCAAGAACGAGCCCACCCTTGCCGAGCCAGTAAAGCCACAAACCGCAGCCGCCTTCTTCCCAATTCGAATTTTCTTTTGACAACGAAATTTAAAATTTGATTTATTCACAATCAACTCCGCACCACACTTTAAACATACAGAAATCTCTTTAAAAACACCATGCCTGAACAAAAATTCAATCACGTCCTTTTCGCCAAGGCGTATAGATTCTAAAAATTTTAGTTTGCACTCTCTATCACACATCTCACGTAATGAATAAATATGAATGAATATATTCCATGTGATCTAACAATAATTGTCGATCTGACCAAACACAAAATCTTTTCATTTCAAAAAAAACATATGTTATCAAACTATGATATTTTTGGATTGAATGGCTACTTCACCGACCTTGCTAAGCTCAAAACCAAACCTATCCTAACCTAGCCTAGTCTGGCAGTGTTAGAGTGTGTTCATAGTATTCATACGCGGGAGAAAAATAGTTCCATCAGAAAACTCTAATTTGAATGCCAAATAAGTGTTGCCCCCACAAAATATCAGTGTATTATTACTTACTAGTGTGTTTTGAGTGTGTGGGGAAAAAATTGTTGGAAAAATCGAAAAGTTCGGATACTAAATAAATACCCAGATTAGTAATAGGTTTAAGGGTAATTATTTCGTATCCTAACGCTTCGAATTTTCCTACATTTTTTGTGACATCTACGCACCCCAGGAAGTAATAATTTCAACTTATTTAAATTTATATTTTTATTTGAAAAATTCATTATTTGCAAACATATGAGGAGCTCCAAACCATGAAACGATTTACATCAAGTAGTGAATATAGCATTTCCAACCTGACCAAACCTTTCCTGGGTGGCTAACAAGACTAGATACGACTGAACCACCTCATACCTTTAGTACGTTGATGCATAAAACAACAAAAAAAAAAAACCAGTCTAAGCTTACTAACCTTTCAATAATTTGATGGGTACAATTCCACTTCTTTCTCGCTTAGCTGTACTGAATGTAGAAATTTAACACTGCACTCCCTATCGCACATCTTCACTAACTGGCATCTCACGTGGTGTATGAATTCAAGCAACCATCTCTTTTGCTGGATATACAAAAATATAGTATATGTTGGAAACCTGCTTTCTCCCACTAGTGTTTTAACCTTCAACCCCCACCCCCAGCTACTCCAAAACCACAGTTTCTCTAGCTACCACCACCATCTGCATTTACTCATTTACAGACGCCAAAATTCCCACTTTTGAGGTTCAGGGTGTTAGTGGTGGTGATGGTTGGGGGGGGGGGGGGGGATTTTAATGCTACTCTCAAGTAGACAGTCTATCTCTCTCACATGTATACTCAACTTTCTGACAGACAGAAGTGCGGTATTTATACATGGGAGAAAAGTAGTTCCATTAGAAAACTTTAATTTAAATGCCAAATAATTGTTACCCCTACATAATTTCAATGTACTATTACTTACTAGTGTACGTTGAGTGTGTAGAGTAAAAATTGTTGGAAATTCGAAACGTTTGGATACAGTACTAAATAAATATCGGTTCAAGTTATCTGATTTCTCAGTTCATTTTAACAAAAAGGTCTAACTTGAAATAATTATTTTGAAGATGAGGCTGTTCGCTAGATTGGCGAACTCTATTAGGCTCTATAAAGACAGTACGCGCAGTCACCAGTTTGTTTCATAGAATACGATGTTCAATAATGTGTTTATAGACAAGGGTGATAATTTTCAATTCAAACATGCTATAAATTATGGGTGGATGGTCTGCACCAAATTGGTTGATATTAACAGATTATTATTTGCAGTGACGGCTCTGACTGAGAAATTTGAGGACAATAACCCCCCCCCCCCACCATACAACTCCGCAAATATAGTTTTTACTTGAATAAAGGCTATTTTGAAAAAAAAAACTTATTACACAGTAATTGTGAAAAGTAGGAAAATTAATGTGTAGGCTCACTCATCATTCATATCAATAGAGTGCATAAATGCTCCATCTTGAAACCTGGCACTGAATACAGCACATTATCCAGATTGTAAGCAGATGATCAGATTTATCACCAGATTATATCCTATTTCTCACTAAGTCTCACTTTCATGAGTGTTTTATACAATTGATATTAATAATCCACTACTAAATAAATGTCATTATAATCCTGTCATTTACTTTTAAAAAGTGCGCATTATTATAATTAGCTCAGTCCAAAAACTGAATATGTAGCACACTAAATATATAGAGTCAATCGGACAATAAAATATGTTTTTACACTACTTAATAGCCTACATCATCAGAAAGTTATTAACAGTTTGATTAAACAACAAGATTTGAATGTTAACTCAATTTTACGGCTTTTAGCAGAAGCAAAATGTTCAATTACAATTTCATTGAAGTTGAGACATTTAGAAATTAATTTTTGCTCTATTGAAAGCATTGCTAGGGAATTTCAGTGATCTTGTGCGATGGTCATAGGCGCCGACTCCATGGGGCCCGAGGGGCTCGAGCCCCCCCAAAAATTCAGTTGGGGGGCGGAGCCCCCCCAATAATTTGTCGAGAAGGATAATTTCATTTTGCTTGTAAGTTTAAAGCATTTCGTGATACGGTACTTTAAACTCTTTAAACAGCTAGTACTAAACCAATTACTCTCAACACAATGTCATACTGTGTTATGCTTTTACGAACTTAATACATCGTAAAACTGAGTAAGTTTAGCCAAAGAGAGAGGAGTTTTGAAGCATGAGGGTAAGGGGAGGCATACTGCTTCAACGTCAGGCGTGAGCTTTTCACAGCAAAATACGAAACCTAATGACAAGCCTACTGGAAGAAGATCGTTTCAGAAGTCTTGGGTGAGTAAATATAAATGGTTACAATATGACGCAACAATGGATAAAGTTTTTTGTCAGACCTGCAAAGAGGCAGAGGCCAAAGGCCTTCTACAATTGACTACCAAGAAAGAAGATGCGTTTACTACTGTTGGCTTTTCTAACTGGAAAAAGGGATTAGACAAATTTCGTACTCATGAAAATACGTCTGTGCATAAGGAAGGAGTTTTTAAACTTTCATCTTTAGCAAAACCAAACGTAGCTGCTCAATTAAATGATCAATTGAACAGTGACATGAAGAAAGCCCGTTTGGCTCTTGAGATTATTTTTACAACAGTTAAGTACCTTTGCCGGCAAGGTTTGGCCATTAGAGGACATGAAGATGTCAACTCAAATTTTTTGCAATTGCTAGAACTTAGGAAAAAAGACGTTCCTGAGTTAAAAGACTGGTTGGGGCGTTCCGGGTATAAATGGATCTCACATGACGTTCAAAATGAGATAATCGATATATTGGGCAAATCTGTTGTGTGCTCAGTGCTAGCTAAAATCAAGAGCAGTGAACACTTTTCAATTATTGTGGACGAAACAAGTTATATATTGATTCATGAGCAAGTGTCATTTTGTGTTCGAACTGTAAGTGACGATTTAATAATCATGAAGACTTTATTGGCTTATATGAGACTCCTAATACCGAGGCACAAACTCTTTTCAAAATTGTTAAGGACATTTTTGCGTGGCTTAATTTACCAATTGAAAAATTGAGAGGACAGTGCTATGACAGAGCGGCAAACATGAGAGGAAAATTTAAAGGCCTGCAAAAGTTACTTTTGGATATTCAGCCCCAGGCACACTACGTGCACTGTACAGCCCATAGTTTGAACTTAGCAGTGCAGGACAGCCTTTCTTGCCTCTCATGCATGAGGGATGTTATGGCCTTAGCCAAAGATCTAATAAATACAGTTAAGGAATCTAACAAAAGAATTAATTTATTTAGAAACATACGCCTCGAAAGTGGAAATGATCAAGCCAATCTTTGACCACTTTGCCCGATGGACAATGCGAGCTTCAAGTATACAGAGGATTTTGAAAAACTATGAAGATCTCGTACAGTTTTTTGAGACATTTTCCTCAACAGACAAAACTGAAGCAGGTTATAAATGTGCGGGTTTTCTTGAATCTATGATACTGTTCAAGACTTATTTATTTTTGAATTTATATTGCCATGTAATGAACGTAGTAGAAGAAGTTAACGGAAACATTCAGAGCCCTCATCTAAGTGTAACTGAAGTGGAAGGCATGTTTAAAGGATTGATTAGCATTTTAGATGAAAAGCGAGATGGCTTTGAGGAATTTTGGAAGTCGTGCTTAAAAAACAAATTTTCACAAGTAGAAGAGCCTGCGATTCCAAGGAAACGGCGCGTTCCAAAAAGATATGAAAACGACGAAGCCAGCTCACCACATAACTTCAGTACCCCGAAGAACTACTTCAAAGCTCTCTACATCGAGGTGTGTGTGAAACGGTGCGATCTTGCATCAAAGAACGCTTTGAGTCCACAGGCTTGTCGCGGCTCATTGCGGTCGAAAAAGAGTGTTTGAGTGTGTTAGTGGCGAACAAAGAAGGTTCAAGTTTCGAACAGTCAAAAGAGTTTTTTAAAAATGACCTGGATGTTGAAAGGTTGCAACTACATCTAAACATGTTAGCCAATATTAATAGGCAAAATAATTCAAAACTGAAATCAATGTGTGATGTAAGGAAATATCTTTCACAAGAGCCAGCCATTAAAGAAATGCTGTCAGAAGTGGTTAAAGTGATCAAGCTTCTTCAAGTAGTGCCAATTTCATCGGCAATGGCAGAACGCTCTTTTAGTGTACTCCGTCGACTGAAGACGTATCTGAGGTCAACAATGGGACAGAAACGGCTAAACAATTTAGCAGTCCTTCACGCCCACCGTGATGTCCTGGACGAAGTTGACTTGCGTACGGTGATAAACGAATTTATAAGCAGCAATGAAGTCAGAAGGTATACTTTTTCAATGGTTTAAGGAGAAGGAATTGGTCAATCAATGAATATGTATGTATACTGAATTAAATACAGTAATTTATTCTTCATACTCTCTGTATTTTAAGTAAGTAGACGTAGGCTTTTTATCTTCTAAAAATTTGGCTTTTTGAGTAATATTAGATATTCTTTAATTTCCAAAAATTATTAATTTATTTCTATTCTTTATGCTATTTTTAGTTCATTAATTTTGTTCATTTTTAGTTTATTTTAGTGTGTAAAAGAGTAAAATGTGATTTGTTTGTGCCTATATTCTTTATACTGTGTAGTTAAATACAGCGTTTTTAGGTCTTATAAATTCAAAATTTGTCTATGATTTAGGGACATTGGCCAACCAATCAATATGTATATATATATATTGGGTTAAATACAGTAATTTATTCTTCATACTCTCTGTATTTTTAATAAATAGACGTAGGCTTTTTTTCTTCCAAAAATTTGACTTTTTGAATAATAATAATATTCTATACCGTACCGTAGTCTTTATGTTATTTTTAGTTTTGTACATTTTTAGTTTAATATAGTGTCTAAAAGAGTAAAATGTGATTTTTTTGTGTGCCTATGTTCTATGTACTGCGTAGTTAAATAAAGCATTTCTAGGTCTTATAAATACAAATTTTTTCTGGGGGAGGACCTCCGGACCCCCCGGTTAGAGCCCCCCCAATAATTTTGACAAGTCGGCGCCTATGGCGATGGTATTATGCAGGATATTTTTGATGGGCCTAGCTTTTTTACTGCCAACTGCATTTCAAAATCACAAATGTTATTTTTCAAATAATCCATGGAATTCATTTTGAATACCGTCAACTAATACTAATCACAGCTCACATTAATCACATTGAATGGACAACTTGATGATTGAAAAAAGAAGACAAATTCCATGTCCACTTCTTCATCCACAATTTTATAAACAACCAATGAATTCTAACCTCAATTCTACCAAAACTTTGAAACTTTAAGGATAATTGGCGCCACATGTCAATGATTGGCGCATGTGTTATAGATCTGCAGCCGCCGGCTGGAGTGCGTATGTTGCCATTTCTCTCATAGAGAATTTTGCATTGAATAGCATTTTTGATATGGCAGCACTGCACTGGCTGGTCGCTAGAGGAAGTGTCCCAACAATACTGACTCAATGCCCAATATAGTTACAAAGGCTCGCTGAAAATCACTTCTCATACCATGATGCAGCTGATCATTTCAACTATTTTACCATCTATTTCCAGACTTCCATACTCTCTTTACTTTTGTAAAATACAAGTAAAATATGAAAATGTAAAATATATTGGAATTATTGTATTCTCAATAATTATGCAATTAGGTAAATAATAAATAATCACAAATTGTCAGGGAGGCAGTGTCCTAAGAAATATAAATTAATTTATATTGAATTGATATTTTGTTATATTATTAATGAATGAATGATTAATTATATTAGTCAAAAGTACAAAAAATTTCTTACAACAAATAAAAAGGTTTGCATCACGAGGCTATGTAAAGCCTGTGTACACACATGAAGATATTTTAATAAGAGTATACGCTGAAGGCCAGTCTGGTAAACAGGAAATAATAACTCTATAAGAAAGAGATAGAAAATATAAACAAGCATAAAAACATTATGTCAAAATCAATTCAGGATATATACAATAGATCCACTGCTAAATGATTCACGGTTATACATTATATAATTATCAATGAATAAAACAATAAAATCATGCAATACAATGACAATGTCAAGAGAAAGGAGGCATGATTTAAACATTTAAAAAAAAATTGGTTTCCCTGTGTTACTCTTATGCTATTAGGTAGGCTATTATAAAATTTGGGTGCAAGATATGTGAAGAATTTTGTGAAAGGAGTAAGCATGGGTCTTGGAACATAAGCGTTCAATCCACTTGTCAGACTTCTACTAGGTACTAGTATTTCTCATATCATTCTGCTGTTTATTACTTATAATAGACCTTCAATAGTTTATGATGTTAGCATCATTTACATCATTTTTGTTGTATACAAATTCAAAATCTATGCTAGTTAACCATAGAACTATAAACTTGGAATGCTAAACTCAAGCGGAGTTTGGAAGCTAGAAGCGAGCCGGCCGATTTCCGTTTCCCCCACCACAGTGCAGTGCAAACGACACTTATTGTTTCTGCACTCCAGCTATGTAGACAGCGACAGCTCATGGTGATTTTGCATTGATAATCAACGTTATTTGACAAGTTCTGAGATTTTGAGTATTGAGAATTCATTTATTTTATTGTACTGGCGACGAAAAATAAGAATGCCAGCATACTGTGTAGCCTACGGCTGCAAAAACTACATTACAAAGCAATCTGGATTATCTGCACATAGGTAAGTCTACAGAATACTGTAACAATTAACGTAATATACTTGATATTGACACTCTACGTTTGTTATTCGTATCATTGCCTATAAATCTGGCGCTATTAGTATTGCTATCCTTATAAAGATAATTCTTCTCCAATTAGTTCAGTACATAGATAGACTAAATGTAAATGTAAAATATTATATTTCATGTTGTTGAACTATCCAAATTGATATTCTGGGATATTATGTGAGTTTTTTTTATAATAAAACTTTGAGATTAATTATAATGTTATACAGCAGTTGGCGAAAGTATAACTGGATAACAACAATCAATTAAATTATTCAAGTTATTTACGGTATATGACATACTAAAGAATAATTATTATGTCAAGTCAAAAATATAGCTGGCAGAGTCAGTCTTTACAACACATGTGAAAAACTATCTAAAAACAAAAAAACATTGTTTGTTTTGCTTTGTTACATTCGATTTTTTAACGTGAAAAAGTTGTTGGTTTATTATTTTCACGATCAGTTTCAGTTCAGTGACAGTGTTGTCTTTTATTTAGAGCTCAGTATATGTTTATTTTTATTGAATTTATAGATTTTAAAAATATTGTATTTATAAATACTTTTATGATACTTCATTTTAATACAGTAGGCTTTCCTGTAAATATGAATAGCTCATCAGAATAAAATTTCTGCCCTTGATTCAAAGTCAGACTTCAATAGAATATAGCTTAATGGTTTTAAATATTATTTCTAAAAATTAGTTTTATGACATTGTTTTAGATTTCCCAAGGATCCTGATCTTCGCAAACGCTGGATTATTGCTACAAAAAGGAAAGGATTTGTTCCTACCGATAGATCAACACTTTGCAGTGCTCACTTTGAAGAGAGTGCATTTGAAACTGGGGGTATAATCAGAAGATTGAAGAAAGATTCAGTTCCCACAGTATTTGATTTTCCGTCGAAATTGAAATCAAAACCTCCGAAACGAAGGAGAACTGTTGCAAGAATAAAGGTAATATATTTTAAAACGGTTTACGATAAAATTGAAACCCAGATAGCACAAAAACGTGAAATTCACGTTTCATTTTCATTTCCATATTTTAATAACGTGAAAACAGTTTAAAATGTCCCTTTAACCGGTTTTTATACTTTTCCCATAGATTGTAGTAATTTCCAGATTGTAGTATTTGCTTACAAGAAAAGAAATTTCACTTTCAATAAATATTAAACTATTTGGAATTAACTTAATAACCAATTCATGTGCCGGTATTTTGGATCAGGCAAACATTTTATGACATTTTGAAACGTACTTTGAAGTATAGAATGAAAGGAAAGTCATAGAAAAGATATACACTTAACTAAGTGATTGCTCATTTATTTCCAGGCCGAAGACAAACAATATGATGAAGTACCAGTTCCTGATGAAGAAATTGAAAATATAAATTTTGATGGTCCTAATTCAAGCTCATCTACATCAAGTGCAAGAAGGCAAGAAACTGTAAGTAGATTATATATGATGCAATCATTCATTAAAAAACTCTGTTACGCATGGCTCTAATAACAGAATTATTCAAGTGACCAATCTCACAAATAACAAGCATTTAAATTGAGTTTTAATTTCAAGCTGATCAAATTGATAGGCTCTTTATTTTTCAAAATCATGTGTTTTGCTAATGCAAGAGAAAAGAATATTTTGATCAACAAATCAAAGCTTGGTTTACGCCAAAAGCTAAACAAAATTGTCTTATTTCAAAATGTTTAACAATTTGCATAGCTTTATTAGACAAAATCATCAAATTCATGTTAGGTTCTTTTAAACTTTCTACCAACTGTTAGTTCCCTTTCAATGCTTTAAGTTATAATTTCTATTGAATTAATGTTATATTTTCAGTCCTTATTGTTTCTTGTACATTTTCGTATTATTATTGTTATTATTATTATTTTATGTTTCCTCCAATTTTTTTTATTCTATTATTCATCTTCTATTGCATAAATACATGGCATCTTTGTTGGATCCTAAGATACTCCTGTATGCGGACATAATTTTACAATGAAATTATTTGTATGCAGTATTATTTCTGCAGATATATTTTGTAACATTTTATTCCTTGTACATGGTATGTAAGTTAAACTAAGTATTTCTTATTTGTAAATAACTTCTTGGTTTCTCTCCCAAAAAATGTTTGTTTTATAAGTAATATTAATTTTTATCATGTATCATTTTTTCTGTTTTTTTCTTGTCTTGTGTTTGCGAAAACAAAGATTATTATTATTATTGCAAATTATCTTATTTAAGAACACCTGACCTGTTAAATACTATACTATTGTTAAATAGAATTAATACTTATTGTAAAAGGAAAATTGTTCATAAAATATTGTAAAATAAACCAATTTCTGATTTTTATCTTAATATTTTCTGATTAATATTTCTGATATCGTTAAATACATAAAAAATTTATAAATATAGAGTGTAGCCTACTTATTGCAATAAATGTAACAATTTTTAGTTTCATTCATAACTTATTTCATTAATATGCAATTACTAACAATGATATTGTTAAAAACATTCTATTTCAAAAATTCATGTAAACTTGCACCTGTTTGAAACTTTCTTATAAAAGTTAATTGAATCGCCGGTAATAATAATAATAAGGTTCCACTATCTATTTCGATGAATTCATAAGGTATCATTGAAAAAGGCACGAAAAATCATTGTATTTCGTATTTTTCTCAAAATAACTTTTTTCTATAAATTCATTGGAATAGATAGAAAGTATTTGAAACATGTACTGAAACCTTCTTCAACTGTCAATTAATATCATGTTTATTCAAAATTTTCTGATCGTGTTTCACATTTCTGCGAGACTATGAAATTGAATTACTGTTGCCGAGCGTATTAGTTTTACAGTACGTAGTTCAGTCAGTGCTGGTGCGAGCACTGCGCTTGGGTGGGGGAAGCAGTGAGACAGCCGGCTCGCAGTTCGATGCATTCAGTCAGCATTCCAAGTTTATAGTTCTATGTAGTTAACCCTATGAAAGTAACAATATTGATTGAACATGTGAGCTCACTCTTCAGTTTCTGTTGAAATAATAATTGCAGATGCCTGCAGTCAAAATGGAGAATGATGTTGTAGAACCAGCACCAGAGTGCAATTCATGGTCTCAGATTGATGAGTCCTTTATATTTTATATGTAAAATGTGTAGGTTGGTAGTGATGTCAGTAAAGTGTGTCCAGTTTGAATATGGTCGGCGAAATTCGACCGAATCAAATCTTATCAAAATAAGAATTTCACCTCGTAATAAAAACATTTTATAAAATTTAATTTTAATTTGTGCGATGTAATTAGAGATACGGTCAGAATTTGATCAAAACCGAATCAATGTAAGTTTTAGTTCAGTTTAGGCCGCTAGATGGTGCGAGCTGTCCCATTATCCATTGGGAGCTATTTTAATAGAAACAAGAAAAATTTATTCAATTTTGAGTCAAGAACTACTGTAACACCAATTTTATGTATGCCTTTTTTTCGGATAAATCACTCCACCAGTTTGTGGCTGCTATGAAAGTAACAATGTTGATTGAACGTGTGAGCTGACTCTTCAGTTTCTGTTGAAATAATAATTGCAGATGCCTGCAGTCAAAATGGAGAATGATATTGTAGAACCAGCGCCAGAGTGCAACTCATGGTCTCAGATTGATGGTTGTCAAGAGGAATCAGGCTTTGGTTTCACATCGGTCTTCATCAAAGAAGAAGCTCATGGTAAGACTTATTTATCCTCTTTCTCTTTTCAATTCAATACTGTTCAATAATCCAACTAAGAACTTGTTATAACGTTTTCTTCATAGCTATTAGTCTTTAATGCCTCGTTTACATGATGCCATCATGCAGTCCAGCTAACTGGTGCTAGTTAACTGGCTCCAGCTATTGTACTTGTGTAAACACTACTGGCGCCAGTTCACACTCCAGTCCAGTGGGAAAAAGCCTTTCCAGTGCACTGGCTTGAGTAGTAGATTTTGTACCAGTCCAGTTCCCTCTCCACCAAAAACCGAGTGTTATGTGATCCACTGGAAGCATGTTATAAACGACTCCAGCCATTCCAGTCCAGCCCAGTCTGCATAGCAGCACTACAGTAGTGCGGTTTTCTATTGTTCAACTGGCAACAGTCAAATGGTTATGTCTAAATGCGTATTGGCGCCAGTCAGCTGGCTTTTGGTTCACACCAATCAACTGGTACCAGTCAGCTGGCTTTTGGTTCACACCAATCAACTGGTGCCAGTCAGCTGGACTGTCCACTGGCCTAGTGTAATCGCGGCAGAGCTGGCAGGTGTAGAGTTTGCCAACCTAATGCTGAGTGCAGAATTTAGCATGTGAAATGAAACTTCTTATCTAACTACAGGCTCCATAAAAGGACTATTGAAAAATGATTCATGTAAAACAATCATTGAAAAAGAAATCAGGATTGCTTCTTGCAAATTCAAAAAGAACCATTTATTATATTGAAATGTTTCTCACATATCAAATGTGTGCTTTTTGATTGAACTGAGATCATTTTTCAAAAGTCCTTCAGTAGAGCCTGTAATCAGTTAAGAAGTTTCTCTCACATGTAGAAATGGGTGCTCAATGTTGGACTCACAGAATTGACTCCTGCCATCTCTTAATGCAAGAGGATTGCTTTTTAACTGCTCCTCTTAATTTCTCTAACCTTTAAAATTCATTTATTCAACATTTACAAACCAAACTTACAAAATTTCGTACATTTAATACAAAATAAGTATAAAAATTAACAGTAATGTTGAATAAAGCTATTTCAGGTACCCCGAGAAAACTCTGTATGGGGTACCAACATGAATTTAAACACAATAAAAGAATAATGAATATTTCAACTGAGCTGGAGCAGAGCAAATCACTGCAAAAATTACAAAAAAAAAAAAAAAATGTATTTTATAAATAAACTTAATCACCCACTCTTGCCATAAACGCAATTCAATAATTAGTAGCAAATACCTTAACTTTACTTCTAAGGTATCTTAAGGTATTTTAAAAATTAAAAGGCATATTTTAACAAATATATCATAAGTTAAATAAAAGGAACCAGCAACATTGTTTTTAAAAAGATTTATTTGGCATAGTAACAACACAAGAAACAGAATGAGAACAAGAGATCTTAATTACTAGAGCTTACATACTATCTATAATGTTGAGTCAGCTACAATGAAAATAGAAAGTAAGCCTGTTTTTATCAAAAACGTTTTGAAAGTTAGGTGGTTTGTTGTTAGGTGGTTGGGGCATTGTTATTATTGGGCTGAATTAAATTGTCTACATTTATGTTGTCAAGGCCATGAAGGTTATTGTTGAAGCCAAGAAAGTTATTGTCAAAGCCAAGAAATTCAGTATCACTGTTTTCCATCAAGTTGATGGGTTGTGAAGGTATGCGGGAAAGTGCATCCACCACATGGTTAGTTTTTCCCTGTACGTAATTAATTTCAAAGTCAAATTCATCTAAAAGTAACTTCCATCTGAGTAACTTAGAATTGGGTTCCTTTATGTTCCAAAGCCATTGCAAAGGTTTGTGGTCTGTTTGAATCAAACATTTTCGTCCATATGGATATGGCCAAAAGTGCTTGCATGCCTATACAAGGAGCTCTTTTTCTATTGTTGATTGGTTAATCTTGCTTTTAAGTGTCTGGGACGCATAGGCTATTGGGAGTTCATTACCATTCAACTTTTGGAACAATACCCCAAATTACTTGCATCTGTGGTAACAATAAACTGTTTTGAGAAGTCAGGCAGTTGTAAAATGGGGCTGTTTTGTAAAATTATTTTCAATTTTTTTGAAAGCTTCCCTGTATTCTTTGTTATTGGGATTGATTTTTACATCCTTTCTCAAGGCGGCAGTGAGTGGTTTAGCTATTTTTGCATAATTCTTCATCATTTTATGATAATAACCAGTCAGCCCAAGGAACTGTTTGATTTCTTTAGTGGTTTTAGGGATTTTAGGAAAAAGTTTTATGGCTTCTACTTTAGCGGGGTTAGGCATTACACCTTTTTCTGAAATGATATGCCCTAAATACAATAACTTATGCTTGAAAAACTCGGTTTTATCAAGTTGGATTTTCAAATTATGCTCTTTTAGTTTTGTAAAGACTGACTTCAAATGTTTTAGATGTTCCTCTAGGGCAGGGATTCCCAACAAAATTTTTCCAGGGACCCCCTCATCCTGTCGCTATAATGACAAGGACCCCTACTAATTCTCGAACCTGAAGTTATAAATTTTCTCATTCCCCCCCCCCCCCCCCCATCATAATTATAATGAACTTGCCTCTAAGCTAATGTAATACTAATACATGGTTGGTACCTTGCCATATCACATTACCTGAAAAGAGCGAAATTAAGAGTTTTTATTTTAAATTATTTCAGTTTTAGGAATATAAGGTTAACATTTTCAGAAAAAAGATGGATCTTAAAAGTTGTGTTTAGTTTTGTCTTTATTATTATTGTTCAAAACATGTAGAAAATAAGTAAACAGCAATATTATAAAAGTCATGATTCATTTGTGGACATGAAGAGTGCGCCCATCAGTGCACAGTTATACTCTTTGAAAATCTGTTTCTGTACCAATATATATTTTTATTCCAATTTCTAATTATATCTTGTGGGCACCTCTGGCATGGCTTGCAGACCTCCAGGGGTCCATGGACCACCTGTTGGGAACAACTGCTCTAGGGTATCAGAAAAAATTATATCATCCATGTAAACCAAAACATTTGTCATCCATGAAAAATTATGTTCATGGCCCTCTGAAACGTGGGGGGTGCATTCTTTAACCCAAAAGCCATATGGAGGAACTTGTAATGCCCATTCTCTGTTGAGAAAGCTGCCTTATGGATGGATTGCAGATCCATTTGGATTTGATGAAAACTGGAAGCCAGGTCAATGTCAGAAAAGTATGTAGCCCTGTCTATTTTTCCAAACAGATCTTCAATGTTGGGTAGGGGAAATTTATCATCAATAGTTTTATCATTCAATTTATGGTAATTTATAACCATCCTGATTTTCCACTTGCCTGACATATTGGGCTTTTTGGGAACTACCCAAATAGGGCTGTTGTACAGCAAGTTGGAGTGTTGAATGATTTTATTTTGTAGTAGTTTGTTGATTTCGAGCTCAATGTCTTTCCTATAAATCTGTGGGTACCTATAGTTTTTTGTGTAGATGGGAAGATCGTCTTTGGTATTGATTGTATGTTTTAACAAATTTGTACTACTCAAGGGATCATTGTCTTGTATTATTTCAGGAAACTGCCTAACTAAATTAATTATTTTACGTTTTTCATCATTGTTCATGTGACTTGTTTGTAATAGTTTTGGTATTTCTTCTATTATTACTGCAAGATTATCATGATCATTGGTTGTGAATTGATTTGGCTCAATAATTTCTTCTATATCTTCTACATCCATGGGCTCCAGATAAATTGTCAGAAGCTCATGTGAAAAAACTACACATTTACATGCACTATCATTGATTTCTACAATACCTTCTTCAACAGTATACTTATCATTACTAATGGATTAAATCAGTCCCATGCCATTATTAGGGATTGACCTAACAGGGATGTTTACAACATTAAAACCAGGGTTAAGCAGTATTTCTTTACTATCCATTGAAAATAAGAGTTGTTGTGAACTGTTCTCAAGTTCTAATAGATTCTTATCAAAATTTATGTTGGCTTTAATCTTACTCAATGTCTTGTGACCTAATAACATATCATATTTCATGGAAAAATCAAATATATACATCTTAATTTTTTTATCTTTTGTTGAAAAATATTTTCTGGGTCTAGTAGAACGTATTCAGATCCTCTACTTTCGCCATTAGGCGTTTTCACAATAAAGTCTTCTTTGTATCGCATTACATCGGTTGGTACCATTAATGGATTAATGTAGTTTTTTTAAAGAGCCTGTATCCACAAGTCATTTTCTTTTTGATCCGTCAATAAAGTACAGTAATGATTTATTCATTATTTTTAAATCAAATATGGTGGGTCTTCCAGAAAGTTGCAGCTTTCCCCAAAAAAATGATCAGTTAGTTTATTCACTGCTTCAGTTAATGAGTCAATTTGGGTTTGCATCACTCCTATTTGAATCAATTCAGAGTTTTCATTTTCAATACAGGTGGTCTCATATGGAGATCTGAATGTTGTAAATTGTTGAGCAGGATCGGACCTAAAGGAGTCAATTGGAGTTTGCATTGCCCCTATTTGATTTGATTTGGAATTTTCATTTTTGATATAAGTGATCTCATATGGAGATCGTAATTTCGTTAATTTTTGAGTGGGATTGGACTGTTGAGTATGCATGGAAACTGTGTTTGATGCATTCCATTGAGCATTGGAATTATTTTGGGTCGCTTGCTGTAAGTTTGGCTGAGAGTAATGTTGCTGAAATCTTTGCTGTTGGAAATTTTGATTCAAGTTTGGTTGTGAAAATTCGTGTTAAAATTTGAATTAGGGAGGCTAGCATTTTGAAATTTAGGCTGATAAAACAGTTGTTGTTGGTTTTGTGGTGAAAATTGTTGTCTTCCTTGGTAGGGTCTCTGAGTTTGTTCAAAAGGGTTGACCTGTGGCCATTGTTTTTGAAAATTTGGCTTGTAATTGGGAATTTTAAAAGGTGTTGAATTATTTGAAAATTTCCTGCTGTCTACCTTGTTCATTGGTTCAATTGTGGTTTTGTAATGCAATTGCTGTAAAACAATGCTACAAACATTGATCAACTTGTTCCAAGCATTGTCTAAATCATGTACTCATAGTACTTGCAAATGTGAACCTAATGTAGGATGAACACCATGCACAAAAGTATTCACAAGTGTCGCATTCAATTGACAAATCAAATTTTCTAATAATACACCTGTAACACCCTCTATCTTATACTTAGTAATTACATTTGTACGTTTCTCATTAAGTCAAAAACTGAATAGGATGCTTCCTTCGATGAGATTTCATCACAGTTAATTCAGCAATGAGTTCAGGTACAGATCTATTATCTGTAAAATTTTGTTTCAATGATTTTATTAAGTCTGTTATTGTAGAGCAACTGTTGTTGAATGCTACTGCTTCAGCTTGTCCTTCAAGTTTGCACAAAGCAGCTTTGAAAAGAATCCAATGGTTAGAGTATTTTTCTTGAACGTATTCAGCACAGTAGGCATTTGAAAGGTCTTCAAAGGACACAATGTCTTTAAACTGTTAGTAAGCCGCATAAATATTAAACATTTGTCTTAGCATGTTGCACTGGAATTGAGCGCTGTTTACTCCAATGGCACTGGTTGTCTCTCACACAAGATCTGTAACATAATCTGTCATGCAAGCTTGTCAAAACTAACTCACAAGTTCATGTGGGCTCCTTTTATATAGGTGTCGTTCAAGGTAAACAAAGTATTGGAAGCCACTAGATGCTTTTAGAAGGCCATGGAAGGTCATTGAGTATAGTAGAACAATCAGGAAGTCTGCAGAACCATGGAGAAGCTTTGATGCTCTCAATTGAGTGCAAGAGATGCAGATTTAAAGAATAGAGGTAAGAAGGACATCCAAGGAGAGAGACTGAGAAGAGTCATCTTTCAATGTGTTTTGAGTCATGTTCATCTATGAATGGAAATGATGTACTTAGAACAAGCATGGAAACAACTGCTTGTTTTGCATTTGTAACAATATTATAAAATCTTTTTTTAAATTAAATGATCAACTTGTTTTGTAGTGATTAACTACAATTTACTGTTTTCCTCAATCATTATGATTTTATTAGAATTTTTTTCTAGAACTAGATGTTGGATTCAAAGAAAGATTGCAATGTTTGATTGAAAGATATATTTTTGTCAGTCAAGTTCAACAGCTCTCTACTAACACTGTTGTTAAGCCTACCTTTTTCATTGCGTTTCAACACTAACTTCTTCTCAGTTCTATGTCCAAATAACAAAAAAGAGTATTGTATAAGCTTTTTACATACTTGAAAATCAAGAATTGGAAGTTCTACAATAAGAGAAAACCAGAAACTATACATTATCGCTGGATTGCATAAACGATATCTAAACATTGTCTATGATCAGACACTGGCTAAACACCGAATCGGCTTGCAAGAACGATGTTTAGAGGAATCATTGTCTAAACGATGTCTATCTCTTTCAAGAAAGCCGCCATTTTTAGATACTCGCCAGTAGGTTGTTTAAATCGTGTTTAACCTCATTTCTGGTTATATCTTTGTAGGTTGTAGGTTGTGTTCTACATACATATAGGGGTAGGGTCAAATTAATCTGTATTGACAGATACTTTGTATCGTTTCTGCAGTCCACTATAAACCTTTTCATCAACGGCAGGGATAATTGGATTTATAGATCCCTCAATTTATTTATATTAATGTGATTCATAATGTAATTTATATTAGTTGAAATATAAGTGAGACTTATAAATCTAAACCAAGTAGTCATCACGTGTAACATCTATCTTCAAATATTCGATTCTTTTTAGATTCGATTATAGGAAAGTTCTTGATAATTTCACTAAGTACTTCGCTATCACGCTAATCTTATCTACTCTTTTCATCATTGCTGTCAACAGCCTCAAAACTTATTGTAAGAAAGGATGCAAGGACGATAAAGTAACCTACTCTGGATTGAACGACTGAAGCTTGCACAAACTAGGCTACCTCAAAACTAAAATTTAGTTGATGATTGCCATAAACAGAACACTCAATTCCTAAACCAGAACTTTAATTCTGAAGAATTATACATCAAATCATTGAACAGATAATAAAAAATTATACTATACATATTAATTTTTAAAGCTACTTATTCCGTAATCAATACAATAATAAACCAAACCAAACTTTCCCAGAATCATGGCTTATGCTGTATAATATTAGGGAGACAAATATCAACCTGAAATAAATCAAAATATAATTTCAATTCACAATTCAGTGGATCTCTACTACTCAAATTATAAGTGAAAGCAGTTATTATTAATCATTATGAATATTCGGAAATGAGATCCAGAATCCAGGCTCAGTAATTTCGTATGAGCCGCCAGTTGCTGTTTAAAAGTTACAAGCCAATCAGAGAACAGCCACTGAGAGCCTCTACAATGTTGCCAAACATCACCCGTAGTTTAGACACTGTCAACATAGACACCGGCTAGGAATCGTTTTAGCAAGCTGAAAGCAGTTCCTTCTTAGTCAGTGTCTAGGCCGACACTGTTTAGGCATTGGTTGTAGACATCGTTACTGCAATCCAGCCTATGTCATTAGTACATACATTCACAACAACAAGTGAGATATGTAAAATGACAGAAACTCTTTATGAAATCACAGAAAGTTATCTTTATTTTTTCAAATATACCATTCTGATATTACTGTTTTCTTAAATCAGGAACAATTGACGACTCATTCAATGCAGATCCTCAACTGAATGGAGGATGCTCTGAAGAAGCAGTATTGAAATCGGTGGAATCTAAAGAATGGACAACCCCTATTTGTACAGATGGAAATGACATTGGTGCAGGAACTTTTGAATTGAGCAAGGTGAATGAAGGTCCTGAACATAGTTTAGAAGCAACTGGTCCTGGAAATAAATTGCTGTCTCATCAAGGTCTACAAACTCGTAGCTGTGCTCATTGTAGTTTTAAATCTTCCAGGTTGAGTGATTTAATGCGACATATAAGGAGAACTCATGCAGTAGAAAAACAATATGAATGTAATCTATGTGACTATGTGTGCTCAGCTAAGAAAACTCTGAAAATCCACTCAAAGGTGATACATACAGGTGATAAACCTTTCAGCTGTGAATTTTGTGGTTTCAGTTGCTCTCAAAAAGTCAATTTGAAACGTCATCTCAGAACTCATTCAGGTGATAAACCTTTCAGCTGTGAGGTTTGTGGTTTCAGATGCTCTCAAAATGTCAATTTGAAACGTCATCTCAGAACTCATACAGGTGATAAACCTTTCAGCTGTGAGGTTTGTGATTATAAATGCAGTCACGAATCTAATTTAGTAACTCATCTCCTCATGCATAGCAATGAGAAACCGTTCAGCTGTGAATTTTGTGATTATAAATGCACTACTTCAAGACGTTTAAAAATTCACCTCAGAACTCACACAGGTGAAAAGCCTTTCAGCTGTGACTTTTGTGATTTGAAATGCTCTCAAAAAGTCCATTTGAAACGTCATCTCAGAACTCATACAGGTGATAAACCTTTCTGCTGTGAATTTTGTGATTATAAATCCACTACTTCAAGTCATTTAAAAATTCATCTTAGAACTCACACAGGTGAAAAGCCTTTCAGCTGTGACTTTTGTGATTATAAATCTTCTAATAAATATAACTTGAAATATCATGTTAGAACTCATACAGGTGATAAACCTTTCTGCTGTGAATTTTGTGATTATAAATCCACTACATCAAGTCATTTAAAAATTCATCTTAGAACTCACACAGGTGAAAAGCCTTTCAGCTGTGACTTTTGTGATTATAAATGTACTAATCAACCTAATTTGAAATATCATGTTAGAACTCATACAGGTGATAAACCATTCTGCTGTGAATTTTGTGGCTATAAATCTACTCAATCAAGTGCTCTGCAAATTCATCGTAGAACTCACACAGGTGATAAACCTTACAGCTGTGAATTTTGTGATTATAAAAGCACTACTTCAAGTTATTTAAAAATTCATCTCAGAACTCACAGAGGTAAAAAGCCTTTGAAACGTCATCTCTAAAATGTCATCTAGAGACACAAGCCAAGAACCTGTAATGTGAAAATGTTGTGTCCTTTACAAACTCACTCAAATGAGTAACAAGTCAGTTGTGAATTTGGAGTTGAAAGAGGTTTTAGAGACTCCATTAAAATGTCGTTAGTTTGCATCATTTAATTGTCATCAGTGCTTGAATCAAATCATTAATATTTCATCAACAGATACTAGATACGGAAATTTCCAAATTATCATTCATTTCTATAATATTTGGATTGAAGTCTTTATGTATTTTGACCAATGTTGAAAAAAGGTTATGTGTTATGTGTTCGTGTAAGTCATGTGCGAATGCCCAAACAAAATAATAAAATTAAAGTTATATTCTTTATATAGCCAAAGTGTATTTTATGCTCTGTTATACTTGAATTATTAAATATGACATTATTAATTGGATACAATTTATTAATATAACATATAGTTTACTTAATTACATAGTTTTAAGGCATGTCCTCCCTCCAAAAATAAGGAAATGATATGTAATAAGGAAGTTCTAATATTCTCATGTAGATCATAACACACCCAATACTAGTAATAGGTTAGACGTTTTTTTAGGATGAAGCTCACATAGGTCTGAGACCTATGCTTGGTTAATGAGTTGGATGATGGTGATTGATGAGTTGAATCTATAGTTTTATGTGGGTTCTGAACTCCCAGGAAGTGATTTTACAGCAGAAATAGTCTTTTTTGCTGGCCAATCTAACCGGTCACCATAACAAAAAGGACCTAAGAGAACGCAGCTTATCTCTATCTGATTGAACAGATACCGGCTACTTATAGCTGTCACTTCCCTAGGATAATCCGTTTGTTTACATAGGGGTTATTTGAAAATGCTCATTTGTTAGCAACCTATAATTTTATGCTCATTTTGGATGTGGTACTATAATTTTGCAAAGATAATAATAATTTCATGTATTAGAATTTCACCCATACCTATTAGTAATTATTATCTTATAGCTATGAACATGAACTGTGAACAAAAAGTTAATAAGTTGAGGAAATATAATTATATGTTTTGTATGTTTGCACAGTTATTGAGTAGTCCTATGTTCTATTTTGGTTTTCTGGTTCATGTAGCATTATTATGTATAAAAAGAGCCTATATTTAAAAAAGAGTGACTAAAATATTCTGATATAAATATTAAAAAAAAGAAGAAACTTAAGAATATGGGCAATTTACAAGTTATTGCATGAATTAGTAAATTTGATTGAGGTATGATACTAATTTTGAAATTTCTGTAGGGTGTAAGCTTGTAAGCATGATTAGTTTTATTTATGTAGTGCTGCTAGTTTGACCTTATTGGTTTATGAAATCATATTTTATTTTTGTAGCCCATGCTATCAATGTTTGTGTATTTTTCAATAGCCCTAATTTATTTTGTACTATGGGTTTCCATTGGTTCTGTAACCATTGTTCTCAAAAACTTCTAATTCCTTTGCTATTGCTTGTTCAGACAAGTTTGAATAATCATTTTATTAAAATAAAGCTCCTAATGGAAAATGGGACAGCTCGCACCATTTAGTGGTCTAAACTGAACTAAAACTTAAATTAATTTGGTTTTTATCAAATTCTGACTATATCTCTACTTACATCGCAAAAATAAAGAGGACAAAATTTATAGAGAATAAAATGTGCTGAAAATCATGTTATAGCATATTCTCCATTATTTATTTGTATTTGGCCACAACTCATCAAAATCTAAACTAGCCCGGACACAGTTCCTATGGTCGAAATAGAGTGTCATATTGTTACAGGTATTTGAAAATAATGACCATATCACCGATTTCTGCATAATTTTAAAGAATAAAATGAGGGTTGAAATTGAAATAAGTGAAAGTTTCAGTTATTTCAAAATTCTGAATTAATGCATGATTTTATTGTGAACACAAGAAAAAAAATACTTGGGAAATAAAACAGACAATATATAATGCCACGAATTATTTTCTTTTAGACACTAGTAGTTTCACAATTCATAAAAATCTGAATTAACACTGCATTCAAAGTTGCGATTTTATTTTATAATCAAAAGGGACATTTTCAGGTGTATATCTCTCAAAAAACACATTTTTAATTTGCAGAGATTTGTAGAAAATATACTGATCATTGATAAGTCAATGTTGGTGATATCTTAATTTCTTGTATCCCATCTAAACTATTTTATACTCTTTTTAATCTCTTACATTATAAAAGTTGATGTATGTTTGTTCCCAGAAAACTACAAAACCACTGAACCGATTTTTATGAAATTTTCAGGCACAATGTAGAATAGTCCCAAGAAATAAATAATACAGCCTGTTTTCATATTAAATCTTTATAAATAAAATTAGAGTTTTGTCTTTACATTTATCAGAATTATATATTTTTTGGTTATTTTTACATTTTATACATTAAAGAAGCCAAAACAAGTCTTATCTCAATTTCTGTCTGTCTGTCATGGCCTCGACGGCATTTTATGCAGCCTTCTCCTGAAAAATGAGAGCATCGATCGGGATTTAAGTTATTTAACAGTATTGAAAACTTTTTTGAAAATGTCTTAAGCTATACAAAACTAAATTAACTTTTTTTTAAACAGAATAATAAACGTTTAAAAACCAAGTATTGTGCGATTTTGGATACATTTCTTCCAAGTTTTATTACCACATAAGGATGTCCATAAAAACCCATTAAAAACATTAAAGCCATATTATAAGCATAATGTAGAATAGTCCCAAGATGGTTCCTGTGAAGGTTGGGAGTTCAAAAGTCCTCGCTGAAGGACACAAAAAGGAGAAATCTATCCTTAAAGTAATAGCTGATAGAATTCAACAGTTTTTAATCATATGGTGTGCCCCATTGATAATAGCTATTTGTGTAACTAGAGTGCAAAATAGCGTTTTTCTGCATTGAGAGAAACAGTTTTTTTCAACAGTTTCTTGAGTGCAGAAACAATACTTTGTGCTCATATTACACATTAAATTTTTCCTACAGCAATGTATAAAGTAATTTAAACAGAACAAAACAGGACATACATAACCTCACAATTCCTCACATAACCTATCTTTGAATCAAATCGATTTCAACTACAACTATTTTGCAGCTGAAGCAGAGTAGCCAACCTATTTTTGAATGCAGAATAGGGAACCTGCGTATTACATGCTCACTATTTTGTGTTGTTAGGTTGCGAATCTGGAGTGTGGAAATAGTATATTATGTTACAAGTGTGGGAAATGGTGTTTACTGTATGAGTATGATGAGTTGAAGAGACAAAGTCGAGTGCGGTATTATCATATGAATATGGTAAACATCTTCCCGGATGAGTTATGTACAATATTTTTTGTCATAATAGTCTAAAATATAAAAAAAAAGATAAACTTTGAGCTACTACAGCAAGCATCATCAAACATAACCTCAAAATCAATCACAGCAGTAGAATACTAAAAATACTTCTGAGATCATCTGTTTTCAAATTCTCTAACAGCTAGAATGCGGTAATAGTAGTTTATGCAACAATTTTATTTTGACCCTTATTAAGGCACGAGTTAGATGCAAGTTATAACACAAGCGAATGCGAGTGTTATAAATATCTCACGAGTGCTTTAATGGCCAAATAAAATTGTTGCATACACTATTTTATCTATGACCACTAGTATACATTTAATTAAAACAATTTCATTTTACCTGTGACTGTCAGAGATACCTAACCTCTCATCTCAAATATGAGAAGTTATAGTAGATTGTTAGGTTAAAGCAGCTGGTGTAGCAGTTTGATCAAATCAGCTGATAGTTTCACAATATTGAATTACGATATTGATTCCATCAGAAATGCTTCTGATTGGTCCAGAACCTGTGTTATAATGTAGAACCTGTACTATAATGAGCTCATTATGCAACGGGTTTCAAAAAGCATTTTGAAAAGACAGCTGTTTTGGCATCAATTTTGTGAAACTGTAATGTATACATTATGACATGGTCGTAGATAAAATCCATTACCGCACTGAAAAAGGATGCGGTAATGAAAATCAGCTGTTCTTTCTGTAAACAGACATTTACCAGCTCGGAAAAGTGGTGAATATGTACAAGTATGACGAAAAGTACGTTCCCGCACTGGTGCAGGAATAGACTATTTTGCGTGCTACATTTAGTGCAAAAATAGGCACTTTTTTTGGGTCACTGTAGGAAAAATTATATTACTAGATGCGTAACTCCGGGATCCGCTGTGAAGCCAAAGCGCTAGTGTCGCCTGCGGTAATGGAAAAAACCTGTATTTGCCAGGGCTAAAATGACTTGTTTTGTGATGTGATGTGAAATGATTTTTTAATATGATTGTTTCATGTAGTGATTATGGATGTAAGTCTGGATTCAGTGCAAGTCTGGTGGTAATATTTCTTTTCAAACAAGTAATTTTATATTTTTATTGTCTATGTGCAAACATAGCTTTACAAAAGTTTTCTGCTCCCTCACTTTTATGTTTTTTTTTTTTAAATTAAAAATAATGTACTACCGTATTCACCACTTCAATCTTTTTCTTATACTCATGATATACCATACATTAATATTATTAAATGAATCTTTTAATCAAGCGATTTTGCTTGAACTGCAATGGCATTATTGTGCATTCTTGGGCTTTCCGATATGAATTTATATAGGAGCTTACTGAATAGTGAAGCATACGGTATCTGAGAATATAAAATATATTTATTTATTCATACAGTACATATATTTCCTTTGGTGTTGCAGTTCCATTGCTTTTTCACTTGATATTTAAACATTAATGATATTTAAAAACCCTTCACTTTAGAGTTTAAGATTTACATATTTGCGTGTGATGGCAATTTTGCATTGTTGTAATGCTACCTCAGACACGACTGGAGGCCTACTGCTGAATCAAGTTTATTATTATGTTTTAATGAACTAATTAAGTATGTCTGCTCCACAAGATAGCCTATTATTGTTATTTTATTCAAAATGTGGAAAAGCTGGACTTTGATGTTTGCTTTATTGAAAATATCTCCTAATCACGAATTTTCTTAGAATAAAAATCATATATTCGAAATCAGGGAATCACAGACCACAAATAATATTACTCTAGAATTTTTTCTTCATCAGAGATTGAGAAAATTAGCTTATGAAATTTTGGCCGCCATCTTGGAAATATCTAATGAAGCAAGCCTTTTTTGAGGCGCCAGAGTTCAGATTCGGATTCAGCGCGTCAAAGTACATAGGAATACGCTGTCTGCAGACTTGTGTAGTCGGAGCATTGCAGTCATGTAGGAAACATATGACTGGGAAATCAAAGCTCAGCTTATGTTTCATCCATTATTTATTTGTAGTCCAGGCAACGAATGCTCAAAAATAAGGTATAGAGGGAAATTCTTGGAACACAATTTTTGACTTCATATCTTTGTTTGGGCTAGTTAGGAGGTGAATATATCAAAAGTCCCCGCCCGTACCCCTTTAGACGGTAGGTGGTAGGGGGGTTGAAAGTCTCATTTTTAAGTTTTTTGCTTATATCTCGGAAAACATACGTCCTACTGACATGACCATATTATACAAAATTAAAGCTGATTAAATTTCCTACAAGTCTTATTCAGTCATGTTTTTCGATATCTGGTTTAGTTTTCGAGATATCCGCTCTTAAAAGTCTGTAATTTTGAAAAAAAGTTTTTTTTTGCTCAACAGAATTTATTAATTTCGAATTCCTTTAAGTGCTATTAGTTTATACTGAAGACTTCTGCAATGGCGGATATTGACAACAGTATTGAATCGATGAATGCTACACTGTACAAAAATATCAGTCACCACCGGGAATCGAACCACGGACCTCCCAATTGCCGGTCGGGCGCCTTAACCACTAGACCATGGAGCAGCATTCATTTTTAACATCGCCATATCGGCTCGTATCTCACAAGTTAGTTCGAAGTTACTGACAATTGAACAAACTGACTTTTTTGCTTCACATTTTTGCTCTTTTTGACAGGATAACTCTTGAACGATGCACCAAAAAACTAAGTAATGGCCGTAGGGTTGTAGAGCATTAAATTCCTTTCAATAATATATATACTTCACTATTTTATCTATTTTCCTTCAAATGTTAAAGCAGTTTCAGTGTTGAGCATGAAATCTGAAGCTTTGCAACAACTGTTGACTATAATGAATCTATCAATTTCTCACCATTCCCGGTCAACGTATTAGCCGAAATATGCACCATTATGTACACCTATTCAGTACTGGACGCCTAAATAGCACAGATACTCATTTTAGAATATATGCCTTATTTAGACCCACTGACCAGGTTCCTCACAGTTAATTAAAGAAGATCTAGAACATTTTAATGAGAAATAATTTGCGAAGACTATATGTTTGTGCATATAAGACATTGTGATACTGTACTTTTACGAAACACAACCATTGAGTGGAATGAAGTTTATGGACATTGAAAGGTAAATTAATCAATCAATCAACCAAGTGAACTTTAAACAAAAAATACATACTTGAAGAATAAAACAACAGAAAATCTTTTTAGAAATCTTTCTTAATAACACATTTTTTATCTTCGAATACAACTGTTAACTAGAAGTCCACTAGGCTTAGACAATGGCCGTCAGTCGGGTTGGTAGCTTTATAATGTAAAAGTATTTATGTGCGGGAAACATAGGCTACATGAATTTGTTTTCCAAATTAACATAAATCTCATTAAATACATATAATGAACAGACAATAAAACAAACACTGCACACTATGCCTTTTGAATAACTAGATTCTCAAATTAATAATTAAATTCCTGAATCAAGTGATTGCGATATTTCCAGGCCTCTCTTACACACCCCACTTGTGACTTCCAACATTTACCCTCTAGATACTCTATCATCCCTCCCCTATCCAACCTATCTCTACAACCCTATGGCCATTATTTAGTTTTTTGGTGCATTGTTCAAGAGTTATCAGGTCAAAAAGAGCAAAAATGTGTAGCAAAAAATTATTTTTTCTTAAAATTACAGACTTTTAAGAGCAGATATATCGAAAACTAAACAAGATATAACTAAAACTAAATACCGAAAAGTTTAGTTTTTAGAAAACTAAACATGACTGGATAGGAGTTGTGGGAAATTTAGACAGCTTTAATTTTGTATAGAATGGTCATGTCGGTAGGATGTATGTTTTCCGAGATATAAGCAAAAAACTGAAAAATGAGACTTTCAACCCCCCTCCCACCCACGGTTAATGGGTGCGGGCGGGGACTTTTGATATGTTCACCTCCCAACTAGCCCAAACAAAGTTACGAAGTCAAAAATTGTGTTCCAAGACAAAAATGAAGAATAGGCTATCTTGTGGAGCAGACATACATTCCATCTTCTTTAATTTCCCTCTATACTTTTTCGTTGACTGTAAAAAAAATTAAATTTATTCAAACAAAAATTAACATTTTAGGAAGGTGCGGTTTGTGCTAGGCTCTTGGGAATTCGCCAGGTAGCACTAAATACCGTTGCAATGCACGGGTGAATCACTAGTATTATAAAAAATATTTATTCCGTTATATCGATATCACCAATATATCGGTTCCAAAGTATCGATATCACCGATAAATCGGAATCAAAACATCGATATTTTGGAGACATCGTTCATCGTTGATCGTTGCCATTTCTCGAAGCAGAGTTGGCACTCCGCATCCGCATTCCATTATTAGTGATGAGTTGGTCAACAGCTGATTTTTTTTAAGCTAGTAGTAGTACAGTTGGTATACAGATACACCCGATTTGGCACTTTGTAAACTTGGAATTCAAGTGTGAAATTTAGAATTTTCGTAATATTGTTTAATATGTTTCGTAATTATTCACCAGTCATCCCAATTTCTTTTCTGGAGAGCAATAGATTCTGAAGTGAGTTCATTGGTTAAATTATTGATAGAATAATGTAACAGTGAACATAACCTAAAATTTCGTCATTTTTTGTGACATCTACACACCCAGAAAAACATTGGAAACCTGCTTTCTCCCACTAGTATTATAACCTTCGGTATTTATTGAGTATCCAAACTTTTCGAATTTTTCAACAATTGTGTAGATGTCACAAAAAAATTGTTGGAAAAATCGAAAAGTTTGGATACGGTACTCAATAATTACCTGACCTTCAATCCCCATCCCCGGCTACGCCAAAACCAGAGTTTCCCTAGCTACCACCACCATCTTCATTTACTAATTTACAGACGCCAAAATTCCCACTTCTGAGGTTCAGAGTGTTAGTGGTGGTGATGGTTGGGGGGGATTTTAATGCTACTCAAAAGGGTAGTTTTATAGAAACTTTACTTGTTGAATTTTATGGTGATTTTTTTTGGTTGACATCTACACACCCCAGGAAGCAATAAGCCGATGACATTTTTTGGGGGTCGCGATTATTTCACAGAAAAATTGAAATTTTCGAAAGAAACATTTTTCATGAAAATTTATATTTTCATTTGAAAAATTCATAATTTGCAAACATGTGAGGAGTTCCAAATCTTAAAACAATGTAAACCAAGTGAATATAACATTCTAAAAACACTACCGCTTCCAAATGAAGTGCGCGCGAAGCGCGCATAACCAAACCTAACCTAACCTGGCTAGATGTGACTGAACCTCCTCATACCTTTATTTTGATGCATAAAAAACATACGTCAAGCTAATTTACCATTAAACGACATAGATCAAGTGAATTATCACATTGCCAATATACTACTGCCCCAAACAAAGTGTGTGCTCCGCGCGCCTTACAAAACCTTCCCTGGGTGCCTAACAAAGCTAGATGTGACTGAACTAACTCACAAAAGACCTAACAGCGCGCCTAACCTTTGGTAGCTAATCATTAATTTATTTCACTATCAATTAATTTAATCACTTCACAACGCCACAACTTAAGCTGGGCATTCACGTTCCAACTTGCAGTACTGCTAGTAGTACTGCTAGATGGATAGTCGACTCCACTCACGCTCCTACTTACAATCCAACTTTATTCCTAATCAGCTGTGAACGTCGCTCTTGAGCCGAAAAATGTAACCGAAGTTGCCCGAACTTACCCGAAGGTCATGCAATGACTGAGATAAGATGGACGACTTTGATCCGACTGCCCCACACACGCTCCAACACCGTCGACATTCGTAAGTCGTCCCTCTAGTGGTACATCTAGTCGTCCATCTACAATTCCAACCATCCAACAAGCCCATTCACGTTCCGTTTTCGGATCCAACCTTGAAGGTTGGACTGCAAGTGGTACTGCAAATCGGAACGTGAATGCCCAGCTTTACCACACAACAATAACCATTTCACACACACACACACACACACAAACAGACTCTACACCACAACAGACAGTACAAGGATGAATAGGTTTCTCTGTATGCAACTATAGCCTAACAGAATTATTCTCCCGGAAATCATTAAAAGCGAAAATGAGTTTTTTGTTTGGTACGCTTTTCTGTGGAAACTATTTGACCGATTATTATAAAATGTTTTACTTATATTTTAAGAATATTGCAAAAGACATAGGACACATTTTATTTAAAAAAAAAATATATATATATATTTTTAACATTGTAAGGAAATCGATTCTATTCTATAGGGAAACACAGCTGATACAGATCAATACATATTTTCCAATTCACTAGTACTGTGAGAAGGCATGCCTCAAAGCAGTGTCCCAAACAAGAGTTCTTTATTAGTGAGTCAGCTGATTCTCAAACTTGAAGAATGTCGTGATTTTTGACACTGCGGCTTTTCACAAATGGAAATGTGATCTTACGCCTAAGAAAAATAGTACTACTGGAAAACTTAAATTTCAATGTTAAATAGTCATTGCCCCCAAAAAATTACACTGTATTATTATTCAGTAAGGTGTTAGGTTGAAATAGGGAAAGTTTTGTTGGAAAATTTGACAAGTAAAGTTTCTATATAAATACCCTCACAAGTAGACACAGTCAATCTCTCTCACATGACATGTGACTGCATTGTAGGCTATACTCTACTTTTTGACAGACAGAAATAGGCTATTCATACATGGGAGAAAAATAGTTCCATCAGAAAATTTTTATTTAAATGCCAAATAATCGTTAACCCCACATAATTGCAATGTACTATTACTTACTAGTGAGTGTTGAGTGTGTAGGGTAAAATTGTTGGAAAATTCGAGACGTTTGGATACTAAATAAATACCGGTTTAAGTTATCTGATTTCTCAGTTCATTTTAACATAAAGGTCTAACTTGAAATAATTATTTTGAAGATGAGGCTGGTCGCTTGATGATTGACGAACTCTATTAGCTCTATAAAGACAGTAGGCCTACGCGCATTCACCAGTTTGTTTCATAGAATATGATGTTCAAAAATGTGTTTATAGACAATGGTGATAATTTTCAATTCAAATATGCAATAAATTATGGGTGGATGGTCTGCACCAAATTGGTTGATATTAACAGATTATTATTTGAACAAGAAATGTAAATTAATTTATATTTTGTTATATTATTAATGAATAAATTATTAATTGTATTAGTCAAAAATACAAAACATTTCTTACAACTAATAAAAAGGTTTGCATCCCGAGGCTATGTAAAGCCTGTGTACACACATGAAGATATTATAATAAAAGAGTATACTCCGAAGGCCGGTCTGGTCAACAGGAAATAACTCTATGAGAAAGATATAGATAATATAAACAAGCATAAAAACACCATGTCAAAAACAATTCAGGATATTAACAATAGATCCACTGCTAAACGAATTGAACAAGAAAATCTTGAAATACATTGACAATGTCAAAAGAAAGGAGGCATGATTTTAACGTTTTAAAAGAATTGGTTTCCCTATATTACTCTCATGCTATTAGGTAGGCTATTATAAAATTTGGGTGCAAGATATGCGAAGACTTTTGTGAAAGGAGTAAGCTTGGGTCTTGGAACATGAGCGTTCAATCCACTTGTCAGACTTCTACTAGATACTAGTATTTCTCATATCATTCTGCTATTTATTACTTATATTATAATAGACCTTCAATTCTTCATGATGTTAACATCATTCACATCATTTTTTGTTGTATACACATTCAAAATCTATGCTAGCTAACCCTAAGAAAGTAACAATATTGATTTAACGTGTGAACTGACTCTTCAGTTTCTGTTGAAATAATAATTGCAGATGCCTGCAGACAAAATGGAGAATGATGTTGTAGAACCAGCGCCAGAGTGCAATTCATGGTCTCAGATTGATGGTTGTCAAGAGGAATCAGGCTTTGGTTTCACCTCGGTCTTCATCAAAGAAGAAGCTCATGGTAAGACTTATTTATCCTCTTTCTCTTTTCAATTCAGTACCGTTCAATAATCCAACTAAGAACTTGTAACTTTTTCTTGATGGCTATTAGAGCTAGTCTTTAAGAGCTGACAGGTGTCGAGTCTGCCAGCCCAATGCTGAGTGCCGAATTAAGCATGTGAGATGAAACTTCTTAACTAATTACAGGCTACATGAAAGGACTATTGCAAAATGATCTCAGTTGAAAAAAAGCTTTTCACAAGCTGTCATTTCATGTGAGAAACATTTCAATATAATAACAAATTCTTTTTCAATTTGTGTAAAAAATCATTGAAAAAGAAATCATGATTGCCTCTTGCAAATTGAAAAAGATCCATTTATTGTATTGAAGTATTTCTTACATCAAATGTGAGCTTCTTGATTGAACTGAGATCTTTTTTCAAATGTCTTTCTTTAGAGTCTGTAATCAGTTAAGAAGTTTCTCTCACATGTAGAAATATGTGCTCAATGTTGGACTGGCAGAATCGACTTCTGCCAGCTCTTGATGTGAGAGGATCGCTTTTTAACTGCTCCACTTGTTTTCTCAAACCTTTAGACACATAGATGTAGGTTTTAGAGCATATTTTTCAAAGGTAATAATAAATCTAAGATGATTCCTTTTTACAGTAAACCACAATGTAGAGAGCATAATATTATAAAATATTTTTTCAAATTAAACGATCAACTTGTTTTGCAGTGATTAACTATCATTTACTGATTTCCTCAATCATTATAATTATTAGAATCTTTTTTCTAGAACTATACCCTATGTTGGATTCCAAGAAAGATTGCAATTTTTGATTGATTGGATGTTTGATTGAAAGAAATATTATTGTCAGTCAAGTTCAATAGCTCTCTACTAATACTGTTGTTAAGCCTATCTTTTTTTATTGCATTTTTCAACACTAACTGCTTCTCAATTCTATGTCCAAGTACCAAAAAAAGAGTAGTGTATGAGCTTTAACATTGCAATTCAAGAATTGGCAGTTCTGCAATAAGAGAAACCCAGAAAATATACAGAATGTCCCACGAGTAACCCAACAAACTTTTAGGGTGGTTTCCTCTCATCAAAATAATGAAAAAAGTTCATATAAACAAATATGTCCGGAAATGCTCTGTTACGGAGTTACGGCTAGTGAAAGATTTCCCTCGATTTTCTAGGAAAGGATGGAAATAAAGCCAAACTGATTTTTTTTTAACGCGTAAAGTTAGGTGTTACATCTATCGGATTTTATGTAAAATGAACTGAAAAATTAAATAAAACACGTGCCAGACCTCTAGAATCACCCATATTTGAGATATCAGACAAAATATGCAAAATTCTGTCTCGAAAAACATGCTTCAATTAGATTTGATCCACATTAACTTCGTTAAATGGGTAATAAACGCAGAAACTTTATGAACTAAACTTGTAGTAAATTTAATTCTGAAGAGAATGGTGTAGAATAGGTTTATAATAAACAGAAAGTTTAAAAAATCAATTTTTAATTAAATAAATACGAGAAAGACAGCAGCAAAACAAAAATCAAACAAAACATTTTAATATGTTGCGAAACTGTACATTTTAATCACTGGAAAGGCATGCGGTTTATTCCCAAATACAGTATTCATCCAATTAAATAATGACAAAACATTCACAGTATAAAAAAGTTGTTGGTTGAGAAATAGGATGATTAAAATACAGCGTTAAGTGAGATGCTTTTAGTTTATTGAAAATCAAGAATTGGCAGCACTTCTGCAACACTACTTGTATCCAAGTTATTGTACAGCCTTACAATACAGCAGTCGCAATACTAGTCGTGTCAACTGTGATTTGTGCAGTGCATGTTCGGTTTGTAATATTAGTACTTTATTCGTTTTTTTTTTTTAATGGAAAGATGCCATTCACATTTTTCAATCAATAGTACGCAGATATTGTTTTCGTCTATGGTTTTGCCAATGGAAATAGTCGGGCAGCTAAACTTGAATTTGAAAGACGATTTCCGAATTGAAGAACACCTACTTACGAAACATTTGTATCGGTATTCAATAACAAGAACAAATGGATATTTTCCATTTGTTACTTGTTTGAGTGAACGTCCTGTAATGGCTGTAATACAGGCTGTACGCGAACAAGATAATATAATTGACATGATACAGCGTAGTCCTCAACTTATACTCGCCAACTTTCTAATAGATTAAACATATCTCATAGTACAGTCTGGAGAACATTGAATGAAAACAACTTTTATCCATATCATTTACAAAGAGTTCAAAATCTATGTGTTGATTTAATTAAAAATGATTTTTTTTAACTTTCTGTTTGTTTATTATAAACCTATTCTACACCATTCTCTTCAGAATTAAATTTACTACAAGTTTTGTTCATAAAGTTTTCGTGTTTAATACCCATTTAACGAAGTTAATGTGGATCAAATCTAAATGAAGCATGTTTTTCAAGACCGAATTTTGCATATTTTGTCTGATATCTCAAATATGGGTGATTCTAGAGGTCTGGGATTGTTTTATTTAATTTTTCAGTTCATTTTACATAAAATCCAATAGATGTAACACCTAACTTAAAGCCATAAAAAATCAGTTTGGCTTTAGTTTTTCCTAGAAAATTGGGGGAAATATTTCACTAGCCATAACTCCATAACAAAGCATTTCCGGACATATGTTTATATAATATTTTTTCATTAGTTTGTCGGGTTACTCATGGAACACCCTGTATATTACGTCAGTAGTACATACATTTACAACAACAAGTGGGATATGTAAAATGACTGAAACTCTTTATGAAATCGCAGGAAGTTATCTTTATTTTTTCAAATATACCATTCTGATATTACTGTTTTCTTGGACTCATTCAATGCAGATTCCCATCTGACTGGAGGATTTTCTGAAGAAGCAGTATTGAGATCTGAGGAAACTAAAGAATGGACAACCCCTATTTGTACAGATGGAAATGACATTGGTGCAGGAACTGTTGAATTGAGCAAGGTGAATGAAGATTTTAGCTCTCTTGAACGGAGTTTAGAAGCAACTGGTCCTGGAAATGAATTGCTGCCTCATCAAGGTCTACAATCTCATGGCTGTCCTCATTGTAGTTTTAAATCTTCCAGATTGAGTGATTTAATGCGACATATAAGGAGAACTCATGCAGTAGAAAAGCAATATGAATGTAATCTTTGTGACTATGTGTGCTCAGATAAGAAAACTCTGAAAATCCACTCAAAAGTGATACATACAGGTGATAAACCTCTGAGCTGTGAAGTTTGTGATTCTAAATATTCTTCTTCAGCTCATTTAAAAAAACATCTACAAACTCACATAAGTAAAAAACCTTTCAGTTGTGAATTCTGTGATTATAAAACTTCATATCAATCTAATTATAAATTACATCTTAGAACTCATACAGGTGATAAACCTTTCAGCTGTGAATTCTGTGATAACAAATACTATCGTTCATCTGATTTGAAACGTCATCTCATAACTCATACAGGTAATAAACCTTTCTGTTGTGAATTTTGTGATTTCAAATGCTCTCAAAAAGGCAATTTGAAACGTCATCTCAGAAATCATACAGGTGATAAACCTTTCAGCTGTGAGGTTTGTGATTATAAATGTAGTCACAAATCTGCTTTAGTAACTCATCTCCTCATGCATAGCAATGAGAAACCGTTCAGCTGTGAATTTTGTGATTATAAATCCACTACTTCAAGTCATTTAAAAATTCATCTTAGAACTCACACAGGTGAAAAGCCTTTCAGCTGTGACTTTTGTGATTATAAATGTACTAATCAACCTAATTTGAAATATCATCTTAGAACTCATACAGGTGATAAACCTTTCTGCTGTGAATTTTGTGACTATAAATCTACTCAATCAAGTGCTCTGCAAATTCATCGTAGAACTCACTCAGGCGATAAACCTTTCAGCTGTGAATTTTGTGATTATAAATGCACTACTTCAAGTTATTTAAAAATTCATCTCAGAACTCACACAGGTGAAAAGCCTTTCAGCTGTGAATTTTGTGATTATAAAAGCACTACTTCAAGTTATTTAAAAATTCATCTCAGAACTCACAGAGGTTAAAGTTTCTAATATGTCATCTCTAAAATGTCATCTTAAGAGACACAAGCAAAAAACCTGAAATGTGTAAATTTTGTGGCCTTTACAAACTCACTCAAATAAGTAACCAGCCAGTTGTGAATTTTGTGGTTGTAATAAGAGGGTTTTGAGGCTCCATTGCAATGCCATGTTAGCTTGCATCATTCAATTGTCAGCTCTGCTTGGCTAAAATCATTAATATTTCATTAACAGATACTAGATACAGATGTGAAACATTTCCGAATTCTCATTCATTTCTATAATATTTGGATTGAAGTCTTTGGACATTATGTATTTTGACCAAAGTTTAAAAAATGGTATTTTTAGAAAATTTACTTGTTGAATTTTCTAACAAAACTTTCCCTATAATATAGAGTTTTTGGAAATTTTATATTGTTACAAAAGCAAACAAGCAGTTAATCACGCACTTGTTCTATTTATATCATTCCATTGTTTCCATGGACAGACAGAGCTGCAATTTGATTCCTTTCATTCTCACTCATTAAATGTCTTTCTCACTCCTATTCTTCAAGTCTGCAACTCTCTCACTCACTCAATTGATCTTCTTGTCAATTCTACATTCTTCTAGAACAATCGAGGTCTAGTCCTAGCCTTCTTGAAGATTCTCAAAGTGTCTGGTGACCTCCAATTCTTGGAATAATACAACTACAACAGTTATATAAAGGAGTCCATGTGAACCAGTGAATCAGTTTTCTACAAACCCGAGTGTCAGATTGTATCACAGATCCCGTGCCAGTGGAGTAAACAGTACTTTATTCAGTCTTTAGACAGTGTCAAGTGCAGATACAAGTGTTTACTGTTTATGCAGCTTACTAATAGTTTAAAGACGTTGTGTTAAGTGATATTATTTGGGACTGTCAAATAACGAATTGGACTGTGTTTTTGTAAGTGATTAGTTGCTCTTTTTATAATTTCTTTCTGCATTATTGTACAGTTTATTGGACTATTGTTTCTATTATTATTGTTCAGCCTGTAATTAATTATTCATTTGTACAGTTTATTGGATTCTTGTTTCTTTTATTATTGATCAGCCTGTAATTACTTATTCATTAAATCTTGTAAATAATTACTGAAGATAAGTAATTTGTTTTTCTTTATTGAACTTACAATTAATTTGTGTAAATAGACTAATTTTGTATGAATAAAGTGCAAGTGTGAGCTTTAGTGTTGCCAGCCTCATTTTAGCTATTAGAACCCATAACAATATTCACTTGGTTTACATTGTTTTATGATTTCAAGCTCCTTATATGTTTGCAAGTTATGTATTTTTCAAATGAAAATATAAATTTTCTAAAACATTTTTTTCTTGAAAATTTAAATTTTCTTGTGAAAAAATCGCGACCCCCAAAAATGCCAACAGATTATTGCTTCCTGGGGTGTGTAGATGTCACAAAAAAATCGCTGCAAAATACACAAAGTAACATTTCTATATAATTATTTAAAGTCATGCATCAATACCTAAACAAAATAATAAAATTATAGTACCACTCACTCAATCATCACCGTTTCTCAAAAACCACCCTGCAAAAAAGTAGAAATTTGGTAGTGTCACCATTGGCTTCATGTTAGAGTTTGTAGAAATTATGTATTTATATTAATTTGATGAGAAACAAATTATTAAAACATTCATGTTGCCTCAAGATGGATAAGAAATTCCTTTAAAATTATTTTTTTAATGCTTTGTTATACTTGAATTATTGAATATGACAATATTAATTGGATACAATGTATTAATAAGACATATGGCCGGTTGCAAAAAAACCAATTTAATTTAATCCCCATAGAATGATGTCATTTTACAGAGATTAAACTTAATGAAGAGAATTTAGTTGCACAAAGGACTATTACAAGAGATAATGCTGATTTGGCTAACCGGCGTTAAAGATATTTAACCGCCCAATCACCGCTATTTAAATCTCACAAACTCCCATTAAGTTACATTGTATAGGTTATGTTTATTGTACCAGAGCATGGAACTACAAATTAGGTTGTAGGTATTAACCAAGGTTAATAGATAAACCTATTAACCTTGGGTATTAACAACCTTTCAAAATGAATAAAATCTATTAAGAACATAATAATATTGAGATAGTGGAATAATGATTTAAATAATTCACTTTGAAATGATTCTAACTTAATTAATATTTTTTCTTTACTTCAGAATCAGCTGTTGATCAAATTATAGTGTTGCCAGATTGTGCCCGTTTGGTTAACAAAAAATAACTAATGGATCTTTGTGTAACAGAATTAAACCTGTTACACTTATGAAAGCTAGTTAACTGACATTAAACTCATTATTTAATTGGCTTTTGTACAACCAGCTGATATAGTTTATTGAATTGCATAGTTTTAAGTGGTGGTCACCCACCAAAAATAAGGTACGGTAATGATATGCAATAAGGAAGTTCTAATATTGTTATGTAGATCATAACACACCCAATACTAGTAATAGTTTCAAAGATAATCCATATGTATACAATTAGCATAGGGATTATTTGAAAATGCTAATTTGTTAGTAACCTAAATTTTATGCTCATTTTGGATATGGTGCTATAATTTTGCAAAGATAATAATAATTTCATGTATTAGTATTCCACCCATATTTATTAGTAATTATTACCTTATTGATCATAGCTATGAACATAAACTGTGTACAAAAAGTTAATAAGTTGAGGAAATATAATTATATGTTTTGTATAGTTGCACAGTTATTGAGTAGCCCTATGTTCTATTTTGGTTTTCAGGTTCTTGTAAAATTATTATAATATAGGCCTATATTGTAAAAAGAATAACTACAATTCTGATATAAAGATTTTTTAAAAAGAAATTTCAGAATATAGGCTAATTTACAAGTTATTGCATGAATTAGTAAATTTGATTAAGTTATGACACTAATTTTGAAATTTTTGCAGAGTGTAAACATGATTAGTTTCATTTTTGCATTATTGGTTTATGAAAGCATATATTTATTCTTGTATGTTTTCAATCATTGTCTATTTTTCAATCATTTATATTGTACTATGGGTTTCCTTTCTTTGTCTCAAGCCATGGACTTTACATGAGCTCAAGAGGAGAAAGAATCTTCTCAAATACATTATGTGATCAAATGCAACGATGGTTGCAAGGACCCATCACCAGAAATCAATCCTACAGGGTGGAGGACAAAGTCTTCAGGAATTCCCACAACTCCCAGCCTAACATTGGAACAATTTTTCTATGATACATCACATTAATCCTATGTTGGCGATCTGGTCCAGTTCAAGTGATTAATCTGTTCAACCCTTCTTCAAGCCGTGGTCCAGGTCCAATTGCCATGAAATCGCTGATGAGACCCATTTATCTTTATCTAACTGAAAGCCGCCGATGATGAGACCCATTTATCTTTATTAGACCCATCTTTATCTTTATCTAACTGAAAGCCGCCGCTGATGAGACCCATTTATCTTTATCTAACTGCAAGCCGCCGTCAATCCTCCTCAACCGGTGAAATGACTGACTGGTGATGACCCTATCAACGTGCAATGTCTGCAATAGTCTGGGTCGTTGACGGTTTTCTTGTCAACGAAACGCAACTAGTTTTGAATAAACGTTAACTAGTTGATAAACTAGTTGAATGTTGAATTTAACAAAGAATATGCGTTCTCATGGAAGAATAACGAGCTGTGTAGGCTACGTGTCTACTGTCTCCCGATAATCGTTTTCAACATGTGCAAACAAGATAAGAAAGAGCGTGTCTGGTTACAAAAAACGTACGACATATATGCAATCTAAATCGCGTAAAAATAGAGATAGAGAAATTTAAATTGCAGATTTGAATTCAGCGCCCTAAAATTAATAAAATGATTCACGAGTACGCAAAAATGGGTTGGGTTGGGTAATTGCTGAGTAGGGCAGCATGGTAACCCGCCGAGCATGTGAGCTTATTTATGGCAGTAAATCCCCTTAATGGTGGAAAATCTGGATAAAAGCAGGAAAACAGTAATTGCTGTAAAATCCTAATATAATCCCCTTAATTCCATGAACCTTAATCCTTTTATTTATAAATCCACGAAACTAGATAATTTGTTTTATTTTGAGAAATTTTAAGTTTGCTATCATGGTTTTTGAGTTTGTGTTTAATTATTATATTATGACTGGCTGGTTATGTAAAGAATTTATTCAGAAAAGGGATAGTTTTACATAGTTTTGAAAAATAGAAATAAATTGATTATTCTTAGAAAATTTCAAACTGTGCTGTAGCCTAGTACGCTAATGCTGAAAAATAATGTTTAGACTATGCTATTAAAACAAGACAAACTAATTATTATATTCAAATATTTTAAGCAATCGCTGGACATCTTAATTTGAATAAAAAAGTTTATTGTATTTATGTAATGAAATATGTGATTGCTAACCTAACCCAACCTAGCCTGGCATCAACTAGGCCAATATTCTAGTTTTACTGTTACTAATATTGGATGTTTTTATTTGGTTTGAGAGCTCTAAATAAAAAAAACATTATTTATGATATAGAAAATGTTATTTTGTTTAATAAAAATTAAAAATGTTATTGACAGCAGATTGTAAGAAAAGAGCTGTTAGTTTTTTTTGTAGATTATGTCTTGGAGACTCCAGTTAAGGAGTATAAGACAAGTCAGATCAACAATATTATACATTAGATACCATAATTACTATATCAATTAGTTGAGGCGAGGCTTAATTTTGTTGGTAAAGGAACTCTTGTACACTATAAAAAGCTTAAACTAAATATTTTTTCAATTGTTTTTTTAAATATTTCCATATATTCAAGACTCTTTAAAAACTGAGGTAGCTTGTTGTCGAGTTTCCTACCCATATAACTAGGTTTTGGTTTGAACACAGATTAAAGAACAACTGGTTGTTAGATTGTCTGTGGTTTGAATAAGCTACTATTATTGTGACTCACCAAGTAATAATCTCCTCGGCTTCTTGTATTATAATCGGGTACGTCAAGATTTTGGTCAATATCATTCGTTTTTACATATAAAGTAGTTTCATACACATATAAGCAGGGTACAGTTAGGAGACCAAGTCTCTTGAACAACGGCCTACATGAATAATCTATTTACTCTTTCTATACACCTAACCTGTATGGAGCCCAGGTCAATTGTCTGTCCAACAAAACTCCTAGAAATGCAATGTTTTCTTCCTGGTCTAGTTGGATGGATGGGAGAAGTTGCCAGAACTGTGCTAGTGTACATGGTAATTAGAGTAGTGATGTATTTTTAAACTAGTAAATTTAATAAATTTGAGAATATTAAGTATGAGGACAAAACTGGAGTCCAGTTTTAAAGGTTGATGGGAGAATTTATCACCATTTGTTTTAATGTTCGAGTTTGATAGGTTTTATTATTCAAATCTGATTCAAGGAATATTTTTAGAAACTCAGTGACATTGATGGTGCAAGAGATGCTGATTAGGTCAGACATTTTGCAATGCCAGAGATGAATCTATTTGTCTTTGACATTAAGATGGTTATAACTTTTTTGTTATTCGTATAATATCTTTGTCAAATTACATGGATGATTTTCCAATCATTTCAAGAAGAAGTCGGTAGATTGATCAGTGGTTAGTGATGTTGGATGTATGATGGAACAGGAGCCTCCGTCTTGCATGGCATCCTATCACCAAAAAAGGTAAGACCATAGTTAATTTAGAATTATTTCATTTATGAGCTAAAGAATAGGCTGGCCACACAACCAATCAACATCTATTGTTCTATTTGCACTAAAGTAAATTATTCAGTTGTTGCCAAGCAAGTTGCTAACCCACTTATTTCCAATAAATTACTACCTACCTTGTTGTATAAAAGTCATTCAAATAATTCATATTTTGTGTTAAGATATGAGTTAGTTGAAGAGTTCTAAAACTATTTAATACAAATAAATATCGTTGTAGTTCTATTTTAAGTGAGTAATCTTTCATTTCAATTATCCTGACCTGTGCAAACTATTACAGTACACGTGTTCAGTTGATGAGAAAGTGTGCTAAGATGAATTTTGAAAAAGTCTCTAAAATACGTCCAAAATTAACCTTTTTTTGGCGGTTTTTAAAAACTAATTGGACAAAACAGATGACATTTTGTACACATGTTCTGCTTGAGACCCAAGAGCAGGTTTTAAAATTTTCCACAAAACACACCTAAATTTGACATATTCCTAGCCTTTTTTAGCGTTTTCAAATTCAATTTTATTTATTGTCAACAATGCATAATGGAAAAATTTTCATTTTCTGCTTTCCAAAAAATATGAAATTTCAGATAAAATTTTTTGGAGGTGAGAAAATCGAGCCCCCTCCGGCTTTCCAGGGGGGGGGGGGGGGGGAGCCTCCTGGGGCTCTGTGGCATCTGCTCAGCAGGGTGTGCGAGTCATGCGTCAATGCCTAAACAAATTTATGAAATTACAGAACTACCGTACTATTTTTATCCGTGTACATTATACAGGGTGTCCCATGTAAGGTGTAAAAGCCGGCTACCAGAGATTTTACATCAAATTTCTGACAATAAATGTTCAGTGACGTTTTTGAAATGGGGCCTTTGTTTTCGAGATATCTCTATTTAATGACTTTCTCTAGATATGCTCACTTCCCGCCATTAAATACTCAATAACTCAAAAACTAGAGATTGGATTGGAATTATGATGACATTGTTGGAAAGAGCACAGCATTTCGATAAAGGTACATGTATTTTCAATATGTAACCCCATCATTAAGGGTGTTTTATTAGGGGTCAAGGTACAAAAAAGTGGATTTTCCGAAATCTCACTGAAATTTCAAAGCGATGTTTCTCGATTTGTTTTTAGGGTGACATAATGAAAATTTTACATGAAAAACTTTCTCATTTCTTAAGCTTCAAAATGTTTCAAATTGATGAATTGCAAATGCTTGAAAATTGTTGAATAGAAAAAAAGATGCGGGCAACAAAAAAATCCAAAATTTATCAGTCTGTAACAATTAGCTTTATTCATTAATATTTTTCTATTTACATCAAGCTTTATTTTATCAAAAACTGAACTCTTCTACAAACAAATTGATTGAATTTGTCACAATTCTTCTTTTTTCTTTCAAAAATTGTCTTTGTGCAGACATCTGGCAAAGCCCACTAAGGCTTACATTGCCTGTTTTATTTCTAGCCCCTAGCCAACTCTTGAACCTCCCGCAAAATAATATTGTACGAAGTATGATACTAATACAAGTTGTACAGAAATAAGTACATGTAAAACAGTTTTCAATCATTTTAAATTCTTTTCACTGAAATATTTTTTCTATGAAACTGCAACTTTGAAATACGTGATGAATAATCTAATATTAAAACTGACACTGTATTTCACTTTTATATAATGAATTACATATATTGGAGATGCTTGAGGAATGCATTTCACTTCTGAAAAGAAGCGTCAGGCTGATGAAGCTTCTTTTAAGAAGTGAAATGCATTCCTCAGCCTGATGAAGCTTCTTTTCAGAAGTGAAATGCATTCCTCAAGCATCTCCAATATATTTGAGTAATACATTATATAAAAGTGAAATACAGTGTCAGTTTTAATATTAGATTGTTCATTAAGTATTTCGTCGTGGAAAACATCACAGACGTGATGAATGTTATGTTAGTTTTTCCTAACATATTATTTTTTCCCTAGTGGCCAGGGGGGAGCCGCGGCCCCCCTTGCCCTTGCGTGGTGGCGCCCATGATCAATTTTGTTCAGAATAAAAAGCTTACAATTTTTGATAGAAAAAGTGGTTGTTCTGATCAAATTCAAATCAACTTTATTTGAATATTTTATCTTTCCACTATTTTGAAGAATACATGAATATTTATCAATATTAATAATCTTACTTTGTAGAGCAGAAATTTATTAGCAGACCTATACAAACCGAATTCCAAGGAAAAAATACAGCCCGTTCACAGGATTTGTCTATTTTTCTTATAAGAACAACTTAATGGATACCATAACATGAAAACTAAAGGGAAATTTACTTTTTTCTAAGAACATTTATTTGCTTAACCTGTTTTAGCATGAAATGGTACCAGTAGTGGAGTTACGTTTTTACAAAAAGTTCGTGTTTAATCCGAATCTTTTCATGACAAAATTTAAATATACCGTACACCTATATTCTCTTTAAAACTTTTATCAGAAATTAATTTGTACAGCACATTTTAAAATAATGTGAACCAATTCATTACCCTCGCAGAGGTCTCAGAAACTTACGAGTATGTCTATGAGGGCTTCATCCTCGAAAAAATTCAAATTCATAGTCTACTTATTGCATGTTTTGTTTTCTGATTATGTATTACATAATGACATGTTCATTCAATTCCCATTTATAAATCCTTTCAGGCCCACTAAAATTTTTCATAGTATGTTTTCAACAGCAAAATTTCAATCCAATATTAAAACTGACACTGTATTTCACTTTTGTAGATTGTTTTACTCACTTATGTTGGAGGCTGACGAAGCTTCTTTTCAGAAGCGAAATGCATCCCTCAAGCATCTCCAATATAAGTGAGTAAAACAATATACAAAAGTGAAATACAGTGTCAGTTTCAATATTAGATTGTTCATCAAGTATTTCGTCATGGAAAACATCACAGAGAGAAAAGTTTCCTTGTTGTAAATTAGGCAAATAGAAAATACTGTACTGCTTTCCATGAACAGCGTTGCAAAATCCAGCTATTCGTTGCTTGGAGTAACAGAGCAGTTCTATCTATAGTATAGCTTTCCTCTCCATAATAGTTTTCTTTACATAACATAACCTCGAATCAACTCCGATAGCTTCGCTAGTGTGTACACAAGTGTACTGTATTGTGTTGTGTGCGCTGGTTGTAAACATTTTTAAAAACTGTGCGGCCTTGGATTTTGTGCTAAAATCACCGATGTATGTAATAGTAATATTCAAAAGGTTTTAATTTTGTTATTTTCAACTAGTATAGCTTCATTCAAACAATAATCTTCTTGATTTCTTCTCCCAAGTTTTCATAACCTTACACCTCACTCTAATACCGTACTTCTGAATAGTTGTTGTAAACGCATGTGGATCTTTCTTTATTCTTATTAGGCCTACATGATTGATATGACCTTGTAGCATCAAAATTATAGAGGAGGAATTGAGTAAAGAACTAACTTGACTTAATTGCATAGAGTTTTTAACAGTTGCAATACAATAAAATGTGTTGTTTGACGTGACTCTAGTAAGAGTTATTTGTTGAACTCAGAGGAATTTGTGTGACATTGTAGTATTGTTTCTAATCTATGATTTTAATCTGTTGATTGGGCTTCATTAGTCTGACAAACTCACTCATGTAAGTTCAAAATTATTTCATTCGTAAAGCTAAGAGAATAACACATTTTTGTAGAGGCATAGTTAGCATTAGTTTCAGTTTAGAATGATCAGTGTATTTTCTGTTTCCTCTTTTCTATTAACATCTTGTTGTGCACATCTTTGTAGTATTTATTTACATAACTTCTGCATTTGCTGGTGTTTGAATGACTGACGCACGCTTCTGTAGGAATACAAATTCAATGACTCATTTATTATGTTACAATTCTTTAAGACTCTTAGAATACTATATGGTTTAAAAGATTTTAGCTTGCCTATTTTAGTCATTTCTATGGAAAGTATGTCTCCTATATTCTTCTTGTTCTTTGCACCTTGCAATAATAAATTGGTATATCAAACATTCAGTTTTCAAAGTCGCAGAAAATATTTTTTCCTCTTGTTTTCCGCCTTAGAAATTACCCGCTCTATTATCATTCTCTGGTAAACATCTTCAGTAGGATAGCCCTAACTTTTTTTTTACTTAACCTGTAACCGTAGTTTCCTACTACGGCTTCCATTATGTACTAAACAAAATTTGTTCTCATGTTAAGAAAAATATTTTTTTATAAAAATCAATTAATCTTGAGTTAAAAATAAAAAATCACCGATTTTCCGAAATTACTTATTAATAATTATTATGACCATCTCCATAAAAGCTATGATCTATTAGAATGCTCTAATATTAAAAGTGATACTACATTTCTGGTTAATTTTAATGTATGAAGCCGATGAAGCTTCTCAGAAGCGAAATGCATCCCTCCAGTTTTAGTGAATGAAAATAATAATCAATTAGAAATACAGTATCAGTTTTAATGTTAGATTGGTTGAGTTCATGGGAGTCTTACCGTTTATAATTGGAATTTTCCCAAACAATAAGGTGTCTGATTGGTCGATTCAAATTTTTGAACGTCTATGAATTTGAATAGACCAATCAGACTTCTTGGTTTTTGGTAAAATTATATTTACAGGTAAATGGTAAGGCTTCCATGAACTCATCCACTGATCAAGTATTTCGTAATGGAAAACATTACAGATATTAGAATGATTGTTTACACAATATAAATAATTACACATGTAAAATTATTTATTATTCATTCATAATTTTACTTAGAGGCAAAAGGTATTCTCTAGAACACAAATTATAATAATATAAAAAAAAAGTTTGAAAATAAAAGTGCTAAATTCTTAAAAAAAAAGCTAAACTAAAGCTAACTCTAGTTCAACAAAGTCAATGCTGCACTCATTAAATCATAATAAACTGGTTAACATCAGTAGGCTATTTGATAGCCAGGTATTGTATACATAAATATGCTATTCTTGGAATAAAATATTTTAGTTTTGGATTTTTTGCTGGGTAATGAGTGGAAGATAATGATGTTATAGATTTGTGGTGGGCAAACTACGGCCCATGGGCCAAGTGCGGTCCGTGAGCAAGTTTAATCCAGCCCGCGACATGCTTTTGAGTAAACACTAAAATAGCACATGAAATAAATTATAATATAGAAACAGAACTTATTAATTTCTAATTCCTCAAAGTGCTATTAATTATACTGAAGACTTCCGCAATGGCGGTTAAATTGACAACAGCATTGAATAGCTGATGGAAATCGACGAACGTTACTGCACAAAAATATATAGTCACCGCCGGGAATCAAACCACGATCCTCTCAATTGCCGGTCAGGCGTCTTAACCGCTAGACTACAGTGACCCTTCTTTAGTCCCAATTGGGAGTTCCTTGGTTCGATTCCCGGCGGTGGCTAAATATTTTTGTGTAGTAGCGTTTATCGATTTCCCATCAGCTATTCAATGCTGTTGTCAATATCCGCCATTGTGGAAGTCTTCAGTATAATTAATAACACTGAGGAATTCGAAATTAATTAATTATGTTCTATATATTTGTCAGTTTGATAAATTGCCAGTTCCTTCAAAACCAACAAAATTAATAAGTTGAATACTGTCTTCCCCAACACATTTCTTTATTTGAAAGCAAATCTGTAAATTTCAGAGTTCTTCAAACCCGTATGAATTACTCAAAGTGATGTAAGCTATAAAGTAACACAGTTAATTCTATCTGAAAATTTCAAAATTATCTGTTTTTTCTATGCAATGCACTCAAAAGCTTCTAGTAAAAGTGTTCTCTTTTAATAGAAATGTTCACTTATCTCGACATACGCTGTCAAGTCTCACCTATGTTTTCATTATTTATAACTAGCGCCAGCCTTATTATTACTCAGTATTGTGCTGGGTTTGATTTGGTAGGTACTGTTATCATTTATCTGTCTGAAAAGTGTTCCAATAGCTTGATATGATAGTAGAAGAACATTGTTTTTATTCTCGCTCTCTCTTTCTCTCTCACTGACCCTCGTAACCCTCTCACACGCTCTCTCTCTCACACACACATACACACTTTCTCACCTACTAACTCCATAGCAATAATGGCTCTCCAATATTGTAATAAGTTATTCATTTCTACGGCTTATAACAATTTTGTCTCGACTAAGTTGGATCGTCTTAATCGTTAGTTAAATTTGTATAATTAAGTTAGTGTTTTAAGTCTAGGCCTAGTAGAAGTATCAAAAATGGTTAATGTAGAAAATTAAAAAGGTTTTTTATAGTGTCATATGTGCCCGACCCTATGTGGCTTGCACAGTGGAGAATCTAATAATCGATAATTTTAAACTTAATTCTCTATGTATTGTGAAATAACATCTATTTTACAATATAATAGTATTTTTTATTATAATTTTTTTAAATAATTGAATCTAAAATCTTGAACAAAATTTATTTGATGTGGTCAACTCTTTTCTTTCAGTGCTTCGTTTTATTGGAACGTTCACTTTCATCTACTTAAAATGGATAAGAATAAAGTTTTTTATTTTATCAAGTGAGATTTTTATGAAACTAAAATACTGTTCATATTGTGCTCGTATAATTTATTTTTCTTGTACGTCTTTCCAATTTAAAAAGTTTTATTCAACTTTTAATAGCAGTTTTTGACATTTAAAAAAATAGGCTATTAATATTGTTTTGTAATTCGTCTTCTATTTATTTGTTCACTTTATTTATATATTTTTATTTATTTGTTTGTTCACTTCTAAAAACATAATATATTTTATAAATGAAACAAAAATTACTATAGGGTTTTCCAATCATTATTAGGCCTACACATTTTTACATTGTTATACATCTTTATTTTTCATATTTTCAGTGTTGAGATTTTTCTACATTTTTTTATTATTATTTATTATAATTTGTTTGATAATTTATATTCTTGTTTCAGGCTGAATTTCTTTTATGGTGATATTTTATCATAACTTGTTGCCAGAAAACGTATGTGATATAAATATCAGTATTCTTAGTATATTTTATATTTTCTACTAATAGGAAAACAATAAATTATGGAAGCCCTCAAAAGAAAAGCTCCTGATAATCCTAGAGAACAAGCTTCTTGCATATCAACTGTATTTTTCATGTAAGTACCTAATTTTTTAATAGTTATTATTAACTATTTTTTTAATGTGTTCTTATTCTGTTCTCTCTTGATTAAACTATTTACAATAAATAATATTATTTTATTTGTAATATACTATGAATAATCAAATCAAATCAAAATTTATTAATCAATAACATAATAATTACAAAATCGTTTTAGTCAAACTTAATAAATACAGAATATGTTATATCAATAACTCACCTTTTGAAACCTCATTATAATATTTAATAATAATATTTTATATAGTTATATAATAATACTTTTCCCTACAGTTATCTACAAAGCGGCTATTTATGCACTCACAGTACGCATTATAGTATTCGTACACTGCCCCACTCCACTTTTACTTTGCCCTACTTCAGCTGCCTTTGTCGCACTCCAGCTGTGCCAACTTTAGGAAAAATTTAATGTGTAACTCGTGCTGAGAGTATCTTTGCTGCACGAGAGAAACTATTCCCCTTCGCATTCAGCTCGTGCATAATGCATTTCTCTCGTTCAGCAAATAATTACTTTGCGCACTATTACATAATAGATATTTGTGTAAGTAGAGTGCAAAATGGGGGTTTCTGCATTGAGAGAAACAGTTTTTTCATGAGCCGAAGGCGAGTGAAAAAAGTTTCTCGAGTGCAGAAAGAATACTTTGCACTCGAATTACACATTAAATTTTTCATACAGTAATGAGTAATTTAAATAGAACAAAACAGGACATACATAACCTGACAATTCCTCACATAACCTATCTTCGAATCAAATCGATTTCAACAACAACTACAACAACTATTTCATTGCTGAAGCAGAGTAGCCAACCTATTTTTGAATGCAGAATAGGGAACCTGCGTATTAAATGCTTACTATTTTGTGTTGTTAGGTTGCAAATCTGGAATGCGGAAATAGTTATTTATGTATTAAGAGAGTGAAGCGCGACTTTATAGCTGAAGCTGAAGCCAAAACATTTACTGCATGACGCATAGCAGAGTGCAGTAATTTTGTGAGAGCAATAAAGAAGCTTCATGCGCGAATTGCATACAATATTTTTCCTACAACTACAGTTGTATTCCAATTGGATTGCAATTGGAATAACAATTCCAGTTGGATTCCAACACAATAAACGCTTGTAGTTTGTAACATCACAGACCGTGCGCGGATTTGGTTAGCGTTCGCCATTGTTGAGGTTATGTGAATTTCACGGATTCTGTGATCTACCAATGAGAAGATATCAAAATCAAAACAGAAGCGTAAGGAAAACAGCTGGCGAGCGTAAAGTACTTTACCGCTTTCGGAGCAGTAAAGAGGTATTTTACAATTAGTTTTCAGTACGTAAAGAACTACTTTACGAGCAGTTGTAGGAAAAGTACTTTAGTGCTCGTAAGTACTAAATGTACTAAAGTACTTCTCCTACAACTGCTCATAAAGTAGTTCTTTACATACGGAAAACTAATTGTAAAATACCTCTTTACTGCTCCGCAAGCGGTAAAGTACTTAACGCTCGCCAGCTGTTTTCTTTACGCTTCTGTTTTGATTTTGATGTCTTCTCATTGGTGGATCACGGAATCCGTGAAATTCACATAACCTCAAAAATGGCGAACGCTAACCAAATCCGCGCATGGTCTGTGATGTTACAAACTACAAACTTATATTGTGTTGGAATCCAGAACTGCAGTTTTAGGAAAAATATTCTATGCAATTCGCGCGTGAAGCTTCTTTATTGCTCTCACAAAATTACTGCGCTCTGCTATGCGTCGTGCAGTAAATGTTTTAGCTTCAGCTATATAGTCGCGCTTCACGCTCTTAATACATAAATAACTATTCCCGCACTGCGCACTGGTGCAGGAATAGACTATTTTGCGTGCTACAGTTAGTGCAAAAAAGTGCAAAGTATGCACTTATTTGGGTCACTAGGTAAATAAATATTATTGTTATAGTTCTATGTATTTTTTTTCATTTCTATTTTAAATGAAATATATTTATTCATCCACAAGAACATTGTACAATACGCAGAAAAATTATCTTATTATAATACAAATTAAATATATTATACGATATAACCATAAAATAAGATTCTTTTTCAAAGATGAATAAATGGAAAAACATCTCGAGGCCTACCTGTGTGGGATGGTATGCAAAAACTCATTCCTTAAACTAGAGAACTGAAGAGATAAGTTTGCTAAGGTTGAGCGGTGTAAGCCTTATGTAAATATTTTTAATTAGGTTGATTATCCATTTGCATTATTAAGAGCTATTTATCTTCTGTCCTCTAATATTGGTTTATCTACGACCATGTCATAATGTATACATTACAGTTTCACAATTGATGCCAAAACAGCTGTCTTTTCGAAATGCTTTTTGAAACCCGTTACATAATGAGCTCATTATAGTACAGGTTCTACATTATAACACGGGTTCTGGACCAATCAGAAGCATTTTTGATGGAATCAATATCGTAATTCAATATTGTGAAACTATCAGCTGATTTGATCAAACTGCTACACCAGCTGCTTTAACTTAACAATCTACTATAACTTCTCGTATTTGAGATGAGAGGTTAGGTATCTCTGACAGTCTCAGGCAAAATGAAATTGTTTTAATTAAATGTATACTAGTGGTCGTAGATAAAATAGTGTATGCAACGATTTTATTTGGCCATTAAAGCACTCGTGTTATAACTTACATCTAACTCGTGCCTTAATAAGGGTCAAAATAAAATCGTTGCATAAACTACTATTTTAGTTAGAATTTGAGAAAATGCACTAACAAGTTAAAAAGTAGCATTTGAATTGTTCAAACATACTTTTGTCTAAAACTGTGTTACGACTTTGACCTATATAAGGCCTTAATCCTTTTATTGGTATCTATTATCATTATTAAAGCCTCCCTCGTATGTTCACAGTTTATATTGAGGCAGATATCAGGCAATAAATAAAGTCCCAACAACGCCTTCGTATACTTGACTTTATTTTTTAATATGTCCAACGTGACTTTTGTTATATAGAATGTATCATTTCAATGTTTTTAAATATATTCATTGCTCTTATAAAATAATAATTTTTTTCTTGCTTTTGCCATAATAATATGGTTAATGTATAGTAATATTGTGTGACCTGACTGGCTCAGATCTGGTGAAAAAGTTTTCAGGTCGCACCTGAATTAGTTCTGGGTTTCAAGCGTGGTTTATCACTATTATAACTATCTACTTAAGGAAGCTTGATCATTTTTATTATATTTAAAAGTTATATTTTTTCGTTTTGCCCAGGTTAGAGTCTTGTGGAAATGTCTTTCCTTTGTTCTTGTTGGTTTTTTTCAGATTCTGTATAATGTTACTAGGCCCATCTTGTTTTATTTCCAAGTTGTTTTGTTTGTATTATTTTCTGCAATTTATACGTATCTATTAAAGTTAATGGAGCAATTTTTTTGTGAGGATTATGCGCATTATGAAAATTAATTTACGTTCCATGTGAATAACTGATACCAAAGTGGATTTAAATGCAAAAAATGTCGGGTGCTTACTCAGTGGAGCTTTAATATTCGCGTATAATCAAGTCCAGAATATCAAACACATGATGTGGAATGGTGTATGTCATATTGGAGCAGCGTCAATACCACCATTCCACATTTTTTCCAATAGTCGAGTATAATCACCATCGCAAAACCAAACACATGCTGTGAAATGGTGGTATTCACGCTGTTACAATCTTTCATGCACTATTCCATAGCATGCGTTTGATTTTTTTGATGTTGATTATACTCTACTATACAAAAATAACTACATTGGAGTATTGGAAGCTCCACTTTGCAAGCACCATGAGACGTCTTCTACATAACAGGTGAATAATTTAGGCTACATAATTAAGGCAAGGTCATTTTACCGCATTACGTCTCAAATAGTAATCTATTGCTTGAGTTTTCCACTTCTTTTATTCTGGAATGTATTCTAAATTTTATATCACAAAATATTTATTTTTATGTAGACATGTTCTCTTTTTTTTCATAAAAAATATATTTTTTATATTTGTTTTGATTTGCATCAATCATTATCATTTAATTGTTTTGCAGATGGACTTATAAAGTGCTCAAAGATGGCTATAGTAGGATATTCGAAATCAGTGATATTTGTAAGCCTCTTAAAGAGGACCACTCCGACGTGTTAGGGGATAGGCTAGAGAGGTAAGACTATATCATACATTGTTACGGGCTCTATCTCTAAAATAATGCTGGCAACACTTCAAATTAATACTCGCACTCTATTTACACAAATTATCCACAACACGCACTAATCAGTTATATTTTACACAAAAGAAAGCAATCAGAAAACAAGTTCAGCTAATAAAGATTTGCTATATTACTGTACAAAAATAAATCACTAACTGTTGAAAGGCCGATCAAATATTAAATAATAACTGTTCAATAAACTGTCCAATAATTCAAGAAGAACGTCTAAAAAGAACAATGAAAACTTACATAGCACAAGTCCATAATACAATAATAGCTAAGAGTAGAGTCCACTTGAAAAAAATGTAAAAGAATTCTCACTAATACAGTCACAATATACGGTGATTATCACTTCAACAACAAACGTTTGTACTATGAACAGAACTGCCACTTGCTATGTTAACGAGATTCAAACAATGAATGAAACTGATGTTTACTTAAGCTTTCGTTTTAAGTAGGTTTTATCATGATCCAGAAAGACGGAGAAGGTTCTAAAATGTTCTATCGAATTCTAAAATAAACAGATAAGACATTCTCCAATTTTCCATAAAATTCCATGAAGTTCTAAGTAAACATTCTAAAGGTGTCACAGATAAACTACAAGGCGAGGAGAGAACAGGAGAAGAGTAATTAATTGCTTCCGGAAATCAATATTGACACAGGCAGATAACGCTGAAAATCACTTTTCCTTCTTTCTCTCCGTGTCCATGACAATATAAAGAATAATATAATAAGAGAATAGTACAGTATTTGTGTGTATTTGTCTTGCGGATTTCACAAAACCGGCAATGATTTGGAACTCTAAATTTGGCTCATAGCTTCCTCAAAACTAGATTCAGTGCACCTCGGAGCCTGATATTTTATTTTGCTTTCAGACTTTTCAAAATTAGTGTTCAAATTCCAGTTTAGCCTATCTGTTTCTATTACTGTTTCAAAATGTGTTAAGAATACAAACTGAGCATCATAATTGAATACAATACAAGTTTGAGAAGAGGTTACCAAATGTAACTTTTGACCATTCTTGAGGTGTCTGTCCATCTGTGACTTGGAACCTTAACTGAAGGGAACTTGAAAGTCGAAAGTCTTTTCAAGTCCCACTTGAGTCAAGGTAGCCTCTTTATAGGTACATAAATGTTGGTCCGAAGGTTCTTTAACTCAAGGCTAACTTGAAAAGCATTTGCTCAAAGGGCTTTTCAAGTTTCACTTGAGTTAAGTTAGCCTCAATGTAGGTACATAAATACAGTCCTGAAGCTTCTTTAATTAAAGGCAGACTTGGAAAGCATTCACTTGAAATTCTTTAAGTTTCATTTGATTTAAGGAAACCTCAAAGTAGCTACATAAAAATACAGTCCTGAAGCTTCTTTAACTAAAGGCTGACTTGAAAAGCATTCACTTAAAATTCTTTAAGTTTCATTTGATTTTAAGGAAACCTCAAAGTAGCTACATAAAAGTACAGTCCTGAAGCTTCTTTAACTAAAGGCTGACTTGGAAAGCATTCACTTAAAATTCTTTAAGTTTCATTTGATTTAAGGAAACCTCAAAGTAGCTACATAAAAATACAGTCCTGAAGCTTCTTTAACTAAAGGCTGACTTGGAAAGCATTCACTTAAAATTCTTTAAGTTTCATTTGATTTAAGGAAACCTCAAAGTAGCTACATAAAATTACAGTCCTGAAGCTTCTTTAACTAAAGGCTGACTTGAAAAGCATTCACTTTAAATTCTTTAAGCTTCATTTGATTTAAGGAAACCTCGAAGTAGCTACATAAAAATACAGTCTTGAAGCTTCTTTAACTAAAGGCTGACTTGAAAAGCATTCACTTGAAATTCTTTAAGTTTCATTTGATTTAAGGAAACCTCAAAGTAGCTACATGAAAATACAGTCTTGAAGCTTCTTTAACTAAAGGCTGACTTGAAAAGCATTCACTTAAAATTCTTTAAGTTTCATTTGATTTAAGGAAACCTCAAAGTAGCTACATAAAAATACAGTCCTGAAGCTTTTTTAACTAAAGGCTGACTTGGAAAGCATTCACTTTAAATTCTTTAAGCTTCATTTGATTTAAGGAAACCTCGAAGTAGCTACATAAAAATACAGTCTTGAAGCTTCTTTAACTAAAGGCTGACTTGAAAAGCATTCACTTAAAATTCTTTAAGTTTCATTTGATTTAAGGAAACCTCAAAGTAGCTACATAAAAATACAGTCTTGAAGCTTCTTCAACTAAAGGCTGACTTGAAAAGCATTCACTTAAAATTCTTTAAGTTTCATTTGATTTAAGGAAACCTCAAAGTAGCTACATACAAATATAGTCCTTAAGCTTCTTTAACTAAAGGCTAAATACAAGCTTCAAAGAGGGAGGCTGATGAAGCTTCTCTTTTGAAGTGAAATGCATGTAGATAAATAACAAAATAATTATTGGAACAAAAAATTCTGAAATCTCATTCAATTTTGTCTAAATTTTTATGAATACTCCAGTTTATACTCCAGTAAGTGAATTATAATCATAATTTAATTAGAAATATATTTTCAGTTTTGATATAAGATTGTTCATCGAGTATTTCGTCATGGAAAATATCACCGATTCGAAAAAATATTGAAAACTTATTTAAAATTTCTCTATGAACTGAATTTTTTATATATATAAATAATGATTGAAATTAGAAAAATGCTGAATTCTCATTCATTTTACTGATTTTTTTCATGAGTGTTAATTCTTTAATGTTTGTTGTTTACACTCAAACAGGCAATGGCTTAACAATTGTGAAAAAGCGAAGAAAAAAGGAAAAACACCATCTCTCATGCTAACCATTGCCCAGACGTTCGGGAAAGAGTTTGCATTTCTTGGACTCCTCATAGTAATCCAGGATTTATTCTTATCGTAAGTACTTCTGTATCATTTTATATAGGTTGTTTCGCATAGTTACCAATTATACTTGGTGGGCTTGCACTCACAAAAATAACGAAAAAGATCATATAAACATTACCTCGTATAAGTCATTACTTCGTGGACTTCTTGTACTTGAAAAAATCATATAAACATAGGTCCGGAAAGGCTTCCTTACAGTGTTAAAAATGGTGGAAGTTAGCAGTTAGCCCCATCAATTTACTCATTTGAAAATGTGTAGCTACTCAATTTTACTTGTATTCAAAATCAATCTAAAAATGAAACAAAACGAATTATAAGTCGGCAACTACAGTAGTTTTTGAGGTATTCAACAAAATAAGTTAAATGGCCCAAAAACAGGGGTTTTAGAATTTTAAGTGTTTGTAGTTTCTACTTGTTTCAGTTGATATTAATTTGTTTTTAATTTTTTACCCCAATATTTTCTGTTTTCAGTTGTAATTTCTTTTAGAAGTTACCCGATTCAATTGAATTGTGATGTTTAGAACGTGACATAATATATTTACAAATTGAATTTAATAGTTTTCTTCTTCCTCCTCTTTCCTTTCCTCTTCTTCTCCTCCTGTCTCTTCTTCTTATTTTTCTCCTCCGGTCTTCTCCTTCTCCTCTTTCTGTCTTTTTTCTTCTTCATCACCTCTCTCAATCCCTCATTCTCCAGCGCTAGAGTTTTGCCGACAGCGAACAGCATAAAAACTTTTATATAATAATATATCATTTTCTTTTTACCTGCCTTCTTCTTTTTCAACTGACGTCTCCTTCTTTCTTCTTCCTCTCCTTGTCGGGCTTGGAACGCACTTCCTAATTCCATAAGGTGCATTGAGAGTCGAGCGGGCTTCACCTCGCCATTGAAGAGGTATCTTTTGGAGAGAATGACTGCATCTTTTCAATTATAAAGCACTTGCATGACAATCTTCATCTTTCATTTTGTAAATAATATCCCATATGTATTGTTCAGAAAATATTAAAAAAATCAATTTCAATTATGTTCAATCACTTCTAACTTTTTCAATTTGTATATAAATGTTATTCTATTATTACTAATTATTTAGTCTCGCAGTTCGAAGTTATCAAGGTTAAGTTTGAATGGACGAATTTTTGTCCAGACTTCGCCCTTAATACGTAAATGCTTCACATAAAATCTCATTTTTTTTAGGATGAAGCCGACAGGTCTGAGACCTGTGCGTGGGTAATGAGTTGGATGATGGTGATTTATGAGTTGGACCTACAATTTTAGGTGGGTTCCGAACCACTGGGAAGTGATTTTCAGCAGAGAAGAGTGTCTTTTTTGCTGGCCAATCTAATCGGTCACCGTTACAAACAGGACCTACGAGAACGCAGCTTATCTATCTGATTGAACAGATACCTGCTACGGCTCGTGGCTATCATCGTTAATATCCCAACTTTTCCTCGTATACAATCTTTTGTGTTGTTAATAATATGCTTTTTATTAAGTCACAATTATATTTTGTAAATTTACGTAAATAAAGTAATTTTATCTTATCTTTATCTTAACTTCTCCACCTTCAATCCTGTAAGCTCCAGCGCTAGAGTTTCGCCGACAGAGGACTGCATGAAGACGTTTATATACGATATGTTTGTTTTCTTCAACTTCTCCTGTCTGCGCTTTTTATTTTTCTTCCCCCTCTCCTCTTTCTCCTTCTTTTTTCCTATTCTATTTTCTATGGTTTATCGTTGAAACTACTTCTTCTGCTTGTCCTATCTTCTCTTTTTCTCTTTCTCCTTCTTCTTCTCCTGTTTCTTCCTCTCCTTCTCCCCTTCTCACTGGTTAAGTGTCAAGAATGGACGAATCTTTGTCCAAACTTCGCCATTTCATGTATTTGCATCACATAGATTGTCATAACTATAGTTGTTAATATCATTAAGATCATACAAATGAGATCATTGTACATAATACATATAGTATCTATGTGGTGTTGATAATTTTGTTTTTAACCATTCATATGCAAATTTGTAAATTTACATGAATAAAGAAATATAATTTAATCTAATCTCCTCCTCTCCTCTTTCTCCTTCCCCATTTTCCAAGGTTAATCATTTTTTAATTTTGTTCTCCGTTTCAGATTGCTTCGTCCATTCTTCCTTGGCCGTATGCTGGCCTACTTCCGGCTGGGTTCGACGGTGACCCGCGAAGAGGCGATCATGTCGGCCGTGGGCATCTCGGTTACCTCGTTCCTCAACTCGGTCTGCATGCAGCACTACATGTCCATTTCATTCCGCATCGGCCTCAAGATACGAGCGTCGTGCGTTTCGCTTGTCTACAGGAAGGTCAGTCAGTCAATAAGCACTTTCAATTGATCTCAAAGCATCTAATATAATAAACTTTTTAAGCTAGTCTTTTCAGCCATTCAATAAGTCATTCAGACCTGTATTTATGAACATATCTAATCAAAGAAAGACTTGAATAAGACCAACGTAACGGCGATTACACTGAGCAAGTTCACGAAGTGACAAGCCAGCGAGTAGCTGTAACACCAAAAGCTCTCCCATCAAGAGCCTGACTCCTCATATTAATTAAAAACTATAAATAATACTAATGTACACTCATATAAGGATAAAGTGAATTCTTGAGTTTCTTGTTCCATAACGATCTGCGTTGTTAATATTAACTTTTTATGGTAAATTCAATGACTTGCAGTTTAAATTAATAGTGGTTAAGTGAGAAGATTCATTTTGTTATTTTTCGAGTGAAGGTTTTTAGCAAATCTTAATTTTTAGTCTGTGTTAACCTCAATGTTTTGGACAATGTAACATATTCAAAATTTGTGAAGGGAGCAGTTTTGGACTTGAGTCTGTTGCGCCTTCACATTCGTTGAAAATTTGACACACAATAACTAAATAATTGAGATTAAATACTATTTTTACTCACGTAGGCTGAAACGTTTTCGAATCGTGAAGATTCGGCTGTTGAAAATGAATTTTTACAATTTGAAAATGTTTCAGCCTACGTGAGTAAAAATATTATTTATTCTCAATTAAAATTGACTGCAAGTTGTTGAATTCGTTGTAAATTTGTCACAATAAATAAATAATTGAAAATAATTACTATTTTTACTCACGTAGGCTGAAACGTTTTCGAATCGTGAAGATTCGGCTGTTGAAAATGAATTTTTACGATTTGAAAATGTTTCAGCCTACGTGAGTAAAAATATTATTTGTTCTCAATTAAAATTGACTGCAAGTTGTTGAATTTACCATAAAAAGTTAATATAGTGAACCTTGCTAGAACATCTTCTTAACGTCAAAGTCAAGACTTTCTTGAAATTTGTAGGCTTATCTCAATTCTTAGCCAAGAATACACGAATTTTCTCAAAAATGAAAATTACATATTCGGATTCAGGAAATCACAGAGAATAAATACTCATTCCACTACTATTGCTCTAGAATTTTTTCCTGCACCGCAAATTGCCGAAATATGAAATTTTGGCCGCCATCTTGGAAATATCTCGTGACCCAAGCGTTTTTCGAGGTGCCAAAGTTGAGATTCGGATTCAGCACTTAAAAATAAATGAGAATCTGTTGAGAAAAAACGACTTTCCTGACCAATGTACTTTGATACTGGGGACTATTGATGCTGTTCGCAATGGAAGAAGTTTTTTTTTTGTTTATTGTTATACAGTAGTGCAATAATCTATCTTGAAATTAAGTGGATCACTTTCAATCTATAGTCCAGTATAATATTTATCAAATGTTATTTTTCTCTCTACTTCAATTTATTTGATTAATTTTAGAGTTGCAGAATCTTAATAGTTCTTGATTATTTTAGTTTTTTTTCCACAGTGTAGTATTCTATTTTATTTTTTGTTTTCAACTGTATTAGTATTGTAGTTGTAGTTTATCTCTTTTTGATCTAGTACTGGAGTTGTAGTTGTAGAATGTATTATGATAGTGTTTTTTTTTCTGTAGGACATTGCCATTTTAATTTATTGTAATTTGTGTTAAGGAAGCAAATAATGGGAGTAACTCCCGTATGCTTCCATGTTTATTATGGAATAAATAAATAAATCTCATCCTAGGGTGGTTAGGACTTATTTTTTGTGCTGTCTACTAGGCTTGGCAATGATGACTCTTTTCAATGAGTCGTTCAATCGCCCTCACTCTTATAAGTGAGTCGTTCATTTCAACTATTTCAAAAATGAGTCATCAGCAATGCTCGTGCTCATTTACTACCATAGCTTGTTTTCAGACGCTCAGCGGTCACTAAGCACTCATACACACACAACAATAAACAGCCTTGTCTTATGTCTGGCGCCTCAATATAAACAATTCTCAGAATCTGAGTCATCAGTTTAATATTCCAGAGCACAGAGCGTATTCTATTTTTCAGAAGTAGTCAGCCAGGTTATGGAGCTGAGAGAGGATAGAGGTAGTGAGCAGGCTGTTGTTGTAGTTAGTTCACTTCACAGTTCAAAATGCTCGTGGAGTGGGGAGGTGAGTGCTCTTGTCTATAGCAGTATCTAGCAGGCCGCTGCACTGCTCTACCAATTCAAAGAGCGCTCACTGGATGAAAACACAAACGCAGCTCAAAAATGAACTAACTACTTTCTGAATTTGAACTACTAGTTCGTAGTTCATTTTAAAGAGTCAGTTACTTTGAACGACTCGCTCATTCTGGTCACATCTCTACTGTCTACCTCTGTTTTTATTTATTTCTCACCAAAGCTATTACAACTGTTTATGCTTTATTTTCCTGATTTATAATTTGTTATTATTTTTTGACAGTGTTTGAGACTGAATCGCACAGCCCTGGGTGACACGTCACCCGGCAAGATAGTGAATTTGATCTCGAACGATGTGTCCAGATTCGACCTGGTGGTTGTCACCTGCCACTACATGTGGGTAGCACCGCTCCTAGCGATCATTATTGGAACTATTCTCTACATGGAGCTCGGTGTTTCAGGATTGTATGGCATTGCTGCCATTTTCACTATAGTGCCGCTGCTATGTGAGTATTTGGTATCTATTATTATTAAAAACTTGATAAGGTAAGTGATAATGAAGCTGATATTGTCATGTTTTTGCTGTCAGTCACCCTTCCAAGAACAGTTCCGACCGCTTGTGACTGAACAGAACAATTGTCCTGACGCCACACCCAGGTTTAAAGTAATTTGAAAATAGATTTTGTAAAAGTGAAATTTCCTCATGATACATTATTAGGGAACTTTCTTTGTAGTGGCGAAGGTGATATTGTGGAAGGTATCCATAATGAATGATAAGACGAAATTGTCACAACCACATTTATTAAAAAATATTGAGAAACTAGTTTCGGTTGTTATACCATCAATCTCAATCAATCTCAAAGAGTTTGATTGAGATTGATTGATAAAGAGTTTGATTGAGATTGATAATGGTATAACAATCGAAACTAGTTTCTCAATATTTTTTAATAAATGTGGTTGTGACAATTTCGTCTTATTCATCATTATTAGGGACCCGACAGGGCCTTATTGAAATCGTGCCATTGTCCATCCGTCTGTGCTCTAGCCCTTCAAAGGAAGATTCTAGACTCTTGAAACTTGGTATACAGCTTCCTCATGAGATCGCTATTGATTTTGGAGCTTTAGGGTCGAATATAAAGATGATTATGATGTAAATTATATTTCCGCTATTGGTTCTACATGAGTTTTGGCTAGTGAAAATCAAACCATTGACAGCTTTTTTTGTTTACGTTTGAAAATCAGAACATTGGAAATTAAGAAAGCTGATGTTCATTCCAATTATCAACTTCTTTTTTTACAGTGCAAGCGATGACGTTTTAATTTTTGATTGTGTTGAAATATTTTCTTAAATTATTTATTTAAAATCGTCGAATAAAAAAATAAGAGAAAAAATATTGATGCATATTGCTACGACCAGGTGACAAGTTGTTTATGTAAAATCAGCTGGTAAGACCAAATAGAATGTTTGCAATGTTTGAAAGCTTTAGAAGGTTGCGGATAGAAAAATATAATAGTTGAGTTCGTGTTAGCCAGTTCAAGTGATAATTTCCAAAAGTTGTTATTTAATAAAATCCATGTTTAAAACGCCTCTGACTGTTTTATTTAGGTAAACTCGTAACAATTGGTGTCAGAAGTGGAATAAGTGCATTTGAGGTGGGTTTATCTATTCAAAAAGTGATTTTATTAGTGTTTTTCAACTATTCATTTGTTCATCCATTTTTTGTGTTTACTTTTAACAGTTATACTGGTTTGAGATTTGAAATGGCTGGAAAAGGTTTAAAACTTTCATGTTTGAAAGTGAGTGAATTAAAACAAGAATTAGAAGAACGAGATCTTGAAATAAGTGGTAATAAAGCTATTCTGCAAGAACGACTTCGTGTGGCATTGGTTGAGGAAGGTTTGGATCCGGACATATTCCTCTTTGAAACCCCATATGGTGAGTTAAAGTCAGCTTTGGAAAGAAAATTAGAAGAGAACAGAGATATATTTGAGGAAAAATTGCAGGAAAATCATAATTTCTTAAGAAATGAAATAAAAAACATGGAAGATAAATTTGAGAAAAATCATAATTTTGTAAGAAATGAAATGAAAGACATGGAAGAGAAAATGAAAAACATGGAAGATAAATTTGAAAAGAAGTTTAAAAAACTACAGGAACACAATAATGGCATTGAAAGATCAATCTCTATGGTTGATGTTGCCTCTGTTAATCAAATTAGAGAAGACACTTCTGTAAGTTATCAAAAAGCACCTATCATCCTGCCAAGTCATCCAATTGGGCTACCCACTTTTGATGGAAAGATGCCATGGGAAGATTACCGTTCCTTGCTTGAGACAGCTGCTGACATACATAGCTGGACACCTGCAGTGAAAGCTGCAATGCTTAGCCTGTCACTCCGTGGAGATGCATTAGCAGTTCTCCAAACAATCCCTATGGCTGATAGGCAGAACTTTGATGTGCTTCTGAGGCACATAGAAATGAGGTTTGGCCATCAACACATGGATCAACTTTACCGTTCACAACTCAAGAATAGGATCCAGAAGCCAAACGAATCACTCCAAGAGTTTGAAAGTGATATTGCCCACCTGGTAAGAAAAGCCTACCCATCTGTGGATGATAGAGTATATGAGATTCTAGCCATTGAGAGGTTCCTGGATGGTCTTCGGGAACCTGAAACTCAACAAGCTATTAAATTGGCTCGCCCTCAGACACTCAGTGAGGCCCTCACCCAGGCTTTGGAATTCGAAGCAGTACGACAATCAGTGAAGGGTAATGCCCGAGTCTGGGCTGTTGAAGCAGAGGATAGGAGTGATGAGTCTCTGGAAGAATTGGTGAAGAAAGTCATAGAAAAGTTAAGAACAGGACGGAGGGAGATATGTTGCTGGCGCTGTGGAGAGAGAGGGCACCTGTAAATAAATAAAAATAAATAAATATAATTTTATTGTCATTAAGCTCTTTGAACAATAGACAACGTCAAATACAAATAAAATAGATTTACAATACTAATTGTATACACAAATACAAAACAAGCCCTAGAATATATATTCAAACAATACATGTGACTCATCATATGGGTTATGCATAATGCTCACAACACAACCTAAGCCTCCTGAACAATTACATAAAAAATACAAAAATGATGTAAACATCTCTAAGCAACAATTATTTCACTTTCAAAGAACTCATTAACAGTATAATAAGGATTAATTACAAGCCAATTTAATAACCTGGTCTTAAATTTCTTTCCCGTTTCCATAATTAAATCTGTTGGTAATTTATTGTACATTTTAATGCCAAGTGTATCATAACTTTTAGCTGTTTTAGATAATCTTTGATAGGGAATATCAATCCTCTTACAATTCCTTGTGTTATAACTATGAGTATCAAGTCTTAATTTTAAATTGGATGAGTTTCTTTTAACATGCAATAATACTGTGTATATGTAAAAACTCACTATTGTCATTATTTTAAGCTCAACAAAAAGAGGCTTAGCATGTGATAATCTATTAGAACCTGTCAATACCCTGACTACCTTTTTTTGCAATAATAAAATTCTTCCTGTATATCTACTATTACCCCACAGTAGTATACCATATGTAGCAATACTCTGAAAAAAGGCAAAATAAGCTGACCTCAAATAATTGTCTGGAACATGGTTTTTCAGTTGCCCAATTAGGTAAATCACTCTTGATAGTTTACCAGAGATATAATTAATATGGGCTTCCCAGGTCAAGTATCTGTCAATGAATATACCTAAAAATTTTGCATCACTTGTTAAATTCACATCATCTAACCCATCCCTAAGGGTAAAGTGCATAGTTTGAGTTTTATTCTCATTAAGCATGAATCTGTTAGCCCTGAACCATGTTGCCGCTTGCTTCAGAGTGGACTCAGTCAGAACTTTGAGATTTTGCAGGTCAGAACAATTATTGAGAAATGTTGTGTCATCAGCATAAAGTATTGAACGGCATTTAAGAACAGCAGGAAGGTCATTCATCATCAAAACAAAAAGCAGTGGTCCCAGAACCGACCCTGTGGGACACCAAATTTTACACATGCTACATCTGATCTCTTGTTTCCAATACACACCACCTGCTTACGTCCCATCAGATAAGTTTCAAACAAACAAAGATCTACTCCACAAACACCATAAAAATTCAATTTGTTCAATAAAAGAGAATGCACTACACAGTCAAAAGCCTTGCTCAGGTCACAGAAGGTCACCTGAGCAAACTCTTTATTTTCAAAAGTTCTTAGAATATCCTTGACAAGAGCATCCATAGCTCCTGTAGTAGATCTTCCCTTTACAAATCCATACTGAGCATCACTGATTATATTGTGCTCAACAAGATATTCATATAATTGCTTATGTATTAAGGTCTCAAGTACTTTTGCAAAACATGGCACCAATGAAATAGGACGATAACTACCTGGACTATCTTTAGGCCCCTTCTTGTAAACAGGTACAACCCTGGAGACTTTCAGCACTTCAGGAAAAATTCCATCTCTCAGGCATCTGTTTATACAATATGTAAATGGATTTATAATACATTGAATAATTTGTTTCAATAAATCACTAGAAAAGCCATAAATATCAACACTGGCAGAGGCCTTAAAATTGAAAACTATATTAAGTACTTCATGTGGGGATACTTCATGAAATGTAAATCTGGGCTTATCCTGATCGGGAGGAAAAACAAAGTTCTGCTCCAATAAATTCTGTGCTGTCAGATTGGGCTGAACAATCTTGTCATGTACATCCAACACTGAATCCAAGAAAAACTTATTTAACTCATTGGGTGTGAATGGAATTGGATCTTTTTGTACCTGCTTCTGAACATTTTTTATTATTTTCCATGCAGCTTTGCACTTATTTCCAGTAGAATCAATTTTAGAAGTATTATATGCCTTCCTAGCTTCATTAACCAACCGCTTATATGATGATCTAGTATCTGAGTATGCCTTCCTAGCCTCATCAGTTTGATTCCTCCTATAAATTTCTAAATACAACAACACTATGGTTTTCATTTGAGCCAATTGTGGCGTATACCAGTTTTTCTGTTTCATTTTCCCCATTCTCTTTGCTTGCTGCAAATTTTTCACAACAATTTTTCTTTCAGGAATAAACATATTAAAATAATAAATTATTATATTGAGAAACCTGTTGAATACCTCTTCAGAGTTCAAAGAATGAGTTTCTAGAATAAATCTGTACCAGTCTACATTAGCGAGTGCGTTCCTCAGTAAGTCCAGATTTTCATTAGTCACTGGCCTAGTTACCACTGTCTTCCTTGTCTTCATACCGTCTTCACTTGAACAAATATTCAAATCAACACAAACACAATCATGGTCTGAAAAGGGGAATGCTAGAACATCACATACAACACTGTTTATCCCGATATTTGTGAAAATATTATCTAAACAAGCAAGTCCTCTGGTAGCTTTTCTATTATGACAGACCAAGTTGAACTGCCTCAATAAATTTTTAAATTCATGTACTGTTGTCTTATCCTGAGCAATATCAAAGTCGGAGTTGAAATCACCTCCAAATACAAAATTATAGTTTCTCCAACTAGGTCTACTAAAGAAATTCAAGATATCTTCAAGCCCCTCCAGAAAAGCAGCAGGATCGCCCAAAGGTGATCTATATATAGAGACTAGAACCAATTTCAGTTTCTCTATAGATATGCCTGTAACTTCAATATTTTTTTCACTATTGAAACAACTGAGTTCTAACCCATTGATATCCGGTACTAACTCAGGCCTGACATAAATTGATACCCCTCCATGTTTATAATTTTTCCTACAATAACTATTAACCAATACGTAGTCATCTAATTTATGAAAGGGAATATCTTCCACCTTACACCAGTGCTCACTTAAGCATAGAGCATGTAAGTCATTATCATTCCCAAACTCATTCAAAACTACATGCTTTTTATTCATTCCTTGTATATTCAGAAAACCAACTTTGAATTTTGAGTTTACTCTGGATTCTCCAATAAGTTTATTTGAACCAACTTTCTTAAGCTTATTACTATCAGCATTGCTGTTACAGGCATTACCAACAATATCAATATTTTTATTATTAGAATTTACATTGTTCTGTTCAGAAACAGGCTTGGCAGAGAAGCGCCTAAAAAATTGCTCTCATTAAGTGATTGTTGATTGGCTGAAAAATTTGAGGAATTTATTCCAGAAAGGAGTATTTGAGCGGGAAATGGCACAACAGGAGTTTGAAATTCAATAAATGAGGATACCTGAGACTGAGTGGGAGTAGCAGGGTAAGGTTTGACACCTGGTGATACAGCTGCCTGTGGGCTATCAATCTCACCACCATTCACAATAGTTGCAGAACAATCACTTACACCACATCTTACAGTCAGCTTATGAGTATTCACATAGTCACCTATAGTCCTTCCCAACATTCTCTTAGCGGAATTTGTGTAGTGTAGTCCTTTCTTTGTGAAGTGATGACGCATCAGCATAGTGTTCACATCATTGAATTGTATTGTTGACTTTCCTTTATAATTCATTATTCTGTTGAGGATAGCCGCATTAGTGAAACAAATGTCGTCGTTTAGATGAAGTGAATCATAGCGGCATGGAATGCCACTCATTATTATGTTAGTGTTGATATCAGCTGACATAATCAGGTCCAGTCCCTGCATCACTGTGAGATGACTGGGATCAAATTTACCAAAGTCATTCGAACCTGCCATTACAAAAACGTGATCAGATGGTTTGAGATCTTTAATGAAACACATTCCTCTTTCAATTACCTGTTTCAGTTTTGCTCCTGGGAGGCAATAAACAAATACTTCAAAATCATCCAATTCATTAATAAACCTATGCATATCTCTTCCCTGGCTGTCTGATAATATGACTACTTTTCCCCTTCTTTCCTCCACCTTATGATTTCTTAATATCTTCTCAGATGTTTGTCCACCATTGGCCAATCTATGAACTTGAGCCTTCACTCTGATATTTCTCTGTCCGGACTCCTGTGGTGATGATGAATCACTATCAGTCAAAGCAGAAAAACGATTACTTGTGACCAGTGGTTTGGAGGGCGACAAACGAGGCATTCTGGATGTTTTTCTAGGTATCATGAAAGGGTTTTCGAGATCGAGCTGGCATGTAGACTCATTGAAGCGCATTTCATTCTCACTGAACATAGATGAAACTCTTTTAGAATCAGCTTCCAACAACTTTATTATTTCATCCTTCGATATTATGTCCAACTGCAATGATTGTAGTGCTTCCTCCATGTCCTTCATTTTCAACTTCAAAGCACAAATCTCACTTTCCGCCTGTTTCTCATTGGTCATTGAATCTTCGACCATCATAGTTCTGCTCTCCTTTTCCGATTTCAACTTCTCCATTAGAGACTCATTTTCGAAATGTTTGTCATATAGCATGCTTTTCAAATCGGAATTCACCTTCAATGAAGCGTCATATTTATTTAAAAGTGAGGTCATTATGGGAATAAAATCAATAACTGCTTCATTTGAGAATTTATCACAAATATCAACCAGAGTAGCATGAAGATCAATGGCAATTTCTATCACTTCATTGTTAATGAGGCCCTCTTTTAAGCCGTCAATATCGTCATCCATTCCTTGAATCTGATTATTCCGACTTGCTCGGGTACGCATCACTCTATTCGTATACATAATTAAGAGAAAGATGGAAGTCAATTATTATTATGAGGAGTAGGAGATTTACATGGAAGAAAGGAAGGGTTTGTCAAGAGGGCAGTCAAGACGAAAGTGGAGAAGGAAGCCCCTGAGTTAGGATGTGTGAGGATCTATACAGTAATTTGAAACACCCGCTTAAAAGAGCGAATTCCTAAAGACAACAGAACGCAGACAGATTAGTGCGCAAAATTAAGTTGAACAAGCGATAGTAAAGACGATTCGAACTGTAGCTTGTTGTCATGACAACCGCAGGACGCCGCCGTCGCTAAAAGTCGAAACCAATATTTCTAGATAAGACAGGTCTACATTCTCTGAGTCAGCTGGTGTTTATCCGTAGTTATCATGAATTCAAGACAGTCGTGTTTGTACTGTTAGTCAAAAAACAGCTGATTCAAACCAGCACAAGAGAAAATCCAATCACTGAATTGTCCGAAAATGAAAAAACGTGTCAGCTTGTAGGATCAAAACGTTAATATAACTACTATTACTCACAGCTTTGGAACTTTCCAGGTATGTACACTTGCAGAAAGATGTGATACAACCGATTTGACTGGTTTGATTCCAAATAAACAACAAATTACTTTGAATTTTGGCAAAATTTAGTAGAGCAAATACACACTCAAACTGTATCTGGCAGTCCAGTGTTGCCAATTGTGTAATAAGTGCCCAAATAAATCAACCACTGAGAAGAATCAGGAAAACTAAAGAGGGTTGATATAAAGGCAACCATCAACCTGTAGACAGAAGACCCTCTCCCCATGTACAAAACCAGTCATTGCAATGTTATCTGATAAACCCCACAGTCTTTACATTAATGGAATGGTGAATGGAAGCTCCCATAAATTACTTATAGATACTGGAGCCACTAAGACAATAATAAACTCCAAAACAGTAGCTAACCAGCAAGATATCTCACCAACAACCTGGAAGCTGAAAACTGCTACAGGTGGGCCTGTGAGTGTCTGTGGAGAGATGATTGCCACCTTCAAGATTGGTAAGGCCTGTTTTAAACATTGTGTACTTGTGGCAGAGATTAGTGAAGAAGTCATACTAGGCTTGGATTTTCTTTCTACTTTTGGCCTAGAGTTGGATCTTAGAAGGAAGACATTGACCATTGGTGGAGAAGAAGTTGTTCTACACTCTGGAAAAGACTGTACAGCCCAAATACAACTGCTGAAAGAAATCACAATACCAGCAAGGAGCCAGATTGTGACTCATGCTACGACAAAGGAGGATGTCCCTGTGGGGATTAATGTGTTGCTAGAGCCAGAAATTCATGAGGGGGAGCTTGGTCACGGTGTCCTAGTGGCTAGGACACTTTTTCTTACTAGCCAAGAATTCCCTGTCCTCTTGATGAATGTGAATGATTATGAAGTTACTTTGAAGAGAAGTAGTACTTTGGGACATTGCTCACCAGTCACATCTGTCATACAACAAATGCAGACAACCCAACCACAGAAGAAGTGTCTCCCAGAGAAGCTGAAGGCCTTTGTTGAAGTTTCCTGTCAAGATCTAGTCAGAGAACAACAAAATGAAGTAAGGGACCTCATAACTAATTATCAGGATATTTTTGATATAGGAGAGGGCCCAAAAGGCAGAACCAACATAGTTGAGCATGCAATAGATATACTGGAAATGCCAAACCCATCTGCCAGAACCCTAGAAGGTTACCTCTGGCTAAAAGAGAGGAAGCTAGAAAAATAATTAAGGAAATGGAAAATGAAGGCATAATTGAACCATCCAATAGCCCTTGGATTTCACCAGTGGTGCTTGTAAAAAAAAAGGATAATACACTCCGGTTCTGTGTGGACTATTGTCTTCTGAATGACGTCACCAAAAAAGACAGTTACCCTCTACCTCGAATTGATGACACACTGGATAGCCTGGAAGGTTGCAAGTTGTTTTCGACTCTGGACCTGAAAAGTGGATACTGGCAAGTTGGACTTGAACCTAAGGACAAAGAAAAGACTGCATTTTCAATTGGAGAAGGTCCTTGGCAATTCACTGTGATGCCATTTGGCCTGTGTAATGCTCCAGCAACCTTTGAAAGATTAATGGAGAATGTGTTGAGGGGACTGTCATGGGAAACTTGCCTGGTCTACCTGGATGACATCATTGTCTTGGGAAATTCTTTCCAACATCAGCTGGAAAACTTGAAGCAAGTATTTGAAAGACTAAGACAAGCTAACCTGAAGCTCAACCCAAAGAAGTGCAATCTGTTTAAAAGACAGGTTAATTACCTAGGGCATGTGGTATCTGATAAAGGTGTGTCTATGGATCCTGAGAAGGTAACAGCCATAACCAAGTGGCCAGTGCCCAAAGACAAATCAGAAGTGCGGAGTTTCCTTGGCCTTTGCACATATTATCAACGGTTTGTGATGGGATTCTCTGGTATAGCAAAACCCCTCATCAAGCTGACAGAGGAGAAACAGAGTTTTCTCTGGGACAAAAATTGCCAGCAGGCCTTCAACAGACTAAAAGAGACACTTTGCCAAGCACCTATATTGGCTTACCCAAGAGTTGAAGGCAAGTTCATTCTTGACACTGATGCCAGCAACACAGCAATTGGTGGAGTACTTTCTCAAGAGCAAGATGGGGAGGAAAAGGTCATTGGATATTTTAACAAGGTGCTGTCAAAACCTGAGCGTAACTACTGTGTTACTAGAAGAGAACTGCTGGCAGTAGTGAAATCAATCAGCCACTTCCACAAATACTTATATGGACGTCAATTCCTGCTGAGAACTGATCATGCATCCTTGACATGGCTTCTCCGGTTCAAGTCTCCTGAAGGACAAGTGGCAAGATGGATCCAGCACTTACAAGAATATGACTTTAAATTTGTACACCGAGCTGGAAATAGTCACCTGAATGCTGATGCCCTTTCTCGAAGACCCTGTGAGGAGGACTGCAAACACTGCTCATGCCAGGATGGGAAGGAAGTTTTGGTACATAGGACAACTATTGCCAATGACCACTGGCAAGGTGCTGAGTTACTTAAGGATCAGGAAGAAGACCCTGATCTGAAGCACCTTTGGTTGTGGAAACGTTCTGCAAGAAGACCTAGTTGGCAAGAAATAGCACCTTTTCCACCATATGTCAAGTCCCTCTGGGCACAATGGGACTCTATTGTGGAAGACAGAGGAATCCTGAAAAGGAAGCTAGAGAATGCAGCTGGTGATCAGCATAGGCTGCAAATTATTGTTCCCAGGAAAAGGATTCCTGAAGTGTTGAGACAAATACATGATGGAGTCTCTGGGGGCCATTTTGGAGCTCATAAGACACTGGAGAAAGTACGAGAGAGGTTTTACTGGCCAAATTCAAGCAAAGATGTCAAGAACTGGTGTCGCAATTGCACTGTTTGTGCATCTGCAAATGGCCCCTTGCATAGAAAGAAGGCCCCCATGAAACAATACAATGTTGGAGCACCTTTTGAGCGAATAGCCATTGACATAGCTGGACCATTTCCATTATCTGACAGTGGGAATAAGTATATCCTGGTAGTGATGGATTATTTCAGCAAATGGGTCGAAGCCTATGCCTTGCCAAATCAAGAAGCAGTCAGTGTTGCTGATGTAATAATCAAGGAATTTGTCAGTCGGTTTGGTGTCCCATTAGAGTTACATTCTGATCAAGGAAGGAACTTTGAGTCTTCAGTGTTTTCCCATATATGTGAGGTGCTGGGAATCCATAAGACAAGGACTACACCCCTTCACCCTCAGTCAGATGGAATGGTGGAGCGTATGAACAGGACCATGGGAAAATACCTGTCAAAAGTTGTATCCAAGCATCAACGAGACTGGGACCAATATCTTCACCTATTTCTGATGGCATACCGAAGCTCTGTCAATGAGTCTACAAAACTTTCACCAGCCAAGGTAGTGTTTGGGCGAGATATTAGACTGCCTTGTGACTTAAAGTTTGGATGTACACCTGGAGAGGATTTGGTAGGAGAGGACTATGTCACCCAGTTTCGGAAACAGATGGATGAGATTCATGAGATTGTTTGAACCAACATCCAAGGAACCAGTGACAAGATGAAAGAACACTATGATATCAAGGCAGATCATGGTGGATACCAGCCTGGAGACTTAGTTTGGTTCTACAACCCACAGCGACGTCAAGGGTACTCCCCCAAATTACAGACTTCCTGGGATGGACCTTTTGAAGTGGTTACTAGAGAATCAATGATGTAGTCTACCGGATCAAGAAACCTAGAGGAAAACCAAGAGTTGTCCACTTCAATCGACTGGCACCATTCCAGGGAGACAATACTGCAGGTAATGCCCAAGATGTGAGAACTATTCAACCAGTTGATCCCAACTTTGAAGAATTTATGGCCAATTTGGACATGTTCCAGAAAGCTGAGGTTACAAAAGTCTGTTATCAAGATTTGTTCACCCTACCAAAAGACTATGCTCTGGCTCACTGTGTAGCTAAAAATCTTGGAGCTTCTCGAGGTATTGCTACAGTATTTAGGAAAAAGTTTGGAGGACTGAATGATCTGGAACTTCAGAGACCAGCTGTTGGAAGAACACTACACCTTCAGAGGCAAGGAAAACAGCTCTTCTGCTTGGTGACAAAAGATCAACCTCAGCAGGAGTCCACCTATCAAGCCTTGTGGGAGAGCCTAAATCATCTGCGGAATTGTCTTCAAACTCTGGGAGTGAAGCAGCTTGGAATTCCCCGATTAGGTTGTGGCTATGATGGGTTGGACTGGAAAATCGTGAGGCCAATGATTGAAACAATCTTCAAGGAAACTGGGATTACCATCTCAGTTTGCATGTTTGCTCCATGGGCAGCTAGTCAGTTGTATCCAGTAAGGCCACCCCCAATCTGCAGACCTGTAACTGTTCTGGGACAGAACAGTCTTAAGGAGGGAGCAGTGCTACGGCCAGGTGACAAGTTGTTTATGTAAAATCAGCTGGTAAGACCAAATAGAATGTTTGCAATGTTTGAAAGCTTTAGAAGGTTGCGGATAGAAAAATATAATAGTTGAGTTCGTGTTAGCCAGTTCAAGTGATAATTTCCAAAAGTTGTTATTTAATAAAATCCATGTTTAAAACGCCTCTGACTGTTTTATTTAGGTAAACTCGTAACAATATATTATGACATCTGTTGAAAAAAAAGAAGAAACTTAAGTATTTTTCAAGTACTGCCAATGTGAATTTTTTTTGTGAATTGGGAAGCATGATGTTGATAGAAACCGTAGCAGTTGAATGGCAAGGTCAGTAGGAGACTAGAATGAACCTTGGTTGCATGCCTATTAGCGCAATTGTTAATAATAATAATCATTATTATTTAATTCGTCGGGTCCTTGGATACTCCGTTGTATTGATTTATTCTATTATTATTATTATTAAAGACCCAATAGGGCTATTGAAATCTTTCGTCTGTTTATGAAAAATATCTTGAAAGACAGATCCGATACTTGGTATATTTCAGTAACTTTCAGTACAAGAAAGTTCCCCATTTTTTCGACTTTTTTTTAGGATGAAGCCCACGTAGGTCTGACACCTGTGCGTGGGTGATGAATTGGATGATAGTGATTGATGAGTTGGACCCACAGTTAAAGGTGGTTTCCAAACCACCGGGAAGTGATTTTACAGCATAGTCTTTTTTGCTGGTCAATCCAATCGTTCACTCTTACAAAGAGGGCCCAGGAGTTTCGTAGCTTATCTCTGATTGATCAGATACCTGCTGGATGCTTTATTTATTTTCGTCGTTTGACCCAAGAACGACTTCCCTTAATCAAATTAACTGAATTTCATTAATTTTAATTTATTACCCCAAATAAATTCTGATTAATTGAATCACGAAATTCAATAGTTAAAGGTATTATTAATAAATACGGCACTCGGCTATCACGTCACTCTTTAGAGTGAACCTTACAAAGAGGGTCCAGGAGTTCGTAGCTGTGAAGGTCAAATATAAAAAGAATTACGATGAAAAATAGATCCATACTAGCATATAGGCTAGTATAGGTTAGAAAATTAGATGGATATTAATTTTCGACTTTAAAGGTCAAATATAAAAATAATTATGATGAGAAACAGATCTACGCTGTAGCATTTAGACTAATACAAATCCTAACCTAATGTAAGAACTGCATATTTGTGAATTGGAACAATATGACCTTTATATAAGTCATAGAAGTTTAATGGTCTTTCAGCACAATTATTGATAATAATCATTCCATTTCAGCATCGGGGTTTTGGATATTGGTCTCGCTTTTCGGAATCCCACCATTTTTTCCTCAGTAGTTTTTGCATCCCACAGTTTTTTCAAATTTAATTCAATTTATTCGCCCAGTTTACACAATTTTCACCTCATAACAAAAATAATGCCTCTAAATAACTAATTTAAATATGGGTCGAAGCTGCTAAATAAATGAAAAAAAAAAAACATTTGAAATTTCAACTTACACGAAATATTAGTGAAAGCTGAGGAATGATTTCATTTTCCTTCATTTTAGGTGCCCCGAGAAACCTTCTCATTAAGCTTATATTGATTGGATTGGCCAACAAAAAAGACTGTTCTCTGCTGTAGAATCACTTCCCGGTGGTTCGGAACCCAGCTAAAACTGTAGGTCCAAATCATCAATCACCATCATCCATTCATTACCCACGCACAGGTCTCAGACCTATGTGGGCTTCATCCTCCGAAAAAAATAAAAATATCAAATTAAACTACAATAATGATGATATTTTTCTCAATTATTATTTCCCAGTGTTCGACTGTTTTCGTTTTTCCAGCATTCGTCGGCACCTTGTCGTCTCGCTTCAGACTACGAATAGCGTTGAAAACAGACGAAAGAGTGAGACTGACAGACGAAGTGATATCTGGAATACAGGTGATAAAGATGTATGCCTGGGAGAAGCCGTTTACGAAACTAGTCATGGCGGCTAGGAAAGCCGAACTCAACATTATAAAGCGTACAACATTTTTGCGTGGACTTTACATGACTTTCAACATGACCACAACAAGACTGGCTCTGTTTACCACCCTCGTCGCGTGGACATTGTCTGGAGGGGAACTCTCGTCTGACAGGGTTTGTAGTTTTACTTTCTTTGGAGTTTTACTTTCTTTGTAGTTTTACTTACTTTGTAGTTTTACTTTCTAAGCAAAGCAAGTGTTTTAAACTTGAACAAGTGTTCAAGTGTCCTGAATATCCTGCCACTCAGAGAAATGTTTGTATTTAGAGTCTTGCAGTCATTTTTTAAAGAGTGGTAATATTTATTTAGTGTTACAAAATTACAATGAATGGGAAGGCGCAACTGACTCAAGGCAAGATATTCAGCTGTAGGGACTTCATTGAGGAACTTGAAAGTGGAAAAATGAAAATTAAATATTTGTGAAATTGTTGATATTGTTAATACCATCAGTTTCTCAGCTAGATTTTTTATAGAATCCCACTACCAAGAGCAAGATCCTAATTCTATTCCTAAGTTCTAATTCTAATTCTAAGTTCCTAATTGAACTACTACAGCTGAACAAATGAGGCCTACTTGATAACAAGATTTCTAATTGGAATAGAATGCATTTACTTATTTGTCAGCAAAACCTAGGTGAGTTTTTTTAGTTTTTTATATTGACAAATGCGATTTTGAGTTCTAATTATTGCGGGGACCGGAAACCATTGAAGACAAACCAAAGTAACTGCTCCTTGGCAGAGAGTTAAGAAGAAGCTAAAACATGTAGAGACTGGAGAGGAACCAATGAGCAAGATGTACCTGAGAAACTCTGTATTAAATTAGTATTAAAAATTAGAGAATATCCATGCTCCAAAAAACTTCCTGTTATTGGTGATTGATGATGGTGTAACAACCGAAACTAGTATCTGACTGTTTTCAATAAATGTGACTGTGACAACTTCACGTCTTATTATTAATTTTGTAGTTTCATTAATTTTTCTAATTATTAATTTTTATTTTCATTTTTCTTCAAGTTCCTAATTGAACTACTACAGCTGAACAAATGAGGCCTACTTGATAACATAAAATCCGATCCATCATTTTCCCTGTTCTGTAGCTAGGTCAGCATAATGCTTTATACAACGATTGTATTGTAACTGCCTTTAAGCAACGAGTGAGATGTAAGTTGTAATTACATCTTACTTTTATGTAAGTAATTACATCTTATTTGCATGTAAACACCAGCAAAGCGAGTGTTCTAAACATCTTATATAGTTGCTTCAAGGCAAAACACAATGGCTGCATACAATATTTTATCTCAGTAAATAATTACGTTCAATTCAACTTACCGATGTATCCACTAACGTGTCTAAAATAAAGCATTGCCTTCAATGCGTGATTGTTGTTGACAGTTCCGATTTTAAATCCAGTTTGGTTTCGAAACATTTAAATCAGCTGTTGTGGCTTTTGCATAACATTCATTTCGACACTGCTTTGAAGAAATCCTGAGTTCACATTGATCTAGACTCCTGTACTGACAAGTGACAGTATTGTTGAAATAGCTTCATTATACAACTAGTTTGATAAGTTGTGGAACAAAGTAAGCTATATTGACATCACTTCCAAACCTCTTTTGTCTACTTTATAGCGTAGCCGTAGATAAAATGGCGTTTCCTATCTGATAAAATCTCCTTTCTGATGATATTGAGGAACTTTTTTAGTTATTTTTATTATTAGTTATTTTAGTTGACCATCTGATCACTATCTCCAATTTATTTTCTTTCGTATTCATTTTTTTATTTTCTGTGATGATAACCTCCTCTTTGCTAGCTATGCTTCCTTTGAATGGAATTATCTATTGCCTCTCTTTGTAGTGGCGAAGGTGATATTGTGGAAGATATCCATAATGAATAGTAAGTTGTCACAACCACATTTATTAAAAATAGTGACATACTAGAGTTTGTTTGAGATTGATAATGGTGTAACAACCGAAACTCGTATCTCACTACTTTTAATAAATGTGGTTGTGACAACTTCGTCTTGTTATTCATTTTATCTATTGCCAGTAATAAATTTTTCTCTTCTTTATTTGTATGGTACTTTCGTTTCTTTTTTAACTAGAGTATATTTCATTTTGTAATGGTTTTTAACAATTAAACAAAGGTGATAGTTGAATACTGTAGAATAAAAATGGTGTGAAATTTGCTGGTGTTCATAGGTATTTGTGGTTGCAGCGTACTTTGGAACTTTGACTCAGACGTTTTCGGGAATGTTCGTGAGAGGATTTGCGGAAATATCCGAGAGCAGGGTCTCGGTCAGGAGACTGCAGGTCGGTGACATTTTTAAAATGATTTTTTTAGACATCTCCATTATTTTTTAAATATCTATTTTTTAAGCTTTCAAAATGTTATTTTTTTGATGGTACATATTTTTTAATTTTCTAAAATTATTTGTATTAGCGAATTTCTTCAAATTCAGCTATTACAGCAGGTCGTTATGTGCGACTTTCACCCGGGACCATGATGGAAATTTGTTTTGGAGCCCCCAGAGTACAAAAATCATAGTGGCACAAAATGTTATATATGTAGATATATATATATCTATATATATATATATATATATATATATATGTGTCTGATAGCACGATAACTTTTGAAGGAGATGTCCGATTTCCACCAAATTTGGTATACACTTTCCTCTTGTGAATAGCTTGGACAAGTTCGTTAGCCAGGAAAATCCAAAAAGTTTAACCCCCTTTTCGGGGGTATTTTCCCGCCAAAATTAGGGGTTTTCAAGAAAAAAAGGGTTGTATTTGAAAATTTTAGTTCTATTGTTAGACTTTAAGATAGAGCTCATGGAGTCAAAAATTTTAAGGTATTGCACTGCCTTCTAGCTCAACAAATTTTCAAGATATCAAGAAAAAACCATTGTTGTCTAAAGCTGTATCTTGCCCTATGGAGTTAGTTATTTGGTGCTAAAAAAGTGTTTCAGGAAAAAACTTTAATCTTTTTTTTTCTTGACTGTTCCTTATGGTTTTTGAGGCGCTGAATCCGAATTTCAACTCATCCACCTCGAAAAACCAGTGCGTTTTGAGAAAAGCAGCCATTTTCAAAATGGCGTCGAAAATTTTTTAATTTGTCAATTTCTGTGCAATATGAAAAAAGTGATTAGTTATCAGTATTTTTTGGTGATAAAAGCGAATATGGAGCTAGTTTTTTTAATTTCAAATTATTTTAATTTCGTGGGGGGAGGGTTTGAGCGAATTTCTTGAAATGCAGATATTACAGTGGGTCGTGATGTGCTTTTTTCAAATATATTTTTTTCAAATTTACATAAATTCGCTAAGTTTTGCAGGTCCTGCGAAAGGAGTATTTTTAAATGTAGAATCTCTTATCAATCACTTCCTGGTGGTTCGGAATCCACCTAAAACTGTAGGTCCAACTCATCAATCACCATCAACCAACTCATTACCCACACACTGGTCTCATCCTCCGAAAAAAAGAAAAAATACAAATTGTATTCAACTTGTGATAACTTTTCGATTTAGTTTTGAGATTGTCGAGTGAAATTTGGAGCTCGTTCAAATCTTCTTTAATCCAGTGAGGCTGTGATTTCCTGTTGAGAAAGAAACATACTTGCTTTCTTTTTTCTTTTGGAGGATGATGCCCACATAGGCCTGAGACCTGTGCATGAGTAATGAATTGGATGATGGTGATTGATGAGTTGAACCTACAGTTTTAGGTGGGTTCCGAACCACCTGGAAGTGATGTTACAACAGAGAACAGTGTCTTTTTGCTGGTCAATCCAATTGGTCACCCTCACAAAGAGCGCCCAGGAGTTTCGTAGCTTATCTCTGATTGAACAGATACCTGCTACGGCGCTCGGCTATCACTCCCCTAATATCAAGCTTGGATATTTCTTTTTATTTATTTTGCATTTACGGCATCAGTTGACCACTTAAATCAATAAAAACCCGGACATTCTTAATTTATTGTAACTATGGTAACTAGTGTAGATTTTTGACTCAGAAATTAATTTAAAAATTCAAAATGATATCAATCTTTTTTGGACTGTGATGGTGTTTTGTTAAAAGTAAAATAAAAATCAATATTCTTTTTCTGAAAAAGACTTGTGAATTATTGTGCTACAAGGTGAAATTGTTAGTGAAATAACCTAACCTAAGATTTCGGTTCTAATTTGAAATTTTGTGAAAAGCAGTTTTGGGCAATAACCTGTTGTATTCTCATTGATTGTATGTTAGTTAAATGAAATAAGTTCTCTTCCCGTATTGTCCAGTACTTGTTCATTCGTTCTGATCTTCTTCATCGTGAACATCTGTAAATACCCTACAGTCTGTCGGTTGTCTATTTCTGGTTTGAATCTTGTTTCTATTTTTTAAGTTTCTTTAGGTTTTCGGTTTTGTTTTTCAAATCATCCAGGGTTATGTCCAGTTCATTCGAATCCTCTTCAACTTCCCTAATCCATCCTACTTGTTGCTTCATATGCCGCAGTTTCTCTATTATTCTCCTTAATCTGGTTTCTGGTGTCCTTAGAATGTATCATCAAAATATATAATTTTCTTCCATATACTGTCTGTAATGGGTTCAAGTTCTCTGTAAACTTGACACTATCCACCATTGTCCATTTTTTAAATATTTTTTATTTAGACATATTCTGGCTATTTTCTTCTCTATTTTTAGGATTTTGTCAACTCTGTTTTACTGCGCTATCTTGAAAAGTATGTCACCCCTGGTTACACCACTGTCTTGTAATGTTTTCTTTATACATATAATATAAACTTTAAATTCTACCCTGATATTTCTAACCCTGTACCCGCCTAGTACATGGGAAACCATAGTTGGTTGGGTATTATCCTTCTCTTTGCTCCTTCCAGCACTCCTCACCACAGAGCCAGTTTTATTAATATTGTAGTTTTGTTATTTTATGTTTGTCAAACTTCAATTTGTATTTTGTGTATTTGTGGGTGTGTATGAATAATAATAAATTGAAATTTGTAGGTTCAAACCTTTTAATTCTCCAATTGTGTGAACTAATACCAATCACAAAAAGTAACTAGACTTGTCCATGAGTGGGAGTTGGAGACGAATCCGAACTCTTTAATGAAAATTTAGATGAAATGAAAAAGAGAAAATGAAAATGATTTTTAAAAAATATATTAAGCTAAGCCTTCTCCTGTTTTGTAATGAATTTCTATTGTAAACTTGTATTTTTTATTTCCTATTGTTTTTTCCATAGAGCTTCATGCTACGCAGCGAATACAGATCACAAGTGAAGGCAAAAACGTCTCCAGACGTTCAAAACGAGAAAGCGGAAAAGATTGCTGACTTGGAACTGAATGTGCACCGCGACGGTGCTGATCGAAAGGAGGCGGTGCATGTGCTGATCGATGGTGTATCAGCCGCCTGGAATCCTGACTCCAGTGATCAGCCGACTCTGGACTCGCTCAGTTTGACTGTCAAACAGGGATCTCTCATTGCTGTCATTGGATCGGTAGGAGCAGGAAAGGTGGGTGCACAGGATCTATTTTTATAATTTTGTAACTAAGGGGCTTGTTGCATGACGGGTTACAGACGAACTTTTCAAATACCATGTTTCAATGTAATACAACATGTAGCGTCTCAGAGGGATTATCAAATTATTAAAAGATATTCATCTCAATTTCAAATTAACTTTTATTCTAAATCACATTAACATTTCTGTATGCAAGCTAAAAAAGAACTAAACTGTTTATAAGAAAGCTAGACAAACCAGAAATATTACTTTCTTCTTCTTAAATTAAATAATTATCATATTGTACATTAAATTTGGTTCAGCTTTCCGATCAGATATATCTGGTACGTCTAATCAGTTGAGTTTTTATTTTGTTTAACTCACCTGATTGACCAAAATAGGACATTACAAACATAATGGGTGAAGTGAATAAAAAGTAGTTGATGGTAACACTAGATGAATTTCATGTTTCAACTTGAATCAAGATTCACTAGGTTTGAGTGAATAAAAGAAGATACAACTAGCTGCCTGGTTGTAACTTGAAAATTCCTAATGCTAAACTGTGAATAAAGGGTTATTTTATTTATTTTTAAACACACAAATACATCTTATTTTATAGATATTTAAGGAGAATCTCTACTGAAGAAACTGTTATGAAAGGTATTTTTCCAATTATAATACCCCACTATTACTATAATACTATGTGTCGGGGAAAGATTCCAATTTGTATCTTGTTAGGGCAGCGTAGTCATATTTTGGAGTGGGGAGCGCGAAAACAAGTTCAGGTGCGACATGATAACTCTGACACCAGACCTGAGCCAGCCAGTTCACACAATATTATTATTATTATTATTATTTACCCATTGTGATGGAGCACTTGAGAGTGGTCTTAGCTAATGAACAAAATAAATGCTACTGTTGTATTATTTTAAAGATCACGAGCTTTGAAACACTTTAAAACAAGCACGAAACTACTTTGGGGTCCAATTATTAAGGCTATGCTCAGGGTTTTTGTTCACGATTTTTTCGAAGTTTATTGCATTGGATGCTATTAGGGCTTTGAAATTTTATGTATCCCTATGAGAAGATTTTTCCATCAATTATTTTGTGAAACATGGGGGTTCAAAGTTGAAATATTTCGATTTTCGGGGGCAATTGATCTCACCTGCAAGTGATTTTAAACTTTTGATAGATTTTATGTAACTAAAAGACACCTCAAGGAATAAAATGACATATTTTTTACTCCGATAAAGCAATTATTTTTTTCCAAATACATTTTTTTATATCTGTAAAAAATTTCAATTTTTCACAAATTTATTTTGAAAATAATTATTTGAAAGATTAGAATACAAAATATGTAATTTTATTCCACGAAGTGTCTTTTAGTTATGGAAAATTTATGAAAAGTTATAACCACTCTTAGCTGAGATCAATTGCCCCCCAAAACCGAAAAATTTCAACTTTGAACCCCCATATTTCATCAAATAATAGAAGATAAAATTTTTCCACACAGCATTAGATAACATTTCAAAGCCCTAAAAATATTCAATACAAGAAACTTCGAAAAAAAATTATGATCAAAAGCCCTGCGCTCAGCCTTAAGTACCCGACAGGACCTTATTGAAATCGTGCCGTTGTCCACACATCCGTCCGTCTGTGTTCTAGCGCTTAGAAGGAATTTTATAGAGGAATTTTATAGACTTTTGAAACTTGGTATATAGCTTCCTTATAGATCACTATTGATTTTAGAGTTGAAGGTAGAATTAAAAAATAATGATTTAAAATTTAACTGCTCATTGAGGATGTTTTGTTTATTGTGTGTGGTGTGTTTGTAAATTTAAAATTGTTCCAAGGTGTTGAGTTCGTGTCCTTTAGATTTTATATGAAATTTACAAAAACACCACACACAATAAACAAACATCCTCAATGAATAGTTAGATTTTAAATCACACAAACTTTTTGACCACATTATACAAAAACCACAGTTCTTCTAACCAACAAACCAACATCGCTGTCTAGGATGCCTTGAAGATGGGTTTCAACAACTCGAAAACGTTCGGCCAAGTGTGAGTACATTTTTTATATATTCACAATCAAAAACTGACTGCAAGTCGTTAAATTTACAACAAAAAATGATACATCCTCAACTACATTTTTCAGCGATTCAAACCGTCTTTATTGACAAACATTATTGTCTCTCAGGGCTTGCTAAAATTCCAAAATTTCTTTTGTTTCTAGGTATCTGTGGGGGTGTATCCCCATGATACCCCCCCCCCCCCGCCACCCATAGTTGTAATATGTTTTTATAAGTATTATGTACAGTTCATATGGGATGTTTACATTTTTTCATCCGTTTCAGAGCTCATTCTTGCAATTATTACTTGGTGAAATGCCAATAATCAAAGGTGACATTGAGGTGAGTGGCAGTGTGTCCTATGCTACGCAGGAAGTGTGGGTCTTCTCTGGCTCTGTACGACAGAACATTACATTTGGACTGCCATTCGACAAGAAGCGCTACAAACAGGTAAATTAGCTCATTATTAATAATTATTATCTTACCTAGAAGTTAGATAGATAAAGAAACACACATTCAACTTGTAATTAAGTAATTATGAGCGCGAAATAGTAGTTTACGCAACGATTGTATTATGACTGTCTTTAAGCAACGATTAAGATGTAAATTCTAAACATCTTGCGAGTAGCTTTTAGGCAAAATACAATCATTGCATACAATATTTTATCTCCGACTACTAATATCAAATCAAATCGTTTATTGCACAAAAACCGAATACAAATAATATACAATAATATTATATACAATTTCACATACAAAAAGAAATACAGTATTATTATAAATTTGTGCTACACGCCGGCAAAAGTAAATACTTGCTCGCCGACGTGGTCTTGTCAACAGAACGTATTTACTTGCAAATTAGTAGTGAAGTGAAAAAAATTATTGTCTCTTATAGGTAGAATTGAATTGAAAAAATCTCATAACTGACAAATAATCCTGTTTTTTTTTTTTTTTAATTTTACATAATAAATCAATATTTGCATCACCTATTATGAACTAATAATCAAAATTATACCGGTAGCTTGAGTTTCTCATATGATTATCAAGTTGTTCGACAAACAACGGGACAGTCGTGCTAGGAGATCTATAGACAGATGTAATGAAATATTTAATGTTCGTTGTTATCAGCTCAACGGATAATCGTTCGGAGTCTACTATTTTCGATGAAATGCTGTTCGCTACATACATAACAATGCCATCTGAACGATTCAGAGAAGTTTCGGGAAAAATTAGTATACTTCAAAATTTGTTTTCATATTATTCAAAATGTAAAGAATTTGATTGAAAATTTTTCCAAGCTTCTTAAATTCAAACTAAATAAATTAATTTCGTAATTCACGGATTGAATGTAATTGATAAAATAGTCATCACTGCTTTCACTTGCTCTTCCACTATTAGCCCAATACTATCCAAAAATTGCGTGAGATCATGTTTTGTTGAACCCACTTACGAATCAGTCAAATGCGAGAAACAGCTCATTCCTTTTCACCGATAATTCTTCTCAGTTGATCCAATCCATTGATTTTAATCACAGGAGAGCCTTCATCTTTTTTCGCGCACATTTGTAGACCACGAAACCAGACGAATTTCCAGTTGCTCTTCTGTGCAAACATGCGAGCAGCGTTCAGTTCCTGGATACATTTCGTCGTCAGCTGATTGATGACTCTAAAGTGTCCATCTGGAAGGTTTTTGTTGATTTTTTTAACGTCTATCCCGGGGTTGGTCCTGTCTTTGTTCAAGTTGCGGAAAGCCGTCATCCACTTATCTCTCATGTTCCTCCTTACGAATCTGACAACAATCAACGGGGTGGTTACATGGTCCTTCTTAGGCGGTAGTCTGTGAGCAACACTGATCTCGTTGCTTGTGAAATTAGCGACTTGAAGAGCATTGGCAACACCTCATTAGAAGTTCGTCCATATTTTCATTTCTTGTTATCGGTATTCCGGTCAGCAATAAATTTTCTCTCCTGGTATATTCTTCCAGAGCTTCGTTTCTTCTAGTAAGACCCTTTACTTCTTCTTTTAATTGTTTATTATCGTTGATTAATTGTTCATTTGTCTTTTGTAGTTTTTCTATTTCCACTTTGAAACTATCAAAACAACTCGAAATAAATTCCACCGAGTCATTCAGTTCACGTAATTGCTTATTAAAATCAGTTTTTAGTTCGTGCGAAAACTTTTCAAATAAACCCGTCATTTTCTGAATTAAATCACATTCCGTTTCGCCCTGTTCTTGTGATTCTGATATCTGTTTACAAGCACCGCACTTCCATTTATTTTTGTTATCTCTTGAAAGTTTTTTAAAGTTCTTTTCGGTCAAATAGTGGCAGATATAATGACATTTTTGCTTACACGAAACACAAATTATCGAGTCTTCATCACTGAAATTACCATTGCAAACATTGCATTTATTCATGATTGAACGTAGTTGATATGCAATTTATAATTATTGGAATATTATTATAAGTTCATAAATATAATATCAAGTTCAAGTTCGAGTAACGAGTTGACTGCTACGATAGACGAGACGCGTCGCGACACGAGTAGATAGTACTGGATCGGAAACAATACAACAATCAACAATAGAACAACGCACTCCTTTATCACTGCAAACACGACCGTTCGCTACCGCTGCTCGACTGAGACTGTAATACGTTACGTTGAATTTGACTTATTAATTAATTGGATATCTAGTAGTGCAGTTGGTCGGAGCGGTTGTCTGTGATAAGATAAGGCTCTGGCTGGCCTAGTTTCCTGCAGCCTTGGGTTCGAATCTCATTCAGTCATGGATGTTTCTCATCATTCGCCCATTCACCTCATTACCCACGCACATGTCTCCAGGCTCAAGTGGGCATCATCCGCAATAAAAAAATCTTGCCCAAACCTTAATATAACCTACTTCGTGTGATTGTTGTCAAAAGTCTGATTTGATGTCCAGTTTCACTTCTAAATGTTCTTATCAGCTGATGTAACTATTGCATAATATTCATTATGTATTATAAACTTAAAAAACACTTTTGAATGGAAATTGACTCACGTTATGGCGTGACGGCCGTTTCGCTCTGTTGTCTAGAGCATCATCAGGCAGTTGTAGTTGTAGAGTTTATCGTTGAATGGTTGAATCGTTGTTGAGTTGTTGTTCATTTTGATCGTGTATCTAGTTTTTACGTTTTAGTCAAATTGACTGTTTTGTTTACGAGCAAAGTTTTACATCCATGTTTCAAATTTATGTTTCATCGATACTTGGTGAAATTAGTGACTCGTTTTAGGTTGTTTTTCATTGGGCCATTGATTTCTCCAGTAGTTTAAATCAATAGGTTGGTTCAAGTATGGAGAGTACAAAACGAAAAACTGATGATGTACTCGAACTTGTCGATGCAGGATCTGCTTCATTGCTGTATTTCAATCCTTCTACACTAAAAAATCAATCCATCGATATACACAAGAAAGAATTTCTGATTGGTCGATCCAAAGAAGTTGATTTTCAAGTCACTGCACAGAGGATTTCTCGTTTACACTGTCTCATTCGAAATGTAGGCTCACGAAATGCTCCCAAGTGGGAGCTCATTGATAAGAATAGCACTTTGGGAACGTTCTTGAATGGCAGAAAGATTGTAACTAATCAGCCGATGCCACTCAAAGATGGCGACGTTATCTACCTCTCAGATCCCGACGTCTATCCGATACGGTTTATCACAAACGGCTGTAAGCCAGCTAAAATCCCAAAGCCGGCATCATTATCGGATGACAATGGCGTTGTTATTGTCAGAGATTCTAGTGAAAATAGTGTGATAGAACTACTATCTCCACCTCGTGAGCAAAGTGATAACAACATTCGCAGTAAAACAAGTTTGGGATTATTCGTAGATACCTCTGTTAAAATCTGTGACAATATTATCAATAACAGTTCTAGATCTGATAAAGCAAAACTATCATCAAATAACGCTGCAGATAAAGAGAGCAACGTGAACGAAGAATACAAACTGAAACTATCTCTATTAAACCAAAAAATTGCAGATCAAGAGAAAGAAATGGAGAGACTGAAATCTGAAATGAAAAACATGAAAACTGAGTTAAAAAGCATGGACGAAGAAATGGAAAGGATTAGACGAATTTTTCATTGAGAAAAACAGCTATGCAATAGCTGAGTATTGTTGTTGACAGCAAACTTCAGAAAAATATAAATTATGTGCTTTTAAAGTAATAAAGTACCTAGAAGTTGAAACGGAACTATGATAATAATCTATGACATTTTTTATTTATAAGCAGAGTAGAGCGATACCTGTTTAAATTACAATTATGTTCGGTTGTATCTATCAAACGTGATGAACAATTTCACACCATTGAAAAAGCAGATAATCTATATAATAAGAGAGAGTAGAGGTTTGTGGATTTAAAAAAAAAAACGCCAACGATTTGGAACACTAAATTTGACACAGTTTACTCCTTGATTCAGTGCACCTCAAAGTCCAATTTTTTAGATTTTCCTTCCAGCCTTTCAAAATTAGTGTTCCACAGAATTTTTGTTATTGTTCCGTAATCATAGATCGTATGTTAGTCATAACTATTATTGTCTTTCGCAGTTTCAAGAGAGCTTTAGTAATAGTTACTTCCATTGGACCTGATAGCGCAGTGCATAGAGCACCAGCTATTAATACTTGGAGACTTCAAATCTCGGTACTGACAGAAGTTTGTTCACAGAAGTTGACTTTACCAAGTTTTCTATTTTCAAAACAAATTTGGTTGAAATTATTTGATTTGCAAGCTTGATTCAATTTCCATTCAAAAGTGTTTTTTAAGTTTATAATACATATTAGTGGAAACAAGATGGATCTTCAACATCATCATTCATTATGTGTTTTAAATGGGTTCCGAACCACCGGGAAGTGATTTTAGAGCAGAGAACAGAATCTTTATCGCTGGTCAATCCAATTGGTCAGCCATACAAAGAGGGTTCATGAGTTCTTAGCTTATCTATATCTGACTGAACAGGTACTACTACGGTTCACGGCTATAAGTTTCCTAATTTTATTTAAATTAAATTCTAATTTGATTTTAAGCATCGCCAACAATATTCTAGGTTATGTTAGTTTGAGCAAATTTCCAAGTGATTGGTGAAGCGTCGAAGACACTGGGCTACAGCAGCTCGGCATGTAAAATTAATGGAACTTCCAGAATCACCCCCATACTATGGAATTTCAAAGACAATAAATAATATTTTTGAAATCTGAAGTTTACCAACAGTTATTTACTAAAGTTTCATCAAAACAGTGTTGATTGGTGTTATCACAGAAAATTCAATATGTCTCATCTGAAGTGTTTTGTTGGCAGCCTGCGCGGTTAAATTTCGACTTTGGCCACAATAACATTGTATTTTGGTGTTGGCTACACTACCAGCGAGTAACAAAAAATAGTTGAGAGCCTGTCTAACCTGTTAAAAATAAAAAGGAGTTTATTGGACGTCGTAGATAAACGATTGTATACAGCCCTTAAGATTCCACTGCAGTTAGATGAGAAATCACATTTTAGTTTAATATTTCTCCGGCACTTCACGGCGTAGCGCTGAACGGAATTAGTGTAAGGAGTAGGGAGAGTCTCCTTCCTACAGCGGCGGCTCCCCCACCAACTGGCCATTAGTGGGCATGTGCGTATGAGAGATTGAGAGTGTGTGAGGGAGCGAGGGACAGAACGTTTACAGGCTACATTTTAATCTCATCAAAACTGGTTTCGCTAATGACTCATGAGCAAGAAACGAGAGACAAGAGCAAGTGAGTATGTGTTTTGGAATTGCACTTTCGGTGTCACACCGCCGTGTTTACAGGACTGAAGACTGAACAGAAAGTTGAATCCTAAGATTGTGAATTTATCCAAATTACAGGGGTGCCCATCCCCCCTAGTCTCATGACGCACCCCCCCTAAATTCAGCACCTGTCCCCCCCCACCAATTAAGTAGGCACCCCCCCAAAAATGCGAAAAAATAAGCTCCAATATTCAAACAAAATTAAAAGAAGATTTCTATAGGTATTGAAAAAATCAAACCCAGTCAATAATATACAAAATGTATGTATATTAAAACTAAAAGAAGGTTTATATAGGTATTGAAAAAATAAATAGGCATTCTATGTGGTGACTTCATAATATATTTGTGAATATCGTCACGTTAAACACGGTTTCAATCAACTTTAGCCCCCCCCCCCCCAAACTTTTTTTAGAACCCCCCAGGAATTTCAATGACGCAGTCTGCGTCATAGCCCCCTGTGGGCACCCCTGCACATTAAAATCTGATTCTGATTACTAAAAATATGAAAATTTTAGTATTAGTATACTGCAACTGTAATTGTAATGCACTTACATACCCCCATTTGACGTTTCTCCAACAAGTTTTCTGTTTCTTTCATCTAAGAGAGATGACATGATTTCAGAGGGTTATTGAGATCTAAGGTTCCTATGAACCGTTTTTAGTAACCTTGATTGAGATCGAGGAAGAACGACAGAGAGAGAATAAAATGTAGGCTTTACCAGTTGCGTGCCCAGACTGAAATATACATATTTTTTCAAAAGAAATAAATTGAAACACTGAAGGAAGAAAGAAAGAATGGGCTAAATATTGTCAGGTCAATGTTTATTGTTTACTTTATCAATTTGCAGATTGATTTAGTGGAGGAATATAGAAGCAGGATGTTGTGACTTCAGGAATGGAGACATACAGAGGACTGTTATAAATCATGACGGCTATGTCTCCACAGTGCAAATATTAGAGGAAATTAATATTATTTCCTTATCGAATTCCTCAATGTATATTAGCATATACGAAGTAATGCGAAATGGGGGGGTTGTCTAGAAATGAAAGTCAATATTTTTCTTCATACAGTATTTTTAATCCAGTCTCTTGAATCGTCCTGTTGGATGCATGTAGGCCTACACGTGTCCGGTAAATTGGCCTAGAGTAAACCGTATGTATATTAATTGAGTTCGTGATTGTGAGTTAAATTATTTGGAGTGCCATTTTTTTTTTATTTCTATTCTATTTTTCAACATGCTGCGTTTATGGTATTGTGATGTTAAACGGTCATGTTTTAGTTATTTCTATTTTTTATCGACTAGTACATTTTTGAACAATGATCAGAAGGAATATTTATACCCTTGTTTTTCGGATAAATTCCGTGATTATTGTATAAGTATATCCAGTTTTGGTTCAATTGTGTCAGTTCTCCCAACGCAGTTGAATTTTTTTCTTATAATAGGATCAAGTACTGTGTAAGTAGTTTACGTTTTTTCTATTCTGCCTCTTAAGAATAAATTTCTTTAATTTTTTCTATTTTCCTGACTATTTCCATCTTTCAGGAGCCCGTAGGCAACAGCCAAAATCATTAGACTAGCCCCACTTGAAACATGGTTGAATTTTTAAATTTAATAGACAAAAAGGTGTTTAGTTTTTACATAATTATAACTGTCCACAAAATAATTATGCAAGTTTTTCAGGGATGGGTGGCGAGGGTAAGGGGGGATATTTATATGATTTTGTGGTGAGGGGACGGGAAATCGGTTGCAGGGGGGCCCAATTGGAAAACGTTACGCCACTGGGCTTCACGGCATAGGGACTAGAGATTTAGTTGGATGTCGTACCTTTTCCATGTGTAATGTACAAAAGTACTTCTTGCCGATTATATTACAATAATTAATATTGTTATATTTATATAGATTCCATATCAGTGGCTTCCAACAAAATATTTTTAAGGACCTCCTCATCGGTCGAAATATTGTACACCATCATAAGTTATTGAATTTCAGAGTATTGAACATTTTAGTAACTTACTACAATATTATAGTTTATACTGTATTAATTGACTGAAGGACTGTTTGAGCTAGGACACTTATTGCAATAGGGTGCTCTTGTAGAGTAATCTAGAGGCTTGCTGCATGAGTCTACAATCATTTGATTGGGAACCACTGTCTAGAAGTCTAGTTAATTATACAATAATTAACTGGGCTAAGAATGTAACAGCATTGGACTTGTTTCACACGTAAATATATAGTCCGTTTTCGGTTCTAGTCATTGAGGTAGGTATAAGCATAGACGAACCATCTTACTATCCCTGATCAATGGTCTAAGTGAGTTGAGGGAGTAGTGTGTATTTGCACTGTGTATGAATTTGCTTCACTTCCTAAATTTATGTTCTCGCGTAGAATGGAACCGTATATTTGTATGAAACAAGCCTTATGCACGTTTTTCTAATAACAGCTATGAGTAAACACACACTAAACGTCACGAAGCATCAAACCTTCAATCAGCCAAAAAAGAGAAAAGTACCGTACGTTTTTTCTTGCGCGAGATCTACCAATCTCACAATACAGTAAACACTCAAGTACTTGTAGAATTGACTGGCAAAGAAACAACAAAAAATGTTCTTCAAATAAGTTTATTTAAAATCGAATTAATATTATTAGGTTAAGAATAATAGACTAACAAATTATGGGACTTTTGACACAACTATTGTCAATAATATATTTTTCAAAAATAAATGTTTTCAGCTATCTTATTCCTTTTTTTTAAATCTTGCGTGTGCAAAATTTATATCTTACATATTCTGTTGATACAAAAATCGTAGATTATTGTCAATTTTTTCAGAATTTTTAGGACATGTGCACTACAAGTTCACACTTCTAGCATAGGGAAAATAACATTGACTCGTGACCTTGACCGCGTTTTCTACCGCGATATTTAAAAAGATCAAACTCGTTTAGAGAAAATATTAAGTATTATAAAAAACTATGCTTGTGCAGAAATTAATTTTTATATATTCTTGTGGCACAAAAATCTTAGATTATTGTCAATTTTTTCATAATTTTTTAGACATGTGCGCTACAAGTTCACGGAGCTCGCTGAATGGCTTGGAGAGAGGCGTAAACGAATAACGACATCGAATTTTGGAAGGATTAGTAAGAGGACGCCACTCACTGGTTGTCAAAATATTGTTCTTGAACTTTTGTATGGGGGCGCTAAAAGTTCTTCAGCCATGAAATATGGAGATAAATAAGAAGGCTGCTCTTAAAAAAAGTTGCTGAGATGACCAGGAAATAATAATGAAATGTTGTCTGTTTCCTGATGCAAAAATAGTATTACACTAATATTACAGTCATAAATATAAAGTAAATCAGTACTGTATCTAAAATAATATAATAATAAATAAAAAATCTACTAATTAAGAAAAAGAATAACAAAAATAAGAGAATTAAAAACCTGTTAAATTAAAATAATTAAATTAAAAATTAAAGACCTGGGTGTCAGCTTGGTCCAGTGTATTCTTTAACACTTTTTTGCGCCTCAATAATCCAATCCGGATTACAAAATAAGCAGTACTCACATTTTGAAACATGAAGTTGCCCCTGTATTTGAAAAAAACCTGATTTTGACAACAAACCCCATTTTTCCTCTTTCGTTTACAAAAATCATTTCTCCAACAGCGCGCGCTCAATTTCAAGTACTTGTCTCTCTTCTTTGCATGTCAATACAAAGAGACTTGTCCCTCTTAGAGAAAAAGGTTTCAAATAAAAAATTTAGATCAGATCATTATCTAAAACTTTCACGCTTTCAAAACTTTCCTACCCAAGAAATGAAAAAAATTCTCGATTAGGGTCTGCATCAATGTCACATCACAAAGTTTTTGAAACATCGTTGGGTAAATTCTCATATAAAAACTGAACGTGTGCAGTAAATTGATGTTTTTTTGCATCGCTCGAATCACAAAATATCGTTTCTTAAATCTACCAAATTTCAAAATATTCTATCAATATTCAGATAGTGAAATGCCATTGGGAATGAATTTGTACGGATCAAAATTCAGCAGACTTTCTGTCGTTTGGCGACAAGCCAATTCCCCCACTCATTAGGTTTCACTTCGATGAACCCCCCTACGACTCCATGCTGTGGCGGTGGGGGTAATGGAGACCGGTGGCGCTTCCTGGTGAGCGACCAATTCAACTATTTTTCAAATGAAACCGTTTATTTCTTGTTCCAATTTCGTGACGTCATACGTTTTTGTTTCACAGTTTATGACAAAAGTATAAGGAATTTGAATAAAATTTCAATGGATTTAGATTCGTGTTGTTAATCTCTAGGTGTCTTGCTTTTTAATTTCGCTGATTAATGCTTCTTTTAAAAAAATGACATAATCATGTTAAATTCCCAAAATAAGAAAAACTGAAAGAAAAAAACGAATTTTGAAAAGCAAGTGATCTTTGTAAAAGTATGAAGATAAATCATGTAAATTTTCAAGGCAATTTGAGGTTCCATTCTTGAGATTTTAATGAAATAAAACTGGACAAAATGCTCATTTTCTAGCTTGCTCAGTACAGGTGCAGTTGAATCTTAAGCCTCTCGTGAGTTGTTTAGAACACTCGCTTTGCTGGTGTCCCAACTTATATCTCACTAATGGCTTAAAGGCAGTCATAATACAATCGTTGCATAAACGAGTATTTATTGATGAATTAAAATAGACAGACTTTGAGTAATCATCGTCTGCTCTTATCTTTATTTTTTATGCTTTTTTAATGCGACTCGTTCATTGTATGTTTAGGTCACCCGTGTTTGTGCTTTGGAAAGAGATTTTGAACTTTTTCCATACGGAGATTTGACATTGGTTGGAGAGAGAGGTGCGTCACTTTCTGGAGGACAGAAGGCTAGAATCAATTTGGCTAGGTTAGTATTTTAATCCTTTCCGACATTTTTCCAACATCTCTTAGAAAAACATTATTTGATTAACATTTTTTGTTTAAGAAAAACTCGTACATGTATTGAAATTTCTGTATTGTAATCAGTGATAAAAGTTTAAGGCTTGATTGTGACAACCACATTATTTATTTCTAGCAGGCTGCCCGATTCAATTGAATCGATTTCTAGAATCTGTGATAACCTCTACAAATTAATGTATTAGTCTTCTTTCTTATCTCTCTTCTTTTTTTATCGATCTTCTTCTTCATCTCCTTCTTCCTCTCCTTTTACTCTTCTCAATATTCTTGTTTGTCTTCTCCTTCTACTCCTTTTTTTAATACTCACCTTTCTTTTTCTTTTTATCTTTCCCCTTCTTCTTGTTCTTCCTCTGCAATTTCCTCCTCATTCTTTTTTACAGTTGGCTCATCCAGTACTCAATGGAAATCACCATCACAAATTTAATCCCATGCTGTAGAACGTTATTCATACTGTTCCAATCTGTCCTACACCATTCCACAACATGTGTTTGATTTTGCGATGGTGATTACGAGTATCATCGACTACTGTGCAAACACTGTAATGCTATTGGCTAATAGGATGAGAAATAGTTAAAACTAATGGCCGGTTGCACGAAAGCCAATTAAATAAGAAGTTTTATGTCAGTTAACTAACTGCCGTAAGTGTAACGGTTTTATTTATGTTGCACAAAGATCCATTAACTTGGTTATTTTTCATTAACCGAATGGGCACATTCTGGCAACACTGTAATTTAATCAACAGCTGATTCTGAAGTTGAGAAAAGAGATGATTTAGAATCATTTCATTGTGAACTATTTGAATCATTATTCAACTGTCTCAATATTATTATATTCTCAATAGATTTGATTCATTTTGAAAGGTTTTAAACACCTACGACCTAATTTGAAGTTCCGTGTTCTGGTACGATAAACATAACCTATAAAATGTAACTTAACGGGAGTTCGTGAAATTTAATTCTTGGTGAACAGGCGGTTAAGTGTATCTTGAGCTGGTTAGCCTAATCGGCGTTATTGTTTGTAATTGCGCTTTTTGCAACTAAATTTTCTCCATTAAGTTTAATCTCCGTAGAATGACGTCATTCTATGGGGATTAAATTTAATTGGCTTTCATGCTACTGGCCGTTAATGTATTAAGTAAATTAGTGAAACAATTGTTTCATTTCTGAAAGCTTTTTAGTTTCTCTGTATCTTATTATTTCTGTTTTAATAACAGAATAGCTGAAAATCTCTATCAAGAGAATTTGATTGTTCAACAACTACTGTGCTTTCTACTTGAAAATTATACGTTTTGTAAATCGAAACCCAACTTTTTTCTCGTTTCTGTGCAAGAGATTCTTATTTTTTAAATCAATCCAGTACCGCATTCGCTATTTTTCAGGGCTGTATACAGAGATGCAGACATTTACTTGTTTGACGATCCCCTATCTGCTGTTGATACTCATGTTGGCAAACATCTTTTTGATGATTGTATTAAAGGTTAGTTCTTATTTTTTATTTCGTCTCATGTTATTTTGAAAATTAAATGTTTTTTCAAGTTATGAAACCCTTTTTTACTTGTGGAGTTAAAATAATTTTTCAACAGTAAAGATTTAAGGTTCTGTAGGACAAAACCATAGCCCTTTAATAAAATTCAATAAACCCGTAATAAAACCAATTAAAAAAAGGTTTATTTCAATAAAATATTGCTATCAAACAATATAAAACTTACCCAGACGTTTCTTATTTTCAGGGTTCCTATCAAAGAAAACGGTTATATTGGTTACACATCAACTTCAATATTTGTCTGGGGTCGACCATGTTGTTTTATTTAATAATGTGAGTTTAAATATTTTCTAGCTCTGCATTATTTTAAATATTTTTGTTATCCAAATCATACATAAGCTATTGATTATTTTTCATATAATTTGGCTATGAAAGGGTATTGAATATTCATGAACTGAAAGCATTTTCAAATTTTGTATGATCTTTAAATATATCATGCAACATTTCTAGCAATTTGATATTCATGTATTTTTTGTTTATATTTTTTGTTATTATTTACTCTTTGTTTCTAATTGCTGGAAAAATATTGTAAACTATTCCTAATTATTCTAGTACTGTATTAGGAAGGCCTACTAATAGACCAATCCAATTTATTTCTCTGCAACATTTCAGGGTTGCATTGAGTCTCCTATTTATTTCCAATTTGAAGTACAATATATAACGCTTGAGTGCTTGGCCAGTAACGAAGAGTGCTTGCACAGTGGAGCATCAAATACTCGACGATAATTACCATCGCAAAATCAAACACATGCTGTGTAATGGTGGTATCCACACTGCTCCAATCTGTCATACAAAATTCCGTAGCATGTGTTCTATTTTGTGATGGTGATTATCCACGAGTATCGGATGCTCCACTTTGCAAGCGCTCTTCATAGTTTATTCATTTAGTACTGTAATCTGCATTATAATACTAGTATGCCTCCAAATTGACTAATCCAATTTCTATTTGTGAAAATTTTCAGGGTTGTATTGAAAATCAAGGTTCCTACGGTAATTTGAAAAATTCAGGTGTCGATTTCGTAAGAATGATATCTAGAGATGACAAAGTAACTAATGAAAACACAAATGAGAGTGAAAGCGATAGCAGTCCGAAATTGAAGAGGATGATATCGAGAACGTCTGTAAGAGTAAGTAAATAAAAGCAAAAAATCATATAAATTGGTATACTGTGTTTTGTTGAATATGAAATAGAAATAATCATTTTGCATATTTTACTAGAATTTGTTTATCTTATTCCATTACATTAATTTGAAAAATATTTCCCATCTGTTCATTATATTTGCAGTTTCTTTTATGAACTATGATATTTTCTTCTTTCTTTTCTTGAGTTTGATTCCTAGCAAAATCGAAAATGAGGCACTCCTGTTTTAAAATCCCATTTTCTTATTATTATTAATATTATCCTCATTATTACCTTAATTTTGATATTCAAACGTATATTAAATGTATATCTTATATTCAAAAATACTAACGCCCGGTTGCATGAAAGCCTATTAAATTTAATCCCCCGTAGAATGAGGTCATTCAGAAATAAAAACTTAATGGAGAGAATTTAGTTGCACAAAGGACAATTGCAGTACAAGCGATAACGCCGATTAGGCTAACCGGCGCAAAACATATTTAACCGCCCGATCACCAAGTATTGAATCTCACTAATGCCAGTTAAGTTACATTTTATAGGTTATGTTTATTGTACCAAAACACGGAACTGCAAATTAGGTCATAGGTGTTGAAAATCTTTCAAAATGAATAAAATATATTAAGAATATAATAATATTGAGATAGTTGAATAATGATTCAAATAATTCACAATGAAATGATTCTATTTCATCTTTTTTCTCAAATTACAGTTAGATTTTTTCTAACTTGTCCAACTCTCCTAATTTTGCTTGCAGAGTGCACAATCCAGTTGTCAGGAGGATGGGTCAGTGGTGGGGGAAGGAGAGACCGCCAACAAACCGCCAGAGAAAGATGCTGAATTGGCAAAAAGGCCGATCGGCTCAGTCTATTTGGATTATTTCCGATCGGGTGCCAATTTGTGTTTACTGTTTCTGATGGCACTCATGTTCATTTTCACTCAGGCCTGTGCTAGTGGTGCCGATTTCTTCGTTTCCTATTGGTAAGTGCTGTATTTCGAGCTTGATAAATTTGTAAAAAAGTTGTACTCATGTATAAGAATGAGTAGTTTTACTGTCCATAAAAACAAATAACAATTTTCGCTTTGGCATGGTCGAGTATATGACATCAAAACTTCAAAACCTTTTAGAGTCCCAGAGTATTTATTGAATTTAATATACAAGTTATCAGCCCAACTATCAGTATCGGGTGGGTCCCCCGGGAAAATTTTGGAATGAAATACCTCTAAAATCAGCATTTCAAGCAGTTTTGAACCTATCTGTCAGCTTTCCCCACAGCACATTTTATTATTTTTGGCAAGGGCGGCAATGTCTTGACTTGAGCACTCCCTCTTGAATGTGTCATTGGTTTTCGTTCAAAAGCTCGAATCCATGTTTCTATTTATTACAAAACACAATCAAGTAAATATACAACAGACACAGCGCACTACTGTTTTCTCTACACAGTTCCAATTGAAAAATCCAAATTTTAAGCTAAGACCAAATCAACTAGAAATTTTACTTTGAAGTACAATTACTGATTCTTTCCAAAACATTAATATTAATTTAGATTTACACTTTGAAGACGAAGCACTAAAACTGTCCAATAGTCCAAAGAAAGTGAATATAATTTAGAATTTTGTTCAAGATTTTATAGCCAAAAATGTTGAAGTCAAGTCAATTCAAGCACATGTTTATCTAGTAATATAATCTAATTTTCCAATTTTGTTAAGAATCGGTCTATGTCAACTAGAAAATGAATTTCTTGGTGCTCCCAAAATTTCAAATCCCCCTGTGCACGGCCCTGTGAATGTTCAACTTGAAAGTATAACTTGTCTATGTTTGTTTTGTTTAATGGGGAAGTGATAGCCGAGTGCCGTAGCAGGTATCTATCTATCTGTTCAATCAGAGATAAGCTACGAAACACCTGGGCGCTCTTTGTTAGGGTGACCGATTGGATTGGCCAGCAAAAAAGACTCTGTTCTCTGCTGTAAAATCATTTTCTGGTGGTTCGGAACCCACCTAAAGCTGTAGGTCCAACTCATCAATCACCAGCATCCAATTCATTACCCACGCACAGGTCTCAGACCTATGTGGACTTTATCCTCCGAAAATAAAATTTCTGTGCTCGTTTACAGGACGGGGATAGAAGAACGTCGATCGTATGACAAGAGAATGAACATCACCAACGACGATCTGTGGTCCAGCGACATGCTGATCTCGGCTCATGGCACTCTAGTATCCAGTGTCGTTGTGTTTGGTCTCATCAGATCCGGCATCTTCTGCTACACCTGCATCAGGTGCTCCAACGGCCTGCACAATAGAATGTTCACTGGAATTATAGGCACCAGCATATCGTTTTTCAACAATAATCCGTCTGGTGAGTGTTTATGGGTTTTAAGATTGATTACTTTATTCATACAAATAATAATTAACAGTTACAAGTATAAAATACAATACATAGGCATCGCCAAGTATTATTACGTATAATATTATTTGTCAATTATTATAAAAACAGGAAATTACGACTGAAAATAAGATTATAAAAACTTGGTTTTAGCTAAAGGAAGGAAGCTACTGTAGAATTTTATGAAGGATTACAAAAACAATTAACATCATGTAACAAAGAGGACTATGTGATTATTGCTGGCGATTTGAATGCTCGGGTAGGAAACCAGCCGATTCCACAGGTAGTGGGAACTTTTGGAGAATGTCACTTAAATGAGAATGGTGGACAGTTACGAGACTTTTGCACATACAACGAGCTGAAAATCACAAACACCTTTTTCAGAAAAAAAGATATACACAAATACACCTGGGCAGGAAGAGGATACAGATCACTGATTGATTATGTAATTGTAAATAAAAAATGTCCAGCCAGATTCAAGATACCAGAGTGTATAGAGGAAGTGATATTGCAAGTGACCACTATCTTCTGGTTTCCAGAATACAATTGTGGGCCAAATGGAGAAGGAAGAGTAAACCAAGAAGCAACAGAGAAAACAGAGCTTTCAAAGTCTTATCTTTTGCAAACTGACAGTGTCAGAAATTTATATCAGACTAGACTAACACAGAGACTCTATACGCCCAATAGCATTAACAGTTGAAGAGGAATGGAATACTATTAGAGATACAGTTAGAGAAGTAGCCCATGAAACGCTTGGCACGAGAAAAATCATAAAAAGAACTTCTACAATCGTCAACAGAACAGGCAAAAGAAAATTATCGAGTCAAACGTAATACAGCTAAAACAGTTGTTAGGAAAGCACATGAAGATTCATGGGACAGATTCATCTCAGGAATTGAGGAGGACTTGCATGGGAGACAGGAAGTTGCTTACAAATGGATGAGACACCTCAATAGTACTGTCAAAGAAATGGCTGATATAAAAAATGTGAGTAAACAAGAATGGATAGAGCACTACAAAAGACTGTGGTATGACAGAGATTTACCAGCCATGGAAAGCAATGTCCAACAAATGAATAGAATAAATTATGTAGATCTGATAAGTATTGATGAGTTAGAAGAAGCCCTTCAACAAACAAAGAATAGAAAGGCAACAGGGATGGATCTAATAAACATGGAGCTTCTAAAATATGGTGGAACATTGTTAAAATTTAGGCTGCTCCATTTGATCAACATGTGTTGGACTTTACGTTATGTACCTGAAGAGTGGAGAAAAGCATTAGTAATCTATTTATTCAAGAAAGGTAGCAGAAGAGACCCAAATAATTATAGAGGTATATGCTTATTGAGCAATGTGTATAAATTGTACAGCAGAATATTAAACAATAGGCTTCGGAAAATCTCTGATGTACTTCTATTGGAGGAGCAAGCTGGATTTAGAAAGGGACGATCTTGCATAGACGATGTTGTTTTCTCATTGAAACAGATAATAGCAAAAAGAGTAGAGTTTAATTTAGAGACGCACCTTGCATTCGTGGACTATGAGAAAGCATTTGATAAAGTAAGTCGGAAATTGTTGTTGGAAGGGCTGGTTAGACGAGGTTTTCCAATCCACTTGGTTGAGGTTATCAAGAGCATGTTAAGTGGAACAAAGATAATCTTGGACTGTTCAGGCTTCCATACGGAGGAAATCATCACTAATGTCGGTTTGAGACAAGGATGCCCCCTCTCACCAACGTTATTCAACATTTATGCTGATGGTCTATGTAGAAAGTGGAAGCAGAAAATACGGCCAGGTATACAATTAACACATGATATTGCTGTCAGTTCATTATGGTTTGCAGATGATCAAGTGATATTGCAAGACAATGAAGACGATCTGCAAAGAGCATTACATGAACTCAATCTCCTCAGTACCAAAAACAATATGAAAATCTCTCCTTCAACAAAACAAAAGTGATGGCTTTTCTGGGAAAGTCTCCAGTAAGGTCAAAAATAGTTCTTAATGGTAGAGTCCTGGAGCAGGTATCTCATTTCAAGTATTTAGGGTGCTATATCACATATGAAGAAGATCAAGACTTGAATATGAAGATTAATAAATTCCAGGCCATATGTGGAACCATCAATAGAACTTTAAGAAATAAAGCTCGGAAAGAGACAAAGCTTAAATTTTATAAAGTTATGGCCGTCCCTATACTCTTGTATGGCTCAGAAACCTGGATACCAAAGAAGAAGGAATGGAGCCGGTTACAAGCAGCAGAGATGAGATTCCTAAGATCAGTGAAGGGATGCTCCAGGGAGGACAGACTGTATAATGAAGAAATACGAAGAGAGCTCAATATATTCTCCATACTTCAGAAAGTTGAAGAGAATCGTCAACACTGGAGAGAACATCTTGAGAGAATGGAGATTGATAGAATTCCCAGAGCAGTCATCTCTTACAAGCCAGAAGGTAAAAGAAGTATCGGCAGGCCAAGAAAAAGATGGGAAAATGTTTGAAGTCGGAACAGGTATTATTGCCTAATCCGTGAATGAAGACGACGACGACGAAAAACTTGGTGATGAAGTTAGGGAAGATGTCCCTCTCTTACACTTAACCTATAAATTCTACCTAATAGTATGTTTCACACATTATGTAATTTAATAAATTTTACTAGCAATAAATATAGAATGAACTAATAAAGTAAGAGAGAGATTGTTAGTGATATAATATACCCGGGTATTTAAAATACAGGGTGAATATCTTGGACCTGGGTATTTATGTCGATTATTCTCAGAAGTAAAATGCTATTGGGGATCATTTGAAATATTGTTAAACACATTTTATCATTTTACTATCCTTACAGGCCTATTATTGCAATAAGACAACTTAATCTTCTCTAAATTCAATAAAAATGATAAATACCCAGTTTTTGGGTATTTACACGGGCCTGGGGTAAATACCCAATTTATAAATACCTACCCACTGGGTATTTACCCGGCCCACATCACTAGAGATTGTTTAGCCAACCATAGACCAGTGTTCAGAACTTCCTTGAATTCCCAAGGGAGACTTGAAAATCATTCACTTAAGAGGTTTGAAGTCTCCCTTGAGTAGAGGAAGCCTCTAGGTAGGCTGATTAATACTTGTCTGAACACTTCTTAGTCTTCTGTATAATAAGAGAGAGTAGAGGTGTGTGAGGAGTGTATGTCAGTCTTACGAATTTTACAAAACTGGCAACGATTTTGAACACTTAGGCCCGTATTTATGAATGTGACTTATCAAAGATCGACTTGGATAAGTCAGACTTAGCGGCAATAAGTCATACTTTAAACTAACAGGTTCAAGCCAGCGAGCAGCTGTAACCCTAAAAGCCAACCCAGCTCCCACAACAAAGATCTGACTCCTGATAAATAATTTAACATTAATAATTTACATTAAACAACTCTAATTTACACTAATATAAGAATTTACATTACGTAAATGTTGCAGGGACAACTGGATCGGCTTATAACCTCACTTTTCAGCTAGTAAACTCACCTAGTATAAGTAAAGCTTAGACTAAAGTTCGTATTCATGAACCTTACTTAAACATCTTCTTAACTTAAAAGTCAAGTCATGCTTATAATTGGTGTCTCAAATCCGTTCTTAGCCAAGCTAGGTACAGAGTTGACTTGAAGCCGTTCATAGATTGTTGTGTTGTATCATATTTTGATTTCATTTTTTAGTATTGCATCGGCTCATAATAATAAAATAAAATCATCATATTCAATTTTTGCACCATTGCAATGTAATTCACTGTATATTTGACTTATTAAAATTATTTCTACTTATTTTATATAGGTAAATCTAAATCTAGTTCTAACCTATACATTTTTTTGGGGCACTAGGATAGAATTCTCTTTCTAAGAAATAGAATGGATGAAGTTCTCTGGCCTGCTGGCAGGTAGCGCTAACTACACTGCCTCAAATGCTGTATTTTTAAAATCCGAAAACAGAAAATTATAACTTAACGATTTTAGTGTGGTAATGATTACATAACAGTAACTGTAAATTTACATGTAGTGCAGTATCTTTATCTTTTCATGCATGTTATTATATGTTTATTAGTGCCTGATAATACGACTCAATTTTAGGTTAGCTTGTGACCACGTTCAATGTAATAGAGCCTTTACAAGTCAAACTTAGATAAGTCGTGCTTAGATCAACGTTCATAAATACGGGCCTAAATTTTGCTCAAAGCTTCTGCTAAACTTGATTCAGTGCACCTCGAAGCCCGAATTTTCATTTTCCTTTCAGAGATTTCAAAATTAATGTTCAAATTTAGATGCAGGAAATTTTCAATATTAATGTTCAAATTTAGATGCAGGAAATTTTCAAAATTAATGTTCAAATTTAGATGCAGGAAGCTCATAGAACAGCTGATACATGAAACGTCACTATGATGCAAAAAAGCTTCAAGTCACAAACCAAAGCAACACATTTGTTCCGTATCAATACTGCAGCTTCTAACTCCCGTTTTGATTGACGACAATATAAATTCAATTAAGTTAATCACCCCGTGTATGTGAAAAGTTGCTATGGAGAAATAAATTTATATAATTTTTTAACTATTATATTGCATTTCAAACTAATACATCATTCATGAAACCTACTTGGGATCCTCTTTAATTAATTTTTTCTCCTTCTACTAGTAATATAACTAGATAATCAATTTTATGATGAATAATATTTGCTGTTTACAGGACGTATACTGAATCGTTTTTCAAAAGATCTCGGCATGATCGATGAGTGGCTACCAAAATGTATGCTTGATGTTGTTCAGGTAAATCCAAAACTCAAAATATTTAATTCGAAAGTTATCTTTATTTACGGCTAGCTATAATGTAGATATAAGAGGCTGGAAAGTAATGTTTAGAGCAAGCTGACTTTACCTACTTCTAATGTTTAGATCAATCACAACTCAGAATTTCTTTAACTTTTTTATTATTTATTTATTTTTTATTATTTTAACTCTTTATTTTTTTATTTCTTTAACAATTCGGCGTTGAAATGAATGCAATAGTCACGACAGCCAATTTAAACATTTTGAAATCAAATTGAATTTGAAATTAGTCTAGCAATAAGTCTAGTTTCAATGGTGTCTGGATTTGTTGTCGGTACTTCATGGGATGCCATCTTTCAGAAGCCACCATACTTAATATAATAAAACTACTATTCACAGAAACATTTATTGACATGTGCGCGACTTAATTATCACTCTGTACTATACTAAAAGATTTGTCTGTTGTGCTGTACATTGAATTTTTTTTCCAGATACTTGTTGGCATAGTCGGATCACTAGTGCTGGCTATAATTATAAATCCGCTATTCATAATTCCCACAATAATTTTGGGAGCGGTTTGCATCTATGTGAGGAGATTTTTCATTAAAACATCAAAAAATCTTAAACGATTAGAAGGAATTGGTAAGTTATTATTGTTAAAATTTCATGTCATGTATTTTAAATAAATAAATTAAGTAAGATATTATTGTTAAATTTCACGTCATGTATTTTAAATAATAAATAAATAGTTAGATAGATAGATTTTATTGTCAATTGTCTCAAGGCTTTCGCCTATTGTAACATACAGTTTACAAATTATTTGATTTTACAAAATAATAAATACAAAGTATTGGAAATAATAGTTACGGAATATAATAATTACAGATTAAAGATAAAAATTACAAAACATTTGAAAAATAATTATCATCCAGATACCTAGATTCAATAACACATTACTAAACTAAATTATAAGATAATTATGCATTTGCATGTAAAATAATAAATATTAAAATTAGAAGAAATTATAATAATCATAACTAATTCCAGAAAGTAATTATTTAAAGGTTAAAAACAAAATAAAGTTAAGTGATGGTTAGAAAATGATAATAAAAGCAATTTTGAAAGATTTCATGCCAAAGGATAAATAGTTGACCGAACGAAGAGAGGTCTCTGTTTCAAGTCGACAGTTTTGCATTTGTCTGTCTGTTTGTAGTGCATTTACTTAACGCATTTTCTTATCCCTCTTCTTCTTGTCTTTTTTTTGTGGATGAAGCCCACATAGGTCTGAGACATGTGCGTGCGTAATGTGTTGGATAATGGTGATTTATGAGTTGGACCTACAGTTTTAGGTGGGTTGCGAACCACCGGGAAGTGATTTTCAGCAGAGAACAGTGTCTTTTTTGCTGGCCAATCCAATCGGTCACCCTTACAGAGAGGGCCCAGTAGAGCGTTGCTTATCTAATCTGATTGAACAGATACCTGCTAAGTCTTGTTCTTATTCTTATGTATGTCCTGCATTTTTTTATTGCTGATGATGCCCACATGAGTCCGAGACTTGTGCGTGGGTAATGAGGTGAATGATTACACATAAATGCCTGACGGTGAAGTGGGATTCGAACCCACGACCACTTAAACGACAGCAAGCTGAAGTTGCGACGCCCCAACCAACTGCGCTAAGCGGCCCGCCATCTTCTTCTGCGTCTTCTCTTTTTTCTCTCCCTTTTCTTCTCTTTCTTCAAATCAAAGGTTATTCAGTATAGTCAAACTGGTGAAAGATATTCTCATATATGGTAAAACAAATTACTTCAAAAATGACTTCAAATTTGTGTCTGAAGGTAGACGGAATAATGTCTCTCATACCAGAACTGGGGATAATACCCTAAGAATACCTAATCATCGTACTACCATCTATACAAAATCATTTATAGTAAGTGCTTGTCGTGCTTGGAATGCACTTCCAAATTCCATCAGGTGCATTGAGAGTCGAGCGGGCTTTATCTCATCATTAAGGAAATATCTCTTGGAGAAAATGACTGCATCGGTCCAACCCTAGAGCAACTGCATGAAACCACAAAAACATTCACCTTCTTTGCATATAATATTTTTTTATAGAGTATTGAAATAGATCACTCACCACAATTCATCTAAGAAAACTTGTATAGAAACAACTATTTTAAATTATCTCTTCTTTTCATCATCCATTACCATTATCATAATTAATTTCTATTAAAATTCATAGTTTATAATTATTCTTTATTTTCATCTTAATTACATACCAGCTACTTTTATAATAAGCTCTTTTTATACTGTAACAAAAATAACTGCAACTAAATTCAAATAGAACAACTCTCTCTTAAACTTTACTGGTTAAGTATCAAGAATGGACGAATCCTTGTCCAAACTTCGCCATTTCATGTAATTGCATCACTTAGATTGTCATTACTGTAGTTAATATCATACAAATGAGATCATTGTACATAATTCTTTGCACTATAAAAATAGTATTTTCTGAGTTCACTACTGTATATATCTATGTGATGTTGATAATTTTGATTTTAACCATTCATATGCAAATTTGTAAATTTACATGAATAAAGAAATATAATCTAATCTTCTTATACATTTTTCTCCTCATTCCTCTTCCTCTCCTCTTCCTACCATCTTTTATTCTCCAGCGTTAAAGTTTCGTCGACAGTTAACAGCAAGTATCTGTTTTTTGTATAGGATTATTTGATTACTGAAAGCTTCAAAATTCTTATATATATTGATTGATTTTGTTTCTTTGTAGCCCGGAGTCCCGTATTCTCACATCTGAATGCCACACTTCAGGGCTTACCAACCATAAGAGTAATGGAGGCTCAGAGGGTTTTGAAAGAAGAATTTGACAGTCACCAAGTCAGTAATTGTTTCTTATTTTTATTCAATGAAATTAATTTATTATTATGAAATAATTTTGTTCATCTACGACTTCGTTGCGTATATTAGAGATTGAAATGTAATGTCATGACAGCTAATTATTCATGCCAAATCAAAATTGTTGCTAAATGAAGCTATTATAACACGTGAGTTACTTTTCGATACAGGCTCCAGAGCAATGGATGGGAGCACCGCTTGCAACCATTGAGAATTCAGCATTCTCAATGGAGATTATTAAACACATCAGCTGATTTGATCATCTCGAAATCGAATTCAGTTTATTTACATTGTTTATAGTTCACGCCACCAAATTAGGCGACTCTATAAGATTGCGGTGTAGCCAGATATGGGACCAAGCCAGCGGCTAGTAGAGAATCACCTACCTCAATGCACAAATTGAAAATAAATGAAAATTTAACGACTTTCAGTCAATTTTAATTGAGAATAAATGAATATTCACTCGCGTAGGCTGAAACGTTTTCGAATTGTGATGATTCATTTTCAACAGCTTGATAATGAAAATTAATCATGCTGGAAATGTTGAAAATGAATCATCACAATTCGAAAACGTTTCAGCCTACGTGAGTAAATATTTATTCATCCCCATTTAAAATTGACTGCAAAAGTCATTAAATTTACAATAAAAAGTTAATATTAACAATGTAGATCGTTATGGATCAAGAAATTCAAGAATAAATTGAAATTTCTATATCAAAATAATCGATATTCGTACCAAACCCGATATTCGTACTAAACCTAACGTTTCATTCATATCGACTATCGAATCTCTTCATGATATATTTTGAAATGTTGCTGTGAATGTTTACAAAGGAAATAAAAATAAATTGAATTATGATAGTAAAATTTATCTTGTGGTAGAATAGAATAAAAAGTTATTATTAACAACACAGATCGTTATGGATCAAGAAATTCGAGAATAAATTAAAATTTCTATATCAAAATAATCGATATTCTTACCAAACCCAAAACTAAACCTAACGTTTCATTCATATCGACTATCGAATCTCTTCATGATATATTTTGAAATGTTGCTGTGAATGTTTACAAAGGAAATAAAAATAAATTGAATTATGATAGTAAAATTTATCTTGTGGTAGAATAGAATAAAAAGTTATTATTAACAACACAGATCGTTATGGATCAAGAAATTCGAGAATAAATTAAAATTTCTATATCAAAATAATCGATATTCTTACCAAACCCAAAACTAAACCTAACGTTTCATTCATATCGACTATCGAATCTCTTCATGATATATTTTGAAATGTTGCTGTGAATGTTTACAAAGGAAATAAAAATAAATTGAATTATGATAGTAAAATTTATCTTGTGGTAGAATAGAATAAAAAGTTATTATTAACAACACAGATCGTTATGGATCAAGAAATTCGAGAATAAATTAAAATTTCTATATCAAAATAATCGATATTCTTACCAAACCCAAAACTAAACCTAACGTTTCTTTCATATCGACTATCGAATCTCTTCATGATATATTTTAAAATGTTACTGTGAATGTTTACATATGAAATAAAAATAAATTGAATTATGATAGTAAAATTTATCTTGTGACATGGAAGTCACTTGCTAATCTGTTTTATTTGGTAAATTCTAGGACTTGCATACAGGCGCAATGTACCTCTTCATCTATACATCGTCCGGCTTTGCTTTTCTACTAGACTTCGTATCTCTCCTTTTTATTAGCTGTGTCACATACAGTTTCTTATTCACTCACAATAGTAAGTATTTTTGAATGACATTAACTTATGTGAAAAATAAATATTTGTATATTAAGTAAATTAACAATTGTTTAAATGCTTGGGGTTTGGGGAAAGTTCCCATAATTCATAAATCAGTCGATTTTTTCATTTTTTACTCTAATATTAATTTATTTTTATAAAATAGATCATTTTTCGTAGCATGATAACATGTTTTGTAAGTGGCTGAAGGAAACTATGGTAACACGAAAAGTAGAAAATGAGTTGGGCTCATGTCCTACTTATTTGTTTCAAGTAAAAACGAAGTAGAAAATAAGTTGGGCTCATGTCCTACTTATTTGTTTCAAGTAAAAACGAAGTAGAAAATAAGTTGGGCTTATGTCCTACTTATTTGTTTCAAGTAAAAAATGAAGTAGAAAATGAGTTGGGGTCATGTCCTACTTATTTGTTTCAAGTAAAAAACGAAGTAGAAAATAAGTTGGGCTTATGTTCTACTTATTTGTTTCAAGTAAAAAATGAAGTAGAAAATAAGTTGGGCTTTTGTACTACTTATTTGTTTCAAGTAAAAAACGAAATAGAAAATAAGTTGGGCTTGTCCTACTTGATTGTTTCAAGTAAAAGACGAAGATGTTTACCAGAGAATGGTTGAGTTCCAGGGAGCTTTACCGGGAACTGGTAAATGTTGCCGGTAGTGTCTGATTGGTCTATACAAATTTTTTAACGTATATGAATTTTAGTAGACCTATCAGACGCCACCGGTAACATTTACAACATAGGACAACCTACTCCCCTGAAGATTTACGTTATTCTTAAGACTAGTTGTAGTACGTTTATGCACAATAAAAAGTAAATTCGTATGGCTTTTCGTGGTGGGGAGACCCTTACTGGTAGTTCCACCTCGCTGTTTTTTTATATGCAACCGGGACCTACGTCTTAACGTGTCCTCCGAAACACAGGACAATGAGCTGACTAAGCAAACAAGGAATCGTATATTTAATTTCGTAAGGCGATTCTTTGCGTCAAAATTGTGGACGTCTGGCAAGTCGTAGAAAGATGGGAGAGGGCTCAAATTAAAGGTCTCTATTCAGTGATGGTGGGTTTATATGGTGGGAAACTATTGGAATTTTCATACTGTAATTTTAACATATTATAATTAGATATATAACGTAAAATGTTCTCCATAAGAATAGCATTGGAAGTTGAAAACGTATGATTTCTTTACATCAATACATTTTTGATCTTCATATCAGTTCTCAATATACTGTATATTGTTGTATACACATCGATTGTATGTTAGTTAAGATTCAACTGCACCTGTACTGAGCAAGCTAGAAAATGAGCATTTTGTCCAGTTTTATTTCATTAAAATCTCAAGAATGGAACCTCAAATTGCCTTGAAAATTTACATGATTTATCTTCATACTTTTACAAAGATCACTTGCTTTTCAAAATTCGTTTTTTTCTTTCAGTTTTTCTTATTTTGGGAATTTAACATGATTATGTCATTTTTTTAAAAGAAGCATTAATCAGCGAAATTAAAAAGCAAGACACCTAGAGATTAACAACACGAATCTAAATCCATTGAAATTTTATTCAAATTCCTTATACTTTTGTCATAAACTGTGAAACAAAAACGTATGACGTCACGAAATTGGAACAAGAAATAAACGGTTTCATTTGAAAAATAGTTGAATTGGTCGCTCACCAGAAAGCGCCACCGGTCTCCATTACCCCCACCGCCACAGCATGGAGTCGTAGGGGGTTTCATCGAAGTGAAACCTAACGAGTGGGGGAATTGGCTTGTCGCCAAACGACAAAAAGTCTGCTGAATTTTGATCCGTACAAATTCATTCCCTATGGCATTTCACTATCTGAATATTGATGGAATATTTTTAAATTTGGTAGATTTAAGAAACGATATTTTGTGATTCGAGCGATGCAAAAAAACATAAATTTCCTGCACACGTTCAGTTTTTATATGAGAATTTATCCAACGATGTTTCAAAAACTTTGTGATGTGACATTGATGCAGACCCTAATCGAGAATTTTTTTCATTTCTTGGGTAGGAAAGTTTCGAAAGCGTGAAAGTTTTAGATAATGATCTGATCTAAATTTTTTATTTGAAACCTTTTTCTCTAAGAGGGACAAGTATTTTTGTATTGGCATGCAAAGAAGAGAGACAAGTACTTGAAATTGAGCGCGCGCTGTTGGAGAAATGATTTTTGTAGACGAAAGGGGAAAAATGGGGTTTGTTGTCAAAATCATGTTTTTTTCAAATACAGGGGCAACTTCATGTTTCAAAATGTGAGTACTGCTTATTTTGTAATCCGGATTGGATTATTGAGGCGCAAGAAAGTGTTAAAGAATACACTGGACCAAGCTGACACCCAGGTCTTTAATTTTTAATTTAATTATTTTAATTCAACAGGTTTTTAATTCTCTTATTTTTGTTATTCTTTTTCTTAATTAGTAGATTTTTTATTTATTATTATATTATTTTAGATACGGTACTGATTTACTTTATATTTATGACTGTAATATTAGTGTAATACTATTTTTGCTTTTCTTTCTTCTCAAGTATTAGATCTTTGATTTATTATTATATTATTTTATGTATGGTATTGATTTACTATTTATTTAGCAGTGCAATATTAGCTGACTACTCCTGTCTTATGAATTTACCTATAATGGTATTTTATCAGCCCATTGTTTATCTTGTTATGAATAGTGTGTTTATTTGGTAATTTTTTTATACTCTTCAACTGATATTTTCATAACACTACAGTGCATTAATGTTGTAACCTAGAACAGATTTGGGCTTTGCTTTTATTCTGGAATAGACTAATACAGTACAGTAAAATTAATAGTATTATTGGCATCAGGAAACAGACAACATTTCATTATTATTTCCTGGTCATCTCAGCAACTTTTTTTAAGAGCAGCCTTCTTATTTATCTCCATATTTCATGGCTGATGAACTTTTAGCGCCCCCATACAAAAGTTCAAGAACAATATTTTGACAACCAGTGAGTGGCGTCCTCTTACTAATCCTTCCAAAATTCGATGTCGTTATTCGTTTACGCCTCTCTCGAAGCCATTCAGCGAGCTCCGTGAACTTGTAGCGCACGTGTCTAAAAAATTATGAAAAAATTGACAATAATCTAAGATTTTTGTGCCACAAGAATATATAAAAATTAATTTCTGCACAAGCATAGTTTTTTATAATACTTAATATTTAATATTTTCTCTAAACGAGTTTGATCTTTTAAAATATCGTGGTAGAAAACGCGGTCAAGGTCACGAGTCAATGTTATTTTCCCTATGCTAGAAGTGTGAACTTGTAGTGCACATGTCCTAAAAATTCTGAAAAAATTGACAATAATCTACGATTTTTGTATCAACCGAATAATTATGTAAGATATAAATTTTGCACACGCAAGATTTAAAAAAAAGGAATAAGATAGCTGAAAACATTTATTTTTGAAAAATATATTATTGACAATAGTTGTGTCAAAAGTCCCATAATTTGTTAGTCTATTATTCTTAACCTAATAATATTAATTCGATTTTAAATAAACTTATTTGAAGAACATATTTGTTGTTTCTTTGCCAGTCAATTCTACAAGTACTTGAGTGTTTACTGTATTGTGAGATTGGTAGATCTCGCGCAAGAAAAAACGTACGGTACTTTTCTCTTTTTTGGCTGATTGAAGGTTTGATGCTTCGTGACGTTTAGTGTGTGTTTACTCATAGCTGTTATTAGAAAAACGTGCATAAGGCTTGTTTCATACAAATATACGGTTCCATTCTACGCGAGAACATAAATTTAGGAAGTGAAGCAAATTCATACACAGTGCAAATACTACTCCCTCCACTCACTTATACCATTGATCAGGGATAGTAAGATGGTTCGTCTATGCTTATACCTACCTCAATGACTAGAACCGAAAACGGACTATATATTTACGTGTGAAACAAGTCCAATGCTGTTACATTCTTAGCCCAGTTAATTATTGTATAATTAACTAGACTTCTAGACAGTGGTTCCCAATCAAATGATTGTAGACTCATGCAGCAAGCCTCTAGATTACTCTACAAGAGCACCCTATTGCAATAAGTGTCCTTGCTCAAACAGTTCTTCAGTCAATTAATACAGTATAAACTATAATATTGTAGTAAGTTACTAAAATGTTCAATACTCTGAAATTCAATAACTTATGATGGTGTACAATATTTCGACCGATGAGGAGGTCCTTAAAAATATTTTGTTGGAAGCCACTGATATGGAATCTATATAAATATAACAATATTAATTATTGTAATATAATCGGCAAGAAGTACTTTTGTACATTACACATGAAAAAGGTACGACATCCAACTAAATCTCTAGTCCCTATGCCGTGAAGCCCAGTGGCGTAACGTTTTCCAATTGGGCCCCCCTGCAATCGATTTCCCGTCCCCTCTCCACAAATCATATAAATATCCCCTCTTACCCTCGCCACCCATCCCTGAAAAACTTGCATAATTATTTTGTGGACAGTTATAATTATGTAAAAACTAAACACCTTTTTGTCTATTAAATTTAAAAATTCAACCATGTTTCAAGTGGGGCTAGTCTAATGATTTTGGCTGTTGCCTACGGTCTCCTAAAAGATGGAAATAGTCAGGAAAATAGAAAAAATTAAAGAAATTTATTCTTAAGAGGCAGAATAGAAAAAACGTAAACTATTTACACAGTACTTGATCCTATTATAAGAAAAAAATTCAACTGCGTTGGGAGAACTGACACAATTTAACCAAAACTGGATATACTTATACAATAATCACGGAATTTATCCGAAAAACAAGGGTATAAATATTCCTTCTGAACATTGTTCAAAAATGTACTAGTCGATAAAAAATAGAAATAACTAAAACATGACCGTTTAACATCACAATACCATAAACGCAGCATGTTGAAAAATAGAATAGAAATGAAAAAAAAATGGCACTCCAAATAATTTAACTCACAATCACGAACTCAATTAATATACATACGGTTACATACGTTACGTTAGTGCATTACAGTTGCAGTATACTAATACTAAAATTTTCATATTTTTATTAATCAGAATCAGATTTTAATGTGCAGGGGTGCCCACAGGAGGGAGGGGGGGGGCTATGACGCAGACTGCGTCATTGATATTCCTGGGGGGGTTCTAAAAAAAGTTGGGGGGGGGGGGGGTGGCTAAAGTTGATTGAAACCGTGTTTAACGTGACGATATTCAAAAATATATTATGAAGTCACCACATAGAATGTCTATTTATTTATTTATTGTGACAAAATTACAATGAATGTGAAGAAGTAACAGACTCAAGTCCAAAACTGCTCTCTCCACAAATTTTGAATATTTTACATTGTTCAAAACATTAATGACAATAGATTTATAATTATTATTATACTACAGTATTGAATATGAATCAGCTAAAATAGTTATGTTTAGTATTTGTGCAGGAAGTTATTAAGCTATTTCCTTTTTACCTTTACAAAAAAAAATTTTACCTATGTAAAGAATCCAGGGCTTAATGTCAGCCGGAGCACATCGGAGCGGAGCTCCGGCTATCTAAATCTATAATAAAATCATTTATTTTAAACCAGATCTGAACTAGCTTGTTATTTTGCATATTATGTAATATTATATGTGCATTACTAACCATGCTCAAATGCGTTTAAAATGCACCAATTCAAGTGTAATTTTCAAACATTTTCCGAGGGAGGACCCCGGACCAGCCTGTGAGTCAGAGCTCCGGTATTTCTCAATTTCGAAAATTAAGCCCTATAAGAATCTCAAGAAATATACATACATTTTGTATATTATCGACTGGGTTTAATTTTTTTCAATACCTATATAAATCTTCTTTTAGTTTTAATATACATACATTTTGTATATTATCGACTGGGTTTGATTTTTTTCAATACCTATAGAAATCTTCTTTTAATTTTGTTTGAATATTGGAGCTTATTTTTTCGCATTTTTTTAGGGGGATGCCTACTTTATTGGGGGGGGGGGGGCAGGTGCTGAATTTAGGGGGGGGGGGGGTGCGTCATGAGACTAGGGGTGGATGGGCACCCCTGTAATGTGGATGAATTCACTAGTTGAAATTCACAATCTTAGGATTCAACTTTCTGTTCAGTTTTCAGTCCGGTAAACACAGCGGTGTGACACCGAAATTGCAATTCCAAAACACATCCTCTCTTGCTCTTGTCTCTCCTTTTCTTGCTCATGACTCATTAGCGAAACCAGTCTTGATGTGATAAAAATGTAGCCTGTAAACGTTCATCGCTCCTTCACACACTCTCATACGCGCATACCCACTAATGGTCAGTTGGTGGGGGAGCCGCCGCTGTAGGAAGGAAACTCTCCCTACTGCGTACACTAAGCTACGCTGTGAAGTGCGGAGAAATATTAAACTAAAATGTGTTTTCTCGTCTAACTGCAGTTGAATCTTAAATGAATGAATAAAGAAATATTAACATGTGGGTTACTTGGGATAGTATAATCTAAAAGTAGACAGCCATATTATGTTCTAAAAATGTTTTGTTTACATTTCTTCACATTGAAGAAGACAGAAGCTAATAATTTCAATAATTGAGAGAAAACAAACCGAAAAATATAGTATACAGGATTGTAGAAAACAGAACTGTATGCTATATTTTTTGTGTAAGAACAGTCTTTTTGGTTTTATAGTACAGTATTGAAGAAATATATTACATAATTTGATTATTAGTTCGTTTGATTTTTAATAGTATAATGGTTTGTTTATGCATTAGTGTTTTTTTTTTTTTTTTGATAATTTGATTATTAGTTCGTTTGATTTTTAATAGTATAATGGTTTGTTTATGCATTAGTGTTTTTTTTTTTTTTTTTTGATAATTTGATTATTAGTTCGTTTGATTTATAATAGTATAATGGTTTGTTTATGCATTAGTATTTTTTTTTTTTTTTTTTTGATAATTTGATTATTAGTTCGTTTGATTTATAATAGTATAATGGTTTGTTTATGCATTAGTATTTTTTTTTTTTTTTTTTTGATAATTTGATTATTAGTTCGTTTGATTTATAATAGTATAATGGTTTGTTTATGCATTAGTGTTTTTTTTTTTGATAATTTGATTATTAGTTCGTTTGATTTATAATAGTATAATGGTTTGTTTATGCATTAGTGTTTTTTTTTTTGATAATTTGATTATTAGTTCGTTTGATTTATAATAGTATAATGGTTTGTTTATGCATTAGTGTTTTTTTTTTTTTTTTGATAATTTGATTATTAGTTCGTTTGATTTATAATAGTATAATGGTTTGTTTATGCATTAGTGTTTTTTTTTTTTGATAATTTGATTATTAGTTCGTTTGATTTATAATAGTATAATGGTTTGTTTTAAGCATTAGTGGCTTTTGCCGCTACAAGCCACTAGTTCTTGTTTATTTTTGTTCTCATTCCTTCTTTGTTTTCTTTCAAATTCTTTGTTTCTTTGTTTCTCTTATTGATTGTTTGTTTAATTTTAATTATTTCTAGGAGAAGGGGGCGGTACCCTGGGAGTGGAAGCTGGCCTGGCAATTACTCAGGCGATGTCGATTTCGGGCCTCCTCCAATGGGCGATGAGATCTTCAGCTGAAATAGCCAATCACATGACAGCAACTGAACGTGTGCTGGAGTATGCTAATTTGGAACCCGAAGAAAAACTGCCTGGTATGTATAAACATTGTATTCATTTTTAATAGGTAGTCGTCGTCGTCGTCGTCTTCCTTCAAGGTTTAGGCAAATTACCTGTTCCGACTTCAAACAACTCATCACATCCAGCGTTTACGTGGTCTACCCACACTTCTTTTTCCAACTGGCTGATACGAAATGGCTGCCCTGGGAATCCTGTCATCTTCCATCCGTTGTACATGTTCTCTCCAGTTCTGTTGATTCTCCTCGATTTTCTGCCATATGGAGACTATGTTGAGCTCCTGTCTTATTTCAACATTATAAAGCCTATCTTCTCTGGTGCATCCTTTCACTGCTCTTAAAAATCTCATTTCGGCCGCCTGTAACCTGCTCCACTCTTTCTTCTTGGGTATCCAGGTTTCAGAACCATATAAGAGAGTTGGGATGGCCATTACTTTATAGAACTTTAGTTTGGTCTCCCTCCTGGCTTTGTTCTTCAAAGTCCTATTAATCGTTCCACATATGGACTGGAATCTATTTAATTTTGCATTTAAGTCTTGATCCATTTCATAGGTTATATCACATCCCAAATATGTGAAATGTGATACTTGCTCGAGGACTTTATTATCAAGGACTATTTTTGACCTTATTGGATACTTTCCCAGGAAAGCCATTATCTTTGTTTTGCTGAGCGAGATCTTCATACTATATTCAGCACTAAGGTGATTCATCTGATATAATGCCCTCTGCAGATCATCCTCAGTTTCCTGCAGTATGACCTGGTCATCAGCAAACCACAGAGAACTTACAGCAACCTCAGGGTTTATCTGGATACATGAATGTATTTTCTGCTTCCAACTTCTACAGAGATCATCAGCATAAATGTTGAACAATGTCGGCGAGAGTGGGCAACCCTGTCTCAAACCAACATTAGTGTCGATCGTAATTCATACAAACCGTTTTTCAATCTAATATCAAAACTGACACTGTATTTCAATTAAATATAATATTTTCACTCACTTTTACTGGAGATACTGGAGAGATGCATTTCAATTCTAAAGAGAAGCTTCGTCAGACTGACGAAGCTTCTCTTTAGGCTTCTAATTGAAATACAGTGTCAGTTTTGATATTAGATTGTTCATCAAGTATTTCGTCATGGAAAACATCACAAACAATTTTTTATTGCCTTAAATTGAAAAAATGTATTATATTATAAAATTCTTAACTTTTTATTTGATGCCATTAGCCAAGCTTAGCTTTTTCGCTAACAATGAGTCCTATACAAATTAAAATTTCTTAGAATTTACAAAAATTACAAATGAAATAAAAAAAATATATATATTTTTTTTATTATTGTGGATGATGCCTACATCAGTCCGGAGACTTGTGCGTGGGTAATTAGGTGAATGGGTGAATTATGAGAAACATCCGTGGCTGAATAAGATTCGAACCCAAGGCTGCAGGAAACTAAGCCAGCCAGAGCCCTATCTTATCACAGACAAGCGCTCCAACCAACTGCGCTACCAAAGCCGTTTGAGTTGCACTCACACCCTCAATCTTCTGAATAGTTATACTTCACGCCATGAAATTAGGCGGCTCAAAGAAATTGCGGCGTAGCAAAAAACAACTGACTGTTGAGACAAACCATATGACTGCTAGCCTTGTCAGACTAGTAGACTAGGCAACACGGTACGATTAGTGTTGTCAATTCATGTATTGAGGTTGGTGATTCTCTTTCAGCTGCTGGCATCGTCCCATTTCTGGCTACACCGTAATTTCCCAGAGTTGCCCAATTCGGTAGCGTAAATTAAAGAACAACCTGGAAAAATGTACATTTTGATTTTTTGTAGCATAACTTGAAAATATATGTATAGTTTATATTGAACCCTTCCCTATATCTCTCGATTTAGTTTTGGCTATCGTTTGTCTCAAATTATTTGCTGTAATATTGTTTATTAACTGGTGAATTGACGTTCACAGACGCTCAATCTTGCAATATGTGTACCGTATTGAATATATGTCTGTTATTATTGGTATTGTTTTGTAGTGAACATTCCTATTTCCTAATAAATGTTCGTCCTATAATACTTGGTTTTTAAACGTTTATTATTCTGTTAAAAAAAAGTTAATTTAGTTTTTTATAGCTAAAGACATTGTCAAAAAGGTTTTCAATACTGATAAATAACTTAAATCCCGATCGACGCTCTCGTTTTTCAGGAGAAGGCCGCGTAAAATGCCTTCGGGGCCGTGACAGACAGAAAGTGAGACAAGACTTGTTTCGGCTTCTTTAATGTATAAAACGTAAAAATAACCAAAAAATATATATAATTCTCATAAATGTACAGACAAAACTCTAATTTTATTTTATAGATATTCAAAATTGTTTTATTTAAAGAAAGAACATTTTTTTTTACTTTCCTAGAAAATAGAAAAGAAAAAGACGACCTAAAAGATTGGCCATCCGAAGGTAAAATTGAGTTCGATCATCTGTTCCTGCGTTATTCTCCAGAAGAAGAGCCCGTATTGAAAGACATTTGCCTGCAAATCAGCCCCAATGAGAAGGTGAGATTTGAATAATTCTGAAAAATACCATTCTTGGATTCCCATTAAATTAATAATGAATATTTGAACATGAAGCTGTCACAACTACATTTATTGAAAATAGTGAGTTATAATAATCGTTCGTAACGGTGACCGATTAGATTGGCCAGCAAAAAAGACACTGTTCTCTGCTGTAAAATCACTTCCCGGTGGTTCGGAACCCACCTAAAACTGTAGGTCCAACTCATCCATCATCCAACTCATTACCCACGCACAGGTCTCAGACCTATGTGGGCTTCATCCTCAAAAAAAAAAAAAAAAAAAAATCTCAAACAAACACCTCAATCTCAAACACCTGATAATGATGTAACAACCGAAACTAGCATCTCACTATTTTCAATAAATGTGGTTGTGAAATCTTCATGTCTTATTATTCATTATGGATGTGTTCAATATTACCTTCGCCAGTTCGCCACTACAAAGAAAGTCCCCATGAAATATGAATGTTGCAAGCCATTTTAAGCCAGTTTGTGTAAACCTTAGTTTACAGTGTTGCCAAGTTGTACAAAAGCCGAGCATGACTGGTCAATTTTGTTCCAAGCTAAATTATGAGATTGATTAAACGAAAAAACGGGAACAGTGCGCTCAATTTCCCATATGAAATAACATTGCAATAAGACTCCGTACTGCATTCTAAGGTTTGTACAGACTATAGTGTGGGTCTTGTTCTTCCTGAAGGTTACAGACTTCTAAAACATGTTTTATTGAAGGGGTGGCTTTTTAATGGTAAGATGTTAAATGGTGACTGATAATATAGTTGAATTGTCACATTTCATGAAGTAAGTGTGTGTGTGTGTTATTGTTGATCGAATCATCCAACATTTTACATTTGGACTCAATTTTCTACAGTTTTTGTCAGGGAAACTAGTGGAGAATCCAAACTTGAAAAACGTGTTTCCGACCTTTTTATCATATTTTGTTGAACATATAAAAAATGTCTAGTTGCAGATTTCAGTTTACATTGTCATATAAATTTGTCATTTTCAATTTACATTGTTTTGTAATTGTGATTTGTGATAAGATTGCTTTTTAATGTTGACTTTAAGTTTAGCTAGTTGAAAAGTGAGATATTTTGAAGTTTGCAAGTGTTTTTGGGGATTGAATTATCAAAAATATTTAAACTAAATTTTCTATAAGTTAAATCGGGACATTTCATGAAGTACGGGTGTGTTTTTGGTGATTAAATTTTTCTATTCTATATTTTTCCGTTATTTATTCATTCTTACTCTACCAGCTTCACTTCTTTTTTCAGATTTATCTATTATTTATTCCTTTATATATATATATATATATATATATATATATATATATATATATATATCTTTAACTTATCTTTTTCTATTCTATTAATATTCATTATCTGATTTATGAATTTTATTTAAGTGTTTTCAAATTTATCATTTTGGGTTTCATATTTTCAAAATTTTTTACTTTTAGGTCGGAATCGTAGGCAGAACGGGAGCAGGAAAGTCGTCACTGATTCAAGCACTGTTCAGAATGTCGATGATCGATGGATCGATCATTATCGATGGTATCGACTCAAAAAGGTTGACTCTCGAATTTCTTCGCTCGCGCATCTCGATCATTCCACAAGATCCTGTGCTTTTTTCGGGCACAATGCGACGTAACCTGGACCCCTTTGAAGAGTATCCAGATCATGCACTATGGAGTGCTCTGGAGGAGGTTTGTAAACATAATTTTTTTTAATTTATTTATTGTCACAAATTTACAACGAATGTGAAGGCGCAACTGACTTAAGTCCAAAACTACTCCCTTCACAAATTTTGAATATTTTACAATATCATTTTCCAAAACATTGAGGTTAGCACAGACTAAAAAAAGATAATAAAAGATGTCCTATTCAATCAAAACGGGATACTGGCTGGTGAAATAAAGTTCAGTCAATATAAATATGAGTATCTCATATTTTTGACTCGGTGCATCGGATTCCTGTTATTTGATGAGAATGAAAATTGAGTCAATCACAGATTTTTCTCAGGCCTCCCTATCGGACTCCCGTCGACTCACAGATCAGGAGTTGACTTCAGTCACTCAACAGAGTCCACTCACTCAACTTTATTCACACCACCCATTATCTAGAATTAACTTTTTGTACTTTCTCTTTTTGTATCTTCTTCCTTTTCTTCATCTTATTTTTCTTCTCTTTTTTCTATACCATCTTCTCCGCCTTTTCCATTTCTTTTTCTGCTTGTCCTTACTTCTCATTCTTCTTTTTCTACTTCTCCTTATCGTTTCTTCCTCTTTTCCTTTTTCTGCTATCTTTTACTAGTCCTTCTTCTCTTTCTGCTTCTCCTTACTTCTCCCCTTCTGGTTCTTCCTCTCCTTTTTCGCGTTCTCCCTCTTCTTTTTCTCTTTTCTGTGCCTTTTCCTTCTTCTTTTTCTCCTTATTATTCTTTTTCTTGTGCTTCTCCTTTACTTCTTCGTTTGTCCACCTTCTTTTAAATCTTTTCCTTTCTTCTCCTTTTTCACATCCTTCCTCTCCTTCCTCTTTTCTTTTTTGTACCTTCTTCTTTTTTCCTTTTTCTTATCCAATCTTCTTTGCCTTCTCATTCTCTTTTTCTTTCTATCTCTTTCTTGTCCTACTTCTTTTTCTGTTTCTTCTTTTCTCCTCCAACTTCTTGCTATTCTTCTCCTTCTCTTCTTTCTTCTCAGTCTTCTTTTTCTACTCTCGTTTCTTTTCTCTTACTCCTCCTCCTCCTTCTGAGATGTTCACCTAGTTCATTTATTTTTCACATGTGGCACTGGCCGCTTTAGCAGCGGTCCACAGGTGTGCCTTGTGTGCTGGAATGTATATTCTCAAAAATTATTTTAGTAAATGATATAATTTTTGTATTTTTATTCAGTTTCTATATAGCTTAACTTATATTAAATTTTTTTCTTTCGACTACTAATAGTTGCAAGACATTGAAATGTTCTTTTTTAGTAAATTTATTTATTTGAGAATAAACTATCTATAAACAGAATTTATTAATTTCGAAATCCTTCAAGTGCTATTAGTTTATACTGAAGACTTCCGCAATGGCAGATATTGACAACAGTATTGAATAGCTAATGGAAATCGATGAATGCTACTGTACAAAAATATCAGTCACCACCGGGAATCGAATTCCGCCATTGCGGAAGTCTTCAGTATAAACTAATAGCACTTGAAGGAATTCGAAATTAATAAATTCTGTTGATGTATATTTGTCAGTTTGTTCAATTGTCAGTCACTTCAATCTAACTTGTGAAACTATCTATCTTTCTATATAATATACAGGGTGTTTCAGGAGGAAAGGTTCAAACTTCGGCAACTGATTCTAGATCTTGTTGTTGGACTTATTTACATAAGATTTTGTAGAATTAAATTCTCTACAAGTTTTGTATTCAAATTTTATGCATTAATTATTCATTTAACAAAGTTATTGTTCTTCAAAGCTGAGAAAACGTGTTTTTAGGCACAGAATTTTCTGTTTTACTTCATAATATCATAAAAACTATTGAAGATAGAGTTCTGGAACCTATTTTATTCGTTTTTTCAGATCAAAAACCATAAGAAATAACTGTATTTGGTCCTCAATTTACCTTCCCAGAATTTCAGTATGACTTTCTTTTACCGAGGGTACTGTATTCTGGGCGAAATATTTCATTCTGTTTAACTCCCTAACAAAGCGTTTCCGGTCATATGTTTATTTTGAATTTTTTTATTAATTTTAGATCTAGAATCAGTTGCCGAAGTTTGAACCTTTCCTCCTGAAACACCCTGTTACGTTTGAAAGTAAAGATTAATATTTCTGGACTTTCACATTTAAAATTAGTAAATTCAAATCGTCAATAAATCTGGTTCAATGTAGTAAAACTGCAATAATTATATATGGACGTTCATACGTTAAGATTAATATTTCTGGACTTCCACACTTGAAATTGGAAAATTCAAATCGTCAATAAATCAGGTTCAATGTAGTAACACTGCAATAACTATATATGGACGTTTTTCCATTAAGATTAATATTTCTGGACTTCCACACTTGAAATTGGAAAATTCAAATCGTCAATAAATGTGGCTCAATGTAGTAACACTGCAATAACTATATATGGACGTTTTTCCATTAAGATTAATATTTCTGGACTTCCACACTTAAAATGGGAAAATTCAAATCGTCAATAAATCTGGTTCAATGTAGTAACACTGCAATAACTATATATGGACGTTTTTCCATTAAGATTAATATTTCTGGACTTCCACACTTGAAATTGGAAAATTCAAATCGTCAATAAATGTGGCTCAATGTAGTACGGTAACACTGCAATTGCATTGTCCTACTAGGTGGAACTCAATGACAGTCTCAAAAAGGAATACGGCCTTCAAACAGCTGTGCGGGATGGAGGCTCCAACTTCAGTCTGGGTCAGAGGCAGTTGGTCTGCTTGGCAAGAGCGATTATCAGAAACAACCGTATCCTAGTTATGGATGAAGCGACCGCCAATGTCGATCCTCAAACTGACAACCTCATTCAGAAAACAATTAGGAAAAAATTCCAAAATTGCACCGTACTCACTATAGCGCACAGGCTGAACACAATCATGGACTCTGATAAGGTGCTTGTTATGGACGCTGGACGTACAGTGGAGTTTGGTCACCCTCACGAGCTGCTACAAAACGAGAACGGGTATTTCTGTAGGCTGGTCCAGGAAACTGGGCCCAAAATGGCTAAGAACCTTGCAGAAATAGCTAGGAACTCGTATAGTACCAATTTATGATACTTAGGAGTATCAATAAATTATAAAGGTTGTTAAGAACCTCGCAGAAATTGCTGGGAACTCCTAAAGAACTCCAATTTATGATACTTTGGGAGTATATTCTACAAATTATAAAGTTTGTTAAGAACCTCGCAGAAATTGCTGGGAACTCCTATAGTACTAATTTATGATGCTTTGGGAGTATATTCTACAAATTATAAAGTTTGTTAAGAACCTCGCAGAAATTGCTGGGAACTATAGTTTCAATTTATGTTACGTGAGAATAGATGAGTATATTTTAGGATTCTTGTACACATAACATATAATGTTAGTCTCGCAGAAATTGCTAGGAGCTCTTATAGTGCCAATTTATAATAGATTGCGTTTATTTTATGATTTATCATACACATTAAATATATTTTCAGCCAAAAATGGCACTCGTATAGTGCCAATAAATTCTATTTCAGAATAGATTAGGTTATTTTAGGATTTATTGTACACGTAAAAATAATATTTTTACCCTCAGAAATGGCTAGGAGATCGTATATTTCGAATTTATGATACTTAAGAAAGATTGAATGTATTTTACGATTTAATGTTTGCATAAAATGCATATTTTTAGTTGAAATTGGCTAAAACCGTCGCATAAATTGCTAGTAGCTCGTACAGTACCAATTTATGAATTTTTCAATTCAATTTCAAGATTTCATTCACGTATCATACATATCAACAGACACTTCAAAAAAATAAAAATGAATAGTAGAACCCGCATAGACTATATCGTCTATGAGCGGGAGCAGTTCTTGAAGTACTTTTTGTGTAACTAGGTGATACGTATCTGTACATACAACACATACATGTTATTGAACATTGATTATAAGAAAATTCATAACTATAACTAAAGTGAGTCACTAGCCTGAATGCTCAAACCACAGATCTCGACCATTTTACTAACTATTTATCACTCCCCAGAACATCCGGCATCGCATTGCTTCTTTAAGGAGAGAAGAAATTCCATTTAAAAAACAAAAAACAAAGATTGAGTTTGGATCAATTTTAGGATTTTTCATAAACAACACATATTTTGAGTCAAAGAACCTAACAGAAACTCAGATAGTGTCAATAAATGTATGATACTTGAGAATACATTTGGTTTATTTTAGGGTTATCGGTCATAAAATATATGTTTAGTCAAATTTGATCGATTTCCCAGAAATTCCTATAACTTGAGTACGTACAGTACTTACGTTCAACTTTGAGGTTGGAAATCTTGATGAGCTACTGCAGAACAGAAATGGCAAATTTTATAAGGTAGTCCACGAAACTGGGCCCCAAATGTCGAAGAACTTCATCATTGCATTTATACATCATTGTGTACTTATCTGTATTTATATTAATTACCTGCGGTATGTACTTTATTCAGTACTTACATTCTATTTCTCATTAATCTCATGTGATTTTTGTGAATTCTTTTGACACATCACAATTTTTGTCAGAAAATTTTTAAATATTATAAATAGTACTTTTATGAATATTATATTTCTCCTAATTCATGGAAATACAGGGAAAATAATTCGGTAATTATTATAATTATTAATCAAGGATTGATCTTAATTTAAGAAATTCTGTATTCAAATTTAATCTTGCTTAACGGTTTATTTTACGTAACTATAGTTTATTCAATTTTATCATAATTGCAAAATCAAAACTTTAGCTTTATATTTCAAGTTTTATTATAACTATTAATCAATAATTGATCATAATTTATGAAATTCTGTATTCAAATATTAACTTACTTAATGGTTTATTTTACTTAACTATAGTTTATTCAATTTCATCATAATTGCAAAATCAAAACTTTAGCTTTATATTTCAAGTTTTATTATAACTATTAATCAATAATTGATCATAATTTATGAAATTCTTTATTTAAATGTAGGTTTATTTGACGTAACTACAGTTTATTTAATTTGATTAAAAATGCCAAATCAAAACTTTAGCTGATATAAACGTATTTTCATCTCATGCTTTAATTAAATAGGTAAGCTTAAAATTTACGTTAAACTACTACTTCTTAATACAATCTATTGATCAAACCCCAATGTTTCAACTATATTGTATTTCTTAATATTTCAAGTTTTATTTAATATTATTTTTGGGACCAATGCTTAAGTGTTTCAGCTTTATCAAATCTCTCTATACAGTAAGCTCCATACTCTGGATTATTATTTTAGTGTTTCAGCTTTATCAAAAACAGTACGAAATGAAAGTAGATGAAGGAAGAATACCTGACTGTTTAAATGTTTAATATATTTAAAATTTTTGTATATTTTCTATTCATGCATTTCACTTTCTTGGTAAGATACCAACTATTCAGTGCATTTCGAATGCATTATTATTTCTACTATTCTATGGCCAAATTGACAAAGAGTATCAAAGTTGTTCAATGTATGCATTTATTATTCAGGAATAGATTTTGAAAACTAAGTTTTAAAAAAAGGTAATGTTTCTAATTTACTATTATCACAGATAGTGGGCCAAGGTTTTAATTAGGTTATAATGATGTATTCAGCCTACTGAAATACTAAGCTACTATTTTTGCTCAATTTTGATGGCATCAAAACACAAATTCTACCTCATTTTTTTAGTTCACATATTTTCTTATAGCCTACATATTCTTTCACATCATATTGTCATAAAATTAATGTCATTTATGGAAAAATTATGCTATTTTTCAAACTTTGCACAGACAACCGGAACAGCTAAAGTGCCCGAGAAAGTTCTTCCTACACGGAGTCGGGGAAGCGAGCTTCCACCACTACAGATGCTCTGTATCGTAGTCACGTGGATGGGAGAAAGAGTAAAGTCCGACCTGCGCACAGCTGAATGCGCAATGTCACTTTCTCTGTCATCCTTGTGGTGAACAGAACGACTCTCAGCTAATAAAGCCAGCCTGTTAGCAAGACATGTTGGTGGCGAGCGCTGAGAATAAGAGAGAGAGAGAGTCCAGCGTAGGGGAGTAAATGCTGCTATGTGTGGGAGTGAGTTGTAAGGGATAGAGCATCGGACCTCTCTCTCTGTCATCTTGGGCTGTGATGGAAGTATTTTCTCGGGACTTTAGTATGTATATTTATGTTGTTCGTGTACATTATCTATTTCGGTCATTTTCCCTATCTTTACTGCTTCTTATCATAGAATTACCTTTTAAGTATTTAAATTTTACTGAATATTTTCGTAGAAACATTTTAAAATCAAAGAAATCTCTATAAACAGAATTTATTAATTTCGAATTCCGTTTATCGTAATTTCGAATAAATTCTGTTTATGTATATTTGTCAGTTTATTCAATTGTCAGTCACTTCAAACCAACTTCAAAGAAATCTCTTTTGTGATTCTATGTTCACCTTTTTTCATCTGAAATTATTTTAGGCGGTACGTAGTTTTAATAATGATACCTTACTTTGCTGTACAATTCAATAGGTATTTACCTTATTTTAAGGTATACAAACATACTTTTCACCTTATACTTGAAGTATTTCACTTCTAACATATCTTAGTAAAATCGGGTGACTTTGGACAACTTTGAACTTCAATATCTCACACATTTCTTGAGCTAAGAGATTGGAAATAGGCTTAAAAGTTTAGTCTTGATTCATATATTAAATTTACCTAATATCAAATTCTCAAACAAATTATAAGTATATATTTTTAAAAAAAAACCTCTTGTCCAAAGTCAGCCGCAAAGTTGGGTGACTTTGGACACACATGTTTTTGTTATGTATTTTCAAAGTTAACTGCCTTGAGGGTGACATTGGACACTAATATTGTTTTTAAAAAATATCTAAAAACATATAGAAAGTTTAAAAAAATAATTTTGATACTTAAAAAAATCAGAAAAATTTATTTTGATATTTACATGATTTATATTGTACAATTTTATTGTAATTGTACTTAATTATAATTCATATGGGAAGCAATACCTTCCTCGTCGTTGAAACAAAGGTTTTATTATATTTACTATTTGTTTAATCGACACAAGAGAAATGTCCTCTTCATTTGGAAATATATATATATTGGAAGCTTTTGTTGAGCGCCTAAGAAATGAACATTTCATGGCACTTGGGGTGCATTTCTCAACTACTTGGCAAATGAATTTCTTCTTTGTACAACGTGATTTGGTGGCTTCATAGTCCAATTCAACAATCAAGAAGTCTTTGTTTTGAATATTATTGAACACAATTTCATTTGTTTCTTCATTAACACTTTTATTGTCAGTATCAGTGGCAATTTGAGTAGAAGTTGGTGGGGGAGTTGCAGGAGAATCTGCATTGCTGCTATCATCAGATTCTTCTTCTAGTGGTGCAGTTTTCTTAGATGTTTTTTCCTCTTGATTGAACTGGAACCTGGGCGAGAACTTGATCCTGCTTCTTCATCTGCATTGATACCAGTACTGGTGATGCTTCTTCCTGCAGGCACATTGAGTTTGGACTTTTTTTGCCTCTGAACTGTGGTTTCTTTCTCATGGAGTTGCTGTAAAAATGTCTCAAATGACACATTCATTTGACTTGTGCATCCAATAACCTCTCTATTTGTTTGAGGAATATGTCTCAGAACCTTGTCCTTGTTCAAAGGAATTATTCCTGTTGCTTCAAATCCTGCAATCAGGTTCTTTTTTCCTCTGTCATCTTCATGCATTTTTTCAAGACATTCTTTCAACAATCTTGGAAAGGTGTCTTTAGGAATTGCACCCCTGTGTTTCAATTTCCAAGCACTCAATACCTCTCTCCATTTGGCTTTCAAACTCCTGAAACATGCTACATCTAATGGCTGAGTGATGTGTGTGCTGTTAGGGGGTAAGAGGCAAAATCTAATGTTATTTTGGACACAAGATTCAATCACAGCAGGTGATAAATGGCTTGCCAGATTATTCCCTAGGAGGACTTTAGGCATATCCTTGGGCAGTTTCTGGAAGTAAGGCATGAGAATACTGAAATACCAGTCTTCAAAAATTTCCATGGTAAACCAGCCTGATTTTGTTCGGTTGTAGCGTGCGCCTTTTGGTCCCATTAAAGTCCATGTGTCATAGAGATGCTCTGCTCTATAAACTATGTAGGGAGGAAGCCATGTCCCATCTGCAGAACCTGCAAACATTACTGAAAATGATTGTTTTGATGCATCTAAGACTCGATTAGGGTGCTTCATTCCTCTTCTACAAAGAATCTTTTTTGATCTGGGATCGTCTGTCAGGTTGCTTTCATCATAGTTGACAATTGCTCTGGGTTCAACATCCTGCAAAGACTCTGCCAGTTCTGCAAAGTATTCTGTTACTGTTTCATAGCTAATAGCTGCCCTATTTCTTTTTATATTCTGACACCATCTTGCAGAAATGATTTTTTTTTGCCGCTTCAAAAAGCCTATGGCCCAATCCTTTCCTGGCAGATTTTGTTTGAAGGCTTTAATAACCTTATCAGTGGAGTCTAAATAGGATTTCACCAATAGCTTAACATCTAATATATTTAGTGGGAATCCCCATTTACTTGCTAGAAGTATGTTCTCTGCAAGTTTAGCTTCTTCTTCTGTGCTCAACATGCACTGTCCTCCTATTGAGCCTATATGTTTACCTTTACTCTTGTTGTCGATTGTAGATTTAGGAATTCCATATTTTTCTTGTAGATATCGCAAAGATTTGCCTAGTTTTCTCTCGTTGACGGCCATTGCTAAATTTTCTTCATTGAAATCTGCATATTTCCGTGCTCCTACTTTCCTCTTGTATCTCCCCATTGTCAGTTGTTGACAGCAATCTGGAACAATCCAATACCAGTACCTATTACAATTTCATATTGAAATCTCATTTTATATGTACCACACCTCATTTTATATTAAATTATGTGATTGAGTACAGTAAGTACACTACCATACCATGAAAATAATTTGATGATGATGTGAGTCCAATTCAAAATACTAATTAAAATCCAATTGTGGATGAGTCAAAGATTCAATTAATAATTAATTCAATTGATAATTGATCTCATATTTTATTATAAATGTAGTATAATATAATTGGAAATAGTCTGATAGATCAAATCTAAACATTGTTCTGTAAGTCTACCTACTCTACGGTTCTATTGTTCTAGAACTTTGAAACAGTACACATTTAAGAAGATATAAGCTGCAGATGAGTGCCAAATTGGTGTAATAACCTTTAAATATATGCATACATTTTGTATAGCATGCAATTTGAAAAGAATATGCTGTAATTATGCCACATATCTGTGTTATATGTCTTTTAAAATGCACCATAACTAACATTTTGCCTAGGTAAGACAGTTAAGGGCGACTTTGGACAGTGTCCAAAGTCGCCCGAAAAATGTATATATTTTTTAAAAGTTGCATAAAAAATCTCTGGTAAGAGATATAAGAATTATTATTTATTCTATCTCTTCATAATTTACAAAGTAATAACATATTTAAAAACTATGAATTTAATATTAATATTCTTACCTCAGTATAGAAAGTTTTGAACACTAGATTTTTATCGTAAAACAGCACCACACTTTGAGGTTATAAAATTCAACTTAACTGCCAACTTTCAGAGCTCAAAACACAACCAGTTGAATCTGTAGATGCCACTGAGTTGAATAGAGGTATCACACATAGTTTGTTGTCAACAGCAGTAGTGCCACCATACAAAACAATATTATCCTACATTTTGTCCAAAGTCACCCAACTGTCCAAAGTAACCCGACTTTAGGTACTTACTTTATGGTAGACATACACTATACTAAGAATTTAAATACTTAATTTTTACAATGAACTATTGTGATGAACTGCCTTGACTGTTAAACAATTTTACATGAATGCATTATTATAAGTGATGATTATTATGTAGTTTTTTTTTATTTATACATTTTAACCCAAATAACCCGCATTGAATATTAATTATGCTTTAGGTAATATTTTCAGGTCATTATGAGGTTAATTGATAAGGTTGGACCCGAGATATAATTTGATAATTTTCAAGGATACAGATGAACTTACCGGTCGAGAGTCAGAGTAGAATCACAGACTTCAAACATTGAGTAATCAGTCTGTGAAGGACTCAGGTAATGGTTGTGAGGTAAGTGTGCTCTTTTATAATTCATATGAAGTAGTAGAGTGCTTGCCTCGCTCCAATTTGCGCCAGTAATCGCTGATTGTAGTGCTTTATCATAGACTTTGATGAAACTGTGAAAGGTCTATGGTTAGTGGTTGAAATGCCTGATTCCATATATTCCATAGAATCGATGTAATCTTTTGAGTATATAGTACGGTATTTAGCGATAATGTAAAATATAGATGTTGTCACAACCACTGAAATAATTAAATTCTTGAATTTCTTGATCCATAACGATCTGCGTTGTTAATATTAACTTTTAAAATACGAGATACTATAGTTTCGTCTGTCACGTGGTTTTCAATCTCTATCAAACCCCTTATAGTATCGCGTATTTTAATATTTCTTTTTAAGATGAAGCCTTCCTAGTTCTGAGACCTGTGCGTGGATAATAAATTGGATGATGGCGAATGATGAGTTGGACCTACAGTTTTAGGTGGGTTCCAAACCATCGAGAAGTAATTTTACAGCAGAAAACAGTATTTCTTGTTGGAGAATCAATCGGTCACCCTTACAAAGATGGCCCAGAGTTTGTAGCTTATCTAATCTGGTTGAACAGATACCTGCTACGGCTCACGGCTATCACTTACCTTAAACTTCCCACTCATTCAGTAGCCGAATAATCATAAAACAGTATTTCTTGTTGGCGAATCAATCGGTCACCCTTACAAAGAGGGCCCAGGAGTTCGTAGCTGACTGACTGACCTGATACGGCTCGCGGCTATCTCTTTTTTTTGTGGTTGAGACATAATTTTAGTGGTTTTGACAAAATCTGTATTTTTCATTACCTTTCTATATAACAGTTGGAAAAATTTTCAATTCTTTTTTTATCGCTTTGTCTCTAGGTAAAATAAATTTCCATTACATTTAAAATAAATTTTATTCAATTAAAAAATGTATAAATAAAAAGAATTGCTCATGTTTGAAGTCTTCTCGTTCAGGATATGAGTATCTTCCCATTAGTTTTATTTGCTTCTCCATTTTTGTGTTTTAGCTGCATTTCCTTTTTCCATTACTCGTTTTTTCATTTCCATCTGTTACTTTTCTTTCTCAATTTTGTTTTACTTTGTATTTTGTAATTGAATCAATACTATTTCGTAGGTAAGAATTGCTCCAGCTATCTGAAATTAGAGAAGGACATACTCTATCACCTTTAACTTACTTTACTTGAAATCTGAACAAATTTAATACATTATCGGTTTTAATAATTGTTCAAGTATTTCGTCAAGGAAAACATCACAGATTTAAAACTGTAATACTAAGAATCTTCAATATATTTGAATTTACTAGGGCTGCTTCACAGTGGAGCATTCACAATCACCAATACTCGAGGAAAATAGGAAGATCACCATCGAAAAATCAAACAAGCTTTTTTTTGTAGATTACGTCTAGGAGACTCCAGTTAAGGAGTATAAGACAAGTCAGATCAACAATGCTCATACCATAATTACTATATCAATTAGTTGGGGTGAGGCTTAATTTTGATGTGAAAGGAACTCTTATAAAACGCTTTATCAACTAAATATTATTGTTTTATAAATATTTGTATATTTTTTTCAAGACTAAAAACTGCGGTAGCTTTTTGTAGTTTCCTACCAATATAACAAGGTTTTTGTTTGAATAAGCTACTATTGTGACTCACCAAGTGATAATCTCCTCGGCTTCTTGTATTATAATCGTATACGTCAAGATTTCGGTTAATATCGCTCTTTTTTACATATAAATTAGCTTCTTACACATATAAGCAAGGTACAGTTGAGAGTCTCTTGAACAACGGCCTACATGAATCTAATTTATTTACTCTTTCTATACACCTAAACGCTTTCTTTTGGATCTTAAACACCCTATAAAGGTTTTGTTTTGATGAATTATCCCACACTAAGATAGCATACCTGTGACAGTAAGACCCTTTAACTTACCTTATTAACTTTTTGTCATTGAATCTAGCAAGCTGTCGAAGGAAAAATACCCCAGATGAAATTTTACAACTTACCATGATTTGTGTGATCATTTCGCATTGTTGGAATGCTTTCTCTTCGTTATTCTTCGAATAAGTAAGTTTTGAATTCACCAGTGAAGTTTATTTTCAATAATTATTTATATTTACACTAATAATATTGAAAAAGAATTATTTTCTTGAACTTGTTATTTTTAAGAGAGAATTAGCATTGTAAGAACTGACTTCAAAATTAGTTTGGAAGGTTTTTTAGTAGGCTGTGTGTTTCTATTGTATTTTGTAGACTTCAGGTAAATATCTTGCATTTAGTATTGATAGTCTGTCAGCTCATTCTTGGCAGTGCACAGAAACAAGTTTTGTTTTTGTTAGTTTTGTTTTGTTATTCTATGTCTTAATTGCAATGAATACTTACTCCTAATAGAAAATTCCTTGTTATAGAGAACATGTTAAGGCCGGTGAGAGTAACATGGTCTGATGTGACCTCCTGTAGAAACCTTTGAACCTGGAAATTTGTCAAGATTTTTAGTTTTATGAGATGGCATCGTACTTGAATGGACATAACAATCATTGAACAGCACAAAAACTCCACAAATTTTCAATTAGAAGAACAGATTTTTGAATGGAAACAGCAAGTAAATTTTATACAAAAACTTGATTATTAAGAGTAGGAATGGACCTAATCATCTGGTTCAAAAGTTAATGCCCGTAATAAGTTATTAACGTTCCTTTGGTGTCTCTTGAATCTATAAATTCCTATATACAGTAAATAGGTACTTTACATTTCAAGAGCCCCTCAAGTCAAGAGAAACTATGAAGGAACGTTCATAAATACAACCCTAAGAAATTTAACTGCTAGAAAAATGAACTTTCGATGTAGAAAGACTTCAAAGATTCATGTCATTTAATTGATTTGAAGAATCATACATACTTACTTACGAAGCGCTACAGCCCTGCGTGGACCTTGGCCTCCTCGACAATTCGCCTCCAATCATCTCTCTGACATGCCTGCCTCTTCCAATTCCTCTTTCCTAAGCATGTCAAGTCCTTTTCCACATCCTGCAGCCAGCGTGTTCTAGGGCGGCCTCTTCTCCTTGTTCCTTCCATTCTTCCAACAAGCATCTGCCTCTGCATTCTGTTCTCCTCCATTCTCTGTACATGACCTAGCCAGCTGATTCTTCTAGACTTAATATACCGTACCATATTATATCCCTTCCTTGTAAAATGGTGTTGATTTCAGCATTGGCTCTTATTCGCCATTCTCCCTCCTCACATATTGGGCCATAAATTCTTCTCAAAACTTTTCTCTCAAAAATCCTTAATGCATTTGTGTTTTGAGAGCTAAGAACCCAAGCTTCACAACCATATGTTACAACCGGTCTTATCAAAGTTTGGTATATTTTCATTTTTGTACATCTTGATATTAGTCTAGATTTTATTAAGTTTCTGTTTGCAAAGTAGGCTCTGTTACCTTGGTCAATTCTTCTTCTTATCTCATTAGTGAGATTGTTATCAACATTGAGTTCAGTACCAAGGTAAATAAACTTCGCAACACTTTCAAATTTGTATTCACCGACTTCAAGATCCTCATTCGTTCTCCTTGCCAGAGATGAAGTCACTTTCATATATTTTGTTTTGTTTTTGTTTATTCCAAGGCCTATCTCTAGACCTTCCTTTTCCAGTGTGAGAAACATCTCTTTCATAGATATTGCATTGCGAGCCACCAATACTATGTTGTCAGCATAGGCTAGTCCTTGTCTAGATTTGAATATTATATTCCCTGTAAGATTCAACTTTTCAACTACTTTGTGCAGAGCTAGGTTGAAAAGTAGTGCTGAAAGCGCATCTCCTTGTCTCACTCCTTGCTGTATTTGAAATGCTCTGCTCATTTTTCCTCCAATCAGCACTTTGGCATTATTGCTTGTTAGTACCATAGATGTCAGTCTTACAATTTTTCTAGGGAATCCGAAGCTTTCCAGTGCTTCTAAAAGATTTTTAACTATTACAGAGTCGAAAGCCTGCTTGTAATATATGAATAGCATGTGTAAATCTACATTGAATTCTGTGCATTTTTCCATCAACTGTCGTACTGTGAAAATTTGGTCAGTTGTTCCTCTTCCTGGCCTGAAGCCACATTGATATTCACCAATTATTCTCTCAGACAGTGAGCTCATTCTTTTCAATAGAATCGAAGATAATATCTTATATGCAACATTCAACAGTGTTATCCCTCGATAGTTGTTGCACACTAGCTTCTCTCCTTTCTTATAAATTGGACAGATAAGTCCCATGCTCCACTCCTTGGGTAACTCCTTTTTTTTTTTTTGTAGATTACGTCTTGGAGACTCCAGTTAAGGAGTATAAGACAAGTCAGATCAACAATATTATACACTAGACACCATAATTACTTCACTATTAGTTGAGGTGAGGCTTAATTTTGATGTGAAAGGAACTCTTGTACACTATAAAAAGCTTTATCAACTAAATATTTCTTCAATTGTTTTTTACATATTTCTATATTTTCAAGACTCTTCAAAAACTGCGGTAGCTTGTTGTAGAATTTCCTACCAATATAACTAGGTTTTTGTTTGAATAAGCTACTATTGTGACTCACCAAGTGATAATCTCCTCGGCTTCTTGTATTATAATCATGTACATCAAGATTTTGGTTAATATCATTCGTTTTTACATATAAAGTAGCTTCATACACATATAAGCAGGGTACAGTTAGGAGACCAAGTCTCTTGAACAACGGCCTACACGAATCTAATCTATTTACTCTTTCTATACACCTAACCGCTTTCTTTTGGATCTTAAACACCCTATCAAGATTTTGTTTTGATGAATTACCCCATACTAAGATAGCATACCTAATATGTGACAGTAAGAGCCCATGGTAAGCTGTAAAAAGTAACTTTTTGTCATTCAATCTAGCGAGCTGTCGCAGGACAAATACCCCAGATGAAATTTTACTACATATTTTCTCAATGTATGGAGTCCAGGTCAATCGTCTATCCAACATAACTCCTAGAAATGCAATTTTTTCTTCCTGGTCTAATTGATTATCGTTTACAAACACGTTTATAGCCCTATCTTCATTTAAATTATGTTTGTTTTTGAATTGAAGGTATTGGCATTTTTTACTATTTATAGTTAATTTCAACTGATTTAAAAATTGGACAATGGACTGCACACCTATATGGGCACTTATTTCTAAATTATCTAGAATGGAATTGCTGAAAATGAGTGATGTATCATCAGCAAATACTTTGCTTCTTCACTTCAGCTTCTTGAAGGTGCAGAAGTAACCTATTTAGAACTACTCTTTCAAAAATTTTACTTATTACATTTAAAATACTAATGGGCCTATAGTTTTCTACCTTTTCTCTATCACCACTTTTGAAGATTGGCAAGATCTTCCCCCTCTTTTAAGTTATCTGGAAAAACACCTTGTTCTAATGAATGATTGATCAGATGAATCAAAGGGTCTAACAATTGATCTTTACATTCTTTCAGAATTTTACTGGATACCCCATCCATTCCTACAGTTTTTTTATTATTTAAACTATCAATGATATTTGACAACTCGTCTTGGCATACTGGGTGGAATTTTAATTCGTTTTGAATCCCCTCAGTATTCCTCATGTTTGCATCACTAATACCTGTATTAAGAGATTTTTGAAGATCCTTAGTAACCAGTTGATAATATCTGTTAAAGAAATTACAAATGTCTACACTATCATCAATATATTTGTTATTTTCGTTAATTATTCTGGGGACACTAGTATAAGCATCTACATGAGCTACTTGCCTATTTTTGTTTATTACATCCCACACTGCTGTGTTAAAGTACACACTATTATTCAAAATTTCAGCTGTTTTCTTACATTTCGCTCTTTTCACTTCTCTTGTATAATTTTTCTTTAGAGCTTTGTAATTATTTTCACTTAACATATTTCTAGATAGTTTGAATTCATCATATGCATCTTTAACCCTATTTCTTTCTGCAAGGATATCATCAGTTATCCACTCTTCAATCTTGTCTAATTTGTTCTTTACAGGGACTTTTTTAACTGGACAACTCATAGTAATATGAAACCTTAAAATATTAATGAAACTATCATATTTGTCATTTAAACTATTGCTATTGTAAACCCTACTCCAGTTTTCTTGTAGCAGATTCTGCTTCAAACAATCGATATTCCCCTGTTCACATTGTTGAATTTCTTTCATTACTCTACTCTTTTTAATTGATTTATGACCTTGCAACCCCACCTCTAAGATTTGATAGTCATGATCAGATAGTTCTGAGCCGCCTAATCTTGTTTTAGAGTAATCTATATTAGTAAGGATGTTATCAATTATTGTTTGTGATGTTCTTGTGACTCTGGTATATTCATGAACTTTTATTTCCAAGTTATTTATGCATATAATATCCTTTAAATCTTCTGTCATTTTATTCTGTGTTGCAAAGTCTGTATTGAAATCTCCCGCTACAATAACGTTTGTAAAACGAGTAGTAGTAATCTCTAAAAGCCTATTGAATAGTTCACAAAAATTGTTCCATTCCCCATTTGGTGACCGGTAAATACCTAACACCGCTACTTCGAAATTATTGTCGATTTTTACTCTCAAACCAGTAACTTCTAAATACATTTCCACAGCAAATTTCTCTACATATTCTAAATTAAATGTTTGCATATTCTTTTTCCTCCATATCATCAATATTAGTTGAAAAATCTTATCTATCACCTTATCTCCCCCATTTTTCCACATCTCTGCAGTTATGGAGTCTTCTCCAGGGAACTTGCAGCTCTTTTGTTTTTGCACTGCTTCAACTACTTCTTCTCTATTAGGAGCTTTAACCTCAATATCTGCTGTATGGTAACATGGGGTCCAAATCTCTTGTTCTCTACCATCATTTCCATTCAGCACATGTTGAAAATGCTCTGCCCACCTCTCCAACACCCTCGATTCTTCTGAAATCACTTCACCATCCTTATTTTTACACATATTGGTTCTTGGTTGGAATCCCTTACTCATGGCTTTCACAGTTTAATAAAATCTCCGTGTTTCATTCTGTGTGTGCAAATTCTCTATACCTTCAACTTGCTTTTTAAGGTACTCACGTTTTTTCTTTCTGATGAGATTTTTTGCTTTTCATCTACACTCCCTGTAGATTTCCACATTGCCTCTTGTGATTCTTTGCATTACAGACAGTCTCATTCTGTTTCTTTCCTCAACAGCTGCTTTGCATTCCTGGTCATACCATTCAGCATTCCTTTCTCTCTTTTTTCTTCCAATAGTTTTATCAGCAGCATCAATTATAGTGTCTCTTAGCTTTGCCCATACATTGTCCAGATTTTCTTCTTCTGGAGCCTCTTGCTCCCAGCAATCCAATTTCTCACTAATTGCCCTCTGGTAAGCAATCTTTGTTTGTGTCTGTTTCAAGGCATCCACATACCACTTTTGCTTTTTCTCCCCTCTAACATTTTCAATCATGGATATCCTCTCTAATATCTTTGCCACCACCATATAATGATCTGACACAATTGGGACCCCTTGCAGATCTAGCATCACTTATTGAGGTCGCATGTCTCTTTGATACCAGAACATGGTCAATTTGATTAACCATGTCAGAGCCAGGTACTTTCCAAGTTCCTTTGTGGATTCTTTTATGAGGGAATTTGGTGCTAGCAATTGAGAGATTCTGCTCCGCTGCTAGTTGAGCCAGGAATTCGCCATTCTCATTCGTTTTCTCATGTAAAGTATGCTGCCCTGCAATACCTTGTAGATGATCCTCTTTGCCTATCTGCGCATTGAAATCTCCCAATAATACTATCATGTCATGTCTTGGGATTTTATCACAAGCTTGGCCCAATTCATCATAGAAGTCGTCGCTCTTCACTTCTTCAGGTGCATCTTCTGTTGGGGCATAAGCAGATATGAATGATAAATTTCGGAAACGTCCTTTAAGTCTCATCTTGAAAATTCTGTCATCCACTGGCTCAAACGATAAAAGACTATTTATTAATTTTGCTCTAATGAGGCATGCTGTTCCACATTGTCCAGTTCTCACTTCAGGCCCACTATATAGCAAAGTGAACTCCTTTTTGTCTATCCGGCCGCTATCATTCCACCTCACCTCCTGTAATGCAACTAAATCAATGTTGAACCTAATAGCTTCATTTGCTATCTCCATCATTTTTCCTGGTTGCAACATTGTCCTTACATTCCAAGTAGCTGTTCTTAATACATGTTTCCATTTCCTTAATCTGATTTTGTGCTTAGTTCCAGTTTGATTTCCTAAATAGGCTGTCCCATTCCGAGGCTCATTTTGAGGATTCACAATAAGCTATTTTTTAGAGGGAAGGGTTATTAGCCCCTCGCCCAACCCCCAACCTGGAGGACCAGGTCATTTTTTCGGGTTTCCCTCCCTAGCCTTTGGTAAACCAATACCAAACTACAAGGCAGTAGTCAATTTTCTTTTAGGGTTTTGTTCCCTTAGCCTTTGAATATCCACTGATCTCCGTCTGCAAGGCAGCAGTTGTGTTTGCTGGTTTTGGTCCACCCCTGGTATTTCATTTCCCCGGTACCACCTATATCTAGGAGGCATTCCCCTATCCGCCACCTGGGGAGGCGACCGCTAGGAGACCAGCTCTAACTCCCACGGGAGAATCATACATACTGTTCTGAATTTACTTTTAAATAGTCTGTCAACTCATTCTTGGCAGTGTGCAGAAACACATTTTGTTTTGTTTATGCAGCACATGCAGTGTTCCAAGTAGCTGTACTCAGAACTAATCATTCTCTTCTATGACAAAGTATGTGAAAGAATCATATATGTGATAGCATAGAGTAGTATTCATTAGTAGAAAGCCAACATGCGCAAGGAAAATTTATACAACTGCCAAGAATGAGTTGACAAGCTATACATATTTTTATAGGAATCGTTTTATTGTTCATCATGGGTATAATAATTTGGATGTCACTCACCTCTATACAATAACTTTCGTATGGGCATTTAAAAAGTTCAGGAGTGACTTTTAAGCTTTCATCATGTACCGCTGCCGCTTGTATGACTACAGCTGTGGTGCGAGCAACGAGAAATAGAAACGAATACAAGTAGAATATGCTTGGAATGTAGTCTTGCTTTATTGAGCTGAAACATGGACATAAATTTTCATAAATGCATGATTCATTCTAGCATCAACTGTACAGGAATTGTTTGAGCATGCATTGTTAATATACTTGGAATTTTTCAAGTGAATCCAATGACTTGCAGTCAAATTTTTATTAAGAATAAGTAGTATTTTACTTACTCTGTAGGCCGAACGTTTCTCGAAAGCGTTCGGCCTACAGAGTAAGTAAAATACTACTTAATTAAAATTTGATGAAATTCTTTTTTCTTCTTCCTCTACTCCTTCAATCCTTTATTCTCCAGCATTAAATAAAGTGCCATCAACAGATAACAGCAAGTAAGTTACCGTAGCTGTTATATATAGAATTAGTACAATATAATTATGTGATTTAGTTTCAACTTACTGACAATACTAATCGTCTTCAAACAGCAGGAATTAAATCGAGCCAATACTATACCAATGACGAGTGCTAATTATCCCAATCAGTGGCATTGTAATTATGGTAACTATAGTGTAAAAAATTTGTAATATTGTATGTATATAATTATTGCTCATTTGAATTGTCTTATAACCCTTAACCGCCGAGTGTTCAAGACGTAATCTTCAAAAAAGTGCGGATTGACTGCGAGGAGAGGAGAAGAAGAAAGAGGAGAAGAAGAAGGAGAAAAAGAAGAAGAAAAAGGAGGAGAAGAAGAACATGGAAGAGGATAATAAGAAGAAGGAGAAGTGAAGAAAAAAGGAAGAACAAGAAGAAGTAGCAGGAGGAGGAGGAGAAGAAGAAGAAGAATAAGGGAAGAAAAAAGGAAGAAAAAGGAGGTGGAGAAGAAGGAGGAGGAGAAGAAGGAAGAGGATAAGAAGAAGAAGGAGAGGAAGGAGAAGAAGAAGATGGAAGAAGACAAAAAGTAGTAGTAGAAAGAGAAGATGGAGGAGGAGAAGGAGGCAATTGAATGTGGTTCACAAGTTTAATTTAATTGGCATCAATTAACAAAATTTCTTATAATTGGCACATGCAATCATTGTGATATGTTAAGTACTGTATTTCAAAATCGCTCACGATTTTAATGATAATTTTTCCTGTGAGAGAACATCTGGACCTGGATTTCCCCTTTATAATATAGAATTAGTTCTTAAACCATCTATATTTTGCAACAGTGAACATTTAAAAAAAGCTTCAAAGTTTTATCGTGCATAAAATAAATTATTCATGGTAAAAGCAATTATTTATAGACTTCAAATATGCATGTTTTGCATAGGTAATTTTCCTAGTTGCAAAGTTTGATTTCAATTTGTAATAGGCTACAGTAAATTCAAGTTTAATATCTATAATTATTTTAACTTTTCAAGTGAATTCAACGACTTGCAGTCAAATTTTTATTAAAAATAAGTAGTATATTTCACTTACTTTGTAGGCCAAACGCTTTCGAGTTGTTGAAACCCATCTTTAAGGCTGAAAAATTTGACTGCAAGTCGTTGAATTCACTTGAAAAGTTAATATTAACAACGCAGTTCGTCATGGAACAAGAAATCCAGGAATATAATTATTTGTTTAAAGGCTTCCTTTTTTAGAATAGAATATAATCAATTGAGCTCCTTAATCAATTGAAGTGATCTGGCATGATTCAAGGCTCATTTCACAAAGCCAGACTTGGGGTATGAAACACAAAAATACAATTTTAGGTAAATGAATTAATTTTAACTCGATAAATACTCACAAATTCTAACTTTTTATTGTAAATTTAACGCCTTGCAGTCAATTTTAATTGTGAACAAATAATATTTGTACTAACTTTTGGCCAAACGTTTTCGAGTCATGATGACTCATCTTCAAGGCATCCTAGATCGGTGATGTTGGTTTTTTCGTTAGAAGAATCGTCTTGAAGATGAGTCTCCATGACTCGAAAACGATTGGCCAAAAGTGAGTACCTACAGATATTATTTATTCACAATTAAAATTGACTGCAAGTCGCTAAATTTACAATAAAAAGTAAAAAAAACAACGCAGATCGTTATGGAATAAGAAATCCAAGAATCGTAAATATTTATACTTACTCAATCTCAGTGATGAGCTGGGCACATATGAAATATATGTTGTTGGCCACAGATATAGCTATAATTTTATTGATATGGTTGTCAACAGTCTTGACGAGATGAGTCATGTTAGCGTACATCTCTCTGTACTCTCTCCATTGGCTTTGTGTCAATACCTGTAAGCATGGAAAGTTGCTATAAAAGTTGTGTTTGCACAGAGGAGCATTCAATATTTGATGATAATTATCATCATTTATTGATCATCTATGTACATCACCACATTGCAGTAGAATTAAGAGGAACCAACAGGGCTACAAGCTCAACACTGCTTCCTTTTCTAAATCACCATGGCATAATGAAACACATGCTGTGAAATGGTGTATGATAGATAGGAGAAGCGTGAATACCGCCATTCCACAGCATATGTGTTTCATTTTGCGATGGTGATTATATTTATCACCGAGTATTGGATACCGGTACTCCATTGGACTAGGGAGAAGGCAAGAAAGAATATAGTCTATTCTTATTCTTCAGGGAAGAATATAATACAAGGAATATATTTACATTATTTACGTCCTTATTAGGTACATTATGAAAAAGCGAACACTTAAATACAGAATGTATTTTGTAGAGAATTATTGGCGATCACTGCATAAATATGAGACTACTTTAGTCTATAAAATTTTACGCCAATATTATATTCAAGGAAATATCTGGGCAGAAATATTTCAAATAATCGAAACAGAACTTTCAAAAATCACTAGATGGCTGGGAAATAATTTACTCTCATTAAATGCAGAAAAGCCCAAATTTTAGCGAATTTCTTCAAATTCAGCTATTACAGCAGGTCGTGATGTGCGACTTTCACCCGGGACCATGATGGAAATTTGTTTTGAAGCCCCCAGAGTACAAAAATCATAGTGGCACAAAATGTTATATATGTAGATATATATGTATATATCTATGTGTCTGATAGCACGATAACTTTTGAAGGAGATGTCCGATTTCCACCAAATTTGGTATACACTTTCCTCTTGTGAATAGCTTGGACAAGTTCGTTAGCCAGGAAAATCCAAAAAGGTTAACCCCCTTTTCGGGGGTATTTTCCCGCCAAAATTAGGGGTTTTCAAGAAAAAAAGGGTTGTATTTGAAAATTTTAGTTCTATTGTTAGACTTTAAGATAGAGCTCATGGAGTCAAAAATTTTAAGGTATTGCACTGCCTTCTAGCTCAACAAATTTTCAAGATATCAAGAAAAAACCATTGTTGTCAAAAGCTGTATCTTGCCCTATGGAGTTAGTTATTTGGTGCTAAGTAAATTAAAGTAAATTCGTATGGCTTTTCATGGTGGGGAGACCCTTACGGGTAGTTCCACCTCGCCGCTTTTTTAACGACTGCTTTTTTTTTATATGCAACCGGGACCGACGGCTTAACGTGTCCTCCGAAACACGGGAGTGGCTCGAGAAAAATATCTTGTACTCAACTGGGATCGAACCCAGGACCTTTGGCTTATCAGACCAGCGATAAGCCAACTCGGCTACGCCGACTCCATAAATTTGGTGCTAAAAAAGTGTTTCAGGAAAAAACTTTAATCTTTTTTTTTTCTTGACTGTTCCTTATGGTTTTTGAGGCGCTGAATCCGAATTTCAACTCATCCACCTCGAAAAACCAGTGCGTTTTGAGAAAAGCAGCCATTTTCAAAATGGCGTCGAAATTTTTTTAATTTGTCAATTTCTGTGCAATATGTTATTATTATGCCATAGGTTATATGGGTTATAGGTTGCCATATATGGCAACCATGAATTTTGAAATTTTCTAAAATTGATTCTCTGTGTTGATGCTCTTTATTACGCTTCAAATAAGTCAATTTTATTGAGGCAGAACAACCATCCATTTTGAAATTTCCAAAAAAAAAATATTTTATTGGGTTTGAGCGATTTTCTTGAAATGTAAATATTGCAGTTGGTCGTGATGTGCTACTTTCACCCTGAACCTCGATATAAACTTGTTTTGGGGTCCCTAGAGTACAGAACGCTTCGTGTTTTTTTCCAGAAATTAAAAAAATATATAGCCTATAGATATTCATAAATATTTAAAAAAATACAGAAATTCGCTAAGTTTTGCAGGTCCTGCGAAAGGAGTATTTAACATTTTCTTTAACTGATGTAGTACCAAACCACGTAAGACATCGATAAAACTTCATTATTGTGATAGAATTAATAACAATTGTAATTGACCACTGATAGAACGCTCAGATAGTATTAAATATCTTGGAATAATAGTAGACGACTTATTAAAATGGGATAAGAACATCATTATTATCATATACAACTGCAGAAATAAGGAAGCTAATATATAAATTTTATCAGCTAAGGCATATTCTTAATAAAGAAACGATAAAAACAGTGCATGTTACATTAGTTGAATCTCTTATAAGATATGGTCTGATAGTTTGGGGGGGCCGCAAATTATAGTTTCGTGGATCCAGTTTTAAAAATTCAAAAACGTATTTTAAAGATAATGGGGAATAGGGAAACCCGCTTCCCAACCAGCGAACTAATATTCATGGAAAACAGAGTACTTAGTGTTAGGTAATTGTATTTTATTTTGTTGTTAATTACTTATATAATGAAAAATGAGAATGAAAATAAAATTATAACTCATAGCCACAATATTAGAATAAGAAGCCACAATTATCAGGATGTACCCAGAATGAACACAGCATTTGGGCAAAGATCAATAGGATATTTAGGGCCAACCATTTACAATAGAATTCCACTGGAAATAAAAGAAGAAGGCAATATTAATAGATTTAAAAAAATATATATATAATATTGGAGTCCACCGTAGTGAGGAGCTCATAGTAAATAGGATGTGAATAGAAATACGATTATGCATACTTGGGTAGTTTTAGGTAGTAAATAGTTTTTATTATTGTATTAGTTATAATGGCTAGTTAGGAATAGTATTAGCTTGATCTAAGGTTTATATGGCAGGCAGGTAATGGAAAAGTACATACTGTAATAATGAATTCCTATAATATTATTGTGTTAGAATTTATATTTTCACAATTTTGTATTATAATGAAGATTCATTCATTTAAAATAATAATAAAAAACTAGACGTGTTTTTTAGGTATCAATTTTGTTATTATTTTGCTTTAAATATTCAATTGTATATTTTAAACCAATAGCCCATATACTAACATTTGTAACAATGAGCAGAACAGATATGTTTTTTTTGGGTTTCTTGTAGTATACATGTTATTTTTTAATTCAATGTCTTATATGATATTGGCATTTTAGAGATGCACCATCCCTCAGCACAAGCGTTGCTTAAAGAGGGATGTAACAATTATTTCATTTATGATGTTTTATATAGATATTCATTATTATGATAAGAAGTAATGTGATTTTTGTTTGAATATATGAATGTTTTATTATGCGTTGTTGACAATAAATAAATTGAATTGAATATTGATGATCACCCCGACACATAGTTTTATAGTGGGGAATCATATTTTCTTACATTTAGCAATCAAATCACTGTGTTTTCTATTTAATAATATAATTATTGTAATGTTTGAGTTTATATCAATAAACTCCTCTGGATCTGTTCTCCATCATCCAGAGAAATGATAAATTATTATTACATTAAATGTTGGCTCTGAAAGTGCGATATCAAGGCCCGTATTTATGAATCAACCTTCAATTTTCCTTATCGCAAGGTCAACTTGAAAAGTCTTATCTTTATAGTATTTTCAAGTCTCCCTTGAGTAAAGGAAACCTCAAGGTAAGTTCAAAATACGGGCCTTGATACCCCTCTTTCAGAGCCTACATTTAGGATATTGGGCTAAATTTTATACACTAAAGTGTAGTCTCATATTTATGCAGTAAAATAATTCTCCACAAAATACATGTATTTGTAGCCGATTTTGACTGTAGATTACTCTTCAGACATCAAAATTGCATTATGTCCAAAGAGCGCACTACGCAAACGAGGAGTGAGGTAGGCTGTCATTACTCACTGTCAGGTTGATATCCCACTTTCTCGTGAGGATTACATTCTTCACTGAGCTAAAACAGAGTTGTACCTATGCCAAACCAACAGAAACAAATTTTTAAGCTGTATGCTTGACAGTCCACTCCACCTTCACACAGGGTCTGGCTGCACAGGTGAGTGTGTATACTGTCTAACACACATCAAAGCTTCTTCCTGCGTACAAGCCATAAATCGACAGACGAGACGTTTGGCAAGCAAAACAGAATAATTTATGTAGCCTGTTTTGTATCTGGGATAAATAAAAATTAATTTACCTCAAGCCACAAAATAAGGCAAAAAATGCAAACTGTAAGCTTATTCAATAATTCTTACGTATATACGTTTATAAATGTAATACAGGCTCAAGTAACTTTCCTGAATAGCAAACAAATTGTTGTAGCCTATTTAAATGAACTCTAGCTCCAGAACCATTAATATTGTTGAATCAGAAATTACCAAAAATCTCGTAGTAAATTTTATCGTCTTTAAGTCTGTAAAAATAATAAGTAGGCTATTTTTTATTACGACGTAAAGATAGGAGATAGAAGATGTCCGGGAGATAGGTTATTAGCGTAAGACCGTACGAGACGAGTTCTCTGGGGGCCCGGAGAGTTTTGGGTACGGTATCTACCTTTCTTACGTTTATGACCTGATTTTGCAAGTTTGAGCGCGTTGGTCGAGGTTACCCCGGCAGCCTTAGCCTAAAAAAGAAATATAGCCTATATGGGCCTGTATAATAATATGAAGAAACCGAAAATAAATTCTGAATTTTTTTGGGGGAAGTCATGCACGCTCACATAATTTAGATTTTTCCGAATTCAGCTGCTTTAAATTAAAAAAGGACCGCCGTTTTAAGAAAAAGCTTTCGAAATTTTGTTTTGGATAATTTACTAAATCAGCCAACTAAACTAAAATGTGAAATGGAAGATGGCCATTTTATTAAAGTTTTGGAGCTTAAATCATACACAAAGATCATAAACATTTTTCATTTGAACACTTCTTAGCAAAGTAATAATTATAAACTTATGTGATGTTTTCCATTATAATAGATGATCAATCTAATATCAAAACTGACACTGTATCTCTATTTAAATAGATATAAGTATAAGTGAGTAAAAATCATAATTGAAAAAGCAATACAGTGTCAGTTTTGATATTAGATTGAAATAATATTTGGAAAGAAATATGTTAGACTATGTGAGTGATAACAATGTATTTCGTAAATTGGAATCATCAAAATAGAAGAATAGTTTTCCCAGTAGTTAAAATCTATGTGTAGGTTACATGATGAAATGGGGATATTTTGAACGATCGAATTATCATTATTTATCATTTTCCCAAAGATTTTAAACAGAAATCATCAGTATTCAGAATCAAGTTGAATTAGTTTTGAATCAAATTGATTCAAAAAGTTTGCGATTGTTTAAAAAATTATCATGGCAGGTGCGTACCCGAAAAGGAGCGCTCTAATTGGTTGTAGATAAGATAACAAACGCCCCATGACAACAGATTTCAAGAATCTGATTAAATTTTGTCTAATTGGCTTCTCGAATCGAATAATTATGAAAATATTATTAAATATCGATTTTGTCTCATCTTAAAATATTCTACGAGTTTATTTGTCGCTTATCGACAGATTTACTTGAATTATTTCCAATTTTTTAACGCACTGTACTCTAGAGCTTGACTTGAGTCTCGTTGCTAAAGGTGGGAAGTACACCCCACATGTCCTTGTATTTGAGAATGGAAACAGTTCATTTCTTAATTAGTCACCGAAGAGCTAAGTTTTTTTAACAACTTTATTAAACACATTATCAACTGGTTCTTATCCTTACGATGCCTTATCGTCTGCGATGGTGGAAAATGAAGTCGAGGAAACGTGCGAAAAGGTAATCTTGATGATAAGACAGACATTCAATTACATCGTAGGTTTAAAAAATACCGTAAAACATTTCGTTCATGTAGAACAGTGGTTCCCAAAGTGGTCCATGTGGACCCCCTGGGGTCCACGGGGACCTGCCAGGGGGTCCATGTCAGTGAAAAATAAAATTGGGGGTCCATGATATGTTAATGGGGGTCCACCATAGTGAATGTCTTTGGATCGGGGCGTGGTATATGCTATGTACAAACTAATATCAAAACGGACACTGTATATTTCTAAGTAAATTAGGATTTTTACTCACTTATACTGGAGGTACTGGAGGTATGCATTTCACTTCTAAACAGAATCTTCATCAGCCTAGAAGTGAAATGCAACCCTCTAATATCTTAAGTATACGTGAGTAAAGATCATAATTTGAATAGGAATACAGTGTCATTTTTTATGTTAGATTGTTCGTCATGTTTTTCGTAATGGAAAACATCACAGAGTACCAGTAGGCTACTTATGTACTTGTATAATACTGTTACTGTTATACTTACATGCAAGCAAGCATTATATCTATTTGAAAACATTTTTAAATCAGAGAATCATCCATACTTAGTTTTCTTATATTTGAAAATTATAAGCCTTCACTGGTAGGTGACTAAACAGCTCAGGTTTACCAGATATAAATTACCGTTTTTAGTTGTATTATCATGAGAAAAGTCAAGCCCCATATCCTTCAATTATTTTCTATTATATTTTAAAACTATTAGCATTTACTGGTAGGTGACTAAACAAGTCAGGTACTTTAAATTTCAAGCTATTTTCAGCAATGTTGTTATAAGCAAAAGTCGCCTCATATATTTTAAAGTTATAAACAAAAGGAGCCTTGTATTCATATTTCAAAAAGGAGCGTTTATTGGTAGGTCACTCAACAACTTAGGTAGGTACCAAACTATTCAAGTTATTTCAGGTTTATTATTCTGAGGAAAAGGATCCTAATGTCTTAAAATTAACAAACCATACCGTCTTTCTTTAACATTCTAGCAAGCTCTTGTTATTCAATTAATAATTGTTCAAAATTATTCTGATGGAAAACAAATCTGTGCCCAATAAATTACATTTATTTCAAAAATGAATTCTAGCTATAGTATTGGTGTTCAGTTTTTATTTTCCACGTTTACAAGAACTTCTAGGAATCTTAGCAGTCTATTCAATTCTAGTAAATTTGTTCTTATCTTTTGATTAACTTTTTTGGAATCAATTTTTAATATTCTTGTTAGAACACTCCATTACTGTCATTTGCGTAGCAGGGGGGAGGGGGGGTACCAGGTTAGAACCCCCCCTTTAGACTGTGAAAGAGGCTCTAAAAATGAGTAGGGAGGCATCAATAAAAATACGATATTATCGGTTACTAGAGGTGAAAAATGTTTTCGTATGTGAAGAGTAGCTTAAATAATGTTACAGCTAGAGAAAACTATAATTTTAATACTTTAATTAACTTAAAATAATACTCTAATTAAAGCTATAGAGGGGATGAGGCGAACAAGGCAAGTTTCCTTGGGCCTTAACGTCAATGGGCCACATCATTTTACAAATGTAAGCAAGTGATAGAACAAAATTAAAATAAGGGGCCCAAAATTGTACAGCTAGGGGCCTCCAGGGCCTCTTTTTTCCAGTTTGGACCTCTAGAGGCCCCTTAGAAGCCTAACATCCTAGAGGCCGCGGGCCCTACAGGCCCGTTTTTATTGCCAGTATAGTCATGCGAAGTAGAGATTCAAATAGGCTGCATCTAGAATATTTTCAAATTTTAACGTTTCTACATAAGTGTCCCCTAATTGCCTCGGCTTTCGGCCTTCAAAGACCCCACAATGCTGGTGGGTCCCAGTACTTTTGGAGCTCCCAAACATGGGTTTGAATTTCCCCAGACCACTTGAATGAAGTTGTCACAGTAGGCTTGAAAGGAGAAAAGGTCTCTTAATATTTTTGCAGACGGGCTTCAAATGCTGATTTCTGTTACTGTTCAGATCTGATACCCCAAAGACTTTTATTGTGATAGTGAAATTTGTCACGCCATGAATCAATCAACAAATAATAATTATGAGGGTTGATAGCCATAAAAAAGCTAAAAGTTGCACTTTCAAGAACTTGAGAACAATTTTTTTCAGAATACCCAATGTTTTGAGGCTCTGTCACAATCTATTTATGTAATTACAAAATGACTATAAGTTAAAGTTTGGAATTGGATGTGGTATTAATTCATTCGCTCTTTGCAAGTTGAACCAAGTTCCATTCAAAGTCATAATAATTTTTATAATTTTACACATTTTAAATAACGGTATTCCAATATTAGTGAGTACCGGTAGTTCAAAAGATTACACAAAAATAGAAGAGAAGTTTATTGCTCTCTCTGGTGCCACTCAGTACCCTTTTCCCTAGCTTCCACAGCTTTTTCGACGAATGGTTATCAGTTGGCTCACATTCGAATTTTATCTTTAAATTGAAGAAAAAATTCAAATTAGTTACACAGATTTTTTTACAGAAGGCAACTAGGCATAGCTTAAAGACTTAAGCAATGCTAGTTGGGAAATCGAGTCATTAATTGAAAATTGGTTTTTAGGGTGAAGGTGTAAGGGAGCCTCCAGCCTCAACTCTGTCCCGGGCCACTAAGATGTCTCTGGGTGGCCCTGATTGTAATAATAATTTGAAACCACTATAACTTGTTAAATTGGCTTTATAAAAGTGGTATTTTTTCAGTTTTTATGCATTGAAATTTGTTCACAACTAATCAATTAACTATGGTAACAATAAACGAAAAGTGGGTTCAAGTTCTTAGGCAAACGATTCATAAAAGCAGTGATTTATCGAATTTAAGCTTTCACTTTACCCAATTTATAAACTCCATTTCAATATAAATACTCGTATAAAATTACTGATTTTGAGTCTCAAATCAAGCTCTCAGCAACGAAAATTCAAAAATTTTCCCATAATGTGGACTAAAATAAATGGATTAATGCTTTTCTAGACATGAGTAGAATCTCTTGGGATACGATGTTAGTGGAACTACTTATTAAAATTTTTCCGGGGGAGGATCCCCGGGCCCCCCTCACCCTAAGACCCCCGGGGGCCCTCAAATCTCCAATAAGCCCCCCATTAAAATATTTTCGCTACGGTACTGATTACTGTATCTGTATCGCTCTTTTGTCACAAATTTGATGCAATATTCTAAAAAAAATTAATTATATTCACTGTTATTATTTTCCACCTCCTCTCTTCAATTCTCTCTCTATCACATTTCATTAACAAGGAGTGTCGTGTTTGCCCACATTGAGCAGCCTTGCTGATTTTAATAGATGCGAATGTTGCAATTACTACAAAGGACACAATGCTGATAATAAAATACCGCTAAAAATACAGCCATTATACTTCTTAGGTTCCATAAATACTATTTCATTATAACCAAAAACAATATGCCATCCTATTTGATTGTTTAAATTCAAATTAGACTATATTACAAAAATTTACTAAGTTTATGTGCTTTTTAATGTTTTCTTCACCACAATTTGAATTGGTTACTGTGAGCAGTAGTAGACCTACTTCGTCAGCTTTAAATACACATTTCAACTTATAGTTTAAAAATAATTAATGACATTTATGCAGGGGGTCCACCTAAAACCAAAAATCATGGCAAGGGGTCCATGAGGCAAAAAAGTTAGGGAACCACTGATGTAGAACAAGGGCGGCTTTCGTAGGTTATGTCTTTAATGACCATTACCGGCATGAATAATTGATAAGGTTGAAATTCTAAGATGCGAAAATGAAGATGCTGGATGAAGCCCGCACAGGTCTGAGGCCTGTGCGCGGGTAATGAGTTGGATATGATGGCGATTGATGAGTTGGACCTACAGTCTTAGGTGGGTTCCGAACCACCGGGAAGTGATTTTACAGCAGAGAACAGTGTCTTTTTTTCTGACCAATCCAATCGGTCACCCTTACAGAGAGGGCCCAGGAGAACGCAGCTTATCTCTATCTGAATTAACAGATACCAGCTGCGGCTCACGGCTATCACTTCCCTAAACCTGTGCGTGGGTAATGAGTTGGATGATGGTGATTGATGAGTTGAACTTACAGTTTTAGGTGGGTTCCGAACCACCGGGAAGTGATTTTACAGCAGAGAACACTTTACGCTAAGGGTGTCAAGAGCTTAGGAATAAATTAATCTTTTTAATATCGTACCTGCCCGTATCAGAACACTTCCATTTAGTAAATTTAAGAATGAGTTTGAAAAAGTATTATAAGAATTTTGTTTTTACTCCATCCAAGAGTATATTAATCACTAAGCCAACACAAATCATACATGATGATTTTAGAATTAGAATGATTTTAATTTACATTGCATATCAATTTTTATCTCCTATGATAGCAGGACTTCTTTTAGTAGAGCATAATATCTTTGACAAATCCAGATTCACCTTTTATAGGAGGTCAGTGGACGCTGCCATATCTATCAATCTATCATGGCTCAACCGGCGTGGTAACCGTAAGCACATATTACAGAAACGACTGTTTGTACATTTCTTAAAAGCTCACAAATTACCTGACATTATAAATTTGAAACTAGAGAATATAAACTATTATAACAATTAATTTTTACATTATTTTTTTGTAACCACCAAAATTATGTCTATTATTTATGTTCTTATTGGAAAAGTACAGGAACTCTAAGCGTTGAATGTCTAAAATTAATATAATTATTGAAATATTTATTAGAAGAAAAATATTTATTTATTGTAAGAAAAACTCAACAAATAAGTTATTAACATACCTATCAAATCAACAGAATTAGAAACTTTGAATTTAAATTTAAAACTTTATATAACTGGCAATATTATTATATATTATTTAGCAAACTAAAAAATTTAGTTCTATTTTCTAAATTTTTAAATAACTACCAATACTAGAAACTTTTAAAACTAAAATATTTTAATTAAATATTTTTATAAAAACGAAAAAAATGGCTAAAAAATTGGAACTATTAACTATGAATTTTTAGTTCTAATAAAAAAAAGTATTTCAACTTTAGCAAAATTTAGCTATTATCTCATAACAAAAAACTGACTAACAAGTAACAACTTGAAGGAAGATTCCAAGTTGCGCTCATTGACAGAAAACACCCAGCAGAATACAGAATGCTGAATATGAGAACAGCGCCTGAAGTCTGAATAGATGACAATGCATAGTTGTATACGCAAAGGATAGATAGATATATAACTTGTCTTTATTGAGGCGAAGTTAGGACTCGCAGGTCCTCTCTTACACTTAAGGAGTGAGCGTGCGCGTGTACATGTGTGAATTTATGGAGGGAATCTCAACAGACGTTGATGAGGAGCGCTTGTAGCGCTATACCTACGCATTCTAGCGCGTGTTTTTGGAACTAGCGTGAGCGGTCTGTATAGTTCTATTGTCTGTGCCATAAGGGTCTCCCCACCAATAAAAGCCATACGCATTTGGAGAGTCCCTCCAGTCAGGAGACTCTGAAGGAACATAAATACGGCCCTAAGTGCCTCTTGAAACTTGTGCAGTTAGTAAAAAATCAAATGTAATTTTATAATGTGTAAATATGTTTTAGAAATTTAAAAAATTGTAAATACCCTTCCTCTGATTTTCCTCAGCGTTCTGTTAACAATGCTGAATTGAGCTGCCAATGCAGCGCTGATCAGCATGATAAATAGATCAATAAAATTCCAGATCAGTGTTGCCGTTAAGCTCAACCATAGAATCAGCAGTCCTTTCCATACACGATAATCGCTCTCCTCTTCAATGAGATACCAGTGCGAATTTAGCGAATAACGCTCGAGAAATATGTGGAAAGTTTCCTGTAAACAGATTTGATGAAATTAGCAAAAAAAAGGAAATTCCCGTGTATGATCAAACTGGCTCGTCTAAATCCTTGCATTTAAAACTCTCCAATTACACCTTGAAAAATAATAAATTAATTGATACAAATATACACAAAAACAGCAATAAGTTGACAAGATAAGGCAATAACTAAATAAATTAATGAATTATTTTAAACTAGAGTAACACTCAGGGATGTAGCAAAGCTAAAAGCTTGAGCGCTGGCCGACTATTATTTTACAATTGAAATTAAATGAAATATTTATTGTTCTTTTACAAATACAGCAGATACAAAATATCAAAGCAGTACAATAATTGAATATTTGAAATTAAAAATCATATTAGAAGAAATTAGAAGAAATCATAGCATTAATTAGTATTGTGCTGAAGGCTTGAAAATTTAGCAATTTGGCTTTGAATATAGGCTATGTTCTACATCTGAGCCAAAATATTATTCTGAAACTCGTAGTGCTCTTCCTTTCATTTACCTTATCTAAGTAATTTGAAAAATATATCAACGTTCTCAAATTCCAGTAAAAAGATCTTGACACACTTTAGGAATTTTGTTTGCAAAACACATTGGCATATTTCTAAGGGCAGTAAGTTATAGAACTATAGGTGCTAGATATGAGAAAAAATTCATAAAATGACTTTTATTTGACTTAGGTATTTGGCAGACTTCTGATGACTTATTCTCAAATTATAATTATTATTGTCATTAAAATACCGCACAAAAGCAATATAAAAGAGTAGATATTCTCACTTAGACAACACGCAGAACTGTTTAAAATAATATTATTTGTATTTGGTTTTTGTGCAATAAACGATTTGATTTGAATAGTGAGTATTTCAACTTAGACAACATGCAGAACTGTTTAAAATAAATACGAAATTGAAATTTCAAAAGATGCAATATCCACTCTACCTAATTTTCAAAGAAACTCAATCATTTGTATAAGTTTACAATTGGTCTTATAGGTATGTCAGGTTTGTGAATTTTGGGGAGGGTTTGAAGTGATGGTGCAGAACCGATGTGCGCACCGATCCCACAAATGTATACCAAACAACAGTCAAGCAAGTAATCAACAGGACAAATCATATAATTAATGATTCACAAAAAAGAAGACTGAAGCAAATACACCCTTCTGCACCATCACTTCAAACCCTCCCCAAAATTCACAAACCTGACATACCTATAAGACCAATTGTAAACTACCGAGAAGCCCCAGCATACAAACTAGCAAAACACATGGACCAAATGCTCAGAAAACTAATTAACATTAACAACACATACATAAAAAACAGTAGTGACCTCATCTCAAAAATAAAAGGCACACACATTCCTCACAACTCCACTCTTGCATCGTTTAATATAACAAATTTATACACCAATGAAACAATAGAAATAATAAAAAACATGCTTATTCACAACAACACAGCTACCGAACATATAAATTAAATAATAGACATCCTAATAAACATCATCACTTAACAAAATTAATTCACATTCAACAATAAATTTTACTCACAACCTGATGGATTACCAATGGGCTCACCAATATCCAGCATATTTGCTGATATCTATCTCCAACACTGCGAAAACACCCACATACTCTTCAACAACAGATTCTCACAGAACATAATATACTGGCACAGATATGTAGATGACATTCTACTACTATACAGAGGGAACAAAAGATAATGTGAACAGCTCCGATCACACATAAACAAAATACACAAAAACATTCAATACACAGCAGAATATGAACACAACAAATCAATAAATTTCCTAGACCTCTCAATTACAAAGAACAAAAACCAAAAACACAGCTTCAACATTTACAGAAAACCGACAATGACAGATACCCTAATACACAGCACCTCCAATCATCCAACACAACACAAACACTCAGCATTCAGATCTATGCTACACAGACTGAACAACACACCACTATCCACTGAAAATTACAACACTGAACTAAACACAATAAAATACCTAGCACAAGAAAACGGCTACAAACACGACCTAATTGACAAACTCAACCATAAAATAACAAACATAAAACAAAACACCAACAAAAAATACATCACAATGACATACATTAATCCACAATCAGAGTTGCCAAAATCTTCAAAAAAGCTGACCACACCATCGCATTCAGAACAAAAAAACAAAATAAAAAATGCACTTGCACCAAGAACCACCACAATGAACATGAACAAATACGATCTCCCAGGGATCTACAAACTGAACTGCTCTGACTGTAACAAATTTTACATAGGACAAACAGGCCGTGCATTCAAACAACGCTACAAGGAACATTTACAAGCTTTACATACAAAAACAGAATAGACTTTTGCAGACCACATCATTCAAACTGGACACACTTTTACCGACATCACTACCAACTTACACATTCTATATATAAAATCTAAAGGACACGAACACCTTGGAACAATTTGAAATTTACAAACACACCACACACAATAAACAAAACATCCTCAACGAACAGTTAAATTTTAAATCACACAAACTTTTTGACCACATTTTACAGAAACCACAGCTCTTCTAACCAACAAACCAACATCGATATCTAGGATGCCTTGAAGATGGGTTTCAACAACTCGAAAACGTTTGGCCTACAAAGTAAGTGAAATACTACTTATTTTTAATAAAATTTGACTGCAAGTCGTTTAATTCACTTGAAAAGTTAATATTGGAGTATATTTAAGTCTCTCCAGTCCTGACCAAAATGAGTTATAAGCAATTTTTCAACGTCCTTCAATTTGGGTCTGCCAATGTTTTCAATATTATTCGAAATGATTATGTCAGGATTAAATTGTTTAATATTTTACCCTTTTTTTGTTAATTAGCATGCTTGTGTTAAATCTAACTGGTATGAGATTTCACCTCGTATTAGAGTTTGGTTTTTGATTTAGTCATTATGACTCTTTTAACTTTAGAGATTGGGAAAGGCCAATTTGCTGTTTGTTTAAGGTATTCTCTAGACTTACTCCTCCAATCACATACTTGACAATCCTCTCCTAACATGATAACTTTACCATAATGTCCAATAATGTCTCTTTTTTTGTGGATTTTCAATTACTTCACATCGTTTGATTTCCTTTTCCACTAAGCCAAATATCCTGTCTGGGGGAAGAAAGGAATGTCCCCTAACAGGAAAAATTAAAGTACTGTAAATGATTCAATATTTTGTGGAGCATCAGTTATAAATCTTGAGCACATTGCTATAAGAATAGAATTCTTATTCTGGCCCCCACAGCCATCACAAAAAAAAGTATAATCTTTTTGAAATTTTACAAAACTGTTTTCATTAGTCTGTCATAGATAACTGAGGAAACCAAATTAGAGTCTTTTCCAAAGGAATCCTCTGTCCAGCAATAACAGAAAACATTGTTTTTGGTCATTTTAGATTTTGACGTCTCCTGAACTACTGTTAAGTTGTGAAAATACAACTGCCTACTATAGTAAGCAGCCTGATCGGGAACTTTTGGTAGAGCTTGATTTTTTTTGCATGTCAAATGACAATACAAGTGTTTCATCATCAGCACCTCGCAATAATTGATAACATTTTTTGGCCCTAAGTTTATGTACTCGCAGCAATGTCATGATCTCAGATTTCCTCACAGAATCTTTTGCATTTTTCACCCTCTCAGACAATTCTATACAGGTAGAACATGCATCAGTTCGTGGTGCATTAAAACCTAAATTGAATTTAGTCAGAAATGATAACATTTTTTGGCCCTCAGTTTATGCACTTGCAGCAATGTCATGATCTCAGATTTCCTCACAGAATCTTTTGCATTTTTCACCCTCTCAGACAATTCTATACAGGTAGAACATGCATCAGTTTGTGGTGCATTAAAACCTAAATTTAATTTAGTCAGAAATGATAACATTTTTTGGCCCTCAGTTTATGCACTCGCAGCAATGTCATGATCTCAGATTTCCTCACAGAATCTTTTGCATTTTTCACCCTCTCAGACAATTCTATACAGGTAGAACATGCATCAGTTTGTGGTGCATTAAAACCTAAATTGAATTTAGTCAGAAATGATAACATTTTTTGGCCCTCAGTTTATGCACTCGCAGCAATGTCATGATCTCAGATTTCCTCACAGAATCTTTTGCATTTTTCACCCTCTCAGACAATTCTATACAGGTAGAACATGCATCAGTTTGTGGTGCATTAAAACCTAAATTGAATTTAGTCAGAAATGATAACATTTTTTGGCCCTCAGTTTATGCACTCGCAGCAATGTCATGATCTCAGATTTCCTCACAGAATCTTTTGCATTTTTCACCCTCTCAGACAATTCTATACAGGTAGAACATGCATCAGTTTGTGGTGCATTAAAACCTAAATTGAATTTAGTCAGAAATGATAACATTTTTTGGCCCTCAGTTTATGCACTCGCAGCAATGTCATTAACTAAGATTTCCTCACAGAATCTTTTGCATTTTTCACCCTCTCAGACAATTCTATACAGGTAGAACATGCATCAGTTTGTGGTGCATTAAAACCTAAATTGAATTTAGTCAGAAATGATAACATTTTTTGGCCCTCAGTTTATGCACTCGCAGCAATGTCATGATCTCAGATTTCCTCACAGAATCTTTTGCATTTTTCACCCTCTCAGACAATTCTATACAGGTAGAACATGCATCAGTTTGTGGTGCATTAAAACCTAAATTGAATTTAGTCAGAAATGATAACATTTTTTGGCCCTCAGTTTATGCACTCGCAGCAATGTCATGATCTCAGATTTCCTCACAGAATCTTTTGCATTTTTCACCCTCTCAGACAATTCTATACAGGTAGAACATGCATCAGTTCGTGGTGCATTAAAACCTAAATTGAATTTAGTCAGAAAGGTTTTCCTGAAGTATGATGACTTAACTTTTAAATCATCAGAAACAGTCTCATTGTACATTTTAGCCATTTTATTAATGCTCAAGTCAGAAGATAGATACTGTCTCCTTGTTTTGCTTCGACAATAATGTGACTCAATTGATAGAAAACGAGATACAAATCTAATAATACTATTTACACGACTTGCAAATTTAACAGATTTTCTATCACCCCTACGTTTGTCTATCAAAACATTTCCATGGCTAAAAAAATGTCTAGCAATAGTTTCTACACGAGTTCGTTTGATCCCCAATATATTAAAAAACGTCTTCTGACACACAGAAATTGAAATACCATTGCCTGTTTTCACAAAAAATTTGGTTTGAAACGTCTTTCCATTTGTTTTTTTCATTTCTTGGTCTTTTTCGTTCGATTGATTGAAAATATGTCTCCTTGATTCGCACCTAAATATTTTATATTATTGATATTATAAAAATTATTATTAGAAACATTACATTTTGTTAAAATTATTACAGTTATTCATGAAGGGTGTAGTCTTGAGAATCGGTCAATGAAAAAAATTATAAGCTACTTGGCCCTTTTTGTAATGGTGGCCGATTGGATTTTCCAGCAAAAAATATTCTATTCTCTGCTATAAAATCACTTCCCGGTGGTTCACAACCCACTTAAAACTGTAGCTCCAGCAGTCACTATCATTCAACTCATTACCCACGCACAAGTCTCACACCTATGTGGTCTACATCCCCCGAAAAAAGTCAACGGTGGATACACTGATCCATAGTAAATATTCACAATAATCGTTAAAAAACTGTTTATTTGATTTCAATATTATTCATTCATTATAAACGTTCATTTTTGTTGATATCATGACTGAAATCGCAATATTTGTTCCTGGATGGTGCATTGGATTTTATTATTCATTATGAGACACATTTTTTTTAATTAAATTTATATTCATTGTTGAATATTTTATTAATTTCATTTTTCAGTCGGTCACATCTTTTTGGAAAAATGATTTCATCCACAAAATTCTATTTTATTTTGATTCGATTCAATTCAATTTTTTCAGTCGGTCGCATCTTTTTGGAAAAGTAATGACCATTGACCACCCACGAAATTCAGTATTACCGCACATTATAATATTTGATATTTCACAGAGTAACAGATGGAGGGGGAGGGGTTATAACATGGAATAGTTGCTGAAAAAATCAAAACTTTTTATATTACCGGTACCGGAGATATGAGATTACTGAATGTTGGGTGCTAAAGTAGATGGCCGAGTGGTACAGTAATTGGTATTCAGAAAATGCTCTAAAATTTGTGTTCAAGTTCAAACTAATTTAATCAGACAATTGAGCCAATGCTGATAACACAAAATTAGGTGCTAACCAGATTGACGCTCCAAAAATTCAAGTTCAAACTAATTTAATCAGATAATTGAGCCAATGCTGATAACACAAAATTAGGTGCTAACCAGATTGACGCTCCAAAAATTACATTATTTTTTATGAGACAATAAATTTAAGTTGCAGTTATGGTGATCATATTATTATTATGACGGTATTCTACAGTTATGCGAGAGTTGACAAAGTCAAAGTAACATATTTGGGTTGGAAAACACGGAATAGCTGCTGGAAAATTCAAATACTTTCCAATAGGTTTCCGTCATCGATTTTGTAAGATGAAGGTTTCAATAGGGAAAGTTGAATGTTATAATAATTGTTATTTGATTCGAAATAAATCGCAAATAAAATCTTGTTGTAGAGAAAAGCCTAATGCAGTTCTCTTTTGTCACGCTAGACAGCGTTGCAAGTAGACGGGCTTACAGTGACTATAAAGAGTAACAATTTTTCTTTCTAAAGCAGGAAACCCACTAGCCCGGCACCGGCGGCGACAGAAGCATTCAGTCACCGGATAGTTTATCAACTAAATATTTTTTCAATTGTTTTTTTAATATTTCTATATTTTTAATATTTACATGAATCTAATCTATTTACTCTTTGTATACACCTAACCGCTTTCTTTCGGATTTTAAATACTCCATCAAGATTTTGTTTTGATGAATTACCCCATACTAGAATAGCATACGGTACCTAATATGTGACAGTAAGAGCCCATGGTAAGCTGTAAAAAGTAACTTTTTGTCATTGGTGGTCAGTTTCCTGCCAACAACAGAACCTCTATGGAGATTTGAAGAATTTTTAATTTTAAACACATGGTTTTTCAGGGCTTTTAAAATGAATCATTATCTTACAGTCAACAAATCAGCATTTAAAAACATTGTGGTACTTCGGTAGTCTCTAGGATACATTATGAGGTTTTTATGTAATTTTTGTAAAATAAATAATGGTTTCATAACAGTATCAAAAGTTCCTCCCCAAATGCAATTACCATATTGAACTAAAGATTGAAACAAAGCAAAATAGACAGCTTTAAGTAGATTTTGACATATAATACTCCTATAAGCATGTACATTTTCAAGTTGACAACCCTCAATTTTTTACCCAAATAACTTGTATGTTCTGACCATTGCAAATGCTTGTCTACAAGAATACCCAGGTATTTATAATTATTCACACATTCAATAGTCTCATTGCAATAGTCACATGAATAATTAATTGTTACAAACATTGTTCAAACAAAGCCTGATAGAATCTAGATCTCCTTTTATTGTTGGACTGAAGGTCATGCATTTAGTTTTACTGATGTTCAATTTCAAATAATAAAAAACATATTCTACTCGCAATTCGTCATGGATCAGCAAATACTAAGTACGAAACTTAAAAATATGAAAAAGATAGTTGTAGCCTTGCTTGCTATTCAAATTTATTGAAGAGTTCAGGCGAAAAACGAGTTTTTTTTTAGTTTTGCATATTTTGTCTAGTATATTCTTTGGCCCGTTTCACATACATCGATTTCATCCGTATGGTAAAATCTCGAACAGTCCACATTCCAACAGTGGCGTGAAGAAGTAAATGAGGCTCTTCACACACATCGATATTATGCCGAACAGTAATGACAACCGTCCGTTGCCGTGTCTCTACCAGGACGGCCGCCATTCGGTAGGCAATGGGTAGAGGTATAGAAAGTGTAGAAAGTATAGTGGTCATTTTCAAACACATCGAATTTGACCGTATGATAATTTGCATTGTTTATTCAATGCATTATCTATTTGCATTGCTTTTCCTCTTCAGAGACTTCTCTGTCTGTATATATATATAAAGTAATTTTATCTTTATCTTATCTTCATCTATCCCCATAAAACTTGCGCGGTTGCCAGGCGTTCGTTGAAAAACATTGGTTCGGTTTTGGCTCTGGTGGCGCAGTTGGTTGGAGCGCTTGTCTGAGATAAGATAAAGCTGTAGCTTGCTTCGTTTCCTGCAGCCTTGGGTTTGAATCTCATTCAGCCATGGATGTTTCTCATCATTCACCCATTCGCCTCATTATCCACATGTGGGTATCATCAGCAATAAAAATTGTCCACTTTTTCATAAAAAACGTCTTTAGACTCATGTGGGCATCATCAGCAATAAAAAAACTGTCATCGCACAGCGCAGCAAATCTTTCAGTAGCCAATGGCTCTAAATGTTTGTTGAAACATGATCAGGTCTATTGCAATTCAACATTTTGAACCTGAAAAATGTATTTCTGACAAATTTTGCTTAAAAATTCTAAAGAGTCAAGCTGAAGATGTGACCTGTGTGGTCATGAAACCATGGTCCTTGTACCAAAAATTAAAACTGTAGAAAAGACAAAGTTTGTGTTCTCATTTTATTTATCAAATTTTGCTTAATTAGTTAGCCACTGATTAGGTCCAGTTTAGTTACAGACTTAAAATATGATGATATTCAAAATTTTAAAAAAGATTTTTGATGAATGTTGAGTATTTATTTAGTCAAATTTCTCAATAATTAGGCTTGAAGAAGTTGAATAATTTGAGCAAGTTCAACTTCAATTCGTGTTGAACCACGTACATCAAAACTTGGAGAGTGGCATTTGTAACAATTCAGCTATGAACACTTATTATTTTGGAGTGGCCGTAGCCGAGTGGGTTATTAAGTGCTGGTTTGCTAGCCCAAAGGTCCCGGGTTCGATCCCAGTTCTGACCGAAAGATTTTACCTCGGGGCACTCCCGTGTTTCGGAGGACACGTTAAGCTGTCGGTCCCGGCTGCCTAAAAACAGTCGTTAAGTCACGTCAGAGGCCCTGAACTTATTCAGGTGCGACCTGATAACTCTGACACCAGACCTGAGCCAGCCAGGTCACACGATATTATTATTACTTATTATTTTATAACTATTTCAGATTTCAAACAAGAAATAGTTGAAGTAGAAAAGTAGGAAGTACAAGATGAACAGTAATTGTCAGAAAAAGAGAGGTAAAAATTGCATAAGAAGATAATAAAGTTGAATGTAGAAGAAGTAATAAAATTACATTTGGAAGCTGAGTAGTTTTTGTGTAGAAGTAGAAGTTGAAGATAAATGTAGATAGAGCTGACTGTATTTTAGAGATCATTTCATTCATTGTAATTGTATAATCTCAATCATCAACATTAATTTACATTAAAAATAATATTAACATTATAATTAAATAAAACTTTAATATAATAATATAACATTATATTAAATATTAACTTCAATAATTTCATTTTAATTCTATTACTTATTTTCCACTATCATTTACCACTTTTTACTCCTTCAAAAATAATGTTTTTATTATTGGATTAATTTTTTTTTAAATTCACTTTCTCTAGAATTTAAATTTAATAAAATTTGAATTTTTAAGATATTGTACCAGTACTAAGACTCATATTGTCAGATGATACTGGAATTATTTTTTCCTACAGTGACCCGAAAAAGTGCCTATTTTTGCACTAAATGTAGCACGCAAAATAGTCTATTCCTGCACCAGTGCAGGAATAGTTATTTATGTATTAAGAGCGTGAAGCGCGACTTTATCGCTTGAGCCAAAACATTTACTGCGCGACGCACAGCGGAGCGCAGTAATTTTGCGAGAGCGATAAAGAAGCTTCACGCGCAAAATACATACAATATTTTTCCTACAGCTGCAGTTCTGGATTCCAACACAATAAAAGTTTGTAGTTTGTAACATCACAGACCATGTGCGGATTTGGTTAGCATTCGACTTTTTTGAGGTTATGTGAATTTCACGGATTCCATGATCCACCAATGAGAAGACATCAAAATCAAAACAGAAGCATAAAGAAAACAGCTGGCGAGTGTAAAGTACTTTACCGCTTGCGGAGCAGTAAAGAGGTATTTTACAATTAGTTTTCAGTACGTAAAGAACTACTTTACGAGCAGCTGTAGGAAAAGTACTCTTCCTACAACTACTCGTAAAGTAGTTCTTTACGTACTGAAAACTAATTGTAAAATATCTCTTTACTGCTCCACAAGCGGTAAAGTACTTTACGCTCGCCAGCTGTTTTCTTTACACTTCTGTTTTGATTTTGATGTCTTCTCATTGGTGGATCATGGAATCCGTGAAATTCACATAACCTCAAAAAAGTCGAATGCTAACCAAATCCGCACATGGTCTGTGATGTTACAAACTACAAACTTTTATTGTGTTGGAATCCAGAACTGCAGCTGTAGGAAAAATATTGTATGTATTTTGCGCGTGAAGCTTCTTTATCGCTCTCGCAAAATTACTGCGCTCCGCTGTGCGTCGCGCAGTAAATGTTTTGGCTCAAGCGATAAAGTTGCACTTCATGCTCTTAATACATAAATAACTATTTCCTAAAACTGCTCGTAAAGTAGTTCTTTACGTACTGAAAACTAATTGTAAAATATCTCTTTACTGCTCCGCAAGCGGTAAAGTACTTTACGCTCGCCAGCTGTTTTCTTTACACTTCTGTTTTGATTTTGATGTCTTCTCATTGGTGGATCATGAAATCCGTGAAATTCACATAACCTCAACAATGGCGAACGCTAACCAAATCCGTGCATGGTCTGTGATGTTACAAACTACAAGCTTTTATTGTGTTGGAATCCAGAACTGCAGTTTTAGGAAAAATATTGTATGCAATTCGCGCGTGAAGCTTCTTTATTGCTCTTGCAAAATTACTGCGCTCTGCTATGCGTCGTGTGCAGTAAATGTTTTGGCTCAAGCGATAAAGTTGCACTTCATGCTCTTAATACATAAATAACTATTTCCTAAAACTGCTCGTAAAGTAGTTCTTTATGTACTGAAAACGAATTGTAAAATACCTCTTTACTGCTCTGCAAGCGGTAAAGTACTTTACGCTCACCAGCTGTTTTCTTTACACTTCTGTTTTGATTTTGATGTCTTCTCATTGGTGGATCATGGAATCCATGAAATTCACATAACCTCAACAATGGCGAAAACTAACCAAACCCGCACATGGTCTGTGATGTTACAAACTACAAGCTTTTATTGTGTTGGAATCCAGAACTGCAGTTGTAGGAAAAATATTGTATGTAATTCGCGCGTGAAGCTTCTTTATCGCTCTCGCCAAATTACTGCGCTCCGCTACGCGTCACTCGTCATTAAATGTTTTGGCTCGAGCAATAAAGTCGCGCTTCACGCTCTTAATACATAAATAACTATTTCCGCACTCTAGATTTGCAACTTAACAACACAAAATAGTGAGCATGTAATACGCAGGTTCCCTATTCTGCATTCAAAAATAGGTTGGCTACTCTGCATCAACTGCAAAATAGTTGTAGTTGTTGTTGATGAAATCGATTTGATTCAAAGATAGGTTATATGAAGAATTTTCAGGTTATATATGCCCTGTTTTGTTCTGTTTAAATTACTCATTACTGTAGGAAAAATTTATTGTGTAATACGAGCACAAAGTATTGTTTCTGCACTCAAGAAAATTTTTTCATGAGCCTTTGGCTCATGAAAAAAACTGTTTCTCTTGATGCAGAAAAACGTTATTTTGTACTCTAGTTACACAAATAGCTATTGTCATGTGTTCAAAAGATTAAGAAATAGACAAGAATACTTGCATAGAAATCCGGCTTCCTTGTTCCATTTAGAAGTATTTCTTTTATTGAAGCTTTCACTGCCTCTCTGGTTGTCAGCACATCATGGAACATGTGTTCAACTGAAATAAACAAATAATTATATTATAAATAAATATAGAAATAATAATAAGTTACGGTACTAGGTGTGGTTATATTAATACATTATTATTAATCTCATTTGGATTGTTCTAGTAAGGCTAAAGCTTAACTTGGTGTTTAATCACTATTAATTAATCATTAGCCTACCCAAAATAGACTGCCGTAGTACATTGGAGCTTATTTTATTAGGCTTTATTACTAAATTTAATGAGATATTGATTTCCTTCACCCGTTAGCTGCCCGATATCAACTCCAGTACTTTATTGTGTCCTGTAAATGATTTATTTGAAAATTTCGTATCTAGATTTTGTTTTGATATTTTTATTGCATATCGTTATAACGGACAGTAAATGTTCTAGTTTCTTCATATTACAACAGTAATCATTGTACTCTTCTCATCTTGTACTAATTCGCATAACTAGTTGGAATGAAACGAACAGTTGAATTAGTAAAAATATAGATATCAGTTAAGAGAGTTTTAGAAAACCGCCTGTAATCACTCAATCTCTATCTCTATCTATAAAAGGATGATACCCTGACTCACTCATCAACGCAGAGCCAAAACTACTAGGCCTATGAACTTGAAATTTCGTATGAACAATCCTTATAGGATTTCACCGTGCAATAAGAAAGGATTTTTCAAAATTCGCAATTTTAGGGGTGTTTTTAGGGGGTTAAAGTTTTGCCTATGCAAAGCTCGGGTACATGGCTAGCTAGCTTACTGGGATCTTTTAATCATATGGAAAATAATTAGAAATTTTTCGATCTGCTGTACACGCTGTTTCGATGGACAAGCTGTTTGTGTGTTTTGCAAATCATCATTCTAAAAACAACGTCTGTCTATCAAACCGGTAAACGTATGCCAATCATCTGTTATGGTCATGCTTTTTCAGTGCTCTCAGGTAATTTTTTGGGCATACGGGATTCTACTGACTTCAAATTCTACTAACAAATGTTTTTTGTGATCAAATAAAAATTGAATATTCGAATATTTAATTTGTTTATCAACTTTAGACAGTTTAAAAATTGTAACGTCTTCCCGAATTATTCCAGTTTAATAAAAATTATTGAGTGCTGGCAATACCTTCTAACAAAAAAATGTGTCTAGATAACAGGTGATATGAAGTTGAACCTGTTCGGAAAAACATTAATTGAAATAGCTACAACTTTTGTTATGGTCTAAAAAAAGCATATATGAGAAACCTCACCATAGAAATGAAAGTACAGCTCTACAATAAAAAAGGATAATAATTATTGCTTATTTGATCATTTTCGGATAAAATAAGCCTATTTGTTACATAAAAGTGAAATAAAAAAATAGTCCTAGAAGGTTGAAAATTGAAATGTAACCTCAGTGGGAGGTGGCAAATAATAAAAACAAGGGGAATTTTTAAGAGATCGCAGCAACGCGCGTCGGGCCAGCTAGTCTGATCTAATTGAGAACAGAGATTGAGTACCGGACCACCGGACGGTATTATCGCTGAACGCTATAACGATTCAAATTGTGACTGTTTTGCCGCCGACTAGAATGAACAAACAGTTGGGCTTTCATTTGGCAAATGGTTTTTTCAATTCAAGCTGTATCAATTGTTGAAGAATGAAGTATATATTATATTCCCTGAATTATATTATAACATTTTAAATTATATCAGCTATTTTTGCGATGATAAAAATGTCTACAGTACAATAAAAAATCATTGGTCACTGAATCAGCTGTGTGGAAGGTTATAGGGCAGTCGACACATCACAACATAGGAACAAGATAAGTCTGTCGATTGAAATGCAATTCATGAAAATAAACGAACCCAATAAGCTGCATTGTTTAATTTATATTTATTATGAGCCTAGCTTCATCAACTTGGAGTTTAAACAGGTATGAAATTAGTTGCTAAAATTGTTTATATCCGTTTGTTTACTTTTCGTAGTTTTCACTTTGAGAGGTTAGAATATTGTGGGTAGCTACATACTTTTGAATTCTAATCTAATATTATTTTTATTTTCAGATTTTTTGATGAGAGTGAAGCTTATGAAAGGTGAGTACTAAGCTTATCTGTTCTTGGAACTAATTTAGTTATTCCTTTCGGCATTATTTGGTACCGTTTTTCTAAGCAAGGCTTTATTCGTCTTTATCTCTACTCATATTAAAATGTAATCTGGGATTTATAAAATTGTACGATTATAATTTCTATTTGACGATTGTCTAGTTCAATTATTTTAAGTTTTAAATTGAAACAAATGTGGGCTATTTAGCGATGTCATTTATAAGGATCGGATTACACGGAAGATTCATATGTTATCCATTCAACAAAATGATTTGAAAGGGAAAAACTATAGAATGAATACTGTTGGTGGGGCTCTCCTGTAAAAATAACCCTTCACTTTCTCTGAGCAACTCAGGGACTAAGAAAGAGGCAGTCCAAAATATAAGCTGAAAAACTTGAGATTTTTTATTCTTCTCAACTTACTGAATCCAAGAGACATCAGTGTTCCAGTCATCACCACAAATCTGAGCAGAACTTTGGGTGTTCCAAATCTGTACATTGATAGCTCAATGTTGTGCCATTCTCTAATTAATTCGGGCCACGATCTTGCCAACTTTAGAAATAGATAGACACCAATACAGGCGTTGCCATAGAATATTGTGCCGGAGGTAGCTTTCTTGAAGCCACCTAAAAATAAAAAATAAAAATGAAAGTTCTATTCAATACAAATAGCCTTGGTGATTCTAAACACTAGAAGCCGACCCACTAAAGGCCTGAGATTTGATACTGTAAGACCAAGCACCCCAACAGTATTCGCCTTGTGGCCTCTGGTAGGGCCAATGAAACTAGGCCAATGCAATCGAGGTTTTAATAATTGCAATTATCGAAAATCTTGATATTTAACTGAGTTAGTAGCCTAATTCTTGGATTGATCGTGTCAAAATTCATGCAAAATCAAAGTTTCATGCCATGGTCAACAAGTAGGCCTATACCAAATTGGATGAAATTGCATACCGGTACACTTTTATTGAACACAATATATCAATTCCAAATCGCATAAATTAATTTGACACATGCCAAATTCAAACAGTACTGTACCTATTTTATTTGCAACGTACGCGGTTTTAAACATAACAATAATCAGGGAATTGAAAATAAATATTAACAAATGCAGTACGAAAATGGAAACTTATTTCAATTAAAAATTGCTATTGACAGCAAAACTATTGTTAAATTAACATACTTTACTTATTTCAAAGACAAATTTCAGTACAAGATATTTTATTGAATACCTCAAAAATTACAGTAGCTACCAATATCTAAATTATTGTTGGATTTGTCTTGTAGACTTGACCAATCTCAAGTAAAATAAAGGCTTCCTGAATGAATAAATTGATGGGGATGGATGCTAACTTCCGCTATTTTCAGTTTTGTAACATTGCTTCCCTATTAAACGATTCCCTATTGCTATGTTTAAACGATCTTTTTCACTATTTTGGTGAGAAGATTAAGTACTTAAGCCCATAGTGACACTATGTAAAACATTTTTCGGTTCAAAAGTTATGAAAATTTAATATTATTTACTATTTTTAACTGTTTCTAGTGTTTCGTTTCAAATGAACTTTTAAATTAATACTAGTTGAGTGAGAAGATTCATTTTTAGCAAATCTTAAATTTTTAGTCTGTGTTAACCTCAATGTTTTTGAACAATGTAACATTTTAAAATTTGTGAAGGCAGCAGTTTTGGACTTGAGTCTGTTGCACCTTCACATTAGTTTTACCATAAAAAAAAGTAAATTCGTATGGCTTTTCGTGGTGGGGAGACCCTTATGGGTAGTTCCACCTCGCCGCTTTTTTTAACGACTGCTTTTTTTATATGCAACCGGGACCGACGGCTTAACGTGTCCTCCGAAACACGGGAGTGGCTCGAGAAAAAGATCTTGTACTCAACTGGGATCGAACCCAGGACCTTTGGCTTATCAGACCAGCGATAAGCCAACTCGGCTACGCCGACTCCCATTTACCATTACCATACGTTTTACCATTTACCATACGTTGTCTTCACCGCAGTCAGTTGACTGGGGAGTTATCACATAACTTGTCACAATAAATAAATAAACCTTATTATAAAATAGTACAAAAAACTGTTGAAAGAATTGTTTTTAAATAATTTTAATAATATTTTTACCAACCTGCAGCAGCTAGATTAGCCTGATTAATATTCCTCATCGAGTATCGGATGGCTAGGACTTCGATAGTTATGAATCCGATCAGTAGGAAAAATGTGTAGGCAGTGGGATAAGAGATCCAGTGAAACGCCAAACGGTTGGGATCTGCGCTCATCATGTTGGTAACAGGGAATGCGCCCATGTACGAGGCTGTACCCAAAATAAAACGGATATTCTGGTGTATGCCGAACCGTTTTCGTTTTCTGAAATCACAAGTCATGCTTATTAATGAGTGTCAGACTTATTACTAGTAGTTCTGTAACCCTCATGCCCAAGAATAAGGTTGCTTGCACAGATGAACATCGACGTACTCGGTGATAATCACCATTACAAAATTGAACACAATCGTCAGCTTTAGACCTAACCATTGATACAATTTGCATGGTCTGTTTCTCACAAAAATTCGCTCCGTATCATGTCACCAAGGCTGCGTTTCTATTTTCATTCAGCTTGTAATTATGTTGTTTTTTATATGATGGAGAAGCTCATTTTAAAAACAGATGCAAATGCAAAACAGTCGACTTGAAACAGAGACCTCTCTTCGTTCGGTCAATGACATCTGACATTTGTGAGGTTCACTCAGGAATTATTTGAGAATCGTTTTCTCAGTCAGTTCAAACTCGAGTAAAGTTTAAACTTCCGGAATCAATGGTTTAATACACATAATACAGTTTAAATGAATTAACATTGCTAAAACATGTAGCATAAAAATATGATATGCAATTACAATCCACAAGTAAAACTCCCATAAGATGTTGCAGTAACAAAAATACAAAGTGAATAAATAGATATTTTATTGTCAAAATCTAAAACTCCATAAATCAGACTAATGCATAAGACTACATTTACAACTACAAGTAATTGCAATATCAATCTATTGATTGATTGAAATTACACTGCCCAACTATGGCATGTGCCATGCTCTAGAGTAGGGATAAATAAAACTATTTTGTAAAAAGTGTAAATAGAACTATTTTAGTAAATTTTTATGCCATAGTCCGCAGCTATCAAAGCATAGATTTCTCCTTATTTTTCTAAGAAAATTCATTTTTTAGAGAGGTTTAAATAAATAAATTGTTAAAAATGTTCCTAATAATAAAATTGTTACAGTTTCCTAAATCCTTAACTGTTATTAATAAAATTATCCATTCTCTGTCATCAATTTATTCAACTTTCATCTAACTAAATGATATTTACTTTCTTCTATCGTACAGACTTTCTATTCTCTTTCTTCCTTTCCTTCTTTTCTATATCGTACTTCTTTCTTTCTTCATTGGTTATTCTCCTAAAATTGTATTAACATAAATTTTAAAATCACAAACACTGAGTTTTCATAAATACTACCTTTGATTTTTCTTTCATAGCACTATGTCAATATGAAAATAGAATTTAATTACAACTCCAACCAGCGAGCAAGTTTTATTTACTTTTGCTGGAGGTGCCATGACGTTTATGATCGTGAACTTGTCTTATTTTTTATCATTATTTATGATCTTTTTTATTTATAAGTCAAGTTTGCTTTGTATTTTTATTTTTTGTGTTTGACAATAAATTGATTGATTAAAAAAAAATTTGAAACCGAAAATGCTGAGTTGCTGACAATATTGCAAACGTGTGTTCTATTTTCCATTTCAATGGAAAATGTTCACGCTGTATATTCAATTCCAAGATTTCAAAGCTTGCAGTCAGTTTTCTTCATTAATAAAATTCTTTAAAAGTGGTTTTTTAAATGGTTTAATAATCGATTTTTCTTTATTTGGAATTTTATACCATTAACCTACCATTCATTGACCTACCTTGAATGGTGAGTCTATGGCTATGTTACAATTAAGTAAATAATATATTAAACATTAATACTACCTCGGTGTGAACAGGATATCATTGCTGGTTGATTGCACGACTATTGGCTCAATTTTATTATTTTTGAAATGTTTATCGATATACATTCTGAACTTTTTCCAATTGGTTGTCAGGTCTCTTCTAATTTGAAATCTCTCCATCGTTGAAGCGGCTGTAACATTTAGAAAGGTCTCTATATATTTTATGATTATGAATTGAACATTTTTATGATATTTTTGCGCTTAATATTACTGAAATATTCGAAAAATTATTCTTCAAGAATCTGACTACACGGACTGTCCGTTTACGCCCGTATATGCTCCAAAACGGACGAACGTGATAATTTTAACGGACCCAAGTAATAATTTAAACTATACTCAAAAATATTTATATATTTAGGGAAGTGATAGCCGATTGCCGTAGCAGGTATCTGTTCAATCAGAGATAAGCTACGAAACTTCTGGGCCATCTTTGTAACGGTGACCGATTGAAGTGGCCAGCAAAAAATACTCTGTTCTCTACTGTAAAATCACTTCCCGGTGGTTTGGAACCCACCTAAAACTGTAGGTCCAACTCATAATCACCATCATCCAATTCATTACCGACGCACAGGTCTCAGACCTATGTGGGCTTCGTCCTCCAAAAAAATATATGTATATAAAAATTAAAATTCAAATTTATTCAAAATTTAAAATGATAATACAAATAAACGACAATTAACTATAAAAAATGTAAATCTATACTCCATATTTTACACTTCAAACTATACTTACATTCTCTATAAATTTTACTATCCAAGTTTACAAATATAGCATTATTTAAACATATTAAAACTTTAGAGCTGTAAGTGTTTAGTTTTGAGTTTAAGGTATTTGGTACTTTAGTTACTAATTAAATAACTATTACCTGATTTTTTTTGAATCCCCCATGATTTTTGTGGTATACTTTGTTCTTTATTACTAACTTCAACCTAATTTTCTCTTTCAAAAATCCAAAAAATATTTAACAAATTTTCAATTACTTCGCTTCAATCTTGTACATCAGTCGTGAATATCCTTACACTTTCTCACTTTTTTTAAAAATTGTTTATTAAAAAAAATCTTTTGTGAATTCTGCAGTTTGTTTCATTAAGGCTGTGCGCGGGATTTTTGGTCATATTTTTTTAAGTTTCTTGTATTGAATGTTATTAGGGCTTTGAAATGTTATTTATTGCTGCGAGAGAAATTTTTTTATAAATCTTCCATAACTAAAAGACACATTGAGGAATAAAATGACATATTTTTTATTCCAATCTAACAAATAGTTTTTCAAAATATTTTTTTATTGAATTTTTTCAGATTTTTTAAAATGTATTTTGAAAAAACTAATTGCTTGATTGGAGTAAACCATATTTCTCAAGGTGTCTTTTAGTTACAGAAAATTTATCAAAAGTTCAATATCACTTGCAGGTAAGATCAATTGCCCACAAAACCCGAAAAATTTCAACTTTGAACCCCCATATTTCACAAAATAATTTATGAAAAAACTTTTTCTGCCGGCAATAGATAACATTTCAAAGCCTTACTAACATCCAATACAATGAACTTTGAAAAAAATTATAAACAAAAACCTTGCACACAGCCTTAAATACGATATTTCTCTTCAATCTACATGCTTCAAGCTTGTTAAAACTTTAAAAATTTACTAGCTTCCCCCAAATCCAAGCTTCAAACTTCTTGAACCTCTAAAACTCTACTACCTTTTCAACCTCCAGGTAGGAGTTACAAATAACCTCCTGAATCCTGAAACGATTCACTGGCAATATAATTCAATGATGTTATCATTTTTATTGTCCCTGTAGTCATCAGAACAGATGCCAAAATTCTCACAGTTAATCCGATTTAAGCTATCAAATTGATATTGTTGTCAAGAAATCGAGTTTCATGTCAAAAATTTGAAATTTGTAATTTGATTCCATTGTAGATTTTTATCCTCCCATTTATTGCCTACTGTTAATATAGATAAGTTGAATGTTTGGTTCGTTGATTTCAATTTTAGATAGTGCTTATTTAGAATTATTTATGAAATTTCATAATAATTTCGAGGTTTTCTAGTATTTTTCATCAGAAACGCTACTAGCACAAGAAAATGTAAGTAATAAAATAGATTGGAATGAAGCTCTACATCAATTTAAATGTTTAGTTGGGCCCTCTCTTTGAAAAATTAGATGAATATCACTATCTAATAATTATTAATTACTTAATTAACAATTAGGTTATAAATTTAATCACTATAAACAAGACTGAATTTGAGATGGTACGGGCCGTTCCTCTCAAAGGTAGAATAGTCCAATACACGAAAGAAAATTAAATTCAACCACCGTAAGATGACGTCATCTTACGGAGCTCAATAGGGAAGTCGTTGTACTGGCTCCATCAAATGACGTCATCTTACGGTGGTCAAATTTAATTTTCTTTCGTGCAACTCGCCGAAAGTTACGGTATTAACGTATCTGAGATGTCTACTTAAACATATTTTAGAGAAGCTCTTAGACTTTTTTATCAGAATAGGTAGTCTGAGTTTAAATTTAAACTAATTTTGTTTTGCTGTAAATATGGAGTAGTATTTATTTTTCGTAAATTCTTAGTAAAAATAATCAAATTTTGTTAAAGATTCACCATCCTTCATCACAAGCTCTGCTTAAAGAGGGATACAGAAAATTGATGTTTTATGTAAATAAATTATTATTTATTATTAAGATGTATTTTTGTTTAGATATATTAGAATGATTTGTACTTGTGTTGTTGAAAAATATATTTAATTGAAAGTTAGTTGGATTTTTCTACACAAATTTTCAATAAATCATTCCCTCTACACTGGCAAGGTTATTCATCTCTTTTTAATATACTTCATATCCTTTTTTTCCAACACGGAATGCGTATGAAAACCTTTATTTTTACAAAAAACAGCACTGAATATAAACATTATATTGTTACGGGTTCTAATAGCTAAAATAAGGCTGGCAACACTAAAGTTCACACTTGCACTTTATTTACACAAATTATTCTATTTACACACACTAATTGTAAGTTCAATTAATAAATAAAAACAGATCAACAAATGACAAGCTAATACTTATTTTTTAGTAATTGTTTACAAGAATTAATGAATAATTAATTACAGGCTGATCAATAACAAAAGAAACTAGAGTCCAATAAACTGTACAATAATGTAGAAAGAAATTATAAAAAGAGCAACTAATCACTTACAAAACACAGTCCAATTTGTTATTTGACAGTCCCAAATAGTATCACTTAACACAACTATTAGTAAGCTGCACAAACAGTAAACACTTGTCTCTGCACTTGACACTGCAATCAAGCACTGTTTACTCCACTGGCACTGGATTGTCTCTCTCACGAGATCTGTAACACAATCTGTCACGCAGGTTTGTAAAACTCAACTCAATGGTTCACGTGAGCTCCTTCCTTTATACAGCTGTTGTAGTTGTATAATTCCAAGAATTGGCGGCTTCTCGAATCTACAAGAATGCTTGGAATATAGACCTTGATTGTTCAGGAAGTCTGAAGAAATCTCGAGAAATTCAATTGAGTGAGAGAGTTGCACACTTGAAGAATAAGAGTGACAATGACATCGGATGTCAAGTTACGTCCGACCATGAAAACAATGGAACAATCTACTTAGAGCAAGTGCGTAAATAACTGCTCCATTCGCTTTTGCAACACTATGATATATCTGTTATCACAATATATTATCTAATATCAAAACTGACACTGTATTTATATTTAAGTGATTTTCACTCACTTATACCGGAGGATGCACTGCACTTCTAAAGAGAAGCTTCATCAGCTTTCCTCCAGTATAAGTGAGAGAAAATCATATATTAAATAGAAATACAGTATCAGTTTTTTTATTAGATTGTTCATAAAGTATTTCGTCATGGAAGACATCACAGATATATGATCTATTTTATAATTTAATACATTCAATAATAATGATCTGAATTTAATAATGGATATAAGTATGGGAAGATTAAAATAAATATTTGAATAATAATCCTAATTAACAAATAATATATAAATAACAAATAGGCTATTACCTTCCATTTCTTTAGGCGTCATTGCTTTTCCAATCCTTAATTAACTATAAACTGTCCTATATTGCACCCTATTACATTTCTATCAAATAATATTTAATGATAGTTTTTAACCGAACATCATGATATGAATAACACAATATTGAATTATTCAATTATTTATTATTATTATTATATTTATTGAATCATTTAATTATTGAATATCACTGCGTATTATACAAAACATGTATTGAGTTCATTTATTTAAATATAACTCCTAGTCTGCTAGTAATGCAGAACTGTATTAAATTCAATATAACTCAATATTTAGTTAAATATAACTCCTATTATCACTGCTAGTAGTAAATAACTTTGTATTAAGTTCAATAACTCAATATTTAGTTAAATATATCTCCTAGTATCACTGCTGGGTGCACGAAGAGATTACGACGTTATGAATGAGCCCGAATCTAACAAGTCAATGCCTTTAACAGTCACTTTCACCGTATTGTTAGGTAAAAAAAGGGAAAAGAACCCTTCCTCCTGATTTCCTCCCTACTTACTCCATTCCCCATCCCTTCTTTCCCTATATTTACTTTGCTTTATCCATCATTATTGGGCCCTTACTGTTTTAGTCCGCATTCTTTTATGTCCTTTTTTGTCATTAGAGTGAACCCGCTCTGTGAGTAAACAATTAAACACTTGAAAGTCAAGTAGTTTTCTATTCATGTTTTTTCATTCACTTCCCTCCCTTCTTTCACACTGTTGAAAAAACCCCCCGGGTTTCAAAAGTTTGAAAAATATTTTGATGTATAAATAATATTATAGTAACGCAAGAACTTTTAAATGTTGAGACTGTTGCTACATAGCTAGTGTTTTTTCATTTTTGAATAATTCAGTTATTTTTTCAAATCAAAATAAAACTAAATTTATTCACTTTCTTCAAAGTACAAATACAATGAAAACTGTAACAAAATTGTAGGGATGACCGATTGGATTGGCCTGCAAAAAATTCTCTATACTCTACTGTAAAATCACTTCCCAGTAGTTCGGAACCCATCTAAAACAGTAGGTCCAACTCATCAATCACCATCATCTAACTCATTACCCACGCACAGGTCTCAGACCTATGTGGGTTTCATTCTCAAATAAAAAAATTTACTTACTATATGTTTTGATCATCACTCTCCTATGAATCCTTTTTTTTCATCTTCCTTCTAATTGAATGAACTTTTATCGTATAAAATTAATGATGTATTCTATTTCTTCAAAAACAAAAATCATTTTTTCAACTTTGGACAGGTCCTAGAGTGTATCACATTATTCAGTATGATTGGCTAAAAATGTAAGACAAATATAAATTTAATATTCGATTGAATTAGGCCTACTCCGTAGGCTTACCATTTCTCCGTTATTAGCCCGGTAATTCCGGGATTCATGTGTGTCTCCGGGAAAAATCCGGGATATTTTTACAGTAAAATTTCACAACTTTTCCCCTTTCTTGTTCTTGATTTTTTTTAGCTCATTAAAAATAAATTTTATTTGTAATTTATCATCTGAATAGTCTCATTCTGATAGGATTGATATACGTCGTATTACAATAATTATTTTTGTATTTAGTCCATAGAAAATAAACTGATTTCTTTTCAAAAGGCAGATGATATTATTATTATTATTATTTAATACAAACAAGCACTTAATATTGGTAGCCAAAATATATTCATGTAAAAAAGAAATACATCCAAAACAAGCTTGTTCAACATATTATTTCATACTCCTTTTTTACTCTCTGGTAAATTACCGGGATTAGGGTTGGAAAAATATGTTAACCCTACTACTCCGGCACTTGGGGAAGATATTGGTCCATTAATTGAAATCAAACATTTCCATCCACCACACGTCATACCACTTTACTTCTAGTTGTGTTTTGCCAATTAAAACACAAAGGAAAACATCAAACAACGTCGCAAATGTTGTTTTATGCGCCTAAATAGAAGTTTAAACAATGTTCGTCGATCCCACAAGGCAGCAGTCATTCTCTAACAAGCCACAGTACTTACAGAAGACAGTGCCAACCCCATTAACAGATTTAGTACTCAAGTTTTGTGACACTTTCAACAGTTTCAGCTCGTCATTAGTTAGCTTTGACCTCTCCAAAAAGTAAGCAGTAAATATTTACTACCTATATAGCAATATTTACTGTAGACTAACCGTGTTGCTGTTTCAACATTACCGGTACTCTACCTTTCTCCTTCTATAGCACCTTATTTCATTAATTATCTTCTTTTACTTCTTCTCATTCTTCTACCTCCTCATTCTTCTACTTCCTCATTCTTCTTAATCATCGTCTTTTTTTATATATTTTCTCCTCATTCTTCATCTTATATTTCTTCTTTTAGCTCCTCTTCTTCCCTACGTCCTCCTCCTTCCCTTTCTCCTCCTCCTCGTCTTCCTTCTTTCCTTTCTCCTCCTCCTACGTTTCTGTCTTCTCCTCGACCACCTCCTTCTTTCTCCTCCACCACCTGATTCATCTTATTCCTTTCCTCCTCCTACTCCTTCCCTTTCTCCTCCTCCTTCCCTTTCTCCTCCTCCTCCTCTTTCTCCTCCTCCTCTTCCTTCTTACCGTTCTCCTACGTCTCCGTCTCCTCCTCCTTCCCTTTCTCCTCCTCCTTCTCTTTCTCCTCCTCCTCTTCCTTCTTACATTTCTCCTCCATCTACGTCTCCGTCTCCTCCTCCTCCACCTCCTTCTTTCCTTCCACCACCTTCACCTCCTCATCCGTATTCTTCCTCCTCCTCCTCCGCCTCCTCATTCTCTCCTTCCTCCTCCACCACCACTTCATCCTTCTTCTTCGTCACCTCCTCCTCTTTCCATTCCTCCTCCTTAATCGTCAACTCCTCCTACTCCTTCTTTTTCGTCTCCTCTTCCTCTTTTTCCCTCTGCTGCTTCTCCTTCTTCTCTTCCTTTCCAATCTCTCTCATTTTCCATGTAGTTTTTTCTCCTTTTCTCACCCACTTTTTCTTTCTTCCTACATCCTTCCTTTCATTTTTCTTTCTCGTGCTTTTTTCTCTCATCCTTCACATCTTTTTTCCTTTCAATCTTCATTTTCTACATTTTTTCCAACCTTTCTCGTATACTTCCTTTTGTCCTCTCTCTTTTCTCCCCTCCTTTTCCTTCTTCCTCTTCTTCTTCTTCTTCTTCTTCTTCTTCTTCTTCTTTATCTGTTCCTTCTTTGTCTTGTTCTCTTTTTTCCCTCTCACCATCTTCTCCTTCTCCTCCCTCTTCTCCTTCTCCTCTCTTTCTCTCCCTCTTCTCCTTCTCCTCTTCTTCCTCTACTACATCGTTTATTTCTTCTTCTTTACCTTCTTTCTTTTTTTCTTCATCTTACATTCCTCCTCGCACAGTTCTCATAATAATTATTATTTCAGTACTTCTTCCATAGTATGTTCTACTACACCCCTATCACATTTTTCCTCGTTCTCTTTTCTCTTCTACACCTCTTCCTCCTCCTCCTCCTCCTCTTTCCCCTTCCATCTCTTCTTTTTGACAAGTAGTAATTATCTTACCAGCCCAAATCAAACAAATTAAGCTGTTAAGTATCAATTTTGTGGCTTAAAAATGTCAGCATGTGTCACATAAAGTGGCATCCAACTAACCAATCCATGGCACGCTTCCACAATTATCGATTTTCATCTTGTATCGATATTCCGATATTCTGCTTTGTTATCGATTTTATTTCTGAAGTTGTTCAGTTGTTTACCAGCGATTCTCGAGTGCTGCTGATTAGTTGTAAATTTTCGGGGCCATAAAACATCTTTGATAAACGCTTATTTACTCATTTTATCACCTCTGTATGTTATCTTCATTATTTTTGTAGTATATTATCTTCTTTCCTGTATCTTCTTACGTGGATTGTAGTATATATCTCCTACCCCTTAGTTTTTATATAGGTGAATCATAATATAAGAGAGGTTCAAGTGGCCTAACTTCACTTTTACCATGCTATTCATCTCTCAGATCCATTTTTTCTTTATTCTTTTATTTTTCTTTTTATCTATGGCAATTACGAGCTCTGTATCTCGTAGATTTTAGTAGGTATATTTTACCCCTTTGTTTTTATTTAGATGAATCCTTGTTTAAGAGAGTTCTAAGTGGCCTAACTTTGCCTTTTTCATATAATTTGATTGTACATAATTTGTTCATATAATATAATGACAATGCATCTAACAGAAAGATATCAATTCTTTATCAATAGATTATAAAGTATATAATTGTATATAAATTATCTAATTTTAATATGCCGCAGTTTCAAAGATTCTTGAAAATATAGAAATATTTAAAAAATATTTAGTTGATAAAGCTTTTTATAGTGTACAAGAATTCCTTTCACATCAAAAATATTAAGCCTCACCTCAACTAATTCATATAGTAATTATTTTTATTAGTGTATAAGATTGTATAGTAAATTGTTGATCTGACTTCTAGAGTCTCCAAGACGTAATCTACAAAAAAAATGTATTACTCAGATACTTGTATCCTTTATTCATTATCTATTTCAGTCCTTTTCATTAAATTTTCCGTTATTGTATGTAGTCTACTGTATCATAGCACCTAATTTCAGTAAAAGTTTATAACTTAATCGATTTTCAAAAATGTTTATTCATTTTTGGATTATTGTAATCATGGCAGTATTCACAGAGTGTTTCACATAAGATATATCACTTTTTAACCCAGAGTTCTACAAACGAAGGACAATGAACATAGTACTGGACATTTTTTGTCAGAAATGAAACTTAGAACTTGAGGTTACTGAGTCTTACACCTTATTATGGGATACCTATGTATTTTATTGTATTATTTAAAGTCGCATCTTTCATCTGTTGTAATTATCTGAAGAAACTCGAAAAATTATATTACAAAAAAGATTAAACTTTTGAGATTATTTCAAGTCAATTCGTATAAGAAATTTTCAGAGAAAAAATGAAAAGAAACTTAGAATTGCAAGATTGAAAAACCTATCTTTAAGATGGTTAGCTTCATGCTTTTACCTTCTCCAGTGTCTCAAAACTTCTTTATTGGGGGGTTTTCAGTCCATCTTACACTGAACAATACTTAAACCTTACTTGGAACAGTATGTTTTTTTTTTGAGCATGAAGCCCACTTAGGTCTTAGACCTGTGCGTGGGTAATGAGTTGGATGATGGTGATTGATGAGTTGGACCTACCGTTTTAGGTGGGTTCCGAACCACCGGGAAGTGATTTTACAGCAGAGAACAGTGTCTTTTTTGCTGGCCAATCTAATCGGTCACCGTTACAAACAGGTCCTACGAGAACGCAGCTTATCTATCTGATTGAACAGATACCTGCTATGGCTCGCGGCTATCACTTCCCGATGGTGTCTATTAAAAACTTAAAAGCTACTTAGATGGCTTGCACATTGGAGCATCCAATACTCGAGGATCACCATCTTAAAATCAAGCACATGCTTTGGAATGGTGGTATTCACGTTACCTTAATCTGTCATACACCATTCAAGGTCAAGGTACACTTAAGGTTATTTGTGAGTGAGGGAGTGATTGGCTGCTCGCTGAGCGTGGTGTCAGGGTGGTCATTATGTTCAGTAACGGGCTCTTCGAAGGATAACCGATTGCTATGACACGCCTTAACTAGCCTTATTATCACTTACCCGGTGGTTTGGAACTCATCTAAAATTGTAGATCCACTATTCATAAAATCATTGTATCATCATTTACCTCTTACAAGTCTCAGACTCATGTGGGCTCCATCAAAAAGAATATATTATTTGTAATTTTAATATTAATCTATTGCAATAATGTATTTTACCATTGATAAAAATCCTATGTAAGTTAATTTTCTATTGGAAACCAAATCTAACAAAATAATTAGATATTTGTAGATTTAGGAATTAGAGAACATTATTTGATAATTTATTGGCTTAGATTTTGATTTGTTTGCTGTCATGATAAAAGTAAACAAATCTATTACGAACGTTTGTTCTTGGGCTTAAAAGCACGCAATGCAATATAAATAGAAACAAGCAAAATAATAATGATCATAGCTAAATTGTCACTTTCCTTTGACATGCAATATTGGAGTGAAATCATTTTTCAAACGCTGATAGCTCCCCTGTGATTGCTGTTATTGATTTCTGAGTAGTTCTTTTCTTTTTATACCATGATGGATGTGTTTTGCTGATTTCATACAATGATACAAAATTGTATATTTAACAATGATAGCAATATCCAGCAGTAAGAAAATCACAATAAGATGCAATAATTTATTTTGTTCTATTTATTTATAAAATATAAAACATTCATTGTACAAGTCATGCAAAATTGAAAAATATTAAAGTATAATAACAGAAATCCAATAATATACAAAGTAAAATCCATAAACTATTAAAAAAAAAAATAGTACTGTACTATATGTGGAGATGGAAACCCCTTTCAACTAACTATGGTTGCCCACGTACTAGGGAGGGGTTTTCATAATAATACGGTAGGAGGAAAAAGTAGAAGAAAGGAAAGGTTGAAGGATTTAATGGGCGAAAAAGAAAGGTAAATCTGCTATTTTTCCAAAATTAAAGATCAGAAAAGTAGTTGCTCTTGACTTTCTTTGTAGTGGCGAAAGTGATATTGTGGAAGGTATCCATAACGTATTGCATAATGGTGTAACAACCGAAACTAGTTTCTCTAAGTTTTAATAAATGTGGTTGTGACAATTTCGTCTTATTATTCATTAGTTGCTATTATAAACTTAAAAAACACTTTTGAATGGAAATTGACTCACGTTATGGCGTGACGGCCGTTTCGCTCTGTTGTCTAGAGCATCATCAGACGACCCACAGTACACTGATTCAAGGCATGAGTTTGAGGGTTATGTATGTTGGAATGGTGAAGGGGTGGGGGGATGAGTAGGCGGGAGGTTTGAAATTGGGATTATTTTGTCAAATAGAGTGTGTGAGAAGAAGTTAAGTTGATCATTTAAAATGTTGTCAGGTTGCTGCTTTGCATGTTTGTATATCTCATATTGTTCTAAAACATTGAGTTTCTGGCTTTTGTGAGTGAAGTGTAGTGTGTCTAAATTAGTGTCAATGTCTGTATAACTGTGGCCTGTTGAAATGATGTGTTCAGTAAAAGTGGAATGTGTGTTTGGGTGTGAGATGGCTCTTGTGTGTTCTTTGAATGTAGTCGTGAATGTCCTGCCAGTTTGTCCTATATAGAACTTGTTGCAGTCATCACATTTCAATTTGTAAATTCCAGATCTGTTGTACTTGTTTTGAGATGTTGTCTGAGACTGCAGGTGTTTTTTGAGTGAATTAGTTGTTCTGTAAGCTATTTCATATTTGAGTTTCCTGAATGAAGCTGCTATTTTATGAGTTTTGTTGTTGAGGTAGGTAAGTGTGATGAATGTATGGGGGTTGTCATTCTGTTTGTTGCTGGTGTGAGTGATTGGTTTTGTTGATATTCTGTGCAGTATTTTGTCTATTAGTGTGTGTTTGTAACCATTCTGTTGTGCTATGTATTTTATAGTATTCAATTCTATAATAATAAAAAGTATTCAATTCTAGTTTATAATACATATTAGTGGAAACAAGATGGATCTTCAACATCACATTAGTTGCTCTTGATCCAATTGCTGATGTAATTTTTCATTTTCTTGTTTATTTTACTATTGTTGAGTATTGATTGGGACTTTTGTTTTGATTCTAGTACTTATGTATATTAGCTGTCTCCTAATTGATTCATTTATTATTTAGCATATGGCTCATTAAGACACTTAAACAACAGCATTATGATTTTTGGGATCAAGTATGATCCTCTGTCTAAGGATGAAATAACATTAAGTTGTATGAGTAACATACACAAACATGGAAAAATATATATATATATATACACATACACTCAAACATGTATAAATCTTTATACAGACATCCAGTCTGTCTAAATAGGCAATCGATTCTGGAGTTGCCATCAGGAAATCCGCTCTTGTCCCTCCTCTAAAAGCCGTTATTGCACACTCCTTCACTATGTGATCAATAGTTTGTCTTTGCCCACACTCACAGAAAGGCGATGGTATTTTGCCCCATTTAAACAATAAGTCAGCACACCTACCATGTTTTGTTCTTATTCTGTTCAGAGCTGACCATTTTTTTCGGGGTAGTCCAAAACCTGGTGGTTTTTGAGAAAACCATGGGATTTGTTCTCGCCGCTTTGATACCCATTCTTGCTGCCATGCACTAGGTATGTTGAAGCCTTCCTCTTTGGCAGAAATTGCAGTTTTTGTAGGTGGCTTTCTTGATCGCAGACGAATTTTATTTGCATTTTCAATATCCTCATGGATTCCCAGGTCTCGGTTGTCAACAATCTTGTCAAACTCTCTAATGAGGGCATTCTTGCGATGCAGGTTTGGAGGTGGTATGTGACTTAGTACTGGAAGCCATTCAGTAGGTGTTGATCTAATAGCTCCAGTGATCATTCTCATGGTATTGTTAAGTTGGGCATCTACTCTATGAGTGTGAGGGCTGTTTGGCCAGACAGGTGCACAGTATTCAGCAGTGGAAAACACAAGGCTCAGAGCTGTTGTGCGTAGAGTTGAAGCTGAAGCTCCCCAAGTTGTTCCACAGAGCTTTTGTATAATATTATTCCTTGCTTTCAACTTCTCTGCTGTTTTTGATAGATGATGTTTGAAAGAAAGAGTTCTATCAAGTGTTATGCCTAGATATTTTGGAGTACTGTTGTAAAGAAGCAGCTTGTTCTCAAACTGGATTTTGAGCTCTTTTTTGGCAAGTTTGTTGTTAAGGTGAAAGCAAGTAACCTCAGTCTTGCTGGCATTTGGCTGCAAGCGCCATTGTCGGAAATATCTACCCATTCTCCTCAGATCATGAGTAAGAACTTCCTCTGCCTCCTCAAATGATCCACACCTAGTTGCCAACACCCAATCATCAGCATAGCCAAACTTTTTGGATGCAGTCTCAGGCAAGTCTGCAATGTAGAGGCTGAAGAGAAGTGGGGCAAGCACCGATCCTTGGGGCAGGCCATTTTTCAGCTTCCTTTGCGTGCTTTTGTTGGAACCCATGATGACTTGAAATGTTCTGTCATTCAGCATGTTATTTAGGAGATGAGCTGTTATTTTGCATGGAATTACTTGGAGAAACTTATAAATCATGCCCTCTCTCCACACTGTATCATAGGCCACTGATAAGTCAATGAAAACAGCAGAGGTTTTGAGCTTCTCTTGGAATCCGCCTTCAATGAATGTTGTCAATGAGAGGACCTGGTCACAACTGCTACGTTTTGGCCTAAACCCAGCCTGTTCATGTGGTATCACCTCAAAGATTTTCTGACAGATTCTATTGTAGATGAGCTGTTCTAGTAATTTATAAATCACTGGAAGCAATGCAATAGGTCTGTAACTTTTAGGTGAGTCTGCTGGTTTCCCAGGCTTCAGAATTGCTATTATTTTTGATCACTTCAATTCCTTAGGTACATTACCAGTCTGCATTACATCTGTGAAAAATCTAGCCAGCCAAACTTTTGCATATTTTCCACTATTTATAAGGAATTCTGGATTTATGTTATCAAATCCAGGTGCTTTACCAGGCTTCATATCTCTGAGCGCAGATCCAATTTCTTCTGCTGTGTAAGGTTGTGCATGTTCAGTCACCACTGCATCATTTTTCATCTTTCTCAGTTCATGCTTAACCTGGATTGAGTGTTCCTTATCTTTTGGTACTCTAGATGTTGCCACTGTATGAGATGCTACAGCATTTGGGGTGACATCTGTTTTTTGTCTCTGAATCGGTGCTGCACTACCCAATTTTCTTAGCAATGTCCATGCTTGACGGCTTGAGGTCTGGAAGTTTAGACTCTCTACTGTTTCTGTCCATTTTTGTTGTCTTACATCATCAAGGCTTTGAAGGAGTTCATCTGCCACCTCCTGGCTACCTGTCTCATGAAAGCACTGATAGAGTTCCTCACTTTTTTGAGACCAGCCTGGAACATATTCCTTGCGGTATCCCCTTGGAATGTATTTCTTAGCAGTACTTGTTACTGCTCCAATAAACCTGTTGTAATTCTTGCTGATTGGTGGAATCCAGCCCAGGCATTTATCCAAATCTCTTGAGAAGTGTTCCCAGTTGGCTTTCCTGAAGTTCCACCTAGGTCGAGGTATGGATGCTACTAGTGGAATTTGGATTCCTGTTTCTATTATAACTGGTCTGTGTTGGCTGTGAGGGAAGTCACAAAGAACTTTTCGGGTGACTGGTAGAGTTTGGCCTGTGCCATCAGTTGATGCAAAACATAAGTCTGGATTATATTCCCGTCTCCAAGCAGCTGACATGAATGTGCATCGGTCTTTGGCATCATAAATAAGAGTGAGGCACTCATCTTCCGCCCACCTTACCACAGCCTCACCATTTGCATCACAGTCTCTATATTTCCACAGCTCATGGTGGCTGTTAAAGTCACCCAAGTATACAGCTGGATGAGGTTGTATTTGGACAACTGTGCTTGGCCATGAGACAGCTGGTGGCTTATAAATATTTGATACACTCAAGCCTCCCACTCTCACAACCACACTGTGAATTTCATTATCTGTGGATGTGGAGATGAGAGTAGCATTTTCTATATCATGCCTTACATAAGTTGCCACTCCGTGTGCTTGATGATATGTGGCACCAAGTAGGTCATAACCAGGTATCCTGCCTCTTTTCTGTAATTGCTCTTGAGTGTTGCAGTGCGTCTCCTGAATTGCAACCAGATCAATATTGTCTCTTTTTAAAATCTTAGATAAGTACTGGCTCTTAGAATAACTAATGCTTTCTATATTCAAATGGCAAATTCGAACTGAAGGTCCGAGATTTATTGTCGGCAAGTCCTTAAAAGGACTGTTTATATCATGTACTGACGGGTTCATATCGTGTATCGGCTATTTAGAGATGATGCTGGTTAATGTCTTAATAGTCAGGAGAACCAGTTGATTTGTCTGACTGCCGATTGTTGTTAGCTCATTTAGCGTTATCCAGGGTGTACCACGAGGAGGCGAACTAACATTACACCCCCCTAATTGATTCAATATTGGTTTTATAGATTTGAAATTTACTTGAATTTTGTCTCAAACTGTATTGACTGCTGACAATGTTATTGGCGTAAGGGAAAGTAGTTTTGTTCTTAATTATGTATTTTACTACATTCATAATGTACAGCTGTCTGACAGTCATTTCCTGAAATTCTGAAATTCAGTAAATATTAAGTTAGTTGGATAGAGTCTAGGTTTATTCAAAATTGTTTTAATTATTAATTTTTGTTCTGCATTATGAAAAGTTTCTCAAGAGGACAATTAATATGACGTCACTCACACATTCATAAAGCTGCTTGAGTAGCTTGAATGTTGTGACTTCAAAATCACTTTAGCTACCTTTGGAAGCATAAGCGTATCTAGAAATTTTTCAAGGGGGGGTCCACTTTACCAGAGTTGTCCTCTCACCTACATACAACACTCCTTGACTACATTTGCGAGCTTTGCTAGTATAATACGTTTTTTTTTCTAGACTAATGACTTCTCCCAGTTTTGTTATGAAATTCTAACCCACTCTTTCTCGATAATGTACCATACATTAAAGTTCTCTCCTCTATCGTATAAAGATAGACTAAACATGCTACAATAATGGCTACAATAACAGACGCCATGCTCAGTTCTCAACACTCCAATATTGTAATATTAGTTCCATCTAGATTAAATTTTGTTCACTAGAATTATTATTACTGGAAAAGAATTTTTCTCAAGAACCTTTCCAACAGCAAAAAAGCATTCTATCTAGTGCTTAGTCATCTCAAATGGGGGGGGGGTCCGGACCCGGGGACCCCCCCTTGAATACGCCCCTGTTTGGAAGAACACGAAGTCATGCGCTTTGTTTTTTTTGGAGGATGAAGCCCACATAGGTCTGAGACCTGTGCGTGGGTAATGAGTTGGATGATGGTGATTGATGAGTTGGACCTACAGTTTTAGGTGGGTTCCGAACCACCGGGAAGTGATTTTACAGCAGAGAACTGAGTATTTTTGCTGGCCAATTCAATCGGTCACCGTTACAAAGAGCGCCCAGGAGTTTCTTAGCTTATCTCTGATTGAACAGATACCTGCTACGGCACTCGGCTATCACTTTCCACTGTTTGGACGCTATTTTTGAAGTTAGACTTGTGGAATTGGGTTTAAATTGTAAAAAATAATTTTCTTAAAAAATTGAAAAGCATTTCCTCTCCAATTTTAAAATCTATGTACAGCGTGTTTGGTGGGATCTGCCAGACTTTACCAACTAATTCTCGTCATTAATAAAAAAATTAATAATAAATAGAAAATTCAGATTATAGTCCCGGAAACGCTGCGTTACGGAAATGAAGGTGGCTGAAGTTGGAAGCTATCCCTATAATACTAATAAATCAAAAATCTCTATGTCCTCCATTTATGTGGTAAATTGAATAGATTTTATGAAAAGGAGCTGGAAAATCAAGTAAAACTTGGAACATGTCTGTACAACTACATAATGTAGTAATTTTTTTTTTGGAGGATGAAGCCCACATAGGTTTGAGACCTGTGCGTGGGTAATGAGTTGGATGATGGTGATTTATGAGTTGGACCTACAGTTTTAGGTGGGTTCCGAACCACCGGGAATTTGTCACTCAGGGTGGTAATTATTTAAGTCGCGGGGGCTCGAGACTGCACTCCTCTTCTCCTTTCATTCTTCTTCTTATTTTCTTCTCCTTCCTATTCTTCTTTTTCAATTTAATATTAAAACTGACACTGTATTTCACTTTTAAATAATGCTTTACTCACATATATTGGAGAAGCTTGAGGAATGCATTTCACTTCTGAAAAGAAGCTTCGTCAGCCTTTGTCACTTCTTTTCAGAAGTGAAATGCATTCATCAGGCTTCTCCAATATAAGTGAGTAAAACATTATTTAAAAGTGAAATACAGTGTCAGTTTTAATATTAGATTGTTCATTAAGTATTTCGTCATGGAAAACATCACCGTCTTCTTTTTCTTCTCCTCCTTCTTTTATTCTTCCTCCCCTTCTCTCACATTTTCCTTACAATTTTTTCTCCTCACTCACTCTTTCTCTTTCTTCCTCTTTATTGCTGTTTATCTTCCTATATCCTTTCTTTCTCTCTCTATCTCTTATATTGTACTTCCTTCACTCTTGATTTTTTACTCTCTTCCCAACTTTTCTCTTACTTTGTCTTATATTTGCTTTTTTCTTCCTCTTTTTCTCCATTTTCTCCTCTTTGCCATCACCCTTTCGTCTACGGTACCGTTTTCTTCTCTCGCGTTCTTTTCTACTCCCTTTCCTTCTAACATTATGGTTTTTTTTATTTCTCAGTTTTTCCTCCCACACAGTTTTTTTCTTCACCATCAACATTATCGTAATCATCATCATCATCGTGTATATAACATGTGATTGAAATCAGGACTTGACTTGCACATTTTCGGCTCTGAAATCCGGAACAAAAATCAAAATAATATCCCCTTTCTTTGGACTATTGAAGTATTCAGTGCTTCGCTTTTAAAGTGAACTTGTTTCTTGTTTTTGGATAGAATTAGTAATTATTGTAATTTTAGTAATTATTGTAATTATTGTATTGTAAGTGAAATTTATAGTTGAACTTGGATATAACCTAAAATTTGTATTTATTAGTTGAAAATTTGTAAAGAAAGCAGTAGTGGGCTGTGCCAGTTGTATCTTTACTTGATAGTGTCTCTTATAATAAATTATTAAACCTCTTATTTTTTCTACTTTTTTCCTTCTTCTTCTTCTCCTCGTTACATTAAGTTTGCATCTTCTTATTTTTCTCAATTTTCTCATTCATCACTTTCTTGCTTTTCTCATGCATCTATTTTTTCCACTTGAATAAACCAATCCAACTATGTTCTCTGTTACAGACTCCGTGAATCGTCCCGAGACAAAGTGGACTTTGCCTCAATCCTGCCATTTGAGGTGACGGAGGCGATTTTCAGCTTCCTTTCGGTTCGAGATCTGCGATCATGTTCGTCTGTGAGCATTTGCTGGCACGAAGTGAGCAACAGTTGTCTTCTCTGGCGAGAAATAGCCGAAGAAGCTCAATACCGTCGCACAGGAGTGAAGCAAATACTAGACAAAGACCAGCTGACATCAGTTGATAGTAACTTCTTGAATGTATTAAAAAAGTTTCGTGTGCCATGTTGTTCTATACGACTATCACCCATGAACGACTGGAAAAAATTCCACTGTCAAAACAATTTCCTTCTCTACAACTGGGAACGTGGTTTTTTTGCGGCACACTTTATCACAACCGACAATCCTGCACTAAGACTTGACACATGTTTACGAGTTACATTCCCCTCAAAACTGCCTAAAGATCGTTTATTTCTGCCTTACCAAAACAGTAACAATTTAGGTCCTAGTCGGTTCTACCTTCTACGATTAGATGGTAGACCAAAAATTGCTTGTGATGTTCATCTAAATCTAGTGGTGATTGCCTGTGTGGATAGGGATTGTTTAGTTTTTGTGCACAACAAAAAGGTTGAAACAGTCCTATTGGGGGAGAATCCACCTCCCTTGTTCAAAATTAAAACTGTAGGTCAACTATACACTGATTCTGATTTTTATATCGTGGATGAGGTAAATAATGGTGATAACTATTTCCTAAATATGGACAATGATGTTATTGTGGCTGGATTCAAGTTTGCATTCATCAAAGTTTGGTGTAAAACTTCACATAGCTTGCAAAAAACCTTCAATTTACCCTACACGGGGCACTATTTCACGTATTGTCATCTCCATGATAGTACCCTGTATTTTAGTACATGGTGTTCTGTTAGACCTGATGCTGAACTGAAGATCTGGTACATGAAGGATGATGTGACAAAGAAAATTCTGATGAAAAGAGAGGTGAAGAAGGTTTGTAGTAATGAAAAATATTTTTTGTCAGTTACAAAGCAAAGTGTGAATAGTAATATCATAGAAGTAAGGGAGAGGGAAGATTACAATATAATAAATATGACGGTGGAGCAAGACACTAGTGAAAATTGGGGTATTGCTGTTCCTGTGGTGATTTTCTGTGGAGAAAGGGTGCTGTACTTGGAAGGAAACACTATTAAAGTGATGAGTTTAGCTCTGCATACTGTCTTCGAAGCTTTCAATGTGAGATCTGCGATTGAAATTGAAAAACTTGTGGGAAATTTGTTGATGGTTCGTCTGAGAGACAAAATTGAGGTCTGGGATTGGAAGAAAGCAGTCCGGCTGTACACACCTGTACTGGAGTGCCCCTACAATTTCAATGTATACTGTGATGATACCAGAATGGTTGTGGTAAGTCCCGCTAACGAAATCAAAGTGATAGGATTCTGGTAATGTTTTAAAAGTTTTTTCTTCATCAAAATTACCCAAGTTTGACCATTTGAGTCACTAAGATCAGAAACCACATGAGTTATTGTTTTCAAAATGGAGCCAACAGTGGAAATGGACTATTCAATAGTCTCTTCATGTTGTGGTCAGAAACCACATCAGTCAGATTAATTCTTCACCAAGAATTAGCGTTCTGAGAGTCTCAATGAGTGCAGAAATCCCACAAGTCATTGACTTATTTTCTTTCTGCTGACAGATACAAAAATCCTAAAAATGTGATTCGTAGTTTCTGATCTTAGATATTCATTTATAATAATAGGTAATTCAATGTTTTTTTCAAAGAATATACCAGTTTAACTATGTACAATTATTATAGGTAATTGCCTTTTTTATCTAAAATTACCTTAGTTGACTATGTACAATATTTATTTTAGATTGTGTACTGCTTGAAAATTCTAAATACAGTTCAACCTCTGTATAACTAAATCGATTAACCAGCCAAAGAATTCGTTCTAGGTAGGTACAGACCGTTTCACGGTGCTTGGCGTCTCGCTGGTGGCAGGGGAGGCAGTGCGAGAGAGACAGAAAGTCTTTCCCACCACGTTTCCCCTCCAGCCGTCAAGTACAGTCGCGTCCAATACACTCACTGCTGGACTTTTTAGCGGTTGCGGACTTGGAGAATATTTGAACTTAACTGTACCGCTAGCGCTAGTGGGAGAAAGCGCTCAGCGCGCATGCTCCATCGAGACGCCATGCACCGTGAAACTGTCTTATTGGTTAATGAGAGGTCGCTTTGCCAATATTGCATAAAAATTACTCCGTTTGACTAAACAATTATTGTAGTACATTGTGTACTGATTATAAACTCATAATTCAGTTGAACCTCTGTTTAAGGAAATTGGTTCAGTCAAAAATTCGTTCTAGAGAGGTATTTGTTAATTAGAGGTCATCTTTCCAAGATTACAATGTCAAGGGACACCATAAAGTTCCTTTGTTTAAAGAAATCGATTATCTAAAGAAATATTTAAATTATCTTGATTAATGTAAAAAGTAGACAATTAGTCGAAATATATTATTTTTATTCGAATTGTAATTGCTTTATGTTTATTTTCATGTAAATGTCAAGTGCTCGTTTATCTACTGTGTTTTGTAGTTTCTAACACACTTTTATAATATTTTGCGCCCTATTTATAATATTTGACTACAGAATACACTGATTTCTATGATATTGTTTAATTGTTTTAGAAATTGTTTAAAAAGTGATTTAAGCTCAAAATAATTTTATATCCACTAGGCATTGTAGATACAGTTTAAAATCTCACAAATAGTAATTTGTGCTTTTATAATGATATTATTATTGAGTATAATAATAATATTAATCAATATAATTTGAGTATTTTTTTCTAGTTGATTTGCAATGTTTTTTGTCTGTAATATCCATAACTATTATTCATTATTATTTAATCATATTTGTTAGCTGTTCTCTTTTAATACGATATCTTAGTTCATCTAAGATACTTGATGATATTCTTTAACTGTTCTTCTATGGATGGCCTTTCACGGTTTAACGTAAATAATATTCTAAACCTTCTCTTTCCTCATAAAAACCGAACAAAATGACAAACATTCTGTCAACTCATTCTTGGCAGTGCATAGAAACACATTATTTTATTTTGTCTATGCAGCGTACATAGCGTTACAAGCGGCTGAACTAAGAACTAGTCATTTTTCATACATTATAGTATATGAGAACATCTCACAGCATAGAGTAATAGTCATTAGTAGAGTGCCGACATGCAAGAGGCAAAATCATACAACTACCAAGAATGGTTTGACCTGTTGTAATTATCAGAAGAACCTCAAAAGAATTGAATTACAAAAAAACTAAACTTCCCGCTTAAATAGTTCGAATTTATTCCGTTCAATTCAACTCATACAAGAGATAAATAAAAATCTTTTTCCATAAATACTATACAAAAATTCAGATTTTTTATTAATCTTGTTTATAAGATAGATTATTTAAAATCTTTTATACAAATACCATACAAAACTTTAGTTGTTTTAGAACTATTTTCAACAATACAGTGCTATCACTACCTCTTTCCTCTCATCTGTGATAGTAATATTACATTATGTGCAAAATGTTTCAATATATTTACAATATTTTATATATAATGAGTGTAAGTGTTTTTTGTTTATGATAACATAAATATAACCAAAGTAGAGGAATTTGTCAATGATAGCAGTGTATTGATGAATTATAGTCAGCAAGTTTTACAATTTGCCATAATATAAAATGATGCAGACATTACTATACGGATATTCGGCCTACTATTTTCGATACTAAATAATAATAATAAGCGTATGGCTTTTAATGGTGGGGAGACCCTCACGGATAGTTCCACCTCGCCGTTTGTGCGATACTAAATTTATGTCACTTGGTCAATGAATGCAATAATAATATAGGTATTAGCTTATTTTTCAGGGTCTGGCAATTTTGTAGGCTGTAATGAGAGTATAGTCAGATATATCTATTATGCATTTATATGCAGTTCTAAAAATGGGGAGATTCAGATACAACTTCATTGAACAAAATTGATTTATTCTACTTACCTCGAACATGGTGTTTTGTATAGCTCTAGTCAGTCTCTTTGGTGCTAGAAAAGACCTTATAGTCGCAAAAAATGGCGAGATCATTTTAGCAAAACATATTTGAAAAACAATTATGTGAACTATGTTTTAATGCAGTATCGGCAATCAATATATAATGGTATCTTGTAAATTGCATAGATTATTTGAATCAGTCATTCTAGAAAGGGCACAAGTAATGATGAAAAATGCATTTTTCAGGAGACAAGAAAATGTTTCTCTAAAAAACCTTATTTGATTATTTATTGTGATACCCTCACCTCCAACAACTATTAATTTGAATTGATTTCATCTACTCCTTTGAAAATTTTGTTTTCTTCATTTTTCAAGATTTTATTTATATTTTCCATTTGTTTCCTTTCTAGAATGAACTTGAAAAATGAGATTTCATCAATGACGTGTAACTTTATTGAAGTTTTATAATAGATTCAAATAAAAATAACATAAAAGCCTTATTATTTGTTGAGTAATCATAAACAATTTATTGGAGTTGTTGAAGCTTTTCATTGGAGTCAATGAAGGTCTTATTCATTCGTTACAAAAATACAATCAAGCAGTGATACACCAGGCGCAGCCCACTAACTGAAATCTGAAAATAACAATTTTAGGTTGTGCCCAAGTTTAACTAGAAATTTCTCTTTGAAGTGCAATTACTGATTCTTTCTAAAACAAAAATATCAATTTAGAAGTTCATTTAGAAAATGAAGCACTAAAGTATTGTCCAAAAATCAATTATCAGTTCTACAATCAATTCAAATTAAAAGAACAAAACACAAAGATAATAGTTTTATTGTTTTGAAATATATGCTTGAGTTTATGGAAGCCTTCTCATTTACCGGTCTATTCAAATTATTGAATGTCTGAGTTTGAAAAGACTAATCAGACGCCAATCAACTTGACCGTTTACCGGTAAATGGAATTTTACTAAAAACTAAGGCGTCTAATTGGTCTTTTCAAATCCGCAGACGTTCAAAGATTTTAATAGATCAATTAGATACTACCGGTAAATGATAAGGCTTCTATAAACTCAAAAATTTGAATTTGAAAAGACCAATTAGACACCTTAGTTTTCAGTAAAATTCCATTAACCGGTAAACGGCAAGGCTCCCATGTACTCAGCCATTGGTTGAGTTCATGGGAACTAATGGTTAAGTACATGGAAGCCATCGGGTAAATGTTACCGGTGGCATCTGGCTGGTTATTCATATTCATAGTCGTTAAAAACTTTGAAAAGAGCAATCAGACGCTACCGGTAAATGAGAATGCTCCCATGAACTCAACCATTGGTTTGGTGATTGTCATGTCCGGTTCACAGATTGTCAAGTCCATCCGCATTGTTTTGCTGATTGGTCAGCCATAGTAAATTCTCTTCAAAAGTTTTTTATGGCAATCAGGTAGGCCTATATAGCATGCTAACCATCTCAAGTATTGAATTTTATTGATATTTGTTTCGATTGGTCCTTCTCATTGGTTAGTATCACTGCATCCATCAGCCGAAGATCAAATGTGTGTTATTGAATGCCGTAAATAAAATCTATTGTAACTATTTGCTCTGGATTTGCACTCAAATACTGGAATTGCATGTATGACGCAGGTTCTTCTTTCAAATTCAGCTAGTCGAAACTTTGCTTTAGATGACATTTTTGCCTCTGGATTCCTCTGATTGATGCTCTCATAAAATCACCACTTATTTAAGTCAAGAATGTCATCCGTATCAACAAGTGTTTTTGTTAATTTGTCCATTTTTTGGATTTTTAAAATTATTTTACAGATGACAATATTTTACCTAAAGAAAGTACTTATAAAATATATTTTTCAATTATAATGTTCTAAAGTATGTTTTTATTTTTCAATAATAAATGATAATTATGATGTGTAAATGCAACTATTTTGATAAATTTTATTCATATTTTTGTATGTGTGATAGTACAATTTACTGCTACAGTTATAGTGTATAAAGTAAATAATACATTTAGTAGATTAATCAAATTTATTTTAAAGTTTTTCAATAAAATTATAGCAAATAATTAACTTTACAAAGCGCGCAATAGAAGAATTTTGTAATAACTTTTCGTGATAGTATTGAAGTGTGGGCTTTTGAATTTTTGTTTTCTTTATAAGCTTTGCTGATTTTCAGTGAATTTTATCAATTATTCCTCGCAATTTTATATTCTTGAAATCATTATCGCTTTAAGTTTGGTACAGTTTCAAACTCATCCATAATCTTGATGTTTCTCGTTTTCTATTTATAATTTTGTATTTTAATAACTTTGACTCACCTCAAAAATCAAATCTGTTTTAGACAAGATTCTACTTTTATAATTTTCTGTCTTCTATTTTATCCGGTGATTATTTTTTAAGGAATAAAATGCTAATTTTGCATTTTAAACAATGTTTGTTATCAGCATGTAATGCATACCTCAATATTAGTATAATGCAATGATATATTGTATAAGAATTTATTTTTGTGGGATTGTGTTTATGAAGTATTGTTAACTGTGTTCATTGAAATTATTTTTACACTTTAAATAAGCAGAAATGAATAAACAATCTTACAATAATCATTGTATTTTTATTTTATTGTCTTGCCCTTTATAAATCCACTAGCAGGTTGCTCGTGCTATCAACAACCTGAGCATAACCTGTTTACAAATTTAATTAAATATTTTCTTTTTTATTACCCCTCATTCCTTTTTCCCTAATTCGTTTCTTCTTCTTCCTCCTCCTCTCCTTCTCCTTCCATCCGTCCATTTATCTATTCTTCAATCCCTCAGTCTCCACCGCTAGAGTATCGTCGACAGAGGACAGCCTAAAGACGTTTATATATTAGATAATCTTATTCCTCCATTGTTCGTATTGTTTGTCAATATTATTGAACCGTGTCAAGATAATAATGCACTACATAATCCATGAATTCAATAATGTGTTGGAAATATTAAATGTTTTATGTTTGTTTTATATGCCAAATTATATGTATTGTTAGGAGTATTAAGTTTTGATCATCTTAGATTTAAAAAAAAGCTAAATCAATTAGTTGTGCTGCATTTAAAACGTCTCTGTAGAATAATGGCTTGGACGCAGAAAGTAGCTCACAGGTGTGCTAGATAGTGCACACACTCTCCTGTGCAGCCAAACCCTGTGTAAAGGTGGGATTGAACTGTTAAGCATACAGCTTCAGAATTTGTTTCGGTGGGATTGGCATAAATACAACTCTGTTAGCCCAGTGAGGAAAGTAATCTCAACCTACCTCACTCCTCGTTTGCTTATTGCGCTCTTTAGACCATAACATAATGTTGGGTCTTGAAGAGTCACCTAGTGTAGAAATCGGCTATGGTACTATACATACAAATATGTTGTGAAATTTATTGCATACCTAATCATTCAATAATAAAAACTCAAGTTTATTTCCCAAACTGTACTGTTGCATATAGCAGTATGGGTCGCATAAAATTGGACAATGTCCAAAAATTGTTATTCTTAATTTAACTTTTGAAACTTGGTAAAAAAGTAGGTAGAGCAAGTTGATCAAGAATAATCATGCACCCATTTACCTCATTACCCACGTACAAGTCTCCGGACTCATGTGGGTATCATCCGCAATAAAAAAAAATCATTTCAGAAAGCAAAGAATTGAACGATGAAAGTAAATTCATTTGAGGATGATTGGCTGGTGATGCTTCTAATCAGAATCAAAATGCATACCTCAGTTTTGAGTAAAACCAATATCAAATACAGCATCAGTTTTAATGTTAGATTGAAAAATTATAACTTTCAGTTATTAAATTTATTGTTTAATAGGATTATTCACTGTAGTAATCATGATAAAAAAAAAACACTAGTAGATGCCTCCAGCCAAAGAAGTTCTCTCCCAAAATCGTAATGAAATTGAAGATTGACGGGTGTTAAAAGTTCCCCTCAACTGTGTTACATTGTTTTCTCGCAAAGTAGACTTATAACTTGAATAAATTGTTCATTGACCCAAGAGTTTACATTAACAAATAGGAATTGTCAAATACAATCATTGGAAAATTATTGGAGCTATCAATTGGTTTTGATTTATCAATACTTATTTATTTACTTTTCTTTATTTTGGCTCTTATATCTGAACTAAATTCAAAATTATGTCTACTTTCTCTGGACTATTGGACTGTGTTAGTACTACGTTTTTAAATTAAGCTCCTAAATTTATATTTTTGTATTAGAAAGAATCAGTAATTGTATTCTTAGTGAAATTCCTAGTTCAACTTGGACATAACCTTAAATTCGGATTTTTTATTTAAAAACTAGCTGGCCCAACGCGCGTTGCTGCGTTCTCAAAAAAATTCTCTTTGATTTTATTATACGCCACCACCCGCTTAGGTTACATTTAAAATTAGGAAAGAAGTTAGTCCTAGGGCTCTTCCAGCTGATCATAGAGGCTTCGTTGTTTTCTTAATCACCACCTCTGAATGAAGAAACATTTCAAATTTAAACCTCCTCCTACGACTATAAGGGTTGAAGCTAGGTTTTTTATTTTATTATTCGCCACCTCCCGTTGAGGCTGCATTTCAAATTTCCAGCTGCATTGGTTAACAGATGTCATCTTCTTCTTCTTCTTCTTCTTCTTATGGCGCTACAGCCCAATTCGAGCCCTGGCCTCCTCCATTTTATGCCTCCACCTGTCTCGATCTCTCGCCAATGTGCTCCAGCGTGCCACTCCTAGGAGTTCATGCGCATCCTTAGCCACTCCATCTAGCCACCTAGCTCTTGGTTTCCCTACAGGTCTTTTATTTCCTGGCTGTCCATAGAGAATTTTCCTTGGCATTCTTCCTACGTCCATTCTTTCAACATGGCCTGCCCATCCGAGTCTGTTCAGCCTAGCAAAGTTTGACAGACTTGCTTCACCATATTTTCTATGCAGTTCAGCATTGGTGAGAATTCTCAGATGTCATCAACCTGGCATAATTACATTTCATCATAATCCCAGTCGTATGTTTCCTACATATTGCAAGGCTCCGACTGCACGGTAACCTACATGCAAAGTGCAAAGTCTTTTGCTGTTCAAAGTCAGCGTAAATAACGCCGCGAAGGGGCCTGCCATATGATTAAAAACTGTTGACTTCTATCAGCTGTTATTTTAAGCTGTTTGGCCGGCAAGTTCAGTAGGTTAGGTCTATAAAATGGATTAATTAATAATAATTATTAGCTCCCCTATTAAAATTTATCGTCAGAAACCATCCCCAATATTCACACAACATATTCCCAAAGTTTCATGCCGATCTGTCAAGTAGTTTTAAAGTCTATAGGGAACATACATACACACATACATACAGACAGACATTCATCTCTATCTATAAAAGGATGATACCCTTTTGTTTTTGTTTTTTTTTTTGTAGATTACGTCTTGGAGACTCCAGTTAAGGAGTATAAGACAAGTCAGATTAACATTAGTCATATACACTAGATACCATAATTAATTACTATATCAATTAGTTGAGGTGAGGCTTAATTTTGATGTGAAAGGAACTCTTGTACACTATAAAAAGCTTTATCAACTAAATATTTTTTCAATTGTTTTTTAAATATTTCTTTATTTTCAAGACTCTTTAAAAACTGCGGTAGCTTATTGTAGAATTTCCTACCAATATAGCTAGGTTTTTGTTTGCAGGATGTGACTCACTCATCAACGCAGAGCCAAAACTACTTGGCCTATAAACTTGAACTTTCGTATGAACAATCCTTATAGGATTTCACTGAGCAATAAGAAAGGATTTTTCAAAATTCGCAATTTTAGGGGTGTTTTTAGGGGGTTAAAGTTTTGCCTATGCAGAGCACGGGTACATGGCTAGCTAGCTTACTGGGATCTTTTAATCATATGGAAAATAATTTGAAATTTTTCGATCTGCTGTACACGCTGTTTCAATGGACAAGCTGTTTGTGTGTATTGCAAATCATCATTCTAAAAACAACGTCTGTCTATCAAACCGGTAAAAGTATGTTTGCCAATCATCTGTAATGGTCATGCTTTTTCAGTGCTCAGGTAATTTTTTGGGCATATGGGATTATACTGACTTTAACCAATAATAATAATAATAATAATAATTTAATAATAAATGTTTAACGCATGTTTTTGTAAATAAAAATTGAATATTCCAAATAAGAAAATTCGAATATTCAATTTGTTTATCAAGTTTAGACAGTTTAAAAATTGTAACGTCTTCCCGAATTATTCCAGTTTAATAAAAATTATTGAGTATACTGGCAATAACTCCTAACAAAAAAATTTTTGTTCTAGATAACATGTGATATGAAGTTGAACCTGAAAAACGATTCAGGGAGTTTTTCTATCTCATGGAGATCATCTTACTCTTTGTTATTGAATCAGGTCATTTTACATGTTTTTAAATGTTTCTTTATTCAGAGGTGGTGATTAAGAAAACACCGAAGGAGGCCTCTATGATCAGCTGGAAGAGCCCTAGGACTAACTTCTTTCCTAATTTGAAATGTAACCTCAGCGGGAGGTGGTGAATAATAAAATCAAGGAGAATTTTTATGAGAACGCAGCAACGCGCGTCGGGCCAGCTAGTTTTTATATATAGAGATTGTAAAGAAAGCAGTAGTGGGCTATGCCTGTTGTATCTTTACTTGATTGTGTTTTATGTTATGAATAAATGAATATAAATATAGATGAATATAAATAGGAAACTCAAATTATTGAAACAATTGGAAATAGGTACTGTAATTCAAATTATTGTGTATTATTGAAACAATTCCAACTGTTTTCTTGTTTTTAGCGATTTTATTTTACATTTTCCTCTGCTTCAGAGTAGAAGAAGATTAAATATTTAAAGGTAGTTTTCTTCTTGCTATGATTACACCACATTCAAAGTCTCACAATAATTCTCTCAAGATGAAATAACCGTATTCCATACGATTTAAAGAGTATTTAATTATTTAAACATTATTCTTTGCATCACTGTTGTTTCGCTAAATTATTTAAAATCTCGCGGGCTGCAAAATATCGATACTGAGTCTATCGGTGTATTCTATCGACAAATTCTTCGACTCTACCACATCGATTCATCATTCCACATCAACTCATCTCTCCAAAAGTCCAAACATATGATATCAAAATCAAAGTGATTAGTGACGAATGTTGTGAAAATGGCGTCTTTGAATGTGAAAATATTAAATAAAAATTTACCGTATATTAAACAACAACTTTCAGCGCTTTTAGGAAACACAAGCGGGCCTGTGAAATTCATTTGTTGTGTAGTGTTTTTCACATACTTTCTATCGTTTTCTGATGACTATGTTCATGTTATTAGTATCACGCCAGGTTATATTCTTCCCTCATCATTTTGGATATGGACAGCTTTCACCTACTGTTTTATGGAATTTCACTTTTGGGAAGTGTGCTTAGATGTGATTACTGTTGCCCTTTGCGGTAAATTGATCGAGCCACTATGGGGGCAAATGGAAATAATGACTTTTTTCGCTATTGTCAATTTCGGTGTGGCAATGCTCAGCACACTTTTTTATCTGTTTCTCTACATGTGTACTAATAATCCTGATGTGCTTTTCAAAATACATATCCATGGCTTGGCCGGATACTTGGCTGGACTTACGGTTGCTGTTAAACAGATAATGCCCGATCATCCCATTGTGAAAACACCTCTGGGCAAACTGAGCAATAGGAACTTGCCTATGTGCATTTTTACCATCTCGTTTATTTTGTATGTGATTGGTCTTCTGGACGGCACTAATCCGACCATGTTCTTGTCCGGACTTCTAGTTAGTTGGACTTATCTCCGTTTCTATCAGTCACATACAAATGGTACCCGAGGTGATATGGCTGACCATTTCACATTTGCTAGGTAAGTTGATTGACAGATTGGTTTCTACTTTCTTGCAGATTTCAAGTACTGTATCACTAGACAATCTAATATCATTCATAGTCTGTCACATGGAAGGGAAGTGATAGCCGTAAGTCGTAGCAGGTATCTGTTCAATCAGATTAGATAAGCAACGCTCTCCTGGGCACTCTCTATAAGTGTGACCGAAAGGATTGGCTAGCAAAAAATATTCTGTTCTCTGCTTTAGAAATCATATTAGGGATTCCAGATTACAATGTACTTTGAGTAGGCCTACTGTGTTATAGCTGCATGCCGTAGCAGGTATCTGTTCTTTTAGATAAAATAAAAGCTACGAACTCCTGGGCCCTCTTTGTAAGGGTGACCTATTGGATTGACTAGCAAAAAAGACTGTTCTCTGCTGTACAATCACTCCCCAGTGGTTCGGAACTCACCTAAAATTGTAGGTCCACCATTTTTCCAATAACATGGCTCCAGCGGTGAGGTGGAATTACCTTAATTACCACCTTAAGGGTCTCCCCACCAATTAAAGCCATACGCATTTCCTCTTTGTTACATGAAGTTAAAAAACTTCATTTGCAATAATTAGCCAATTGTTGATGTCTTTCATTTTTTGCTATGTACAGTTCACTGTGAGTATCCTTTCTTCTACATTTATACCATAGAAATCACCCTGTGCTACACAACCTATAACTAATGTGGCAGCCAGGTTGGTGCAATCGGTTGGAGCGCTGGCTGCTACTCCTGCGGTCACGAATTTGAATCTCTATCAGCCTAGGATATGTTCTGTCATCATTCACCTCATTACCCGGCACAAGTCTCAGACTCATGTGGGCATCATCCGATTAAAAAATTATTATTATAATTCTACGACGATAATCTCGATAATGACCATTTAGAAACCAACAGACGAATAATGTTCTGTTACTTGAAGCATTTAATAATGTGATGAATATGTATATTTATAATATATTTTTATATTAATATATTTTATATTAATATTTTTTTTTTATTTGAATATCACTCTTAACGTCCAGTAGTTAGGCCTAATTATTGTAAGACCGTTATTAATTTTAACAATGAATGTTTCTATGAAGGGTTAGATTGGGTATTAGGGATAAGTTGTAAATATTATATGTAATGAATATAAAGTGAGTTAAGAAGCAGTATAAAAGAAGCCTACTATTTCATTTATCACAAAATTAATGTTGAATTGGTTTGTTCGGAAATATAGAATGGCAAATGGAAGCCTCTATATCAAAAAGCGGCGTTAGATTACTTGCCTAATGCCCGGTTTCACAGTCGTTCGGTAAATCATTCAGTAGCTATTGGTTCAATAGCTGCTCTGAGGCTACTTTCATACATACCTAGCAGTCAGGTAGCCGGTATCGTTTAAGCTGGGCATTCACGTTCCAACTTGCAGTACGACTTGCAGTACTGCTAGATGGATAGTCGACTCTACTCACGCTCCTACTTGCAATCCAACTTTATTCCTAGTCAGCTGTGAGCATCGCTCTCGAGCCGAAAAATGTAACCGAAGTTGCCCGAAGGTCATGCACTGACTGAGATAAGTTGGACGACTTTGATCCGACTCCCCCACACACGCTCCAACACCATCGGAAGTCGTCCCTCTAGTCATCCATCTACAATTCCAACTATCCAACAAGCCCATTCACGTTCCGTTTTCGGATCCAACCTTGGAGGTTGGACTGCAAGTCGTACTGCAAATCGGAACGTGAATGCCCAGCTTTACCCGGCATAATTGCATTGTATCATGTGATTCAAAAATCGGGTAAGTGTGAAGCGCTTACAATAAAGCTCCATATGATGTCCCTATAGCTGGGTAAACAACGCCGGTTACCTGACTGCCGGGTATGTGTGAAACAAGCCTTAGGGCCACTATTGAATCAACAGCTACGGTACTGAATTATTTACTAAACGACTGTTTTGAGTGAGGACACACCATTGTTGAAAAATCTTCGGTTTCCTAGAACGTGGGTTTGGACTAGATGGACAGCAGACAGGGTCGCATACAATACAATATATAAACTCGATTTGCTTTTGAAATATAGTTTATAATGATATGATATAATATGATTTGATTACATACATATAACCTGCTATTATAACTTACGTATATATCTTCTTACATACAAAATCTGCTTTCAATAATAAGTTGGAAGTTAACCAATAATTTTGAACACCCATCTTTATTCTTGATCTGTCCCGCGAGACATCATGCCGATAACCTATTAACATTATTAAAGTGGAAACGAAGCTTTTCATCTTGAGCTTGTGTCCACTGATGTAGTATTGTTAGGCCTATAGGATGTCTCGCCTAATCACTAGACATATCAAGATTGCGTATTATTGGAAATGATAAGTCATTTTTGAACTTATTATTGAAAGCAGATTATGTATGGAAGGAAATATATGAGTGTAATAGCAAGTTATATGTAAAACTTCACAATCTACTGCCAATAAACATACAGGAAATACCACACAGCAAGAAGTTCAAAATCAAAATACATCACTGGATAATAAACGCAGGAAGACAAACCTTGGAATCATAATTTCAAACAATATGTGAGCTCACTAACCTAATATTAAAACACTGAATCCTGAAAAATTTAAATTGCAAACTACTCCAGAACATGGCATACCATAGTAGAGTAGGCTAATTCAACACAAAAAATGTTTATAAAAATGTAATGTTTGGTAGTTTTTGTCATTTTTTTTCAATTCAATTATTTATTTTTCACGAAAAGTCATTACAACTGACAATAAAATTATTGATAAAATTCAATAAAATATAAAAACTCTAGCACATTAACAAAATAACAATAACATATGAAGTGAGAAATGACCTATCCAACTATGATTACATGTACTAGGATAGGTCAAGTTGGGGAATTGGTAAGGATAAGGATGGGATCAGAAAGGCTGGATTGTATGGGAAAAACTATTCATCTGGGAAGAGAGCTCACAATCTGAAAAAGTATCTATGTCTAATCTTAGTCTTACATGTATTTGTTTAGATTTAGTTTTAAATTAAAGTAAAATATTTATTATATAATTAATCAAACATATTGTCATATTTTATTATAAACTATATTTCTAAAAAAAATCAGGTTTATATATTGCAGTGTATGTGCGGCCCTGTCCACTGTCCATTTAGTCAAAATCCGCGTTATATGTACACTGCATTGTTATGACTTGTTATCTTGTTATAAACTTGTTGATTTGTGTTTTTAGTTTTTTCCCGAACGTTCTACAACCTCCGATTGGCGTAATGAGCAATACAATATACAGTGGCCTAGTGCGGATTGGGCTGTGTAGAAAAACTGTCAGAAAGTTCGATCTGGCCTCTGCTCCAAGTGGCGTCACCATCACACTCCCCGGCAATGATCCACAAGACATGGAAAGGAGAAGGTAACGTGCCAACACAATTATATGTCAACCGTTTACCTAAAGAATTAATTAGGCTGGTGGTAGAGCCCTCTTATTTGCAGACGATACATCACTCATTTTCAGCAATTCCATTCTATATAATTTAGAAATAAGTGCCCATATTACCCTTTATTGACAATTATATGTCAACCGTTTACCGTTACAATAATTAGTGGTAGAGCCCTCTTATTTGCAGACGATACATCACTAATTTTCAGCAATTCCATTCTATATAATTTAGAAATAAGTGCCCATATAGGTGTGCAGTCCATTTTCCAATTCTTAAATCAGTTGAAATTAACAATAAATAGTAAAAAAATTCTAATACCTTCAATTCAAAAACAAACTTAATTCAAATGAAGATAGGGCTATAAATGAGTTTGTAAACGATAATCAACTAGACCACAAAGAAAATATTGCATTTCTAGGAGTTTTGTTAGATAGATTAAACAGTGCTTCAAACGTTTTGGGAAAATATTTGCTAATTTTGACATAAAGAGGAAACAGATAAAGCGATAAGCAGAGTGCATTATTAGGCTTGGCATCTTCCGTCAGCCGAAGTTGATGACAATATTCCTTTAGGCCTGTTGATGTTTTAGTTTCTTCAAAAATCACACTGAAATGAACAACAAAAATTTTGCGTAGTCAGCATTCTAATATCCAAAGACAATTAGAATAGAATAAATACAAATATAATTATATTCATTACACATTTCACTTATACAAATTAATTCTTAGGAATGAAAAACTATACGCTATATGAAACTATAGGGAAGTAATAGCCGAGTGCCGTAGCGGGTATCTGTTCAATCAGATATAAGCTACGAAACTCCTGGGCGCTCTTTGTAAGGGTGACTGATTGGATTGGCCATCAAAAAGACTTCTGTAAAATCACTTCCCGGTGGTTCGGAACCCACCTAAAACTGTAGGTACAACTCATCAATCACTATCATCCAATTCATTACCCACGCACAGGTCTCAGACCTATGTGGGCTTCATCCTCCGAAAAAAATATCATGTGTAAACTTTACACATGTCAACGGAAATTAATATAAATATACATATTTATATTAGTAATTGAACTTCAATTTTACTACCAAGAGTTTCCAACTCTTATCATTCAAATATTCTATTTTAAACTGCATTTTTAATTATATATTAATGATGAATGTTTGAATCATTTTTGGGCTTGATAGCGATATTATATTGTATTATTTACTTATTTATTAGTTATTTACTTATTTTTATTCATCGTATGGCAATAAATCACATTCAAAATCTAATGATGTTTTGTGAGGCCAGAAGAGGCATTCGATTGTCTTACCGCCGTATTTGCCATCTCATTTAGCGTTAAATTATACAAGATTCGAGTTTTTTGTGTGAACTTTTAAATTGAAAAGTCGCCAAGTTAAAAAGAATCATTTTAGCAAATGCAAATGCAACTTTTAGTCTGTGTTAACCTCAATGTTTTGGACAATGTAACATATTCAAAATTTGTAAAGAGAGCAGTTTTGGAATTGTGTCTGTTGCTCCTTTATGTTTTATGTATTGTTCAAATGAAATCAATAAAGAATTTGAATTTGAAAATTTGAATTAAAAGTTTTACAAAAAGTGAAAAAAAAAATCAAATCAATCCTTCACATTCATTGTAATTTTGTCACAATAAATAAATAAGTTGCACCGAGGTAGTGAACTACATTTGCAACTAGATAATTTTGGTTGGTTCCCATAAATAAAAAAATGCCATTTATTCATTTACTAAGTTCAATATATTACATACAAATATAAATTGATAATTTCATGTCTGCTTTCCACTACTGCACATGGAACATCTGCATGTGTCTTTCTGTCTTTCCGGTCTGCCTGATCAAGAGCTTCACACAAAAAAAAAGCGGAACAAATATGTTTTTCATTACAAATAAACAATTAAGCCATTATTTACCAAGTGCTACCAAAGTTCCCATGGCGTCTCTGGTAGCGCAGTTGGTTGGAGCGCTGTCTGTGATTAAATAGGGCTCTGACTGGCTTCATTTCCTGCAGCCTTGGGTTCGAACCTCATTCAGCCATGGATGTTTCCATGGCCTCCTCTAACAAGGCCGCGGCCAAGAATGTGGCAACTCCGCAATCCCCTCCACTCGCCGGCCTACTCGCCACACTCTCCACAAACTCTTCAAATGCATGTAATGTTTACATTTCTCAACAATTTCTATACATAATTATGATTATCCCGATTTGTTTTAATTCCTAAGGAAAGGAATAAATATGTGAAGCACTGCATTATAAATTCTTTCTGCCCATACAGCACATAGGCTAAACATTACAATAATGTAACAATGATACCTTGTTACATTACATATTTACGTAATATTAACATTGTTAAACGGTCTAATAATCGGTTAAGGTGACGTTTCATAGTAGTGTAAACGTCATGTTACATAACATAAACATAATGTTACTTGAAACAATTTTGTAATGTTACATAAAACGGTTCAGTAATGTTACATATTTACATAACATGAACATAAATAATTATTTAAAAAACAAACTTCACTAATAAATGTAACACTTACTATATCAACACGGCTTAACGATATGAGTAGGCCTCCAGCCGTGTCTGAGGAAGCATTCTAACAATGCGAAATGGCCATTACATGAATAAGTAAGTGCTTAATACACTAGAGAAGTTTATTTTCAATAATTATTATTTATGTTTAAATATCAAAAGAAAACGTGATATGGAACTACATCAAATTATGTCCAGTAATGTTTAATAAAGTTTAGTAACATTTCAGAAAGACAGTATATGTTTTGAAATTATAATGTTTTGGAATTGATATAATGATTCCATTAACGGTCTGAGTAAAAATTTTACAATCACTCTATTTAAAATGTTTCCAGAAAACTGGCACTGTATCTCAATTAAGTAATACGTTTTATTACGTTATCAGGATGAGTACACTTTCGTCCTTTAATAAGACGCTTTGTCAGGTTAGACAAACACTTAGTGCACTCCAGATAATGTGAGTAAAATTTATTACTTAATTTACATACAAAGGCTGTTTATTTGTTTATGTGATTTTTCGTGACCTTTACAGAAATTTATTAAAGTTAATAATTGACTCCATTTGCACAATTTACTTTTGTGAAGAATCGGATTATCACTCTCTTCATTAACTAGTGTGCTACTAGGGATTATTCCACTATTAATATGGGTTTCGATACTCAAATCATTACTAATCCTTATGCTAAAATTAACTTTTGGGACCTTACTTAGCCTATATCTAATTTGTACACTAGACAGCTGGTTTTAGTTTTGAAAGAGGAACAACTTGTACCTTTAGTTTGAGTTTTAAGGCTTGAGAAAAAGAAGTAAAATCCTTGATGTTATCTTTCTCCTCTTGTCATTTAACTGCTTCCTCTTCTTTATTTTTTAAGCGTTTTTGCTTAGATATGCAGGCAAGTTGGGAAATAGTTTTGGAACAGCGCTAGGACTTAACAAAGGCTTGTTTCGTTTGAATTGACACAATTCACCGTTGCTGTTTCTAAAGTTCTCTATCTAAATCAATCCGGTTTCATGAAAGTGTTTTATACATAGATACGCACGTTGGGGAGGAGTCCAATTGGGACGAGGTATAGCACGTATCCACTCACTACGGCGTTTTCATATTTTGGAAAGCCAAACACTTGGACGTAGCCCTCTCTTTTTACCACACTTTGGTAATTGCTGCTACACCTTGGAGCAACACAATTGTCTGGCATTATTGCAGTAGTCAAAAGCAGTCAAATCCATCGAAAATCCATCCTAACAAGCGTTTAAACGTTAGCACTGCATGGAAGCTCCATATGAACTAGTGCTACAGCGGCTGGCTCGATAGGCCGGGACTGCGGCGTTGCCACATTTCCCTCGCCGCGGCCTTGTTAGAGGAGGCCATGATGTTTCTCATCACTCACCTCATTACCCACGCACAAGTCTCCAGACTCATGTGGGCATCATCCTCAATAAAAAATAAATAAATAAAAAGTTGGTAAGTAATGAGTTAGTAACAAGGAGAATATTGGCTTCCAGTCTTGACTAATTTTTAGACTCAAGATTTCTAAGAGAGAATCACACTAAATTGCCAATACATCTCAGCATTCAGTATGGATAGATTTGTGTCAAGACAACCTATAAAACCGGAATGCAGCTCCAAAATGATAATTTTGAAAATTCGTTTTCAAATGAATGAGTTATCTAATGTTACATTCCAATAACAGATATTTCTGGTTATAATTTTACAAAAGATCTTGCTATTTTCATGCGTTTGTTGATTTGTCCTTTGTTGTAATGAAAGAAATGCTAAATTTGTTTAAAAAGCCAAATATCACCAATTAACTTAAACCGTCATTCATCACCGTTTCTCAAAAACAATCGTGTATATAAAGTTGAATTCTGGTAAATATGTTCAGTTGAGGCCCTAATTGTGTGCTAAAAAAGGGGTTGAGATTCAAAAATTTCCCGAAATAAAAGTTTTGTTTTTGGAAATAAAACGAAAATTGAGCGAGGCTAACTACTGACTTGATTGTACAAGCCCACCCTGTTGTAACTCAGGGCTGTTGCATTACAATCTGCAAGCAAAGCGTCTATAAGATTTCGCTGAAACTACAAATACAATTATTACTAATATCTCAAACAATTATTGAAAATAAACTTTACTAGTAAATTCAACCTGTACTTATTCGTGTGGTAGCCATTTCACATTGTTGTAACACTTCCTCGGACACGGTTGGAGGCCTACTGAATCAGGTTTTGAAAACTAGGGTTATGGTTGTTGGTGGGGTGGTGTCTAAGGAAGCATTGAAATAATGCAAAATGGCCATCACATGAATAAGTATGGGTTGAATTCATTAGTGAAGTTTATTTTCAATAAATATTTATGTTGGCCTAAATATCAAGTGAATAGTAATATAGACTACAACATCAAACGAATTATATCAGTCTTCAAATTGTTATTTCAGTGGGTGGATCTACTGGCTAGGTGATAAAGGCGGGCGAAGCGAGCCTGCCAACTATCAATTGTAAAATACTAACATAATTCAGAATTATTATCTTTCTACAGTTATCAAACAAAGCGGCTATTTATGTACTCATTATAGTACGCAAAACAACTGATTCCTGCACTCTTACTTTACCGCACTCCAGGTGCGCCAACTGTAGGAAATATTTAATGTGTAACTCATGCTTAAAGTATTTTTGCACACTAGTTACGCAAATAACTAGTAAATGTTTATAATCTAATACTTTTTCTCCTATTTTCATAGGCAATTAGCACTGAAAGCACTGAGTGAAAGGCTGAGTAAAGCCGAACATGCGACTGTACCCAAAATGGGGTCAAGAACCAAACAAGAGACTGCAATTTCAATTCCAGTTGTTCCTCCGATGCCGACTCCAATGATGCCTTCCACGTCTACCAACACAACGAGTGTAAATATACCTGATGCAGTCACCTCAAACACATGACTGCCCTAGAACGGTTGGTGGCACTGCAGCTATAAGACAGTCATATAAATGGAGTGTATGTAGTAAATGACATATATTTGATGTGTGAGAACTGGTTAAAACCATTCTGTCAAAGCATGAAACTGGTTTGAACCGATTTGTATGGAGTGGGACAACTGGTTAAAACTACAGTGACAAAAAAGACAGTATGGCCATTGGACTTCTTGATTTTGATTGGATAATTCAGCCAATCCACAATTTAGAGTCCATATTATGTATTGGCTACAGTGACCGAGATATACATCTTTACAGTCAATGTAGTTTGTATTATGGACAATATGATATTCTATTATATCTAGGCTATGCTGGCGGGAATGCAAAGTGTTGCATGCGTATTGTGTAGTTGGAGACATGCAGTCACATAAAAAAACATATTTTTTATAATATATATCTAATATCCAGCCTATATAGGTATACAATCAAATATAAAGGAGACAATATTATGGCGGCTGAAGCAATGGCCACACTGTCTATATAAAGTCACTGTAGTTAAAACCAGTTTATATGAGCGTGAAAATGGTTTAAAGCGATTTATATAGAGGGAAAACTGGTTAAACCAGTTTATATAAGTTTGAAACTAGTTTGAACCAGATTATATAAGCGTAAAAATGGGTTAAAGCGATTTATATAGAGGAAAAACTGGTTAAACCAGTTTATATAACTTTGAAAATAGTTTGAGCCAGATTATATAAGTGTAAAAATAGTTTGAATCAGATTATATTAGAGTGAAATGGTCTGAAGCGATTTATATGGAGTGGGAGAACTGGTTAAAACCATTTTATGTAAGCTTGAAAATGGTTTAAACCAGTTTATACAAGCTTGAAAATTATTTGAACCAATTAACACAGAGTGGGACTTGGGAAGCGGACATTTTTCAATAAAACTGAGAATTTCGACAGTTTTATGTGTAGAATTTAAAGCGAATTTATTAAAATATATAGTTCTATTAAAAAAGAACATATTTATATTGAAATCTGTTCCTTCTTTTTAAATAACTTTGTATTTAAAAATCCTTCAATTGTCAAAACTCTGATCATTTGAAAAATTTCCGTTACTCACACCCCACCCTAGTGGAAAATTATTCTAACCTGTTTCTAACAGTGTAAAACTGACTTAAACTGGTATTAAAAAGTGTTAAACTAGTTCGAACAGATCGATGAAAGTGTTATACTGGTTTAAGCCTGTATATAAAATTGTTAAAGTGGTCAATTGATGTTTGTACACATTTTGAATTGGTTAAAGTATGAAACTGTTTTAAAGTTGGCAATAGACGATCATTATTATTGTCTAAATCGAGATTTTATTCTGTATACAATAATTATCATTGCCATCTTTAATTTTTACTTTTCTCACATCTATCTAAATCATAAATTAATCTAAAATTTGAATTAAAATTTTGGTTTCAAAGTCAAAAAATCTATTAAACTCAGTCTCAGAATTTTAAGTTCAATTTTTATGAGAGAAAAAATGTGAATGACTTGTAAAAGTTGGAAAGCTGAATCGTGCAACAAATGCAACCTTCAATAATATTTATTTATTTATAAATACAAAGTAACAATAAAAGCAACAGACCAGAGTCCAAACCTGCTCTCTTCACAAATTTTGATTAAGCTGTTTCATTTAGGTTAGTCCACACTAAAAATTTAGATTCACTGAAAACTTCCATTCGAAAAAACAACTTGTTTCTTTTAACTTGAAGGCAATTGATTTTAAAAGTTTACTTGAAAAACACTAAAGCAATTGAAAATAATTCAAAATATAACATTTTGATTGAAACTTTCGATCCCCAAAAAATACCAAACTTGCTGCTATGGAAACAACGAACAAACGAGTATCAAGCAATAATATTCCACAATATCAAGCAATAATATTCCACAATATTTAGAAATAATATTGCACAATACTGAGCGTCTATTGATCTTGAACTAGGGATTTGATTAAGTACAGTCTATGTCCAAGAACATGATTCTCTTCATAATCTGTATATATCGTTGATTTGCTAATTTTGGACTTCTATGAACTTTTAATAGGGTTTGAGTGAAGCCACGCTAACGATAACGCTAGTGCTAACCTGATCACCCTATGTCTCAGGCTGCTCCATAGCACATTGCATTTAAGGCATAGAAAAGGCATAGAGTGGTCAGGTTAAAATGTTAGCTTCATCTTTAATTCTAACCAGAGCTCTCTATGTCTCTGCCTGCTCTATAGTATCTCGTATTTAGAGTAAGCAAAAGCATGGGGTGATGAGGTTATAATCAGCGTTATCATTAGCAATTCCAATCTCCAAACATTGCCAGGACCAAGGGGATTTTATGGCTGAGAGTGTGGAAGGTTCGACATAAATATGGTTAATATCAACATAAAATTACAATTAACAATCAATCGACTGTTATTTATCAAGTTGAAGTGTTTCTCCTCGAATTATTTTATAGAAAATATCCATTTTCGGATGCATGTGATTCAATCTTTACAATTTCATGGTAGAGAGTAAGGTAGTATTGACATAAATTTGGGAAATGTTAACAGAAAATTATATTTGACTGTTTAATATTAAGTTAAAGTGACAGTCATTACGGTACCGTAACATTCAGTGATAGACTACTTTGTCAAAAATACTCGATTATTTTCGATTATGCGTGATTCAATTCTAAACAAACTTATAGTTGTATTAGCCCCACCAATAGCTAGCAAGCTATTATATCTCAGTAAATAAAAATTAATTAAAATCAAACCTCAGATTTTTATTGAAAAAGATGCAAAATTGTAGTTTATTAACATTTTTTTGTCAGTTGTTGATAGGATTAATAATAATTTAAATTGAGAGGTTTGAGTGCAATAGCTATTTCAAATAAATAAGTCAGGTTGAATGAAATATCAAGCCTATTACAATTTTAGAATCCCTCAAATGCTGGATAGATTCCAGGATTTCTTTAATTTGTTGGAAGTTCCTAAATAGTTTTTTGTTGCAGATAACATTATATTTTTGAGTGTAAATTTCCTACAATTATTATTTCTACAATTATTAATTCCTACAATTATTTTTTTTATCAATGGTACACATATTGATTTCACTCCTTGAACTGTATGAAAATGGAAATTTAGCACCATTTCTCCCTTAGGATTTATTTCATATATCAAGGATTGTAATTTTTTACTTATCACCGATAGGCGTTTGTTTCTCTTGTTGATTTTCTGATTAATTTGTTTATGCTTACTTTATCTAAATCATCCATTTTGAATTCACCTAAATTTGGGAGTTTTTTTTACCATCACGTTATATTATTGTATTCGTTGTGGAGTACATCTGCTCATGCGCAGATCTTTGATAGGGTACACTTAAAAATATTGTGACTGTAAGCTAACCTCTTTAATAATAATTCTTCTTTATTTTTTCAACCCTTGAGTTCGTTGGCTGCAGATCTCCATTCCTCTCTCTTTAATAATAATATTCCAACTATAATATAATAATCACCGTTAATCTATTAAATTTCTTTGATTTCATTTCCACAATTTTTTAGTTCAATGGTTCAATTTTCTTAAATTTTCAATTTGAGCTAACTTTGAAAAGAGACCTTCCATTTCTATGTCTTCCCATAGAGATTTTTTTTTGCTGATGTAATAAAGTTTAATATTATATCTTCATGTATATTACATACTGTACTTCGTTTTGTAAACTACTATCTTGGTTATTCATTGCTTTAATGCAGTAATTCCAGATAAAATTCAATCTAGGGACCAATCTTTGATTAGCCGTTGTTTTGGTAAACATCAGATCTGAACTTGAAGCTCTGTAGAATGAGGCCCAAATCCATGAAGATACTTTAAGATTTCCTTGTCTCAAGGACGACTTGAATAGTCCTTTAGAAGTAACCCTTGAATTGAGGAAGCTATAGGCCTAAATTTATGAACCTCCCTTGAGAATTCCTCAAATCAAGGGAGACTTCACTTGAAAGGCATTTTAAGTATCCCTTGAATGAAGGAAGCCTCAGCGTAAGTTCATAAATATGAGCCTCAAAGTAGATTCATAAATACGGGCCAAAGTGAATAAACAAGTGAAGAATGAGATAGTAACAGAATTTACTCCCTCATTAAGAACAATCATATCAGTATGTCAAGCTCATTGAGTCAACAAGCAAGTGAGGTACAGTAGAACCTTGGTTATCTGTAACACTTAACCATCACTTTCTATTATCCATCATTGTAAAATTGAGAACATTGCGATTTATTAGCATATTAGGGTCTTTTGCACTCTATAAACTCGCATTTCTTAAAAAATTTTCATTGGAACAGTAGATTCCTATCCTAACCTAACCGGGTCTTAGGTTAGGTTAGGAATCTACTGTTCAATGACAATATTTAAGAAATGCGGGGTTATAGTGCAAAAGACCCGCATATTATACAACAGTTGTCTGATGACATAAATATGTAAATATAAATCGAATTATTCGTGTTATTTTCGCAACTTTCCCTAAACCATTTCAAATTTAGAGACTGTAATGATCATTTTATGTCATTTCTATTATCCGTCTCTTCAGTTATCCGTCAAGGCCCTCCCGAAGGTGTCGGTTAATAGAGGTTCCACTGTATGAAGTTTCCAAAATTGCTATCCTCACTTGGAATAATCCTATCAGTTTGTCAAGCTCGTTCAATAATTTTGAAGCTGCATTTTTGACAGTTTAATTTTGCGTGGTCCGGCTCTTGGGAAATTTTCTGGCCTTATATTAGTTTAACGTTCTTATTTCATCCATTTTCATAAATATGAATACTTATTTATTTTCACACATATTATATGGATAAATATACCATTAAAACTTTCAGATTGAGCGTAGCTAACGAGGAATGAAGAAATACCCAAGTAGACAAAAATGACATAACGATCTCGGTAGTAACGATTTCTCGGATATAGCGATCAAATTTCAAATCCTGTTTAAACGGCAATAGCTAGAGCGACACTGATTACATCAATCTAGTGCTTAGAGCAGTGTAGAATCTAGACAAATTGTGGGTGTAGCTCTATAATCTCGTCTAGCTACAGTTTATTTATCTATTCCTTACAAAACACAATCAAGTAAAGATACAACAGGCACAGCCCACTACTGCTTTCTTTACAAATTTTCAATTAAAAACTCCAAATTTTAGGTTATGACCAAGTTTAACTGGAAATTTCACTTTGAAGTACAAATCCTGATTCTTTCCAAAACATGAATATTAGCTCAGATACAGCTACGTTTTTTAGATTACGTCTTGAAGACTCCAGTTAAGAAGTGGAAGACAAGTCAGATCAACAATAAAATTATTATACAATCTTATACACTACTTTACCATAAAACATGAATATTAGTTCAGATACAGTTACTTTTTTTAGATTACGTCTTAAAGACTCGAACACGTTAAGGAGTGTAAGATTAGTCAGATCAACAATTATACAATCTTATACACTAGTTACCATAATTACTATATCAATTAGTAGTGGTGAGGCTTAATTTTGATTCAGTGTAGATACTACTGGTCTACGCTGCTCTATGAAATCAGTGTCGCTCCAATATTTTAAAACTATTTCATACAACGAGCTATAAATATTCCTAATAATTTAATTATATCCTGTAAACTGTGACGTTTCGTTGCAGTTTGTCAAGTACCTATATTCATTATCATTGTTTATATTATTTTGTAAGTCTTGCTGTTGAAATGATGAAAGCACTCTTATTACTACTGAAATGAATCTAGAGTATATATGTGTAACCTTGAAGGATAATTTAACAAGGTTAATAGCTAGTGTTACATGTGTAAATAATTTATTTCTTGATATTTTGTTATAATAAAAATTTGTAAAATTATCTGAGTTTCAATTTTTATTCCATTTTTTAGGTTTGATCGCATTATATCTTTTAGTAAAATTATGTGGTATCGTTAACACATCTTTTAGGAAAGTGAATTTCTACTGGATGATAATTGATAGTTTGGGCGATACTACGTTAACGATAACATTTTCTTTTTAGGATGAAGCCCACATAGGTCTGAGACCTGTGCGTGGGTAATGAGTTGGATGATGGTGATTTGGACTTACAGTTTAAGGTGGGTTCCGAACCACCGGGAAGTGATTTTTCAGCAGAGAACAGTGTCTTTTTTGCTGGCCAATATAATCGGTCACCGTTACAAACAGGACCTACGAGAACGCAGCTTATCTCTATCTGATTGAACAGATACCTGCTACGGCTTGCGGCTATCACTTCATTTTACATTAATGCTAATCACATTCATAATCACTTCACATTAATGCTAATCTGAACATGTCTCAGCTTTCTCAAGAGCATCTCACAGTTAGAGCAGGCAGATGTATACCCTATACAGGTATACCCAGCCACACCCTGTTCAGGTTAGCAATATAGTTAACAAGTTTTGCCCAAACTCCGATATTAAGTTGAATTATTAAGATAAGATTCCTTATTTAATTTTTATTATTTTTTAGAATGAAGCCCTCATATAGGTCTGAGACTTGTGCGTGAGTAATGAATATGATGATTGATAGTTGGCCAGTTGGACCTACTGTTTTAAGTGGGTTCCGAACCACGGGAAGTGATTTTATAGCAGAGAACAGATTAGATAGATATTTAAGCATCCACTGGCATCCATCATGGGGCATCTGGATTTGTCCAATATTCAATTTAAATTTATTATCTCCATTCAGGCTATATTAATTTAGGATTTTTATAATACTCTATATTCTTGGCTTGAAACCACAGTCCCCTAGCTCTCTCTCTTGAAAACCTCTTTAAATTTTTTGAGAGGAAGTCTCTTAGGCCAGGCCGGTAAAACATTGAAAAGTTGAACTCCTGGATTTCGAACTCCATTTGCATAGAAAGCAGTGCGATGAGTTTCATTTCTAAGCCGATTCTTGACCAAGCCAATCGGTAACCCTTACAAAGAGGATCCAGGCGTTCGAGACTTATCTTATTTAACAGATACCTGCCACGGTTCGCGGCTATCACTTCCCGTGATGAAGCACTAAGGCAGAGATGAATTTATAAATATTTCAAAATACTGTATGTGGAATCTCTTTAACCCAGCAATCGCAACCTACCTCACTCCTCGTTCGCCTATTCCGATCTTTTTATCAAAATATACTGTGCCTTATAGGCTTAAAGAGTCACCTACAGCTGAAACTAACTGGGGTGATTTTCATATTTTATGTTAATTGGGGGGATGTCAACCTGTTTGGTATATTTTATATCCCATGGTATATCAGCCACTGGGGACCATGTCTGAAATTTTGTTTGAGCCAGATTCAGACATGATAAAACATAATAAAGGATAAACATAATATAACATTAAAAAAATGTAGCTATTCTTTCTTCACACTAAAAATCTCACTGCAGGATTCATCGAAAAAATCATTTATGCATATTCTAGGTAGCACTGAATGGATTACATTCTAAACTGCAAGATTTTAGCAGTTAATGATAATAATTTCATAACTGAACTACAGAACATGTGAGCCGGCCTTCCACTGCAAGCAGAGCGGACTCTTCTGTGACCAAACTACAAATACTCATACATATATTTAGGGTTCTCAGCTGTTAATAGTGTATAAAATAGCATTTTGTATTTTTGTAGTTTGGTCGCAAAAGAGTCCGCTCCACTTGTAGTGGAAGGCCGGCCTTAGGCTATGTCAAAACAGTCAAATGATTGTGTAACAGTCTTAAAATTATTATACTGCGGTCGCATGCCATAGTTTAGGCTAAACTACACCAGCCCGATAAATTAAAAAAAAAAATCAGTTGGTAAACAGCTCTAAATATGTGTAGACCTTCGCTGTGCTTTGACATAGTTTAGCTCGGTCTCGCGCTTGGCTAATATAATTTAGCCTGGACAGTAGAGCGCGACAATTTATTTACTTGTTTTTCTTGATTATTTCTTGGTCTGTTTTATATAGAAGAAAATAAACAAATTAGTTTATTACAATGAGGACTTTAAGCTATTACTTATTATTATTATCGATTTTCATAAATTTCTCTACTACGCTTTTTTTTTTTTTTTTTTTTTTTTTTTTTTGTTTCGGTTTGACCATTTAGAGATCACGATTGTAGAGTATTAGAAGCACATTTCAATTCCTTATGGTTCTTCTTCTTTCCCAAGAGGCCTTCATTTGTTCAGAGAACCGCTGTCTTCGTTCCTCCATCCACCTAGTTCCTACACTCCTGCTTTCGACCTGGAAACACCCCTTCACGACTTTCTCTTTGAATATTTCTCTGTATGGTACTTCTTCAATTCTGATTCCCGCTCGTTCAAGATCTTCTTTTACTTCCTTTATCCATGCTATAGTCGTTTTCATTTGAAACAGTTTTATAAACCAATCTCTTAACAATTCTGTCTCCCTCCATCCTCCAAACGTGCCCAAAATATTTTAATCTTCTCTTCCTAATAGTTTGATCTATGGGTTCATTGTTCCGGTAAATTTCTTCGTTACTTCTCAATCTGTATTCTCCTTCATTGTTCCTAGTTGGTCCCATAATTTTCCTCAAGATCTTTCTTTCATTCAACTTCAAGTCTTCTAGCTTTCCCCTTCCCAAAGTCAGAGTTTCTGCTGAGTTTATTACCGTGTTGTAATGCTTGAATTTACTGTTCCAAGATAATGATTTTTTGTTGTATGTTTGTCTGGTCCTTGCCAAGGCATTAAACATTTTGTTTGCTCTTGATTTTATCGCAATTTTGTCCAACCCATCTGTAGTGATCACTTCTCCTAAATATTTGAATTCTTTAACTTTTTTTATTTTTCCATATTTTGTACGGTATTTATAAAGTTCCTTCCTAGGGTATCGCTTGTCATTAATTTAGTTTCTTCGAATGAAATCTGTAATCCAGTTCTTTCTGCTATCTCTTTCAGTGAATTAATTTGTTCAATTGCTTGTTCTTCGCTTTCTGCGAAAATTGCAAGATCATCAGCGAAAGCTAGATATTCTATATGTTTATTTCTCTAGTTACCAAAATTACGCTACTGCTACTACTACGCTTATTAATATAATATTATTAATTATTTAATAAATTATAGATTATCATTTTTTGAATTATTGTTGGTATCTCCAGGACCGGTTTGTGTTGTATATTTTTTATATGTATGATTCAGTGGCGGATTAATGAATTTTTATGGGAGGGGGCGACATACCCCAAAAATACCCGTTGGTCGGGGGGGGGGGGGGGTATGGAATAAAATTTTTTGAAATTTAGTAGCCTTTAACCGCATTTTACACCATTATAGCACTTAAAATGTAGTAGAAATATAATTTTTTCGTGTTTAAGAACAATCAAATTTCCCCTAGCTAGAGTAGTTTATTTCTGTATATTCATGTGGAATTAGGAATACAAATTTTTTTATACAATACAATATGTCTTGAACAAAAATTGCTTTGCTAGCTTAATTTTTATCAAAATTTACTGAGAAATGAACAGAGTCTAAGCAGTTTATTCGAGATCGTGATGATTTTTAGACCTATATATATATTTAAATTAATCTCAACATTCTTTCATGTTTCATAATACCAGTACTACAATAAATATGTATTAGGTCAAAAGAAACAGAGATTTATATGCCCCTACCTATTCTATAAAAGATTAATCTTATTCAAACTAATTTCACTTGATATAAGATTTCCTTCATTCTCTGTCATTTGTTAATTCGTCATTGAATTAAAATTATGTCAACAGTTAAAGATAAAGTAAAAGTAATATAGAAAATAAGGCAAAATAAGTATTACAACATTTGTTAATTCCCGGCCGGCGGAGGCGGAGTGGTAAGACAAGTTGGAGGTATTCCGTCTGTGGCGGGACAATTAAAATTTAACCGTGTGCATGTCACAAGTGTTACTCTTTTTAATTTTTTAAAATGTGCAAGCCCTCGGGGGGGGGGCGGTCGCCCCCTCCGCCCCCCCTTTAATCCGCCCTTGGTATGATTACCATTTGATTTATAAAATCAAATTAGCTCGGTGTCAGCTACTGGTGTCAAGGTATGTCAGCTACTGGTGGTGACAAAAATAGGGGTGTCAGCTATTGGTGTAGATGTCAAATGATTTTAAAATCAAATTAAATTTCAAGTTCAAATTTGTATCCAAATTGATTGCAATTCCAATTAGAAGACTTGAATAAATAGATTCTAAAACACTTTTTTATTTATCCATACAATACCGTAGTTCTAATGTTAATAGATAGGGATAGGCTAATATTGATGAATTTATTCACTAAGATGTCAGATGATTCCTTCACCCTATACCTTCAAATTAAATAAATAATCTTTCAAATTTTTTACTTTTTCAAATTGTTTCTTAAAAATGTTTAAGTTTCTTTCAAAAAATTGCGGGGGGGAGCTACGTTCCCAATAGGCTACGGCCTATGACCGTAACGTTGGACTCAGCAAAAGATTTTTAAGCAGCTAAGTTTTTGAACCAAAGACCATAAGATATCATTTTAAAAGTTAGTTGCGTATTTCATACAGTATTTTTGGCAAGCACTCAGATTTTAAAATGTTATAATTACACAAAATGGTAATTTATACAAATTCACTGATTTCAATCTACACATAGCTATTTTTATGCCTACATAATAATTCAAAATGGAAAATTGCTGATATATTTATGGCTTAAAACCAAAAATCGATCCAAAGTCCTCAGTAGCACCAATTTACATAATCAAAGTTCTTGATTTATCGATCCACTATTATTAATTCATTAATTTGAAACAAATACTCTCTTCTTTTCTCAAGTACGATGAATTCAAACTTCGCGCTTTGATTAGGGAGCATCTATCGTATAATATAATCCTTTCAAATTCAAAATCAAGAAAAATATGCTATCTGAAAAAATTAAAAATAATACAAGATGATTAACAATCAATCATATTGTTACGATCCCAATTTGTTTTTCAAATTGCCTTATTTTAAAAAACAGCTGAAGCCTTTTGTGAAAGACTGTACTTACTGTAGCATTGGTCTGTCTCGTTTTCATTGCAATAAAATAATTTGAAATAGGCGCTGTTTAATGTAGTTTACCTAATAAATATTGTGTTCGCTAATTGAATGTGCTGTTTAAAATTTATTGTTGGAATTTATCCATTTAATAAACATATTTTGAACGGTTTTTAGTTTGGAGTAAAACAATATCCTGTGAACTACCAATCAAGAATCGTCTAGGATATTCTTGGAAAATGGCGATTGTGCTCGTTGTTAGTGGCCAGTTCTAGATGATTACTTTGTGAAATGTAACAGACTTTGATTATTCTGAAGTGAGTTGAACATGTCTTCGGTACAATTTGTTGTACATCCAATTCCTGGAACAGAAGACCAGCTCAACGATAGGTTTGTACAGCTTTTTATCTACACGTAAGTTACTCCCTCATGGGCTGGGTTCCTTTGTAAGTCGGCTCAGTTGTAATAAAATCAGAACATAGATAGTAATTCAAATCGCGTCATAATGTTCCTCGCTCATTTTCACATCTTTCAGATTCCATTTTTGTAAAACACAATTACATACAATTATTTATTTCTGGGGCATGGCTCGAAGCAATTCTAGAAAGTTCGGTGCCATTTGCTTTGCTTTAGCCAGTCAATTTTTGGAATGGCAGCCGAATGATTTGTAAAATTCAAAGTTATTCACATCGGATTCCAGAATCACACATGAAATGGAATAATGCATTTTAGTATATTTTCGACTTCCACTTTTCATAGAATAATTTTCTGCTATGATGGCCTACCCTCCCGAACGATTATCATTGCCATAATGGATCATTAGTTGAGCCGGAAATATGCTATCCTGAATCAGTGTCATAAAAGTTTGTTTCTTGAGCAGATTTATGAATATAAATTCTTGTAAACATTTTAATTCGGGTTCATTTGAATTCATCCAGCGTACGAGCTGTCCTAATACTTTTGAATTCGTGGCATGATTACTTGTACAATACTGTACATTTACTGTATTCAGAATAGATTTTTCCATTGTTGAATTGAGCCTTTCTAAAAACATTATATGCCTCTCTTCTTGTCTAATTGAACAGTTTCCAGTATCCTTGAAGTTGAAATCGTGCCGGCATTGTTTATTTTGTTAGGTTAGATTGTCTGTACACGTACATTGAAAGCTTTGCGACTTTAATCGAAAATTTCATACAGCAATAGAAATTCTACTCGAAATTTGATTCTTAATCACTTTTAATTCAATTCAATTCTTGAAATATGACTAGATTAGCTTTGATGGTTGACTCAAAACATTGTTAACTCAACAATACAGTAATAGTTACCGATAAGAAACATTCAATTTAATGATAATTATCGATACGAACTATTTTATCAGAATTATTGACAATATTCCAGTGGAATAGAGCAAAAGAAAAGGATGGAGCTTGAGTAGAAGGCAGAGTTGAGAAATAATAAGAAAATTGAAAATAAAATACAAGAGTTCTAGAAATGAAATAACTTTGAGCATAGATAAATCCCACAATTTGCTAACAATTGAAAAATCTATCCTGTGGTTGCTAAAAGTGCCAATCTTTTCTTTCATATACTGTATTATAAATAAATTGTTTGAAATTTTTTTGGCATTCCTTATAACCCTATTTAAACAGAAGTCACCACAGACGTAATGTTGTCATTGTTGTAGTCATTCATTTCTTTTTTATAAACATTCAAAATCATATTTTTCTCGCCTTTACTCTATGGACTGGGTTTCTCACGTTTCTTCGGCGGAGTTGTAACTTTAACTGGTGTGTCTTCATCAGCACTTTCAATTGAGACATTCTGAGTAATTTGAAAAACAAATTAAATGCGATTTAACCTAAATCTGGCCCAAAACTGAATATTATAAGACCTAATCTAATAGTCGAATTGATAAATTATTCTGAATATATTGCTTGCAAACGACTTTCAGATGCACAACGAACAATCAACATCGAACACACTAACTGCGAAACCCCGAAAATCAGTACTGCACAGCAAGCGCACAGTGTCAGACTGAATTGTTAGCATTATGAACTGGTAGAAAAAGTCGGGCGATCGACTCCGGATGTGAGTCATATAATTAAACATTTCACTCACACAAACTCAATTGTTTGTTTGTGTCAGTTTCTCCTTTCGTTGAACAGAGCAGATATTTTAAGTTCAACATTTATTATATTTTTTTAAGGAAAAATGAAAATAAAAAAATAATAATCAAGAAGATTTTAAAAACTACAAATTGAAGAGTTTGCCAAATGTGAAGTCGACTCCAGGCTAGAAATACATAAAGAATAGTACAGATGTCATCACAATCACTGAATTAATTTACATTTGAGATACTATAGTTTCGACAGTCACATTATTGTCAATCTATATTAATCTCTACCAGTTTAATAGAGAGTAACAATAACGTGGAAGTTGAAGCTATATCATCTTGAGTGTTGATTAATTGAGAGGTTGAGACAACATCTGTATTATTCGTTATGGATATCTACCACTACTTACATCACCATCACCAATACGAAAAAAAAATTATTTATGAATGATGAAATAATCACAATAATAAAAATGAATACCGTACGCAAATAAAAAAAAGCATTTGGCAGTCTATTATTTCTTAAGGTCGATTCACATACATCAGTCACGGCGCGTCTCAGTTCCGAGATATCCGTCTCGTCACAGTCTTAAAATATATTCTTGTCCGAGTTTCCAGTTACGCTGTCTACGCTTGTCCGGCGCCGACCCGTCAGTCTATGTTCAGTCTATCACCAGTTAGTAGATAGTCACAGTGAGATTTCTTCTTTCCGATATTCTCAAGTTGTTCGGACGGCATCTATAGTGTTTTGAGTATTTTTATGTATACATACTTGAGTATTTAAAGAAAAAAGAATGAAAAATTGATTGAGTGTATGCGGCAACATGTGGAACTGTCTGATCTATCAAGTACCTATATGAATACATCTTTGTAGTGGCGAAGGTGATATTGTGTAAGGTAACCATAATAAGGCTTGAAGTTGTCACAATCACATTTATTGAAAACCGTGAGACACTAGTTTCGGTTGTTGCACTATTATCAATCGCAAACCAACCCTATTGAGTTTGTTTGAGATTGATAATGGTTTAACAACCGAAACTAGTATCTCATGGTTTTCAATAAATGTGTGGTTGTAACCACTTCTAGTCTTATTATATGGATACAAGTGCGAAAATGAGATTTTTAATTTATTGAGTGATAATATTTGGAAAAAATTTTGTGACATCCTAAAATATTAAAAAAAAATCCATTCATCATACACAAGCTCTTTATATAAGGTCACGAACTCTCCCTGAGTCTTCCTTTTCTTCCAAGCGTAATATACCCATTTGCATATTTTAACTTTTCTTTGCTCCCCCACTTCGTCATCCAAAGCTATGGCTATAACAGCCAATTCTTTATTATAAAACTTTCTCATGCCAATTCAGTTCACACTCTTAATGCAATTGTTTTAAACTGAGACAACTGTTGTGAACAGCTTTCCCAACACACCTCAGCTCAGCACCGCATTTGTTGGCCGGGCGCCCTTAGGGCTGAGTAATGGTAAGGTAATGGTTGAAATAGAAAAACAAATAAACAACAATTTTTTCATTGTATCTTCTTTATGATAATACAGTAAAAATTAAGAAGTCACAAACTCCCTCCTACAACTCAAGCTTTTTGTTTTTATGATCAGGGCCTAGGAAAAACTATCAAATAATTTAAAATAGGTATTCATTATTTTTTTATGATGCAATTTTACTATTACATACTGTATGAATAATTAATTGTAATCTGCTTAAAGGAGAAGGTTTATTTTTATTAAAATGGCAATACATTCTTTTGTTGTAAACAAAAATTTTAATTATTGTGAGTATCTGCAAACCATAAATATGAATGCTTATTAACAACATTATTCTATTCAATAATATCCTAAGAATCAATGTAACCCATAATATTAAACATATATTAATAATTATAATGTCCATAATAATATTCCAAATATTATTCCTTTTTTTTTGTAAAATGATTTTCGATTTCAACAAAGATTTCTGATGTAGGATGCAATATCATATAATAATGGAAACCTTGGATTTGTTATTCAGTATCATTGGTTGCGTTCATGGGAGCCGCCCCGCTTACCAGTGTATCGGAAACTAGACGTCTGATTGGTCTATGGTCGATCAATCATTAATTTTTGTTTGAATTGCAGGTTGAAAGAGGTAGCGGACCGGCTGAACCGGTATGGACCGACAGTTCCGCCGGCAGCCCTAGCCGCCATTAAAGTGACGATCAAGTCTGTGGTGGTCGGGCCCAATCACATAGCGCTGCTACTCGAAGACGGGCGCATTTGTCGTGTGGCATTCTCCATAATATCGGACCGACTCGACCTCACCAAAAATGATCCGTCAAAAAGGTGAGCTACTTCTCTTTGAAGGATTGATTTCAGTCTGTTATATCTTAAGACAGTGTATGTCAACTCGAGTTCATGGGAGCCTTATCGTTTACCGGTAAATAGAATTTTACCGGAAACTAAGGGCTGTATATATGAACGCTCCTCCAGATTCTCTTGGCTCGAGGGACTTTTGAAATGTAATGCATTTATATTTGTAATATCCATTGCGTGAAATGGATTTTTTTTGTGAATAAATATCGTAATTATTTAGGGATTTCAAGAGTGTCTCGACTCAAGAGACTGAAGGAAATAATAAATATGGGCAATTGGTGTCTGTTTGGTCTATTCAAATTTTTTAACTATAAATTAGAATAGACCAATCAGACGCCGTCGTTTCCGGTAAAATTTTATTTACCGGTAAACAGTTGAGCTGGGCATTCACGTTCCGATTTGCAGTACCACTTGCAGTCCAACCTCCAAGGTTGGATCCGAAAACGGAACGTGAATGGGCTTGTTGGATAGTTGGAATTGTAGATGGACGACTAGAGGGACGACTTCCGATTGTCGACGGTGTTGGAGCGTGTGTGGGGGAGTCGGATCAAAGTCGTCCAACCTATCTCAGTCAGTGCATGACCTTCGGGCAACTTCGGTTACATTTTTCGGCTCGAGAGCGATGCTCACAGCTGACTAGGAATTATGTTGGATTGCAAGTAAGAGCGTGAGTGGAGTCCACTATCCATCTAGCAGTACTGCAAGTCGTACTACAAGTTGGAACGTGAATGCCCAGCTTTAGGCTCCCATGAACTCGACCATTGTTGTAACATTGTGATACTTTTATGAACTTTGATGAACTCACACTGACTGCAAAGTCAAGCTGAGGTGTGAAAAACTTGGACTGCTTTTTCATACATTCAAGTTTTGTATGATTTATGAGTAAAAAGGTATAATAAAGGTTGAAGATGAGATAAAAAATATTGAGACGAGTATAATAATTTTGTACGGGCTGTACAGTAAAAGGTTATAAAGTAAGATTACAACGGATAAAAATCTAGAAATAAATATATTTTAATGAAGCTTAGAGCACATACTCAAAAATATGTTTTCCTCTACAAACTTAATCTGAGGTCGATAAACTTGGACTATTTGTAGATTCATTTTCAGTTGAGTATATTTATAGATAGCGTACATTTACAATTATTTACTGTTAAATGAACTACAAACTCGGACTGAGGTGAATAAACTGAGAATAATCTGTAGATACATTTACAGTTCAATTAGGCGGCTCTGAAAAATTGTGATGCTGCAAGTTCGTGCTTTATTTAAATTTCTGTGACAGGACAAGAAATAAAGCCACTCGAAAGCCGGAGGCAGTTTACTTCCGACTTACCAACATGTCACTAGCCAATTCGTGCATTAATATGTTAGGGTTTTCACTAACAGCTGCTGGCATGGTCCCATACCTGGCAACACCGCAATTTTTCAGAACCGCCCAATTTAATGCCGTGAATTCTAGGGTTTGTATGGGGTATAAACTAAAATTACATCTGTTGAAAATCTAGAAATAAATATATTTTGATGAATCTCTGAGCATATACTCAAAAATATGTTTTCATTTCTCTACATTTTTCATTTCTTTCAGTAGTTAAGTCACGTCAGAGGCCCTGAACGTTGTTCAGGTGTGACCTGATAACTCTTGACGCCAGACCTGAGCTAACCAGGTCACTCGATATTATTATTTCTCTTCATAATCGCAGTTAAGGTCAATGCACTCATGAAGCCTCGTCTCTAGCTTTTGTATAAATAAATAAAATGTTTATTGCTGCAACTCCCGAGGTCATCAACAAATAGTCACAAAATCACAACACAGATCAGCATTAATTCAAAAATACAAAACATGACGGCACGTGCGTGAATGATTGTTTGTACCACTTTTATACATTTTATACTAGATATATGTGCTCCACCATTCAAGATAAATATATATAGATCATACGAATGGTAGCATTTGTATAGATATGCTTTCATATAGCAGCTTGGTATAAAGGTGGAACGAATAATGAACCATCATAATGATAGGACATCTGTGCAACGGGGGTAATTTTTACGCACAGGCTGTTTTGCCCATGTGGGTCTTATTATTTCATTGTGTTATTTAAAAATATTGTGTTCGTACTTGAATTGAAATGATCGATTTTGGATTTGAATGGTTGATATTCGGTCAATGAATAATTTTGATTTATTTTGTAATCTTTTTTCGATTATTCTATTACAGTTCAAAGCCAGGCGGCGGAGGCGGTAGCGGCGGAGGAGGTGGTGGTGGCGGAGGAGGCGGCAACAATTCGACCCGTCAGATGGCGCGTCGCGCTCGTATAATGCGCACCAGCACGCCGCCGTTCAGGGGCCGGACGTCGGGTGCGGCTGGCGGCGTCATTATGGGAGCGGGAGGCGCTGGAGGCGGCAGTGGTGGGGGCGGCGGATCTTCGTCGCGACCCATGGTGCCTGTGCCCTATGTGCCCGAGGAGCTCGTCTCACAGGCGCAGGTCGTGCTGCAGGGCAAGAGCCGCAATCTGATTATTAGAGAGTTGCAGGTGAGCACCAAAGAATTAATATTTGCCTTAAGTAACACATTTATGTAACATTAACATAAGTATTATCACCAAAAACAAAGAATAGTTTTGTGCAATAGAACGACCAACAGAATATTAGTGCAGGGTCCGGCAGAATAATCTGAAGATTTTGGAGGATCAATAAAAAATTACAATTTAAAGTATAATAAAGTTTAAATAATGTGTCAAGTGAAAATTTAAATTATACAGTTTCGCTTACAATATATCAATATTTTCACTTCTAACTAACCTAACCTTACCTAACTATATTGTCCAAATGTTTCCCGTTATAATGTTTCACTCATTCAACCTCATACAATTATTTCTTGTTGCTCATTCTATCATCGCAATTTCTTGCTGAATGGCGGTTTTGAGTTCTGCAATTTAACTTGGTCGTACACTGTAGACTCTGTCCTTGAGGTAGCCTCAAAGAAAATAATCACAAATTGCGAGATTACTTCACTCCTCGTTTGTGTAGTATGACCTTTTAGATTCTTGCTGAATGTCTTGAGTTCTGCAATTTAACTTGGTCGTACACTGTAGACTCTGTCCTTGAGGTAGCCTCAAAGAAAATAATCGCAAATTGCGAGATCAGAACTTACTTCACTCCTCGTTTGTGTAGTATGACCTTTTAAATAAAATTTATTGATATACCAAATAAATAATTCAAACACGATAAATGTCTGTTTAAAAATATTATAAAAAAGTATACAAAAATATTATAATAAATTGAATATTCTGATGTGGTGACTACGAAAACAAATAAGATATAAAAGTAGCAAGTTGATAAATCTGATGCCTTCCAAATTTCTGTGTGTTATGAATAATGGAAAGTATTGTCTGAATGTGGAACAAAGGTCATGGTTGAAGAGTCATTACTTTATTGATATCAGTAATCTAGAGTAATTATTAATAGTGTTGAAGGTTGAATCTGCAAAGGGCAGTTTTTGAAACAAAATTATTAGTTGACTGAACTGAAGTAATCCCACTAGCGAACAAGGTTTTTATCCTTCTGCTGGTTGGTGTCAATTCAATCCATATTTTTTTCTATTTTAATGAATAATAATGAATATATTTATTACAATGAATATCTATATATTATTCTTTGGTATCTTCTTTATGGCCACGAAACAATCGAATGAAAATCTCGATAATTGATATCTGTACCAAATCCAAAGCTATGTAAACCTAACGTTCCTTTCTTATCGACTGTCGATCCTCTCAGTCGATTGTTTTGTAGGGAAGATATGGAACTGCAGCCGTCAAATCGTGTGTATCATAGTCTAAAGTTAATTTTAAAACAATATTATTATTATTTTCTCATTCATTTAAACACAAAAATAAATTACAATAAATGAAAAATATATTCAATACTACATTTTGCTGATCAATTGATGCATCCCACTATAGATGTGTCGGGATGCGAATATACGTCTAGCAGCCAAATTAAGAATTACTCCGATCTAAATCTAACATAAACATAGAATATAACGTGTATTATATAAAACAAAAACATAAATATGAAAAGAAGGTAAAGTATTTACAAAACAAATAATAATAAAGATGAAAATAATAATGATAATAATAATAATAATAATAATAATAATAATAATAATAATAATAATAATGTATTATTGAATACATAATAATTCCTCACTTCTAGTAATGCTAATGTTAATTAAGAAACATTTGATACTTTTTTAAAAATCAAGAGTCTCATTTCTCTAGTTGGTAGTACATTAAAAATTGAAAAAAAAATTGTAAAAAAGATAAAAAAACAATTTTCTACTTTCTTTCTCAAATCCGCGTAGTTGATAAATTGGTTTTCGCCACACTAGGACGTAATGAGCTGTTTTTCGTGCGTCATATGGAGGCCGAAATTGTTCGGTTTCCGACGAGGTCTGTAAACGTTTACCGCCCTAGGGCGGAAAAGAAAATGACCTTGAATGACAGCTGATCGTGTCTGGATACAGCAGTCATGATTGTAAAAATTAATCCTTCCAACTTTTATTTAAAACAAAAATATTTAAACTGTCAATAAATGTTTATTTTTTATAATTTAATATGTACGTAGTATTTAAAATGTCAATAAATGATCACTTTTTATAACTTGATATGTATTATTTTGTAGTTTTGATATCAAACAATAGAACCTTTTTATCCAACCTACAGAGCTCTGGGTGGGAATTTTGTCAACTACTTCAACTGTTGGTAACCTCTCACCAAAAGGTTACTTGGTTAGGTTTTTTGTTTTTAGGAATTTTGTCAACTACTGCAACTGTTGGTAAAGGTTACTGTTGGTATAGAAAGTAGAGATGATGCGTATTTACTGGAACAGGTATTTTTACTGAGTATTTGAACGTACGGACTAGCACCTAGTATTCGAAGAACAAAATACTCAGATATCTGTGAGTATTTCTAGAAACTAGTAAACTACGCGACTTCAAGTCCCCACTCCAATTTACGGAGTGGGAGTGGAGCTTTGTAATTTGCAGTTGTTCAGTAGCTATTAATAGCTCATTTCTCGTTATAGAACTATTCAACTACTCACTCATTCTTTCTCGCTCACTCGCACGCTCTCTCTCTATTCACTATACTCGATTGTAGGCGCATGCGTCTACATTGTCTTTGGTTGCGTATGGCGTACGCGCGTACTTTTCCAGTATAAATACTTCTTGAGTACTTGAGTACTGTACTTGGTACAGTACCGAACCAGTACGAGTAGTTTGTTACACAAGCGTCTCAAGGTCTTGCCTTCCGCGTCTCATTTCGCTACAGCACATTCGAGAGCAACTCAATAATTAGATTCGTGCTCTATTTAACACGAGTAATAAAGATTCGTGCTGTATTTAACGCGAGAAACAGTACCAGTACCGCAGTACAATACTCTCTTGTACGTGTATACTCTTGTACGTCTACTCTGGCGAACTGGCTAATATAAAATACTACCTAGTATTTTGGAACAGGTATTTGGAATAGGTATTAGAACGTACTAGTACTCGGAATACTTAGTATCAGAAAAACCTAGTACGACCCATCTCTAATAGAAAGGTTAGTTGGTTAGGTTTTTCGTTGTTTTATGCAGGTTTTGAATCAGGAACAGGAATAACAACAGAAAACCTAACCAACTAACCTTTTGGTGAACAGTTGTAGTAGTTGACAAAATGCCCACCCAGAGCTCTGTAGGTTGGATAAGAAGGTGTAGCCGTTCCTTGTATTCTTGCTGGTACCATAGCCTTAAAATTTCGCTTTCAAAATTTCCAACTTAACATTGTTGTTTTTTTGTGGTGTGGCGAAAAATAGCGTTCGCAACACGGGCAAAAATGTTTTGCCGGCTCTCAAACGCTTCAAGTTCTCGACTTCGTCTCGAACTTGAAAACCGCGATCTCGAGCCGTCAAACACACATTTTCGGCCCTAGGTGCGAAATATACTATTCCACCTCCCATCCTGCATTCGATGTGGCAATCAAAGATTAGACCCGTCATAAATTGATTACTAACATTGTGAATGGTTACCTTCAATATTTTTGTTTTGAACTACTAAATGCTCACATTAGATTTGAGTATGTTTTAATTCGTGAAAATGATTTGCAATTTGCAGAGAACGAATTTGGACGTGAATTTGGCGGTGAACAATTTGCTGTCACGCGACGATGACGATGGCGATGAGAATGACGACGGAGGCGACTCCTACGTGCCCGAGGATCTCATCTCGCTGCTTGACGGCGGATTCCATGCCGACCATTCGGTTATCATTGATGCCGACGCCATATTCTCGGAGGATATGTTTGGATACTCGGCTATGCGAATGTAAGTAATGCTACATTTACATTGAAAATAATATTGCGGCTATAATAATAACGGGTGTTTCATTAAGGACGCAACCCAAAGTTAAGTCCACAATTTATTACACTACAATTATACGATTTTTGTCTCATAAAATACAAATTTATTAATAAATTGACTATGAATTTTACCTTTAATAAATTTAATTTTACAGTTGATGTTGAAGTGATTTCCTGCAACTTGAATACAGATTTGCAGTTTTTTAATTACCTTTATGGCTACTCTTCTCAAAGTTTGTTCGCTAATGTTTAAAATCTCGGTTTCAATATTTGCTTTCAATTCATGAATAGTATTAGGATTGTTTCTGTAAACTACGCTTTTTAAATAACGTTTAAGATTGATTATTGCACACTTTTGTAAGATTTACACTATATAAGTCTCTACAATCAACACGCGTTCATCCTTGGAAAAAACCATAGCTGACACAACGCAACGAAACGACAACGGGAACAGTACTAATGACAGAAAATCACATTTTGACTCAGAGGCAATTGAGCTTGAATACAATGTTACAAACATACAGGTTTAGGAAACTAATATTTTCCCATTTATTACTACCACCTTGGGTTGCGTCCTTAATGAAACACCCGTTATGTGGCATAGTTGGTTGGAGCGCTTGTCTGTGATAAGATAAGGCTCTGGCTGGCTTCGTTTCCTGCAACTTATGGTTCGAATCTCATTCAGCCATGGATGTTTTGTCATCATTCACCTCATTATGCACGCACAAGTCTTCAGACTCATGTGGCTTTCACGTTAAATTTAGGTCACACTTCATCTTTTTCTTCCTTTAATACTCTTTTTTTTTCTTTTACTCCTTGTTTTTCTTTTCCTTCTACTTCTGTTTCTTTTCTTTCTGAATCTCCTCCCTTTCTTCCTTCAATCATTTTTTCTACTCCCCTTTCAACCCTTCTTCACCTTCTCTTTCTTTCTCTCCTCTCTTTCTTCTCTTTTATATTTTTCTTCATCCATCCTTCTTCTACCTATTCTGATTGCTTCTTCTTGTGCGCTGTTCACTTAATTTTTTCTACGATGAGGCACAATATAGGATATAGAAACAGTTCTACGTGGCTGATAAATTCAATTTTACATATCATTTATTAACTTTTTGTTTGTATTATAACTGCAATCCGGTACTGTGACCAATGAACAGTTTAGATTTAACCTAATTTACTAAAGATAAATCTTTATTTTTCACGGAAAGTGATAGCCGAGTGTCGTAGCAGGTATCTGTTCAATCAGAGATAAGCTACAAAACTCTTGGGTGCGTAAGGGTGACCGATTGGATTGGCCAGCAAAAAGGACTGTTCTCAGCTGTAAAATCACACCTCAGTGGTTCGGAACCCACCTAAAACTGAAGGTCCATCTCATCAATCACCATCATACAATTCATTACCCACGCACAGGTCTCAGACCTATGTGGGCTTCATCCTCCGAAAAAATATTTGAACAAAAAATATATCTTGGAATAACAATATATTTATTTCGCTAAACGATACAAAAACAATATTCATGTACATGGTACTTATAGAATCTTGGCGCAGCCAGCAAATTAACACTTGAGCGTCAGCTGCGAGTTCATCATAAAGATACAACATATTCATATCAAGAAAAATGCGTAGGTTTCAGTTAAATAATTTCAAGACTCCACTCTTTTCCCAAGAGAAATTACAAAACAATTCTCATCTCATAGCGAATACCAATATGAAATAGAACAATATACAAATTACTTCAAATAGAATCTCAAAAACATAAATAATCCTTGTGAAATAATATATTTTCCATGTCATGAATAAAGCACGGTATACATAAAATATAGTTTATTTCTTTAAATCTTAAAATTTGAACAAATAGTTTGAAGATTAAACTATTCAGATTTAATTAGTTTTCTCATTTCCCGCAAATTTTATTTTGTAAATTCATTAATAAGTTGTATTTACATGAAAAATCTTTTGAAAATGTTTCGCATCTGTTGTGCATTTCTAAAAAATTGTGCTGTGTCTATGAGAATGAACAAAACTTGACCAAGACTACAACATGAACACACTCGTAGTTTGCAAGCTATCAAAACACTTGTGTTGATATTATTGATTACATCGATGTCGGTGAATAAAATCCTACATTTAATTAAGAGATTACTTTTCATATAAGCTCAAGATTTTGTTTTTTCTTATTTAACTACTGTTTTTTCTCCTCAGCCGAGGCAATTCGGGTTCCACCAGTTCCCGGCGCCTAACATCCAACTCTGAGAGAGATAGAGAGAGAGGAGAGAACTCTGAGAGAGGGGAGCGAAGCGGCGAGCGAAGTGAGCGCAATAGTGATAGAGACAGCTTTTCGCGGTGGAGAGATCGCCAGTACTTTGGGCCGCGACGCTGGCTTGAAACGGCACTCAGAGACTCCGCACTTGACAAAGATCCTGGTAACTAGAATTAGCTATTATCAAATTAAATAATTTATTCATCCTTTTTAAAGAATGCATGAAAATATATCTTACGATATAAAATAACAGTGATCATTAAGTGGCGTACATGTTGCTGCGTTCCGTTTTTTATGGAAATTTCCTTGGAACGGACTTCCTACTGTTAACCTAATTTCAAGACATCGGCTCCAAAAAATTGTTCTTTTTCGAGTATTGATTGAGTTTTAGCCAAATAAATGAAGAAACTTGCTTTCCAAAGAAACTGATACAATTTTATTTGATTTTTCTTGACATGAAATATATTATAAATTCGATGAACTGGTATAAGCCAAATTATTTTCTTCTTGATATTAATGAATATTTTTTAATGAAATTGTATGTGTCTTCTTTTTTTTATAAAACAGAAATTAATTGAAAGGCTAGATAATTATTTAAAAACTAAAAAGAATACTCATCTTTCCCATGGAAGATTTTCATTGTTGGGATATTTTCATCAAACACTGGATTCTTTCATTTATTCTTCTCTGAATGAATAATTTATCAATTTTCGCACTCCCGACGTTAATTTAAATAATATTTAAGAAGAAAATAACAAAATTGAAATCTCAAATTCGTTTCATTTTTCATTTTCAGTTTTCTGAATATACGAAACTCAGTTGTCACATTTTGTCCTTTCCATCATGAAGTCCAAAATTTAACTCACAAGTTTAAATGTTTGATCTCAGTTGTTTTTCTAAAATCAATAAATCAGTTTATCATCTGGAGGTTTGAAGGGAGACCAAGATGAATATTCTATTTTGTCTTCTACAATTTTAGTAGTTTATATGTAATTAATTTTAACAGAATTAATTATGATTATAAATATATTAGACATTAAATATCAAAGTGGAAATTAGTACAATACAAAATTATTTGAAAGTTCTCAAAAGTTGACTTGGCGGCAAATTTGAAATATTTTACAATTTGTATAAATGGCCGTTAGAATTAGGAGGTGATAAATCCTTTTAAGTTATTTACATAAATATAGGTTCTTTTAATTTGTAATATTACAATGTAAATAAATGTTTCTGTAAGTATTAGTTTTGTTGAATTGAGTATGATGGCTTCTGCAAAATAGCATCCCATGTAGCACCAACAACAAAACTAGACCGGTGGTTCGGAACCCACCTAAAACTGTAGGTCCAACTCATCAATCACCATCATCCAATTCATTACCCACGCACAGGTCTCAGACCTATGTGGGCTTCCGAAAAATAGACACCATTGAAATGGATACTGGCTACATCAAATCTGTGATATCGTTGAGTTTACTGCTTTGTTAAAAAGTCGTTTTCTCAAGAGCAGAAAATCAAGCATGACATCATGCATTCAGAACTGAAAGATGCAGCCATTTTTAGCATTTGTTGTAAACATTCAAGTAATTTGTAAATATTGTACCAATAATAATTAATATTTGTGAATGTATTTGGTTTAATTTTTTTGTAACATTTGATTACTTTCTGAAGTGCGCGACTTAATGGTCACTTAGAACAAAAATATATTTTTTTATCTTAATAAAATGTGAAGGAATAGATGCATGTCACAAAAAATACTGATGACAGGCCACATTTGATAGCAAATGAATAGAGAAAAAATAACAATCAACAAATAGCAAATAAATTGATGTATTTCACAAAAAACACTAATAAAAGATTAAGCCACATGTCACATTTGATTGCAAAATCAATTTTAAGCTGCATCCACACTATGCCGTGCAAAACAAAATGCTTTGCTTTTCATGCAAGCCTTGCGCAGTGTGCACGTGACCCTTTCAGGTTCCTGAGAGTCTTTCATAGGCTGGTCTCTTTCAAAGAAAGCCTTGAGGATGAAGACTTTTTTTTTGGAAAATACACTTGTCAGAAATTTCAATTTCAATTTTTTCAATTTAAACTTACAAAAATACTATGTATGTTACAATAACAATAATAAGGAAAAAATAATAATTAAAAAATAGAAATGAAAAACAATTTTCAGATAAGATCATCATGGCTGGTGTGTGGAGTTGACTAACCTTTGCAATTATTGTTCCTTGTACTAGGAATAGATTATTCATTTTAAGAAAGGAAGGAGAGAGTAGGAGAAGACAAGGAAAAAATATTGAGTTGAGAGCCAGAATAATCCAATAATTTATTAGAATAATGCACACAATCAAAGGTCTTACTAAACTCTATGAGGCTTTACAGCAGGTCCTTTTTTATTCTTATCTTACCAACTTACATTTTTTTATGGATGCAGACCTGTGCGTGGGTAATGAGTTTGTAAATGGTGATTAATGAATTGTACCCACAGTTTTAGGTCGGTTCCGAACCACCGGGAAGTGATTCTACAGTAGAAAACAGTGTCTTTTACTGGTCAGTCCAATCGGTCACCCTTACAGGGAGGGCCCAGGAGTTCGTAGCTTATAACAAATACCTGCTACGGCTCACGGCTATCACTTCTCTTCCATGTAACAGACTACGAAAGAAAAAAGATTATCTATTGATACAGTACTTGAAATCTGCAAGAAAATAGAAACCAATCTGTCAGCTCTATTTATTTTGTATCAGTTTTTCAAAAAAATATATGCTCTATTTTGTCGATGTATGTGTTGCAGAAAGTAAAAAGAAAGATTTCGCTCAGCAGAGCCCACTGTGGATGTCAGACGATGTTGAATATTGGCCCGAAAAATGTCTCGACCCAGGAGTGAAATTCACAAGCATCGCGGCCATGCACAGCGAGCTGATAGCGCTCTCATCCAACGGACAACTCTATCAATGGAAGTGGACCGAAATGGAGCCCTACAGAAATATCGAGGTACTCAGTCTTGCTCCAGTTCTATTAACTTTTGTTAACCTCTTCAAATTTGTCTGCTTTAAACCAAATTGCCCGATTTTTACTGTAGTGTGAGGACTAGCACACACGGCAATAAACAGACAACAATTTTTGTTGCAGTCAGTTTGGCGAGGCTTTTCGTTTGCTTTAAACATTTACGTAAATCATTGACCATGAAATGTTCTTTCGTTTCTACAATAATTATTTTCAATTTAATGAATACTATCATTGTACTAGTATACCGTACTACAAAATTCGTATATCAAAATTCGTTTTTTTTTTTTTTTTTTTTTTTTTGAGGATGAAGCCCACATGGGTCTGAGACCTGTGCGTGGGTAATGAGTTGGATGATGGTGATTGATGAGTTGGACCTACAGTTTTAGGTGGGTTCCGAACCACCGGGAAGTGATTTTCAGCAGAGAACATTGTCTTTTTTGCTGGCCAATCTAATCGGTCACCGTTACAAACAGGACCTACGAGAACGCAGCTTATCTATCTGATTGAACAGATACCTGCTACGGCTCGCGGCTATCACTTCCCTCTTTATTTCAACTTTGGTACATTCATTCGACACAATTATCTTTTAGTAATACAATGAAATGATAAAACCCGCATGGGCAAAAACAGCCTGTGCGCGAGAATGAGTCATATTTGTGCTATAGTGTATATAAATTGAATATAAATATATATTGAAAAAACTACATACTTAACATAACAATAGAAATAAGAATAAATGAATAAATATCAGAAGGAAAAAGGAAGAAAGATTGAAAAAGAAGATGAGAAAGATAAAGGAAAGGGAAGAATAAAAGAGAATCGTAAGCATAGACTGAAGATGAACGACCACCAATCAAAAAAGAGGAACAACCAATTTTCGACACATTAGCTCCATTCATAAGAAATCATTGTTTCTGCAAAAACCAAAACCCAATAACAAACAATAATAATGCATTCATCAAAATATTTTTTATTTGTCTGGATAATAATATGCACTATGGATATGAATATAATGATATACTGAAACATCAATGAAATACTATCTATTGCATCAAGTGTATTTTATAGTATACTATCAAGTGAAGTTTATCGAAAATCCTACAGTATTGAATATTTTACTATACCGATACTACTTAATGTTTTTCATGAAATTTGTTGTTTTCGAACAGAAACTTTCGAATAAAAACATACATACAAGCTATGAGAAAAATAGGGAGGACACCATTTGTACGACTGTCGTTTTGACCGATCTAGTAAACAAAGGTGGTTCAGTCACATCTAGCCAGGTCAGGTTAGGTTTGTTTATGCAGTTATGGCTGCGCTAGCAGTAGGTCGATCAAACTATTAGGTCGACCTAAAGGATACCACCCAGAAAAATATTACCTTTCATTTATTTTCACATCACACCATATGAGCAGATAACATAGGTTCTATTGCCAACATAAATAGTTAAATTTCGTTTTGCATTTAAACCTTAGCAACTAAACGACTTGTGAAATTGTATTGACAATAAGGAGCTGAGTTTATACTTAGTTTAACTTGAACAGGCGTTTAGTTTGGGTTCGAACTTCATTCAGGCATGGATGTTTCCATGTTTACTTGAACAGGCGTTTCGGTTAAACTAAGCTCAAACCGAGAATGAGAATACGGCCCTCAGTGTACGACCGGCCTTACAACGCAGCTTTTCATATAATTTGTTATTCCTCGAGTAAATGAATTATTCCATCACCTGTCTCACTTTGTCCGCAGAATTCGATCCACCACCCAAAGACAATCGCGCTGGGCCTAGTGAATGAGAAGGTGGTGCTGATGTCGGCAACAGCGATCAGGTGTTCGGTGGCTACGGAGTCGGGCCGCGTGGCAACCTGGATGGATGAGCTGCTGTCTCACGCCTGCACTGGCAAGCTCGAGCACCCGGCCACACACTACACCGAGTTCACGCTCGATCGCATCGTCTCACTGCACACCTGCACCCTCTACACGGTCGCACGACTCGAGAGCGGTGCACTCTATTGGTGGTGAGTGATCAGAATTATTCAAATTCAATTTAATTCATAAAGGAATTATTTTTTTTACTGCGGGTGATGCCCACATGAGTCTGGAAACTTGTGTGTGGTGAATGGCTGAATGAGATTCGAATCAAAGGCTGCAGGAAACGAAACCAACCAGAGCCCTATCTTATCACAGACAAACGCTTCAACCAACTGCGCAACCAGGGCCGCCAGTTTAGCTATAATTTAGCTTCGCCAGTTTATATCACATAATTCATTTATAATTTTAGGACCATATTTTTGATCGCCATCCGAGCTTGGTATCGACTTTTAAAGCTCTCTAGGATAAGAGGGGCTCTTTTCTTCAGAAAAATATTAGTATTGATGAACTTTCCTCGACTACTTAAATGATCTTAAATGGAACTTCATTAAAATAGTTATGATGTTACAAATAGCTTAACTATTTATAGAATCCTAGCCAATAGGATCGTCTCAAGTACTTCTTCGGGGTAGTGATTGGTCATGCGGTGAGCGTGATGCTCATGTGATCGTGATCGTTCAGTCACGACCGCTCAAGACTGCTCTTGGATGGGTGACAGTGATTCAATGACTTGATGTTATAGGCTTTATTATCACTCACCACCTACCCGGTGGCTCGGAACCCACCTAAAGTAGTAGGTCCATCATGTTTTCCGTAACATGGCTCAAACGGCGAGGTGCAAAACTGCCCGTAAGAGTCTCCCCACTATTAAAAGCCATACGCTTATTATTGTTCAAGTACTACTTCGATGGACATTGTAAAATAGATACAACACTTTAAATGTAACCTCGCACCTTAATATCAAACATCAACTACACCAATATTTACGATTTTTTTTAATTATGAATAATAATAATACTTTGCTTTTAATTATGAATAATGAGTTGAACTTTTTCGAGTGCTATCTTTTCAGTACGCAGACGTCGCAGTTATCTAACTATTTAGAAGGTAAATGAAAAGTTTCAATAGGCTAAATATACAGTGAACTTCATTATAATGGTAGAGAAAATTAAATGTTTTTTTTTTGTATTTGAATGAACCAATGCTGCCGCAATTTGAATTTCAAGGCGACGATTCTGCTACTAGTATGACTCAAGTTTTCATACGTATGACCCAGAGCAGTTGTTTGGGGTGTCGCAACTTCAGCTTGCTGTTGTTTAAGCGGTCGTGGGTTCGAATCCCGCTCCTCCGTCTGCCGTCTTATGTGTTATCATTCACCTCATAACCCACGCACAAGTCTCAAACTCATGTTGGCATCATCAGCAATAAAAAAACCTACCTTGTGACTTCTTTAACTCAAATAAACTTGAAAAGCCTTTCTTGATCAAAATTCGTATTTATAAACCTCTCTTGAGAGTCAAGGCGTTCTTGAAATTATTGTCTGAGATACTTGGGGGAAGGTAGTTACTGTGCCATTACATTTATCCATTTCTACAAAATATTCCTTTTTGTGAACAGATATGATTTGTTGCAGCCAAATCTACTACCCATTCAATAGTATGTTCCACATTTTTTGACAATAGCCCAACAGTACTTATCCTTGAGGCAAGGTAGGTGGATGGCTACCTCGAGACTTCCATGAGATTATTATTTTTATATTGCGGCTGCATTGGTTCATTAAAATACAATAAAATCATTCCATTCCATTATGTCAAGTCAGTCAGAGATAAGCTACGAAACTCCTGAGCGCTCTTTGTAAGGATGACCGATTGCATTGGCCAGCAAAAAAAGGCTATTCTCTGCTGTAAAATCACTTCCTGGTGGTTTGGAACTCACCTAAAATTGTAGGTCCAACTCATCAATCACCTTCATCCAACTCATTACCCACGCACAGGTCTCAGACCGATGTTATGTGGGCTTCCTCCGAAAAAAAGGAACAGTTCAGTGGCATTCACAGATTCGGGCCTTAAAATTTTCAAATTCAAAGTTCGTGATGAAAATTTAAAAAATATATGATTGAATAATAACACAGATATTGTCAATTTCTAGTTTTTATTATGCAAAACCAGGTTTCAATGCTCATGTCATCATCAGTTGCATGGAACTACAATATCTCTTAAAACAGTGTTAAATTTAAAAATAGTTATTTATGCATTAAGAGCGTGAAGTAATTTTGCGAGAGCGATAAAGAAGCTTCACGCGCGAATTGCATACAATATTTTTCATAAAACTGCAGTTCTGGATTCCAACACAATAAAAGCTTATAGTTTGTAACATCACAGACCATGGGCGGATTTGGTTAGCATTCGCCATTGTTGAGGTTATTTGAATTTCACGGATTCCGTGATCCACCAATGAGAAGGCATCAAAATCAAAACAGAAGCGTAAAGAAAACAGCTGGCGAGCGTAAAGTACTTTACCGCTTGCTGAGCAGTAAAGAGGTATTTTACAATTAGTTTTCAGTACGTAAAGAACTACTCCCTTCGGGACAAGGTAATGAGCCACACAATCATGTTGAACGCCAATAGTCTAAAACCAAAACATGCATTCTGTTTAATGAATAATGAATGTATATAGAAATTGATTTATTTTGGTTGTTGATGTTATTATTGTGGTTTTTTATAGGGGAGTACTTCCTCTTAGTCAGAGAAAGAAGTTGTGGGAGAAATACCGGGCCAAATCAAGAAAGCAGAGACCGTCAACCAGTTCGGCCGAGATCAACGTGGGAAGCCAGGTGTCCATGAAGAACAGCCCCATGTATCAGCCTGGTGCCATAGGTCAGTGCCATTTAGTTATTTCTATTAATTTTTACTTGACACCTTTTAAAAATAATCTCCCTTTCTCCTTGTCTAGTCTCCTCTCAATATTTTTATTCTTCGTCTGTCATGATTCTGAGGATTCGGTTATGATTTCGTTTTTTACATTTTTCTCACATAGAAATCATTAATATAGAATTTTTTGAAATCTGGTTGAAGAATCATTCAATTACTAAATTTTAAACAAGATATGAATTCAAAGAAAAATTGTTCTATTTTACTTAGTTCTTTAATCCGAATAAACGTTGTTTTCATATATAGGAACTTTCTTCTACCCTGCATTGTATTATTCTTTGATATGAATTATGTATTTTTGTTGAGGCAATAAATTTGATTTGATTTGCTACCTTCAAACAAGATTTTGGCTGGCATCGCCATTGTGAATCATAAAATAACTGCTGTGTTATTTTGTTTTATTCTTCATTGTTTAAAATTCATTTTTGCCGGTTATTGAATTGAATTGATTTATTGCTATAAAGAAGATACGATGAAAAAAAAATTACAATATAAACAATGATAATAAATAAACTTGTTCACAATGATCATCAGTAATTCATAAGGTTATAAATCTTTTTATTCTTCGTCTGTCATAAATTTTACGATTCGGTTATGATTTCTTCATTTTGCGCGCTTAGAAATCATTGAATGGAATTTTTTGAACGCTAGTTAAAGAGTCATTCGCCATTTCAATGCCTTTTAAACAAGATAAGTGAAACAATCATTTCCATGGTTGGGACCATATTTATAAAAAAACATTTATATACTAGAAGCATATTATCTATGAAGATATAGGTAAACCTTTAACATATCTTAGAACAACAGTGCATTAAATTTGTGCAATTTCGAATAACATTTTATAAACACTACATCAAGTCCATTATCCCTTTAAATTTCAATTTCGTTTATTGCCACAAATACTTTTCAAATAAAACAGAATATTGATACAATCCAAGTCATAGATTATTGACACTATATAAAGTATCTTTACAAATTTGGCACCAAGGATAAATCTTGTTCACTGGTGGGAGTGAAACAGATCCTGATTTTAGGAATAATTTTTTACCATCAGTAAAATAAATAATGACTTGTCAAACAGTTCAACAAGGAAATGTCGATTTAAATAATTATGAAATAGGAAAGTGACAAAACACAATTTCAAAGCACGATAGTTATTTTTACAATAATTTACAAATCCATTTAATGCATCAGCTGATAATTTTTTGAGCTATATTTATTTCGCTATTACAAAGACACCGATTCTGAATACATTATTGAAACTGTATGAGAATAAATGATTGCATTAAAATTCAAATTTATTCAAAAAGCATAATTTTACAATTTTTTTAACAAGAAAGAAGACTAACTTGTGAAAAATGAATCTTAAATTATAACTACTTTGAATACGAGACTCATTATATTATGAGTAAGCAAAAATTTTGTTTTTTAAAAAAGACAAAAAGTGAACTAACATTTTATTGACAATAATCTATCCATTGCAGGTTTCTGCATATCGGGCGGTATTCCAAAAGTGGGCCAACTGCAAAACGCCGCCTGGAATTTGAGCGACGTTTGCCGGTTCAAGCTGTTGCCGGCTCCCGCTCCGCCCAAAGAGCCTCCTTCGGCTACCAAACTGCTCGCGGATGCGGCGAACGCGTGCGGTGGCGGAAGCGGTAGCGGCGGCAGCGGTGCGGTTAGCGGCACAAGCAGCAGTAGCGCCAGTGGCAGCGGGGGAGGTAGCGCCAGCGGTGGCGGGAAGAGCAAGGAGAACGCCGATCGGCTCGATATGCCGCCACCACCCTCCCCCGCCTCATCCACCTGCAGCGATACTGGGTCTACTTCGCACAGTACGTGAAACTGAAATATATAATAATTACAAAAATTCAATTTACTGTAGTATTCATATAACTTGGCAGCGTGTAGCAGATGGGACATGCTACATCTGAACCCAACATACTGCTGCCAAGTTATATGAAAACTACAGTACATACGTTTATGAATATAATTTATTTAGCACAGCCAGCAAAGAGAAACTTGCGCGCTAGCTACGAGTTCATTATAATACAATATTAATAGAAAGACAAAAAAACAAACAATAAACAATATTAACTTTTCATGTGAAATTTAACGACTTGCAGTCAAATATATTTCAAGTATAAATATATATTTTAAATTTCACATGAAAAGTTAATATTAACAACGCAGTTCGTCATGGAACAAGAAATCCAGAAACAATATGACTTTAACCTATCGGTTAAAAGAGAAAAAAATCAAACAATTCATATTTATTTATTTATTTATTACATTTGTCACAAAACATCATTTTTTGGGAATTTCCCATCTGACAGGTGACTTGTCAACTTAACCTAACATTACATTTCGTCAATAAGTATCACAGTATTACATCTTGCCAACTACATTTCATTACATATTTCATACACATATTCACTACATATTTCCATTTATAGAGAATACCATACAACAACAATCGACTTTCTTCTTCACTTAAAGTTCAGATTCCTTTAAGTTTACTTTCTTTTCTACCTTTGCCAATGCTGTTGTAATTATCATATAGATTCAACAGTTTTCCTGGGTGAAATACTGTACAGGTTAAAAATAATATAATAATTTTGTTAATTGATGGATGTGTTGTATCACGGATTTTTTAGTGAACAATACTACTTGATTAACGAAAAATGAGGGAAGTTCATTATTTCAATTACAAAACAAAGCAAAATTGAAAGTTTTTTGATGAAATTACAAGTTGCATCAAAAAAACTACACTACGTGTTTTGATCGGCAGAATGTGTTATGAAAAAGAATATAGAGGAGATAGTAGAATCAAGTTTCTAATGAAGAAGGAAAAGAAATTTGAGAAGCTCTTCTCATAGAAATTGTAACGCTGTAAAAACGTTTGAATACTTCTATTTATAATTATGATTGTTTGATTTGAGGTATTCTAACTTGTCATTAGTTTATTGTTTACGGTCTTGGTGAGGCAATGCTGTAATATACTTGTGGTGTTTTTTTTTTCAGAGAGAGCAAAGAGAGTGGCAGTTAAGCAAGAGGACTCCGAGAAGAAAGATGAAGAAGAATGGTGCTTGCGAGATGTGATTTTTGTTGAGGACGTCAAGAGTCTTCCAGTTGGTGAGTATAATCAGCATATACAGTATTCTACTTTCATAAGATTTTTATTGATAAAAGTAATTCATTATAATAAAATTTTAGCTCGGATTTCTTCTGTGATATAAGGAATTTTAGACCCGTATTAATGAACCTTCCTCAATACGGTCTCAGATCAAAGGAGACTGAAAAAAGCGGAATGAAATTTGAAAAAAGGGGAATGTATCTACCTTACGGTAAATTCAAAGGAGGCACTCTCACTGTCCCGACTGTATTGCAATAGATAAGGAGGGGTAAAAATAAGAACGCAAAATTTGATAAATCCACTTTTCCCCAACCTAACCTCACCACTTGACTGTTTATTTTATATTCCCATAGCAACATATGCCATGGGATTAAACAACTTCACAAACGTCCTTAAAACTCCAATATCAACTTTTTCTGACAAATTTAGTGTCAAATTAAACGTTTTTACTTACTCTTTCCAGCAGTAATAAATTTAACATCCTTCGCAATCGTTTAACACTTCAGAAACCCACTTTCCTCTAGCTCCAGAATAGCACAACCGACCGCTGCTATGACAAACAATTTTTTTTTCTAGTCTACTTTCTGAAAAGGGTAACCGCCTCGGCACAGGTCAGGGGTGACCGACGAACAATTTTTATTTCTTTTTTCCTGTAAATAACTACCTGTACCCCGTAGTTATTGTTATGAAGTTTTATGCGTACGGAAGGACGGACGGACAGAGCCTAAGCATAATGCACTCCCCCTATGTACTTCTTACAGTGAGAGCTAAAAGCATTTTCAGTGTTTTTCAAGTTTTCTTTGGGTTAAGTTGGGTCATAGAAATTATTATTTTTTTTCTATTAGAATCAATTTTTTAAGATGATTAGTTTTTTAAGTCTTTCCAGTGCTTTTTAAGTCTCCTTTGAGTTGATGAAGCCTCAAGTTCAGTTAAAAAATACCATTCTCAATATTAATTATTGCTAGAATACACATTTTTAAGATGATTTATCGAGCTTTTTTTGCAATAATTACAGTATTTTAAAAAACCAATACGAAATATAAAAACTACTATAGTAGCGGTCAGGGCTGGAGACTGACGAACCCACAGACTCGTCTGTGGATCATTCAATACTCGATGATAATCACCATCGCATAATAAATACTTACTGTGGAATGGTGTATGACAGATAGGAGCAGCGTCAATGCCACTATTCCGTATAATGTTTTTGATTTTACGATGGTGATTATAATTGAGTATTAGATGCTCCACTGTGTAAACACCCTTAACCGACTCTGAGTTTGCAAATTCATCAGTATTTAGCACTGGCCGCTACTTTAGCCACACTAACTAGTTTATGTTTTTGGAGTAGTTGAAGTTTGGAGTAGTTGTTTTTGGAGTAGTATAATATTCAAATTCATTTATGCCAAAATGTTCTATATACTATAACAATAATGTACATTTTCCAGTATTATATTTAGCGCCGTTAACCAAGCATAGCTTGTTCTCTATATATCTAATCTACATATCTCTATATATTTATATCGTAATATGACATGTGTGAAATTGGCAACATAATGAAATAAAATTATTGCACAAAACCCTCATCAAACAAAACAAAACAGATACCAAAATCAGCAAGAAACTTTATAATAAAGAGAATTATAGAATTCATTCTTTAAATATTTTATGATAAATTAAAGATTTATTTTCCGTCACCCATTCCTCTATTTTTTTTACTGTAGACCTAGTTTTATTTCTGTCAGAAATTGAGCCTGAATTCTATTTATTAACCACGTGCAGTAGTTAGTAAATTGACGCTTAGGGACTTATATAGTGTTAATCTTGAAAATTTTACATTGTATCTGTTTGTTACAATTGGTCTTTTATGGTAGTGGATATTTCTATTTTCAAAAAAGGTTTTTGTTTTTTATTATGTACAACATAGCTTTTATCACAAGTTTTCCGCAAATTGAAAAAATCAAATTCATGAAACAGCATTTTACTAGTATATCTTCTAGGTCGACCCATAATAATTTGATTGTATTCTGATATTTTAGAGCGTGTTGCTTTGTTTAATTTTTGTAGGGCGAGTATTGAAAGTGGATGGTGCTTATGCGGCTGTGAAGTTTCCTACGGCCAACAAAGAAGCCAGCAAAGACTGCATGAAGGATGCGCTGACCGACGACAATACAATTAGCCTGCTGCAGGATTGTCGTCTACTAAGAAAGGATGATCTGCAGGTGCGATAAACGAATCCTTAATTGGTCCTTTAAAGCTTTGTGCAGGGTTATTGGTCATAACTTTTTTTCGAAGTTTTTGTTTTGAATATCATTAGGGCTCTGAAATTAATGTTATCTATTGCTGTGAGGAAAAGTTTTTTCATCAATTATTTTGTGAACTGTAGTTGTTTAAAGTTGAAATTTTTCGGTTTTTTGGGGCAATTTTCCTCACCTAGGATTGATTTTAAACTTTTGATAAATTTCCTATTCTTGAAAGGCATCTTGAGGAATAAAATGAGATATTTTTACACCAATCAAGCAGTTCGTTTTTTCAAAATACATTTTTAATATCTGTAGAAAATAATTTTTGAAAAACTATTTGTTAGATTAAAATAAAAAATATGTCAGTTTATTCCTCAAGGTGTCTTTCAGTTATGGAAAATTTGTCAAAAGTTTAAAATCACTCAGGTGAGATCAATTGCCCCCCCCAAAACCGGGAAATGTCTACTTTGAACTCCCATATTTCACAAAATAATTGAAGAATTTTTTCCTCACAGACATAGATAATATTTCAAAGCTCTAATGATATTCAAAACAAAAACTTTGAAAAAAATGTATGACCAAAAACCCTGCGCACAGCCTTAATGTGTTAATTATAATTCTTACTCTTCATGTTATGTCTTTTTGCTTTTACCGTATCATTCTAATAAACCTTTTACAGGGAAGTGATAGCCGCGAGCCGTAGCAGGTATCTGTTCAATCAGAGAGATAAGCTGCGTTCTCGTAGGTCCTGTTTGTAACGGTGACCGATTAGATCGGCCAGCAAAAAAGACACTGTTCTCTGCTATAAAATCACTTTCCGGTGGTTCGGAACCCACCTTAAAACTGTAGGTCCAACTCATCAATCACCATCATCCAACTCATCACCCACGCACAGGTCTCAGACTTATGTGGGCTTCATCCTCAAAAAAAAAAAATTTATTATACCCTTATAATCAGCTGTAGAAGTATTCATTAGGTATGGGGAGTATTGTATTGCTTCAGGTCTCAAGTTACTAAGAAAAAATCATCATTTTCATCTTCTGGGAGTGGCTTGTTCAGTGTATTTTTTAAATAATTGTTCCCTATTTTTTAAATAATAATCAATAAGCATTCTCTAATTTGCATAACATGCACTGAACAAACAGCTCCAAAAAAGATGAAAATATTTTTTTTTCTAGAAACGAGAGCTGAAACAAGACATTGTTGACTATACATTTTATAACAATTATTGGTTTAAGATGATTGTTTTAAAATCAATAAGATTTTTATGTATAAATTATAAAGTGATCACCATTTGTGAGACAGACATGAGTAAAACATAACCTTCAAAGACTGATGTTCAGTTGAAATTTTGTATTCACACAGTTTTGAGGTAAAAGCCAGTAGTTCCCTTCCAATTTGCATGTTATGATGTATGAATAAATAATATAAGTGGATGATCAATCATGATGACTAATTTAATCCTAATTTTAATAACTTTCTAGATATTTTTGGTGAACTTATTTCATGGATGTTTTAAAAAACTAGTGATAGTTCTGCTATTTACATACTGTCCACTATTTATCTTTGTATTTGTAGAAAAAATCAGTATTTATTTTTTGCATTGTTATTGGTCTCCAGCAATGAAAATAATTTAATTTGGATTGTATTCAAAGCCATCAAAAATATCTATTTAGCAGCATAATAAAGTGAGTAATAAATTGAAATAATTTGTTTCATTTTTTTTTTGTCTGTCGATTGAAAATGTTTATTTTCTGCAGGTATTGAAAACAAACACAACGTCAAGAGCTCCAGACTGCTTCCAAAAAACCCCGCGGCGTGTCAACATTCCCGAATCTATTGGGCAAATATTGACTGTAACTGTGGATGGACAAGGTGAGTAAGAGTTCGCTTTGATACTAGAGTCCTAGAGCATAGCTGCTTAATCATACATGTATGCAGAAGATGTATGAATGGTGTTTTTTTTTGTGAAGCTATATTTTGAAAGAAAAAGTAGTAGTAAAAACAACTAGACATCAAGCTATTAAAAAATTTAGAAATTTGTAAAACAAGCTCCAATAAGTTTCCTATAAGTACTCAATTTAAAACTTATTGCTCTGGTAGCGTGGTTGGTTGGAGCACTTGTCTGTGATAAGATAAGGCTCTGGCTAGATTCGTTTCCTACAGCCTTGGGTTCGAATCTGATTCAACCATTACAAGGAATTGGTATATTTCTTATTGTTTTCCAATGGCTTTTGATCTGCAAACATTTCATCCATCTCCATGCCCTCCTCTGCTACATGTAATGGAGGCACTTCTCCAGTCCGGAATTTGCTCCTCCTTTCTGTGACTTACAATCCTTTTTTGCGCGTTTCCATGCATCTTTCAACTGTTCAAGACCTCTTTGAGTGTTCAACCCTGCAGCGTTGAATTCTACGAGAATCTCACTCTATGCCAATTTTTGCATCTCTTCTGCCTTCTGATCGTGCACTTTTTCCTATTATTGGTTGTTTTAGAACCAATGTTTTTAGTAATTTTAATTCTTCTTGAATCTTCTTCAAGTCCAACATTTTTTTTTTTAAAGAGCAAAATGAAAATATGGTCTGCTTTTAGTAAATATAATTAAAACTTAATACGATTACACTACACTATTCAAGTCACTGAACTATGTTAAATAAATCTAGAACGCTATACTACGTTAAATAAACAAACTTGAAAACAGAACCCTCAAAACATAACAAATAAAACTGAAGACTGAGGGTATAGTAGCGACGACGACGAAGACGGAGAATAATTATTTAATTGGTCACAGTCACATGCGAGGTGCTTCCCCAAGCGGCTGTTGCCAACCTCCCAACAAAATTTCTCTGTGAATCCCTGCCGTTAAGCCTTGGTCTAAGTTGCGCTCGGCTAAAGATAAACCGTGGTCTAACTAGCCTACGCTCTGTCTCATAAAGCCATTTTTTAGTCCTCGTCTACGTTAGTCCGGGATTAACGATAAACGCGGACTATGAAAACCCGACCTCATAAACCGGCCCTTAGTCTTATATGTATATGTATTTGTTTAGATTTAGTTTTAAATGGAAATAGAATATTTATTTATGTAGGTTTTAAGGCTTGTAGCTATCATTATACAAGATAGTTCTACCTGCCCATAAATACAAACTCACAGTTAAGTAAGTATATTTTAATAAAAAATTGATTTTACAACAAATGAATATTTTTGTTTCAATATGTAGCAAATTTATGTGAGTATTGAAAATATTGTTATTGTCATATTTCTTGTAATGATATGATATGACATGACATAACGATTTACATGACATTGTAAATTGTTTGTACAGTACTTGGCAATAAATGGATTTTGATTTTTTAAATTTTATGTGAAAAGCAACATGAAAACATGAAAAATAAGCCGTCTGAAAATTAAAAAAATCAAAATTCATTTATTGCTGGAGACAAACAATTAACAATTTGAATCGGCCATGTCAAAATAGTTATTTATGTATTAAGAGCGTGAAGCGCGACTTTATCGCTCGAGCCAAAACATTTACTGCGCGACGCATAGCGGAGCGCAGTAATTTTGCGAGAGCGATAAAGAAGCTTCACGCGCGAATTGCATACAATATTTTTCCTACAACTGCAGTTCTGGATTACAACACAATAAAAACTTGTAGTTTGTAACATCACAGACCGTGCGCGGATTTGGTTAGCGTGCGCCATTTTGAGGTTATGTGAATTCACGGATTCCGCGATCCACCAATGAGAAGACATCAAAATCAAAACAGAAGCGTAAAGAAAACAGCTGGCGAGCGTAAAGTACTTTACCGCTTGCTGAGCAGTAAAGAGGTATTTTACAATTAGTTTTCAGTACGTAAAGAACTACTTTACGAGCAGTTGTAGGAAAAAATTATAATATATAAATCTAATCTTAAAACATAGCTTTGATAGTTATATACTTGATTATAAAGTATAGATAATATTATAACCTTAGATATAACGTACCCGATTTTCTGTCCAGGAATCCACAGCATCGTGAAGAACACGAAACTGAGCTACATGATGTTCAACGTGAGCAGTGGTCGCATAGAACAGGACTCGCCCTTCCCATCAGACACCAGTGCGTTCCTTGGCATCGAGCCCCAAGACATCTGCCTAACAAGCACGGGCGAGCAGAGCGACGAGAGTGTACTGCTTTTAAGAGACGGCAATTCCACGCTGTGCCCGCTGGCTAAAGACAGTGTGGATTCAATACGAGACCCTCAGTGGTTGGATTTGCCACCTGTCAAGTGTATTGGCACAGGAACGCATGCGTTGGCTTCCATCAATACTTCGCATTTGAAGAACCAGGTGGCGCTCATTGTATTAGTGCTACGTAAACAACTACTCATGTCCAGTGTGCTGAGGTGCGATGTGGATGCCATTAAACAGGTGCTGAGGCAACTGCAGCAGGAGCCCAGTAAGTTGTTATTATTTTATTACAATTATTGAATGCTTTAAATGCGTTGACACCATCTTTCTATCCCCAGTTGATGTGACTAATGCCAGCCATGTACTTCCTGGAGGTCATCACATATGTAGGTAAAAATTGGAGGGTATTCTCATCTGCTGTTCTTGATCATCCCTACAATACGAGGAATGGTGGCTCGATCCTTGGTTACCCGGTGCATAGACTGACTCTTTTGGAAAAGGGTCCACACTATTGTGGAATCAGAATCATCAACAGACTCCCCCCAAATTTTAAAGATCTCTCCAACTTTCCAAAAATGATCAGAATGATAAAGGAAGTCCTATTAAAAAAATCCCCATACACAATGGATGAATGTTTTATGGGAAGAGAACTAGTTTTATTGCTTTTTCTTTATTATTTGATTAAATTCTCAACATAAGGTATGATCAATTTATCCACAAGGTGCTTCTAGGGTCTGTCAGTGTTGTTTGACGTCTCCTCTTCACAATACTTTTTATTTATTATTGACGATTCAATGTTGCTAAGCCTTGCTTATATTATGTGCAACTAACTGAATAAATATGATTTGATTTGAACATTCATTTGGACACTGTTTTGAAGAAATCCTAAATTCTGATTTGTCAAGATTGATGCTGAAAAGTGACAGTAGTGTCCCTTTAATATCATCCACCACCTCCTCCACCTATTAGCACGGTCTTGTTCCTTATTAGAAGAGTAATTTTTAGAGAAATTTGTAGCGTACATCTTAGGATTTATGTAAAAAGAGCTGAAAAATTGTATGCGTTACAAGTAAAACGTTACAAAAAAACGTTTACATTAAAACGTTACAAGTCTGATATTGCCGTAATTATTGTGATATTTCATAATGTAAACAAAAATGGCTATAAAAGCAGGGTCTTTAAAGTTTTTAGTGGATTAACTTGGTTATTTGCTGATTAAACGGTATTGTTCTTTAACTAAACTTGAAGAGAATTCGATTTTAAAAATAAGATGTTGAATAACCATTAACCGAAAAACCCCAAAATTGATAAAGTCGAGTTTTATTGGCCAAAGTGCACTGAATTTGCACGATTGCTTTCAACTTATTCTGGTGTGTTTGGATATAATAAACCCTGATTTATAATTTCTGGGGTGATTTTTCGCTATTAGGTGATTCAAAATTACAATTGAATTGAAATTAAATTAGTAGAATGATATATTGTAATGGAATTATAAGTGACAAAACCCTTTGAGCTTTCGCAGGCCTGAATGATCACACTGTTGCGGGCTGGATTGATCACACTGGCGGGCCGGATTTGGCCCGCGGGCCGTAGTTTGGAGACCCCTGCTCTAAACCAATCAAAACATGTCTTCATGACGTCATCAATGTCTCGATTGGTCGAGACATTGCCGAGTCCTTGCCTTGCCGTGCCCTATAAGTGTGAATCGGCCTTTAGTTCGAATCCGCATAGTTGGGAACCAAGGCTGTGCGCAGGGTTTTTGGTCATAATTTTTTTTCGAAGTTTCTTGTATTGAATATTATTAGGGCTTTGAAATTGTTATCTATAGCTGTGAAGAGAATTTTTTTCTTTGTTTTGTGAAATATGGTGGTTCAAAGTAGAATTTTTCGGTTTTTTGGGGCAATAGATCTCACCTATGAGTGATCTTGAACTTTAGATAAATTTCCCATAACTAAAGACACCTTGAGGAATAAAATAGAATATTTTTAAACAAATAGTTTTTTCAAAATTGAAACTTTTTACAGATTTTAAAAATGTATTTGGAATTTTAATTGCTTGATTTGAGTAAAAAATATGTAATTTTATTCCTCGAGGTGTCTTTTAGTTACAGAAAAATTATCATAAGTTTAAAATCACTCGTAGGTGAGATCAATTTCCCCCAAAAAACGGAAAATTTCAACTTTGAACCCCCATATTTCACGAAATAGTTGATGAGAAATACTTTTTCTCACAGCAATAGATAACATTTCTAATTCCAAATAACGTCCAATCTCTTCGAAAAAAAATTATAAACAAAAACTCTGCGCACAGCCTTAACCTATTATATGAAAAGCAGATTATGAACTGAATTATAAACAGATTATGATAATTGAAAGCAGAAACCTAAATTATATTTGTATGACTTGTCATTTCCGAGTGTCATGTCCAAAAAAAACTTTCTTTTTCAGAAAATACAGACATGATCCAATCAATACTAGCTGAGAGGTGCGATGGAAACAGAAATGTGTTGCATGCGTGCGTCTCCATGTGCACGCCGACATCCAACAAAGAAACTGATGTCGGTAAGTAATGTTCAAAATAATATTTAAAATCAAAATAAATTAATCTAACAATTCCAACAAAATATGTTATGTACATTTCGGAGTGTTTCTGGTACAATACCAGAGTTTTTCTTATAATAAAAGGGGTGGAGTATGTTGACAATGAGATTGATATGAAGATCATTATTATTCTATTTGTGGTGAAAAGAAACGATTTGATTGAAATTTTCGTTTAATCTGGTTGAAAAACATTCGGTTACGAATCTCAAAATACTGAGCTTGATTTCGTTTTAAATTAATTGTTAAAATAGGAAAGTCGAGAAATTTACAACATCTCCAATATTCTCATAATAATAGTAATAATAATGCTTTTGTTGTGGCAGTGTATACTTAATGTATAGTGATATATTTTAAGCCCAAGAATGATCACTTTCCAAATAAATCTATGGTTTTGTTAACATTGACATCAAGTTGTCTCTCTCTCTTCTTTTTCTCTTTGACCCAACGCATGTATTCTCTGTATAACTCTTGAAAGATTAAAAAAAAAATAAAGTTCTTGAAAATTAGTAAGAAAATTTCCCATTTTAAGAACGTCTGATACTTTTTCGATATTCTGGCCTATGTACTATTTGAATTGTATAATTGATAATTGAAACCCTGAAGAGTTTGAAAATGTCTAATAGTCCCTGACCCATTCATTCTCGGCTCTTTCACGTCTTTAAATGCCTTCATTTCATCCCTAGTTTTTTTTGTGTGCTTTTTAATTCTATGCTCTTTAACAATCGCGTTAACACTAATGTCTGCGCATGCGCAAACTGACCAGATAGGGCATAGCTGCCCAATTTGATCAAACTCTAGGAACAAAGTAAACGAGATTGTACTATAGGTGGCGCGCCATGAGAATCGCATTGGCCTCCATATTTTAACTGATGCCATTCTCGCGGCGCGCCCCCTTTATTTTGCGACAGTGACAGACTTTTAACCAACTATTACTTGTACAACCATATCAAAGACATAGTTTTAACAATGAAAAAACGAATGGCTCTCATAATAATTATCATAAAAGCGGTATAGTTTTTTTTTATAATGAATAACATTTATTTCTGATGAGAATTGACACAGTGGTATAAGGCATTGTGTCTTGTGACTACAAGAGTCAACTTGCTCCAAATAGTAGCAGTTGAATAGAATTATTACAGTGTTGCCAAGTGTGTGCCCCCCGATGTTGACAGTCTTTGAAACTTTTATCAATCCCCCCCCCCCCCTTCAAAGTTCTTTCTGTCTGTGATAAGGCGACTGATAGCAACCTGTGCCTGCTCTTGTGTGTTGTCTCCATTTAGAGAAGAGTGTCGTTGGTGGTGGTGGTGGTGTTGGTGGTGGAAGTGGTGGTGGTGGTGGCACAGTGGCAGCGGCACCGTCTCAGCCGCAGCAGCCGCCGCAGCCCAAACTGGACTCGATGAGCGCAATGCTAGCCGCGCAGCAACAGCAGCAGCAGCGGCCGATCACTGTGCGCGAGATGATGCGACGTGCCACCGCGGCCGCAGTCGCGTCGCGCCCCGCCCAAGGTTGGTAGACCTGCTGCGTGTCGGTTTGCAGTAATGCCAACCTAATTTCTTCTCTGTTTCACATGTCTAGTAGGTTTCCAGTACTGCAAACTAGTCACCTATGTTTTCCTATGTCTCTCAGGTTTGCCATGTTTGCAGTATCTTCTCTTATTTTTATTATGTCTGTTGGTTTTGCAGTAATGCCAACCTAATTTCCTCTCTGTTTCACATGTCTAATAGGTTTCAAGTGCTGTGAACTTTGCCACTTATTTTGTCTGTCAGGCTTGCCACGTTTGCAGATCTTCTCTTATTTTTATGTCTGTTAGTTGTAGTAATACCAACTTGATTTCTTCCGTTCTTCTACTGTTTCGTCTTAGTAGGTTTATAGTAATTCTGACAGCTACTCTAAAAAATTCTAAATAATGTCCTGATGTTCTTATTTAATTTTTTTATACATCTTGTCAGGTTTGTAGTATTTCTGAATGTTCCACCTATCTTTTTCCTCATCTGTTGTCTTTCAGTATGCCAAACTAGATAACATTTTTTTGTTTCACACGTCTAATAAGTTTAAATTTCTGCTGCAGACATAATTATGAATATTTTTTCTAAATGTGCTCTTATTGTTTTACACGTTTTTTGGTTTTGGAGAACTGCCAATACTTCATTCTTTCTCCTACCTTCTGCAAACACTATTCAGATTTTTCCTAATATTGTTCTGATGTTCTTATTAAATTTTTCTCCAACTTCTGTCAGGTTTGTAGTTTTGCCAACCTTATTCCTTCTTTCTCTTGCTTCACATGTCTTAAAGGTGCTACTGATTTTGTTCTGGATATTTATTCTAAATGATGCATTTTTCACTCATATGTCAGATTTGCCAGGTTTGCAGTAATTTCTCTAAATTTTTCACACGTTGTTGGTTTTGCATTAATGCAAACTTATTTTTTCCTTCCTTCACTTGTTTCACACATCTTAAAGGTTTGAAGTGCTGCTGCTGACTTCCGGAATATTCTTTTCTGAATATTTTCCTTATTTTTTCATACGTCTGGTTTGCAGGATTGTCAACTCCCTTTCTTAAACATATTATTTTAATATTGTCCATTTTCTCGTCTTATTTTTCTTCTCTGTACCTGTCAGTTGATCTTCGTAGAATAGTTTGAGCGTGTAAGTAGTAAGTAATAGGCGTGTTTGGGTGTGTTTATAATATAGCATTGATTGTATGCACAAATTTAAAAATTGACTGTGTATTAGTCTACGAACGAATTCCCAAAAGCTTGAAAATAATTTCAGATAAACAGTCTACAGGAATCAATCAGACAAACAATCTTCAGTTCTTTTTTCTGCCTGTGGTTACTAGTTGGTATTTGTAGATGAGTTTGAGCTTGTAGTATTGGGCTTTGAAGTACAAGTACATCTGTTCTTGAACACATTAATAATGCAAAACATTCCGCGGTTGTTTTTTGGATGTCAGGAAACAATTTGTTTTGAAGTTGTGAAAATTCTCAGATGAGCAGTAGAAAGTTTTTCAAATTTTTCTTCTTGTAGACGTATTGAGTGAGAAAACTACTACTTGTTGATGGTACATGCATTGGGAAACTTGCTACTTATCTTCCGACGATAAAAATAATATGTGTCCTGACTGGCTCAGGTCACATGATATTATTATTAGAGTTATCAGGTCGCACCTGAATAGGTTCAGGGCCTCTGACGTGACTTAACGATGTTTAAATATTGGTTTTGAAAAGCATGAATGGTTTGATAGTCACTTATTTTTGCCCATTTTTTGCAACGTTGTTTTCAGTTGTTTCTGACGTTAACTTTGATTTTCTTGACATATTTGTCGGGTTCGTTGGTTTTTGGTTTACAATATTGGCGGTTACAGCTTGAAAAAAAAACAATGCTTATTCCGCATGTGATTGTCTCCCCACCGATCCCAATTGACATGGAATAAGGTGAATAATGAGGAATGATTTGTGGTTACATCTTTACTTACCGGTTGCGGACGTTTTCTTTGTATTTCTACTGATGTATATTATCTTTTGGTGAAATGTTTATAATTTAGGCACTGGGTTGTCAGTGATGTAGATCCCTAAATTACTGTTGGAGACTGACAACTTGACCCCTGAAAGGAATTCGCAGTGAATATTGATGAATACAGCACATTTGAGAGCGACTCAACTGGCTCACTATAACAGCAGTGACGTATATAACCCAAATACCACTGGCTCAGATTCGTGCTCTATTTAGCGCAAGGCATAGTGGATCTATTACGCCATTACACCTTCCTCACCTCTCCCCTTCAGGCGTCGGGGGTCATGTTTTCAGTCCCTAGCAGTATGCACAATTGGTCGTTTAATTGTGCTGCATGAAAGTTATTTATTTATTGTGACAAAATTACAATGCATGTGAAGGCGCAACAGACTCAAGCTCAAAACTGCTCTCTTTACAAATTTTGAATATGTTATCTTGTTTAAAAACATTGAGGTTAATTTTAACGCTGAAAATTTAGATTTACCAAAATACTTCACTCGAAAAATAATGAAATGATTCATTTTCACTTGAAGGCAACTAATTTGAAAGTTCACTCATAACGAAACAATGAAAACAGTAAATAATGGTTTATAATATAAAATTTCAAGCCAAAAAATACTATGTTTTAGGGTACTTGCACAGTGGAATATCAAATACTCGATGATAATCACCATCGCAAAATCAAACACGCTTGCACAGTGGAGTATCAAATACTCGATGATAATCACCATCGCAAAATCAAACACATGGTGTGGAATGGTGGTATTCACGCTGCTCCAATCTGTCATACACCATTCTACATTATGTATTTGATTTTGCGATGGTGATTGCTTTCTCCACTGCGCAAGCACCCTTAGTTTGAAATTATTGTACTGTGCGAGACTAAGCTCCGTGTCCCTGACGGCTGAAGAGGGGAGACGAAGAATACTATACTGGGCAGTGTGGACGCACGCACAGAGACGCACAATTGCATTGCTGTTGCGATTACATAGTGACGTAGTGCATTCCTCCGAGGGACACGGAACTCAGTATCGCACTGTATATTGCACATTCTAATATGAATCTACTTGGCATAATATGTCTGACAAGCATCACTTCAGCTATAAATGACAGCTTCCTAAATGAAATAAATTATTAAATTAATGTCCAAATTTTGTAAAAATAGTAAAGAAATCGAATGCAGATAATTACAGTCGAGTCTATGTGTAATAAACTTCCAGAAATGAAATCCGCATTTATGGCGTCCCTTTACTTTGCAATGTAGGCAGTACGGCCTCTCATCAACGAATACTACTCTAAAACGATTTTATGTTGCCAGATAATCGAGTTTAGTTACACAGGAGTTCACAATTGTATTTGATATTTCGTATGGTGCGATTGTAACTTTGAATGCCGGATAAACTGAAGCGTGAATCGAACTTAGTATTTTATTAGTTCCCAGAAGGTAGTTTGAGGTACATTGAGGTTCCTTAGCTCAAGGAAGAATTTAGAGGCTTTTCAAGTGTTCCTTGAGTTGGAGAAGGTTCATAAATATGGGCCTGGATCTTCATTTCACCGATGTTATAATTATTGCTTTGCTCTCAAATAAATTTTTGGTTAGAAACAGGGAAGTGATAGCCGCGAGCCGTAGCAGGTATCTGTTCAATCAGATAGAGATAAGCTGCGTTCTCGTAGGTCCTGTTTGTAACAGTGACCGATTAGATTGGCCAGCAAAAAAGACACTGTTCTTTGCTGTAAAATCACTTCCCGGTGGTTCGGAACCCACCTAAAACTGTAGGTCCAACTCATCAATCACCATCATCCAACTCATTACCCACGCACAGGTCTCAGACCTATGTGGGATTCATCCTTGGATAAAAAAAATTACGTTTAGTTTAATTAGCTACGTTATAAAAAAACAACACAGTCTTGATGAGACCATTTCTATTTATACACAACACATTAATAAAACAAAAAGTTATTAATTATTAGCTATATTATTTAATATTGGTTTGTGTGTGTATTTTTGACTGTTTGAAATATATTATTTTGTGGTCGGTCAGCACTCAAGCTCAGCTTTTTTGTTGGTGTGAAGACCTTTTTTTTTTAGGATGAAGCCCACATAGGTCTGAGACCTGTGTGTGGGTAATGAGTTGGATGCTGGTGATTAACTACTGTAGTTACACATCGCCATGGTATGGAGGCATGGTAAACCGGTTTAATAAAAAAAAAATTAAATAATTTTTTCCAAAATCAGGTTATTAGTAGGTAATTGATTCAATTTAATACATTCTTGGTTAGAAACAATTGCGATTCTAGTAGTTTAATTAGCTGGTTTGTATATGTGATATAGGACAACATGGTCTTTATGGAGCCATTTTTTAATTCAATTTATTTTATTTCACACATATACAAATTTACATCAATATTCTAAAATATAGTATCAAATAATACAAAAAATAAAATGCAAATCGAAATATTATTTGTTCATCTAGGAATAGATCATTCATAGATCTAGAAATAGATCATCTATTTCATCTAGAAATAGATCATCTATTTCATCTAGAAATAGATGTAATAAAGTATGTATTACCATGTGGTATTTCCAGCAAAAGCATTTGCTTGTCCGCTGATAACCATCATTTAATTATAGCTCTATACAAATAAATAAACAGTTATTATTTCAGCTAGTTATATACACTGAACCGTTACTAGTTATATAGTGTAAAAACCTAAGAGAAACATATACAATTATAAAGTTAGAGACAGTTTTTATTTACATTCATATTAATAAAATTAAAAGCTATTAATTATTAACTATTGATCAGGCAAATTAGTTGCAAAACTGAGCTGCTTTCAATAAAGTCGATTTGATTCAAAATGATTGAGTATTTGTCTAAATTTAGTATTAGTATTTTTTGGGCTCGAAAGTTTCAATCAAAATTTTATAAGTTGAATTGTTTGTGTTTCGAGTGAACTTTTAAAATCAGTAGTCAAAATGAAAAGAAAAAAGTCATTTTTTGAATGTTTTTTTTAGTGAATCTAAATATTTATTGTGGGCTAACCTAAAAGTTTTGGATGAAATAACAAAATTTGTGAATAGAGCAGTTTTGGACTCAATTCTGTTGCATCTTTGCATTTATTGTTAATTTGTTCGTATAAATAAACGAATAAATTTGATGATGATTGCAGGCGTGTTAGGGGGCTCCGCTTTTCATTTACCATTTCAATATACCCAAAATTAGAAGCTATTAATTAATCCGGTAAATTAGTTTCAAAACTAAGCATTCAATAAATTCGTTTTCATTAAAAATAGGTAGATATTTGTTTAAATTTGATAATTATTGATATTTAATTTGATATTGGTTTACATTTGATAATTATTGCAGGCGAGTTAGACAGAGACCTACGCAGCGAGCCCAGCGTAGCCGCTAATGGCAGTTCAGTAGCGGGTGCGGGAGTTCCGGCCGCCGATTCGGACGCGATTCCGACGATGGGTTGGCCACCGGACACTTTTGACGGCGCCTCGGGCGACGAGGACAGTCTGATGGGTGGACTGAGTAGCGGAGGAGGCGGAAGTAGTGGCAAGACGCCAGCGGCTACTTCGTCGGCAACAGGAAGTGGTGCAGCGGCAAGCGGCAGCGGTGCGGGCGGTACGGTGACGGTGGCCGACCCGGTTGAGCGACGGAATAATGCGTTGGCTGCGCTCAAGTTGATTTGTGACAGTCCTGTGTTTGCGCCCCACCTAAGAGAGCTGTTGAGTGCTAAGTGAGTAACAGGAATTTCGGTTATTTCTAATTTTAGTATTCACTCTGGAATAATTTATGTTTTTCACTAAATAATACAAGTCAAGGATTCAAGTTTCAGAATAATGAAATAAAGCTAATAAAGTTTAATTCGAATAATAAAATATGAAATAATAAATGTGTCTCACTAGTATCTCACTATTTTTAATAAATGTGGTTGTGACAACTTCGTCTTATTATTCATTATGGATTCGATATCTTCCACAATATCACCTTCGCCACAGTTTCGGAGGACACGTTAAGCCGTCGGTCCCGGTTGCATATAAAAAAAGCAGTCGTTGAAAAAAAAACGGCGAGGTGGAACTACCCATAAGGGTCTCCCCACCATGAAAAGCCATACGAATTTACTTTACCTTCGCCACTACAAGGGAAATATTAAATAATGAAGCAAATTATTAAAAACTCATTACCCACGCACAGGTCTCAGACCTATGTGGGCTTCATCCTCAAAAAAAAAAAAAAAAAAAAAAAAAAAATACAGCTTTAAGAGGATAATGAAATGAAGCTAACTAATATGTAGGAGTAAAAACTTGTACACAAAAATTGATAAATGAAAAAGAAAAATAGGTTTTTACTACCACATCTTCAGGATGGACAACAACAGAATCGGAAAACAAATATTCGATTTCTTTTCCAATATAAAAACAAGCTGGTTTTGTTTTAAAAAAGGGCAACTGGTTTAAAAAAAGTTCAGTACGATTTAAATAACCTGAATATAACAGATTAAATAATCAAAAACCTCGTAACAGCCTCAGGAATATTTTGAAAAACCAAAATCAAAGGCTTAAGGAAAAGGCCAAGCATGGAACAGGTACAGGGATATCCGAAGCTTAGAAGAAAGCCACTTCTGAAAGAATGAAGGAGTATTGATGAAGACGGAAAGAGGCGAATTCATAAAGACATTGTCAAGATCAAAATTGATTCAACGTACCCCAAAGTGGGGGAAACAAACAATAAATACAATAATCGTTCCGTTGTATGATTTAAAATATTGGTACAGTCAGAAAAGTAAACTTGGGTGCCAGTTGCCAGTTCATAACATACTACGCTAAGAGGAAGACAATAAAATTTAATGCACAATCTTACTGGAATCATATCTGGTTACAAAAGAGAGAAAGATATATTTGTATCATTTGATTTAGTCATTTTTATTTCTAAATTTCAGGTAGAGTGGAGTAATTGTGTTGTTTCACCCATTTATTTTGAAAGAGCTTGAGTGACTTTTTTATTGATTGGAATATTTCTTTAGCAAATATTTTGGTGGTAAACTAATATGTCAGATGGTAAACTGGTGTTTACAGATTACCACTTTTATAAATCCGATACAGCTTTTGAATGTTAATAGCGCGTTCTCGTTTATAAGATTATGTTCATTTTTATTTAGATGTAAGTTAGAATTGTTTTTGTTATGTAAATCTGCCTAAGTGTAGGTAAATGTACCCAATTGTTGTGCGAAGACCTGTTAACCCAAGGTTCTGCATAAAATTTTTTATAGAAATGTCCAGAAAATGAACATTTTATTTATTGACCTTAGTTTTTTAAATTATTGATGTATGGAAGTTTTCAAAATAAACCCATTCACTGACATTAAATGACCAATAACTCGAAACGCACTCATCAGGTTATAATGCTGACGCTATTGTTTTAAAGACAATTCTGCAAAATATGAATGACGTTTCATTTAGTACTACTAGATAGTATTTTGATTTTTCAACAACTAGCAGAAGAATTGTAGATTCAACACTTTGAAGATTTAAAGGTAGAATTAATTGTTTAAGATTTATCAAATTGTTCTGATTTCCAAACAGCATCATTTACTATTTTTATCCGAGTCAAAGTTGAAAAAAGTTGATTTTACAATTTTGTGAACTTTTATAAAGAGACCATGCCTCCCTTACCTCGCATATTGGACCAGCTGAAAAGGTCCCCACTCCACAGACAAACTGCTTTTCCTATCGAGCAGCTCGTAGCTCATATGCTAAACCTGACTAACTGTACTGTAGCACAACTGTTTTTTTTTACTCAATTTTCATCTTTATAAAATTTTGTATATGCCAATAAAAATAACTATTTTGTTTTTAGGGACGCACAAGGCCAAACACCCTTCATGCTAGCTATCGCATGTCGCGCTTACCATGCGGCCCACCACATAATGGACGCTATTCAGCGTATTGCATTGCGCACTAACAGATCCAGCCAGGGGTCAGTAGGAGGAGGCGGTTCCTCGGGGGCGGCACCAGCTGAAGAGTCGGGGGCGGCAGGAGGTCCAGTCACCGCCTCCACCGAGGAGAAACTGAAGAACGTGCTGTCGGCCTGGTTTGCCAAGGATGGACCCGAACCACCTCCAGGGGTGGCAGCTGGGTCTCAGCAGAGGAAGCAGGCGTATCCCTCGTGGTTGTATCAGGGCCAAGGCAATGAGTGTGGTAGGTGCTGGTTTATTGTTATTTATTACTTAATATTTATAACTGAAATTATGATAGACTATTAAAAACTGAAATGAAGATATTCATTATTATTCAAGAACGTTTGTAAAGTTATTGTAAGTTATTTAAGAACGCTTTGTAAAAGTTATTGTGTTCAATTTAACAACGCTTAAAAGAGTTTTTGTACAAAACTGTGAAGTGATAGCCGCGAGGCGTAGCAGGTATCTGTTCAATTAAATAGATAATTGTTCCTCTAATTAAACAACAAAAGAAGCTTCAATCACAGATAAGCAAGGTTTGTTTCCTCAGCTGCGTTCTCGTAGGTCCTATTTGTAACGGTGACCGATTAGATTGGCCAGCAAAAAAAAAACACTGTTCTCTGCTGTAAAGTCACTTCCCGGTGGTTCGGAACCCACTTAAAACTGCAGGTCCAACTCATCAATCACCATCATCCAACTCATTACCCAGCACAGTTCTCAGACCTTTGTGGGCTTCATCCTCAGAAAAAAAATAACTGCTCTGTCAACATCAATTTCTCATACCTCTAAGGAGAGGCTTTTGTCCAAAATGGATGTCAATAAAGCTGTTATGACTATGATGTATAATTACAATAAATATTGTTATTTAATTACTTAGTTGAATTACTTAGTTGAATTGAAAGTTGTTCTAACAAGCTAATCTGATTGTAAACTCGATCAGTGTTTACTGACACTGGTACACTGCTGCAATCGATTAGTGAATCAGTGTGATTGTAAACTCGCACAGTCTAATCGTGTTTACTACAGTAAGCAAGTTTACAATTGGTTGTAAATTCTCCGGTGAGTTGCTTGCAAACTCGCATAGTCTTATCAACTCTCAACGTTTTCGCGTATTTGTTTAAAAAAATTAGTTGTTATAATTGGGGGAAAATAAACTGAATAATCTGTGATGGTCTTTAGAGCAGGCAAAATTTGAAAGAATACTTGGTAAAGAATTGCAGAGAATTTAATTTTAAAGACGATGAGCCAACAATTATAAACCAACCTGCATAATAAACAAAAAAGGCCATCATTTTTTTTAATGAACCACATTATATATATCACTATAATCCGACCACAGACAAAAGAACCTTCTTGCATTGTATCACTGTAGTTACCACTCCCCCACAGCTCCAACTCTTGTGCGAGTGAGAGCGACAGTTTTATTACCCTCTCACTCACTTGCTCGACCGATCACATCATACGGGAGCATTCTTTTTAATTCATACATTACTAGCTGGCCCGACACGCGTTGCTGTGTTCTCATAAAAATTCTCCTTGATTTTATCATTCGCCACCTCCCGCTGAGGTTACATTTCAAATTAGGAAAGAAAGTCCTAGGGCTCTTCCAGCTGATCATAGAGGCTTCGTTGTTTTCTTAATCACCACCTCTGAATGAAGAAACATTTCAAATGTAAACCTTCTATGACTATAAGGGTAGAAGCTAGGTTTTTTATTTTATTATTCGCCACCTCCCGCTGAGGCTGCATTTCAAATTTCTAGCTGCATTGGTTAACAGATGTTATCAACCTAGCTTAATTACATTTCATCATACCCAGTCGTATGTTTCCTACATATTGCAAGGCTCCAACTGCACGGTAGCCTACATGCAAAGTGCAGTCTTTTGCTGTTCAAAGACAGCGTAAATAACGCCACTAAGGGGCCTGCCATATGATTAAAAACTGTTGACTTATATCAGCTGTTCCTTTAAGCTGTTTGGCTGGCAAGTTCAGTAGGTTAGGTCTATAAAATGGTTTAATTAATAATAATTATTAGCTCCCCTATTGAAATTTATGGTCAGAAACCATCCCCAATATTCACACAACATATTCCCAAAGTTTCATGCCGATCTGTCAAGTAGTTTTGGAGTCTATAGGGAACACACACACACATACATACATACATACATACATACATACATACATACAGACAGACAGACATTCATTTTTATATACAGAGATTAGTACCGATGTTCACTGTAGGACAGACAAGCGTTGACTGACCCCCTCCACTACTCTAGTGAGCGAGTGAGATTAATTGCATAACGTGCTCTCTCTCTGCGTAGTAGAGTTCATATTTTGAAGGTTTTTGTCTGTGGTCGGATTATAGATGTTATAGTTTCGGCAGTCGCATAATTCTCATTGTAACTTGCAATTGTGAACACTCCCGTAATGTAATATCTGCCGAAACTGCGGTATCTCTTAACAGTGAATGTGGCTGTGACAACGTTGAACTTTAATTAATTAGAATGATGCCCGGTTTCTTAGTAAATCATTCAGTAGCTATTGATCCTAAGGCTTGTTTAACACATACCCGGCATCAGGTAAACGGTGTCATTTATCCGGGATAATTAAATTGTATCATATGATTTCAAATCGGGTAAGTGTGAAGTGCTCCATATGATAGAATTTCCCTTCGGCTGGGTAAATGACACCGGTTACTCAGCAACTGCCCGTTATGTGTGAAACAAGCTGTATGGCCTCTATCGAATCAATATCTACTGAATGATTTACTGAACGAATAAGAAACTGGGCATCAGAATTTTTTAATCCCACATTTCACGTGTTAACTAATCGATGGATTTGTTTTAGGATCTGAATCATCTACTCAAGGTAAAACTGCTGAATCAGCAAGCAGCCAATCAACCGATAAGTCGAAATACGACCAGGAAATCCTGGAAGAGATGATCTTTCCTCAGGGCTCCAACCCGGACCACTCGCCTCTACACGTGGTTTGCTGCAACGACACCTGCAGCTTCACCTGGACTGGAACTGAACATATCAATCAGGTAAGAAAACAGAAAATACTTGTGAATCTTGTACAGTATAAAGAAATCGGTAAACCAGCAAAATAATTCGTTCTAGAGTGGTATTCGATGATGAGAGGTCGCCTTGACAAGATTGCAATGTCAAGGGACGCCATGAAAATTATTTACCTAGAGGATTTGACTGAATCATAATAGTCTTTAAATTTGCGTTACATCTGATGTCATGTAGTTATAGCATCCCGTCTGCTTAAGTTTTAGCATAAAATCTGAATTATTCATGAAGTATTCGCGTTGAAAAAGTATTATTTTAAGATCCGAGTGTGGCATTTTTATTATTATTTTTGCAAGAAAGGAGGCCCGAATCCATTGATTGTATTCGGGATATATAGAAAGTGATTAAATTAAATTTGATAGAAACTTCTTAAATACTTTTAAATTTAATACTTTAAGTTTCTACCACAAATACTTTTTTCTCATTTTCTCTCTTCTTTTCCTTGGTATACTTCTCAGTCTGTTAAAATACAAATACTTTTAGAATACAAATACTGTTAGAATACAAATACTTTTTTCTCATTTTCTCTCTTCTTTTCCTTGGTATACTTCTCAGTCTTGTTACCTCCTTCTCTTTCTTCTTTTCCTCCTTTTATTTCTTCTCTTTCCTTATCTCCTTTCCTTTCTTCTGTTTTCTATCCTCTTGGAGAAAATAGATTGTATAATGCTTCATTAATGCACCTAGCTCAATTTTTTCTCACGTGGGGCGCTAATAGGGTTTGCGACAGATACGCACATCAAGGTTTTAGTATATGAAATAAATAAATAACACTGCGCAAATTTTACAAATTACATACATAATAATATTGAAAATTTCATAACTTTTTTATCCTTTTTTGATAATAAAAATGAAATTATTAGTAATAAGTATATTAAAAAAATAATGTATAAAATATTAAATATGTAATAAGTAAAAATTTGGCGAAATAAATATTATTCAATTCCTTACTTATAACACGCTACTGATTCACAGATCAAGACTTTTAAATATTAATAATAATAATAATAATTGGGCCAATAAGGCCCTGTTGGGTCCTTAATAATGTAAATTAATTACTTTATGAGATCTTTGGCTTTACATATAATAATAATGATAATAATAATAATGGTTATGGTAATTATTATGTATTATTATTATAATTAGACGTAAAGCTCCCAAAGTGGAAGACGCTGAGTAAAGATGGTTCATCTTTTGGACTTCTTCTTGCCCACCAGCTTTTCATTTTTTGTGCGAATTCAGCTTTTCTCTCTTCGCTCCATTTTGCTCCAACTCTTGCAGGTTTTGTCTTTGGTAATAACATTCATTTATTAAGTCTTATTCTGAAGTTTTTCTATTGTAAATTCCTTGGTTGGCTATTATTATCATTATTATTGCAATTCCATTCTTTATGATGATAATTATTATGATGTTGAAGATCCATCTTGTTTCCATTAATATGTAATAAAAACGTTGAAAACACTCAGTACTGAGTGTACTGTGGGTCGTCTGACGATGCTCTTGACAACAGAGTGAAACGGCCGTCACGCCATAACGTGAATAAGTTTCACTTGAAAGTGTTTTTAAGTGTTTATTATATAATAATTATTATTCATCGGATCCTTGGATACTCATTTCTATCGATTTATTTTCGTATAAAAAATGTCTGCTGTTCTTGATGGATTCATGAAGTTTATATATTAATTATAAGAAATGAAAATTACAAAATAATTTTGTGTTTTTTTTTTAGGACATATTCGAGTGTCGCACATGCGGCCTGACTGGTTCGCTGTGCTGTTGTACAGAGTGCGCGCGCGTCTGTCACAAGGGCCACGACTGCAAGCTGAAGCGCACCTCACCGACCGCCTACTGCGACTGCTGGGAAAAGTGCAAGTGCAAGGCGCTCATACAGGGCCATCAGGGCGCCCGATTCGATCTACTCACTCGTCTCATATCCGACACCGATCTCGTCTCTAAGCACAATTCACGGTTAGTCATTTCACTTCTATCCAAAATAAACTTGATTTAATCAGTATACTCTTGACATTACAAGCACCACAATGGAATGAATAATAAGAATTGAAGTTATTACATTTACACATTTGTTCACATTTATTGAAAACAGTTAGATACTAGTTTCGGTTGTTACACCATCATCAATCTCAAGTTGATTCAATCAAACTCGAGTTTGATTGAGATTGAATCAACTTGAGATTGATAATGGTGTAACAACCGAAACTAGTATCTATCTCACTGTTTTCAATAAATATGGTTGTGACAACTTCAAGTCGTATTATTCATTATGGATATCTTCCACCACAATATCACCTTCGCCACTACAAAGAAAGACCACAATAGAATTAAATTTAAATAGAATAAAATTTATATATGAATCCCTTAGGCCCTTATTAGACAGAGCCACTGCAGTCGTCGTCGTGCGCCACTATTTCAGACTAAATCACACCAGCCGGGTAAATTTGATTGAAAAAATCAGGTGTTGGCTTTAAAGAAGTGTATGCCTCTGTGTACTTTGAAACTGTTGAGCTCGGTCACACGGTCAGATGATGTAATTTAGCCTTAAAGTGTGGCAAGCCTTATTTGTCTTGAGCACAATGTCAAGATGTAATAAATTGATAAAAATCGCCTCCAGTAAGTAATAAATTGATAGAGTTCGAAAAATTCGAAAAATAAATAAAAATTTCTTAGGGGTCTCGCTTGGCATGCGAGAGGTGTTTCGGGTACTACTCTAACCACACGAGAAAAGGTGCTATTGAAATGAAATATAGAATGATGTCAGAACATTTATTTAAATGTATGCAGTAATAAAATAAACAGTACCAATGGGCTTATCAAGATTTTATCATAATTTAACAAATATATATCCTACTCACAAAAATCATATGTAACCAGCTCCCGTACTCGACACCGACTGCCATGAGCATCTCGTTTTCAGACCAATTTTATGTTATGAATTTTCACTGACCTCTAAATTTTTCTTTTCAATCGCCAGCAACGGCTCTCCTCCTTTTATAAAAATTCATGGCAAATAAATAAATTATGCTGTTAAATTACACAGAATATAGAATTTTATGAATCCTATATTATAATTTATATTAAAAATAAAATTATTGAAACGACATCCTCATGGACCTGGCGATCTGTTTATGAGTTGTCCCTGTTAAAAGTGTTCAAAAAATTTAACCAATCAAAGCAACAACTTACATTTTTAACAGTTGAAGTGCTTAGTTCTAAAAACCACTAGTTCTAATGGATGAATATTTTGATTGATTTGATTTGATATTCTGATGATAATGATGATGATCATAATATTCTAGTTGATTAATAGAATAGTGTTGAATGATATTGATGGAACTAGTTGAACACTTTCTAACATTTGACTAACACTTTTAAATTCCCTTCTAACTTTCAAATTTTGTCTAACGTGTTTTTATGTGAAATGCTTTTTCTGCAGCGGTGAGAGTATCCTTCTTTTCCTCGTACAAACAGTGGGCAGACAATCAGCTGAGCAAAGGCAATACAGAGCCTCGAGACGATCGGCATCTGCCTCTTCAAGGAAAACACCTTCTTCTGACATTGGTGAGTTCGGGAATTTTATCATTATTAATTCGTTGATGTGTTCTATTCCTAAATACAGTACTCATTTGATCATTTGTTTTTTGAGAAAAAAAACAATGAAATGTGAAGACAACAGGCATCAAACCTAAACTGCTTCCTTTACAATATTTTAGAGAATCCAAATCTTTATAGGCTTATAGGCTCGGCCGCAAGGAAAATTCAGGCCCACTGTGAAATTTCACTTATAATAATGTTACGGGTTCTATGACTAAAATAACACTGGCAACACTTAATTTTATCACTCGCACTTTATTAACACAAATAATCTTCAACTCACACTGTTCAGAAATTTCTTACAGAAAAATGAGCAATTAAAAACAGATAACACGATATTGTTCAACTGATAATGAGTTTCCAATGAACTGTACACGAATCAATCACTAAATGTCAAAAGGCCGATCTAATATTAAACAATAACTGCACAATAAACTGTCTAATAATACTCATAAAGAAACTTCGAGGAAGAACAATTAACTTATGTAGCACAAGTCCGTAATACAGTAATAGGTAAAAGAATTATCACTATAGAACTGTCAAGAGAATTATCACTACAGACAAAGAAAATTCATTGCATGGTTTGTAATAGCGCCAACGGGATTTCACTGTCTGTATTAACGCGAACTGTCACTAATGCCACTTATCAACGTAGAACAATAACTGAACTAATTAACTGTCACACTTGTTTATCACGACGAATTACAAACAAGACTGAACTAATTTACAAGAGACTTCCTCTATTTATATACTTTATCATAATAAAGATATCTCTAGATTTCTCTACCAACTTCTAAATAAATAAATCAAGGAAACTCGAACTTTCCACAATATTCGATAAGACTCCATTAATTTCTAATCAAACAACTAGAACATTCTACAAATTACCAAGTAAACACCATAAAAGTGTCAAAAACAGAGTAATTAATTGCTTAAAAGTAAAAATTGACATAGCAGATAACGCCAAGAACCACTGTGCCTTCTTTCTCTCTATATTCACTCCAATTTCATATTCGCTACAATAATAACTTGTTTTTTGGGGAAGGCTAATAATTTGAAAGTTTACTCAAAACGAAACGCACGTTCTATTAATTCATTCCAAAACAGATGTACTATTTTAAATAGAAGTACAATGAAACTACAGATACTGAAAGTGCATTCAATCTCAAATTGAATTGAATCTTAAATAATGAAAAACAATCAAATTTGAGGATGCAACAGGCATTCCAGTCCAAAACTGCTGCAGTCCTGTCACAAAATTATTACTAAATTATCAAAATTCCTGTCAGAAAATTTTTACTTTGAGAAAAATATAACTTGATCCTGTTTTAGCTGAAGACTATCGATATGAAATATAATTATCAAATCAACCCTTGCATGGCACTTTTTAATTTAATCAATTTACATTCTATTTGAACTTTATAATTGCATTTTCAGAACCTGACATGCCCGACCATGATTTGGAACCACCTAGATTTAGCCGGCGCGCTTTTGAGAGACTGCTGAATGACTGGTCAGCAGTTAAAGGAATGATTATGTCGGGTAAGAAACTATTTTTCGCATTTTACTTGAATACTTATTTACCGTACTATTTACTTTTTTACTTGTACTATTTATATTATACTAGGTTATCCCGGGTCTTTAGACTTTATTAAACTTTGTAAAATACATTCCAAATGTAGATTTTCTACATACTGAACGGCAGCATTGCCTCCTTTTTCTTCTTCTTTTTCTCCTGTTTCTTCTTCCTCTTCTTTTTCTCCTTTTTCTACTTCTTAATCTTCTTTTCTTATTCTTTATCTTCTTTTTCTTTTTCTCTTTCTTTTTCTCCTTCTTCTTTTACTCCTTCTCTTTCCTCTTCTTTTTATTCTTCTTTTTCTCCCTCTTCTTCTTTTTTTCTTTTTCTTCTTATTCTTTTTCTCCCTCTTCTTCTTTTTATTTTTCTTCTTCCTCTTCTTTTTCTCCCTTTTCTTCTTCCTCATCTTTTCTTCTTTTTCTTCTTCTTCCTCTTCTTCTTCCTCTTCTTCTTTTTTTCTTCTTTTCTTCCTCTTCTTCTTCTTTTTCTCCTTTTTCTTTCTCTTCTTTTTCTTCTTCTCCGACTTCTCCTTCTTCCCCTTCTTCTTCTTCTTCTTTTTCTCCTCTTTCTTCTTCTCCTTCATCGTCTTCATCTTCTCCTCTTTCTTCTTCCCCTTCTTCTTTTCTCAATCTTTCCTCTCTCTCTTCCTCTTTATCCTATCCTCCCACCCTCTGAATATTTTTCATTGTTCTGAATGAACAATGAAAAATAAACTTTTTGTTTCAAAACAGCTGATCATCAAATCATAAGTTGAAATGTGAACATTTTCAGCTCACCGATCCCTATGTTAAAGCAATGGCAAAAATTGAAACTTTGATCGTTCATTGCTCATGTCCACTTTGATGACTTTTTTCAAAATGTAAGACCTTATCAAACATCTACTCGATGAGATCTTTCAAATGAGACGTGAACGAACAAAATCGGTCGAGAAACCACGGAGCAGTTGTCATCACAAAAAAACTTGTTCGCCTATTCTATATAAAGATTTATTTATACTGTACTTTTGTTGACCTTCAATTACTATAGTCCGTTTCAAAAGAGAATGCACATGTATTTCATGGTGTATAGCTTTTTTATAATTTTAACAACGTTTATTAGGAAGCTGTACAATGGAGCAACCAGTACTCGATTATATTCGCCTTAATAAAATCACGCACATGTTTGTGGAATAGAGTATTACAAATTGGAGCAGCATGAACACTACTATTCCACAGCATGTGTTTGATTTTGCGATTGTGATTACCCTCGAGTATTGGATGCTCCACTGTGCAAGCTCTCTTCAATTATTCTAATTTAAAAAAATATATTTTAGTTGTTTGAAGTGCAGTAACTATGTTTTTAGCATAAAATTGTAATTTCTTACACACTATTTTTTCAACTAATTTTGTAAAAAATAATTCGCTCGAAGTTGATTCAATATGAATTAAATTCAATCGTCCAGTATGGGAAATGTGATCCGCTCGCTGAGCGTAGTGTCTAGGCGATCTTGATGTTCAGTCAAAAACGCTCGGGACTGCGCTTGGAAGGGTGACCGGCAGTAAAAAATGATGTGATCTGCTTTACATTTATTTACCTAGTGGTTCAGAACCTGTCTAAAAATGTAGGTCCACCATCCGTAACATTATTATCATCATCCACTCATTACTCACACACAAGTCTGAGACTCGTGTGGATTACGTCAGCAAGAAAAAGAGTATGAAAAATATTACAGAATATTGTTTTTCACATGAATAATCGTTTTTTGTTAATTGTTTTCAGGGACAAATTCTCAGGAAAGTGGTGCTAAAAGTACTCAAGCCTCTGCCTTCGACGATCAGGCCTATCTACAAAATCAGAGTGGTACGACGCTGCTCGATAGGTTCACACACTGCCTACTCATCAAATGTAGTCCTGAAGTAAGTTGTAGTTGTTTTTTTCAAATAGGTTTTATTCCTTTTTAAATTATTTATTTATTAATTTAGGGTAATCACAAAACTATTTATAGAGACAACAAGCTTTTAGCCCAATAATGATTCTATGTCCAAATGTTTGTAGACAATGTTCACTGATTATTGAGAATTTTTATTGAAAATCAAAATTTGTATCATCCATTTTGTATTTCAAGAAGATCAATATAACGTTCAATTTTTTACAATATTAAACACTTGAAATTAAAACACTGTAATTTACCAACTCCGTAGAATTAATTATTCAGTCCGCAATTAATTAGGTTATGAATATATTAATTAATATGAATGTAAATAAACTAAAGAAAAATGATTTTTATTGTAGTAACGGTAGAAAACTTTTTAATTATAAGAAGATTGATTTCGTTCAGTACAGAGTGAGAGAGAATCGTCAACATGCAAAGCAATAATAGACAATAATCTATTCTAATTTTTAAATACATTTGAAAAAAGTAGTAATGGGTTGGCAACAATTGAAATAAGTTGATAATCTTGAAAGTAGTAAAATAAGTTTATAATTTTTGTGATATATTTTAGGCTTGTGAGTCCTGGCTGCTGAAAAACACTTCGTCACGCCAGAGACCCTCAAATTATTTAGTCTATTGAGATGCAATGATTGCAAGATGCAACAGACAGAAGAGTCAAAAACTGTTTCGCAAATTCTGACTGTTACATTTTCTAAAACTTTGAGTTTAGTTCACAACGACAAGTTTAGAATTACTGAAAACTTCACTCGAAACGGAACACTAAAAACAGTTGAAAAGAGCTCATAAAATCCAATTTTGATAAAAATCTCTGAGCCGAAAATACCTGACTGGTTATAAAATAGCCTGACTGCTATGAAATAAATCAAATAACCTAATTTCCACAAATTTTGACACCAGACCTGAGCCAGTCAGTCCACAATATAATTACCAAATAATTGATGGAAAACTTTCCAAGTCTTCCTTTACAAAGATTACCTCAAGTTAGGTTTATAAATACGGGCTTAGGAAACTAATATTGACATACTTGACATATAGCAATATTAGGTAATGTCTCATTGTTCTGTTACTTTCTAATGTCTGTCTATTTTTCTAAGAAATTTTTTCTGTTTGTGAAAGTTTAATTCTTAAATGATTCGTTCTTTAATATTCCATTTATTATTTTTCAAATATTCTCTCTTTATTTTCCTGTCTTAAATTTTTATTTTTTTCCGTTTCAGATGTTGGACACACTGTTGACGACGATGATCCAGCAGTTGCAGAACGAGAGCGTTCCGGGACGCATTCAGGAGGCGACCGTTGTGGCGCGACGTTTTGTGCGCTCGGTTGCACGTATCTTTGTCGTATTCAGCGTTGAAATGGCGCCCACCACCAGCAAACGAAGAGGGTATGTAGAGAACATTACTCCCCGGTTGTTCAAAAGTCCTACTGTAATGATGTCTCGCTATGTAGACTATACTTGACTTCATGCTTCGAAAATAAACGACACAAAGAAATTGCGGTGTAGCAAAAAAAAAAAAATTAATGGTGACAACCCATATGACTGCTAGCATTGTCAGACTTGTAGACTAGGTAACGCGGTACAAGTAGTGTTGTCAATTCGTGCATTGAGGTTGGCGATTCTCTACTATCAGCTGCTGGCATGGTCTCATGTCTGGGAACACCGCAATTTTTTCAAACCCGCCCAATTTGGTGGCATGAACTGTAGTGTAATAATACACGGGAAATGATAGCCGAGTGCCGCAGCAGGTATCTTTTCAATCAGATAATCTACGAAACTCCTGGACCATCATTGTAAGGGTGACCGATTGGATTGGCCAGAAAAAAAGACACTGTTCTCTGCTGTAAAATCACTTCCCGGTGGTTCGGAACCCACCTAAAACTGTTGGTTCAACTCATCAATCACCATCATCCAATTCATTACCCATGCACAGGTCTCAGACCTATATGGGCTTTATCCTCCGAAAAAAATGGAAAAATAAATACTAACGTAATATCCAGCCCATCGTTACAGGAAACACAGAATGATCCGTAATTAGTGCCCAATACTTCATGGGCAGGTTGTACTCTCTAAATAATGAAAGCTAGGTTTGAAAATGCTTGGTTAAAGACTTGAAGATGATGGAAATAATTAAGCAGATAGCCTTAAAAATGTGTCTTTATTTTACTTGTAATCTGATCAGGTTCTGTATGACCAACGCTTGTGGGCTTGTCGTACTCACTAAAATAATAAAAAACAGATATAGATCCGGAAATGCTTCGTTACAGAATTGAAGATGGCTAAAGTAAATTGCTAGCCCCTTTAATTTTTCTGTGAAATTTGCTGTGCCTTCATTTTAATTGTAGTATGGTCTGGTTTAATGTAAAATGAGCTGAAAAATTGAATAAAACCATTTAGAAGTGTGCATCTACAGTCATTTTTGAGATATGCAACAAAAAATGGCCCAAAAACACGTTTTTCAATTTTGAAGTGAATTAAGTTGTTTAATAATTCCACAATAAACTTTTAGTTTTTTCTAACAAAACTTGTAGACAATTCGATTCTGAACAAATATTTTAGTAGCCGAAAACACGGAAAAGTTGAAAAAACGACTTTTATTGAATCTATACACACTAATTTTACACAGCTTGCTATTATTATGTGGTTTAATTCATTGAAATCCTAGTTTTATAAAGTTTAGGGAGTGGAGTGATTAAATGTTCTAAAGGTTTTTCCAGATAAAAATACAAGCTGATTGTACAATTAACCAATTTTATTCATTTCAAACTTGAAAAACGTGTATTTTCGGCCACGTGTTTCATGTATTCATATTTAATTTCTGCAATAAACATTTTCAAATTTAAATTGTTCTACTATCTAATTGTGTTTTACTATTATTCGCTAATAGGTCAACATCAGCCTCGTATCCACTGGTACGCAGTAAGCGTGTGTTCCAGGCACTGATCAAGTTGGCCGTGGAAGAACTGTGTGAGACGGCCGATAGTCTTATTGCGCCAGTCAGACTAGGTGTGGCACGGCCCACTGCCCCATTCACCCTTTCCAGCACAACTGTCGAAGTCATTAATGTGAGTACAGTATCGTTATCCAAATCAATAAAAAGTTTGAGAAAGGCTACATCTTTTTTCTTGTTTTTAATTCTTCGTCTTTCACAGATTTCTATTCTGTCTATATATTATCATTCAGTCTATGTATATTCAAAATTAAAAGTAGTTGAGCATATTTTATAGTCTTATTATATTTTAAAAAGAAGATGTACAGGCAATTATATTTCTATTCAGTAATTGTACTTCAACAAGTGAAACTTTTAGTTTAACTGGAACGTAACCTAAAATTTGGAGTTTACAGTTGAAAGTATGTGAAGAAAGCAGAAGTGTGTTGTATCTTTATTTGATTGTGTTTTGTGTAATAAATACATAGTTGAAGTTCAAGTTTTATTCAGCTAGAAGATACAAGTGGTACATATAGCCAAGTCAAATAGATTGAAAAAAAAAAACAATTATAAGGTTAACATAAAACATACAAATACAATACACAAGGTTACAGCAGAAGGAACAAATCTCAGATCAAGTCAATGAATACTACAAATATGATGATGATAAATACTGAGCTGAAAGGAAATGAATTTGAGAAATTAGGCAGTTCAGTCATATCCTAATGGGATATGGTGTTCCATGGTGCTATGATTAGCAGCCAAAGATTCATCCCTAGAATAAAACGGGTTATCCTCAAGCGAGGACCTAATTATCTTGAGAAATCTCGCCCTTGGAAGGTCTCTAATTCTAGCAGGTAAAACATTGAAATACTTGAAGGCCACCACATAATTATATCCCAGACTTCTCAGTTTCAACCTATTTCACTCTTTCTTTCTATTGCTTTCGTCAAAAATCCTTTTTTCAGATAAGTTGGGATAATTTATGGATATTTATCCTTATAATTTGTGCTTAACGTAGTTTTTATAACTCGGCTCCTGCGCACGTTATTGGCCTCTTCATTATATTTCACTGTTTTATATTTTAATTATATAGGCTTCAATAAATTGATGTTATAAGCTTTATTATCACTTACCCGATGGTTCGGAACCCACCAAAAATAGTAGGTCCACCATGTTCCCCATAACATGGTCAAATGGTGATGTGGAACTACCCGTAAGAGTCTTCCCACAATAAAAGTCATACGCTTATTATTATATAGACCAAGTCTATTTTTTATTATAAATTATTTTCGTGTATTTTTTTAAAAAGAGTAAACTATTTCACTTGAAACTACACTATGCTACATACAGAGATGGTCTTGGCTAAAGTAAGTTATGCGCATGCGCCTTCTACAAAGTAAAAGGGCTTACGAGCTAGTTTAAGTTTTACTAGCAGGGTGCCCAATTCAATTGAATCTTCTGTTTCTTCTTCCTCCTCTTCTTTTCTCCTCCTTTCCCGCTCCTCCTCCACTTGATGCCCCTCTTTCTCCTTACTCTCTCCATCTTCTTCTCACTCTCCTTTCGTCCTCATCCTCCCCATTCACCCTCTTTCTCCCGCTTCTCCTTTTCTTCTCCTCCACTTCACCTTCTTTTTCCATACTCTCTCCTACTTCTTCTTCTCCTTTCCTCCTCCTTCTCCCCCACTTCATAGTTTTTATCCTTACTCGTTTCTCCCATTTATTCTTCCCCCTCTTACTCCTCCTTCATCTTCTTCCTTTTTTCTCCCATCTTCCTGTTCCTCTTCCTTTTTTCTTCTTCCTCCTGTCTTCTTCCATCTTCTTCTTTTGCTTTTGTCATCATATTTTCCTCCTGTCTTTTTCTTACATTTTCTCCTACTTCTTACATTTTTCTTCTTTTTCTCCTGCCTTATTATTTTTCATCTTCCGCTGCTATCATCTTTCCTCCTCTCTTCTTCTTTTTCCATCTACTTTTTCTTCTTATTCAAATCAACTGGAATAATATCGAGTGTGCTAGTAGCTAAATATTAATTTGTCGATTCATTAATTTTATTGCAGGGCTTTGAGGAGTTGTTTGCAGTGGAGCCTTTGGCGCCGCATGGCCAGGTGGGCCGCGCTGGTCAGCCGCTGCCGCTGTCTGTGTCGGGCCTGTTGGGCGGGGTTAGGCCGGCTGACCTCAGTCGCACTGCTCTGCTGCCCGGCGGACCACTCAGCCGGCAACCGGTATCGCAAATGGACATCGAAGACGATATGGCCGAAAGTGAGTGCACACACACACACACACACACACACACACACAAGAACTTTAATTGATCAATATTTTTCTCCCCAGATTTGATCAATAATTTAATGCACTTTATTAAATGTGTATTACTTTTTATATGTTGCTCTTTTCAATTGATTTAGAATATATACTATGGTTGAATAGTAATTTTCACCCTCAATATTTCTGGCTGTCTCACTGACCTTCACAAGAAAACCAGACAAAAGCATGTTCAAACTGTATGATTGCACTCAGTCTGATAATTCCTGCACATGTCCAGTAATAGTGAGAGTTGAACATATTAAATGTTTAGGGATGATAGTTGTTCACTTATTCAAGAGGACTAAACAAATATATAATGTCGCAAAAGTAAGAAAGCTTGTATTTACTCGCTTGCAATTTTCTACTTATTTGTAATCTTCTACTCTTTCTCAACCTTCTATTTTTCTTCTTTTTTATTTTTTATTTCTTCATCTAATTTTTCTATTTTTCTTCTCTTACTATTCTACCTTATTCTCCCATCCCTGAAATTAAGTTATAATTAAAAGGGTTGTGTGGAAGAGAGGACCAGGAGTCCTAACTCCGCCCTAATAAAGGCATTTAATCAATCAATTAATCCCTCTCTCTTTGACATCTTCTTTTTCTAGTCTTTTCTTATTTCTTCAACATCTCCTTCTCCTTCTTCTCCAGGAAAAAATGTATATTACTTTGAAAAATATATCAGGCATTTATCAACTTTTTTTAGTAATGTATTTTACTTCCCGGTGGTTCGGAGCCCACCTAAAACTGTAGGTCCAACTCATAAATCACCATCATCCAACTCATTACCCACGCACAGGTCTAAGACCTATGTGGGCTTCATCCTCAAAAAAAAAAAAATTTCCCATATTGATATCAATTGTTCTCTGTTTCAGACCTGGTGTCACTGGGCCAGGAAGGCGATGGCAGTGACGGCGAAGAGGTGGTTGGAGGAGGCGGCGGTTCGGGTGCACCTGGAGGCGGCAACGGAGTGGGAGGTGGAGGTGGCGGAGTGTCGGATGGAGGCGGCGGAGTTGGTGGAGGCGGTGGAGCGGATGCCGAGTCGGACGGCGAAGACCTAATGGTGGAGTCCGAGTCTGACTCTGATCAAAGCAATCAGGATGCACAGCGCAGTGTTCAAACGGGGGCGACGGCTGGTTCTGATGCTGGTTAGTGGAAATAATAAAATATAATACAATTTATTGGTTTTTTTTTCATAAAATAAGCATTCTCCTTTAAACAGATACAAATTCATGCAGTTTATGATAGTAAAATTAAGTTATAAAAAATAATTATTTTATTGTTACACAATTTTTCCTAGGCCCTCACCAGATGGATAGATAGATATAAACTTGATCTGTGGGCATTCCTGTGCATATGATCGCGTCAATAAGTTACTTCCTTAAACTACTCACTCACAAGTAAAACACAGGCAAAACACAAAAAAAACCCTGGGACAAAGGATAAGGCCACTCAACAAACTAGTCTATGTCAGAAGTGGGTACACATAGATACTCCTTTACATGATAAAAAGGATTCAAAACAATTTGGATATCTTCCCTTTGAAGTCATACAGGTTCAGATCCCTTAAATTATTTGGCAACCTGTTGAATAAACGTATACCCATTATAATATGACTGGACCGCAACTTTTCCAACCTAACAAAAGGAACCTCAAGATCATGCCTATTTCTTGTGCCGAAATCATGGACATCCAATCTACACTGATAACCCTTCAGAGTCTTGAAGGCGAAAAGCAAAATATAAGTTAACCACTGTCAACACTCCAAGCTCCTTGAATAACCGTCTGCATTTTTCTCTGCTCCATACATAATCCTGACTGCCTTCTTCTGCAGCAGTAAGACATCCTGTGTTTTGGCAGAATTACCCCAGAAAATCAGACCATAACCCATAACCGTCTGGAATAACGCAAAATAAGTAGTTCTTACACAATGAAATGGAACACATGACACTCGAGACAACCTAGTCACAACAGCCTCTATGTGTGGAACCCAAGACAGACTTTGATCAAGAATCACACCCAAAAACTTATCATGATCAACAGTATTGATCTCTCCAGCATGTGGTCTCAAACTGAAAACAACTGATTGAGTTTTGTCATGGTTTAGAAGAAAGCTGTTAGCAGAAAACCATCCTGATGCCTGAATAACTGAGTCTTTAGCCCTCACACCCACAGACACAAAATCATGCCCAGACAAAAACAAAAAGCAAAATGGTTTGGATTGGTTGGGTTGACTACTACCCGTCAATTATTTGACAGATTGGCTTCTAATTTAATTACTAGTTGTATTATAAGATAAATCTTGTTTCCTCATGAGAAGCATCACAGAAAGCAAAAAACTTGAGATCTAGGAGGGGGTTCATGACTTATTCTTTTTAAGTGCGGTATAGCCAAACAATACAGATTTACATACAAACAGGATAAAGATCAATGTAAAGGAGTGTATATTATTGCAATAGAATATATTTAAAAAATCTATGACAAATATTGAAGTTACAGCTGGAAATAAACATTATTGCCCACCCAAACCCTAATCTCGCACATTACAACTTCCGTGATCCTATAATTTATGAATTTGATTGGTAACTTGTTTATTAATAATGATTGGAGAAAGAGTGTTTTTATTTGAAAATGGTTGGGTTGGCTGTAGCGCGACAGATTGGCTTCTATTTTCATTATTATATAGCCTAGATCATAGTATAAAATTATAACATTAATTAAATTTTAATTAATGTTATATTTTTAATACAATTGTCTATATTATTATTATTTTGCCTTTCCATCACATTTGATGTGTGTTCTAATCAAAATTGGCCTATGGCAAGATTTTGATTAAAAAAAAATGGGAATGTTCAGGTTGCCCTAATGTATGCCCTAATCATTGATACAGTGTGAGTACTACTGCCTTCTGCATTATGCATTTTGTGCTTTTTGGCGCTCCCAACTGACTCAAATTTGATATTATTATTACGATTATTGTTATTCTTATTCATGGCGCTTAGTTGTACATATATGAGCAAAATTCACACCACACGCCACCTGCCAATTACATAAATATATGCTACAATAACATTGGGTATATAAGATGAGCCCTGAGATTTCCGCCTAATCTAATCTCTTATTCAGTGAAATTGACATCAATGTGTGATAAGCCAAGGCCAATTGGCGGCTCTGGTGGCGCAGTTGGTTGTAGTGCTTGTCTGTGATTAGATAAGCCTTGCTGGCTTCGTTCCAGCAGACTTGAGCTCAAATCTCATTCAGCCAGGGAAGTTTCTCATCATTCACCTCATTACCCACGAATAAGTCTCCAGACTCATGTGGGCATCATCTGCAATTAAAATTTTCTTCACTAAATACACATAACTTCAGATAACTTTGAACTCAACTTAACTTTAGATATTTTAATACACACATGTGTTACGATCGTAATTTTACGCAATATGGCAACGACGCTTCCTTGCTGGCGAAAAGCTCAGGGCTCAACTATTATAATACACTCCATAGATTATTATCAACTTCATTACGTAATCTCAATCTTACTTTATTCTTCCAGGTATTAGTTCGTTACTGCTGTTTCCGGAAGAAGATTCGGCAGATTCTAGTCAACAGGAAGAGGAAGAATCCGAAGGTGGGGAAAGCGATGAATTGGACACAGAAGAACTGGTGCTTGGAGATGAACAGCTTGAAAGAAGAAGGTGATGATGATAATAATTATTAAATAGTTGTGATTTATGATTGAAAATTGTGTTTATCGTGTTTACTCATCAATACATAGAATATTGTGTCCATTCGTCTAATCTATCATGAACATTGAAGCTCAATTGTTTCATATTATGCGGTGGGCTTACTCTAGTCTGAGAACCAGGGTTTATTCTTATCAATTGTTTATAGGTATTCTCAATAATATTCACTCTGATGATATCCTCTTTGTTTTTCTTCTTTTGATCTCATTCCTATTCTTTTTTATTATATTCAAATTTTTCTTTTTTAATTTTTTTAAGTTCGCTGTTCAGATAATTTCAACTAGTTTGTCTTTCCAACTCCAATATTTTTTTACTGAACAGATTCATCCATTTCTTCATAATATCATCCTTTTTATTGTCTTTTTCTTACAGGTTAAGTGAAGTAAATTCAATTAATAGAAGAAATTTTATTTTTAATTTGTTTTTTATTGAACTTTCATTTAATATATGGTTGATTCGATTCATTTTTGTTTGTTAAATTATCTCTAAATATTTTGTTCTGTTTGTATTTTGTTTTCGACGTAGTTAAGTGGTATAGTGGGCATTACTGTCCAAACTTCGCCACGTCAAAAATAAAAAAGTCATTCTATTCTATATTATTTTGGTGCTGTCTAATAGAATCTCTCCTCCGAAACACTTTGAACGAAATGCTTATGAATTCCAAATAGAAGAAAAGTTTGATTACTTCATATTATTTTAGTGAGATCGTGACTTTTTCATTAATTTTGTCAAATGATATATCAGAAAGATCAAATTGTAGTGTGTAAAGAATATTTTCCAATCAGTTTTATGAATACACATATCAACAGAAATTATTCATATTGGTTTCTTTTATGGTATTTTTCTATAACTTCTTGAAATAATATTTTAGTAACTTGTAACTTCTGCATATTTCTTTATAGTCGGCCAGTGCTGACGGTTAGCTTTGCTGCATAAATTAATAATGATCGAGTTTTTAGTATTTATTTATTATCTTGTTTATTTATTTATTAACTTGAATTTCACTCTTCTTGTATATTTTGTGTAGATGAATTTGATTTAGATTTGATTTTATTTAGATTTTAATTTTATTTCACTTTGTTGCAGTTCGAACAGTGGTGCTGGCCAAAGAAGTAACTTGGCGCCTCAAAGTATGCAATGGGCGATACGCAGTCGCGAAAGCCATTCTCGATCTGCTGGTAATTATTAATTTCCATTTAATAAAATAACAGTATTAAATTATTTGCAACCTTTTGTATTCCAATATTAGTTCTATAATTATTATACTCTTGTAATCCATCATTTATTTTGTCGTCTTCATCAGTGTTATACTGTCATTATAAAAACTCTACAAATATAAAATGGATTGAAGAACTCAAGGAGGATATGAGAGAGTTGCGCATAACATTCGAGGATTTGAAGGACAAGTCAGACTCCTGAAGGACAAACAGACCAGACTTCAGATCAAAGTCGGACATAGGATGGGAAGAGTGATTTCGGACGAGGAAAGGAAATTTATTTCTGAGCGGATGAAGAGATATTGGGCTGAGAGAAGACAGAGGAAAACCGGAAGATACTGACTACAGTGGTCCAATGAAGGCCATAAAACTATTATAATAATAAAAACTCTACCCATAAATAATGCATGTTATAGGTAATTATTGTTCTTTTAGTAGATTTTACTACCTTTTATTACCTACATTTCATAAATTGAATTTAATTGAATTTTAGTAGATTTTACTACCTTTAATTACCTACCTTTATTGCTCTTTATTACAACATTCAGAGAACATTTAATAGTATCATATAACTCACAAGTATGGCCACATTGTTATATTAATGCTAAATGGTTACATATAAACCAATTATTTCTGCTTCCAACTATTGACTAACTGTAGAAGTCTTCAATTCTGTATAGAGCTGTTAGAAATTTTAAAAATCCTATAAAATTGGTTTCTTCGTGGTTTTCAAGAAGCAAATGAATATAAAGCTCGGTCGGTCCCAATTAAAAAAAGCTTGCTATTGTGAAATTCAAGAATATGTTTTTTAAATATACAGTAGTTTGTTTTATTTCTGATTGTGTGCCTGTCTTCATGTTTATAGTCTATATTTCATACACAGGACGGTTTCAAATATATAGGCTACATACTGAGATTATAAATATTCAAGGAGTCAAAATGATCATTCGCTAATTCTCTGTAATACAGATGTAAAATTACTCTTATTGACTCATGTGGGTATTACAAATAATATGAATGTAATGTCTCTGGAATCAATTCTTCCTTTTCATTGCCTTCTTAATTCTTGATTTTTTATTTTTCCACGCAGGTGGGTTCCGCGTAGCATCGGGCAACTCGTCGCTGGTGTTTATAGACCCGTCCACACTGCGTCGTTCCACCGCAGCGGCGGCAGCAGCAGCGGCAGCGGCCAATGGCAGTGAGCCCGTCACAGTGGCGACCACATCGGCTTGTCTGGCGAGGGCGTTTGCCATCGTCCTTAGGCAGATTGCTGATCTTCTGGCCATCTGCCACAATTATCCCGCTCTGGCGCTCGCTCTGCCCGCCATGCTCGATGTCGGACCCGCCGATGTTGCTAATCTACAGGTCAGTTTTTTTTTTAGTAATAATTTGGATATCAATCCAGAACCGGTACCATCAGCACAAAACAAGGTCAGGCATCTCTGTATCTCAAATGTAGATAAATGAGATAAATGTGGTCTTCCCATTCTTCCTCTTATAAAAAACCTTTCTTAGTACTTGGGCAACCATAGTTGGAAGGAGTTTTCTACTACACACACATATTTAGACCTTTAAAACAGTTTATAGATTTTACTTTTTATCATGTTTTATTGTATTTTACAATTTTTGTTTTTGCACTTAGCCCAGTCAAATTAGACTAATCGAGAGAAACATATTGATAGAGAAATGGTTTTTTCGCCAATCGCTCCCTCTAACCAAGGGTAGGGGTGAGCTCTTTATGGGAGAGGGATGGAAAGGTACAATTTTCCAATTTTTTGCTTATAAATCAGTAATAACTCGAATCGATTTTTTCTTCTTTTCAAAATGATGCTGACAAAATATTCTACAATGATTAGACACCAATTTTACCAATTTATCTTCTGTTCGAGATAGAGTAGCTTAGATGTTCAAAAATAGTGTTCTTCCAAGTATAGGGGCTAACATGACTAATGTCCTTCCATGTGACATTTCAAATAAGTCTTATTACATGAAACTAGTCTGCCTTGATGAGCTTAGTAGAATGAGCCATCACTCGATAGGGTGCAATGCATAATCCAATAGTTTCGGCGGGGGTTCAGAATAACCTTCCCTTCTACCCCCTCCTACTAATATTGACAAATAAATGGGTTGGCAAGGAGAGGTTCTGTTTGGAAAAGGGAGGGTTCAATCAGAGAGATAAGCTGTGTTCTCGTAGGTCCTGTTTGTAACGGTGACCGATTAGATTGGCCAGCAAAAAGACATGTTCTCTGCTGTAAAATCACTTCCCGGTAGTTCGGAACCCACCTAAAACTGTAGGTCCAACTCATCAATCACCATCATCCAACTCATTACCCACGTACAGGTCTCAGACCTATGTGGGCTTCATCCTCCAAAAAAAAAATGTGAACATAGCCAATTTATTGAAATAAATCTTCTATTGTTTGTCATACAATAAGCTTATATTTTCAAACCCCAACCCCACCTTACCCGCTATTTTATCATCAATGAGATTTCACCTTCAAAAAACGGTTTGATATGATTGTTCAACTTCCTAAACTTTGAATTCATCTATAATAAATAACATTCAAGTTGGAATAGCTCTGAAATAACATTCTACCTGTGCCACAATGTGATATACTATGCAACCCCTTAAGGAAGCCCGTAACGCGCTTGCGCTTTGTTCTACAAAAAATGCATGAGATCATTTATGTAGAGAATTTTATCAGCTTTGATAAGAACAAGAAAATCGATTTGAGTTATCGTTACTGATATATGAGCAAAAACCTAAAACATTGCAACTTTTCACCCCCCCCCCCCCCCCCTAATCGCCTTTGGGTTCTGTTGATATTACCCAAGGTTAGAGGAAGCGATTGGCGAAAAAACCATTTCTCTATCAATTGTTTCTCTCGATTGCCATATTTTTGTCTTATTTGCCTAGGCTAATGTTCAAGTATATGTATGTTTTGTATGATTCAATAGATAAAAGGCACTTTAATCATATACCACCAAAAATACAATAGTATTTACAAAGTTTTACAAATAAAGATAGTAATTTTACACATTAGAAAAAAAAACAAATTCATAACTGGCTAGCAAGTGTTGGCTGATGAGAATTTTAAATGATTGAAAAAATTGTAATTTTTGAAATGAAACACCTTAAGAACATGGCATGCCACAGTAGATTAGAAATTCATCCATGAAAAATATACATAGTGTTTCATATAATATGGAATACCATACTGCATCAGCTCACTCCTCAGCAAAGAGAATTAAAGCGTTTTTGTTAACATTGGTCGTTACAGATTCAAAGATGGCGGTAGTTAACAGCTGTATCTATCAATTTAATCATTTGGAAATTAGTAGTGCCTTTAATTAAGTTGTAATTTGATCTGGTTTTATGTAAATTTAGTTGAAAAATCATATTCAACTTGTTACAAGTCTGTAACTGCAGTAAGTATTGATAAATTCAACAAATTGTATGAAAATGACCGGATTTCTAAGATAACATAGATAAATTACAAGAAATTCAATAAATCCCATTAAAATGTGTGTTGTTGACTCTTGTCCACTATAAAAGTATAGTGGTTCCGGTGGTTCGGAACCCACCTACAGCTGTAGGCTTAACTCATTCAACTCTCATTACCTTATTAGGTCTCAGACCATGTGGGCTACGTCCTTCAATAAAAGTATTTTCAATAATCTTTATTTTATTCACGTCTGGTTGGGTTTTTATTTGTAGGCCTACTTGGAACGGCAGCTGAAACCGACTTGGGATTGGCTGTTGACAGTGATGGACTCGACCGAAGCTCAACTGCGATTTGGCGCCTCTCTCACTCACTCCTCCGATCCCACTCATCCGGGACATCCCCTGCACCAAGCGTCTGGTTAGTTCATTTATTCAACAAATCTATTATTATTTGAAAAAAATATGTAGCATTGCTTTCACCTCGTTTTTTTTATTGCGGATGATGCCCACATGAGTCTGGAGACTTGTGCGTGGGTAATGAGGTTTAATTGTGGTTAAACAGAAATCCATTTTCTGTTTTAAGAAGTAATAGCCGCGAACCGTAGCAGGTATCTGTTCAATCAGATAGAGATAAGCTGCGTTCTCGTAGGTCCTGTTTGTAACGGTGACCGATTAGATTGGCCAGCAAAAAGACACTGTTCTCTGCTGTAAAATCACTTCTCGGTGGTTCGGAACCCACCTAAAACTGTAGGTCCAACTCATCAATCACCATCATCCAACTAATTACCCACGCACAGGTCTCAGACCTATGTGGGCTTCATCCTAAAAAAAAAATTGGTGAATGATGAGAAACACCCATGGCTGAATGAGATTCAAACCCAAGGCTGCAGGAAACAAAACGTTTGCATTTACTCCACTGTCTACACCTTGCGTTGATTAACAGCCCATATAATTTGGGGGGGGGGGGGGGAAGTGTTTGAAGTGCTCTTTTTTACAGTACTTGTTTCATTCTTTTAAATGAAATACTTTTTTGTAGTGAATTTGTACAACCCGAAGGTCATTAAATGGTACAGTTCATAAATATTTAAAATGCTTTATATATTTAAATATTTAAAAACCATTCTAAATGATTCCATGAAGGAGAAATAAAGCAAATTCTTGACTCAAATCTATATTGTATGTATGGAGGGTTTTCAGGAGTTGGTTCTCAATACAGGGGTGAAGTACAATGCTGTTTCATCGGCAAAATTTCTTGGAGTGGAGCTTCAAGGTGGTCTAAAGTGGGATAGGCATTTGAGAGTTTTGAATAACAGATTATCTCATGCTCTTTTCGCCTTGAGAACAATATCAAGTGTCTCTAATCAGAAAACGGCGCTCAGGGTCTATCATGGATGTTTCTTATCACTGATTCGCTACAGTGTTCTTTTTTGGGGTGGCAAAGGTTTAGATTTGCAGGAGATCTTCCTGATCCAAAAAAAGGCAATTCGTGTTCTTGGTGGAGTTAACCCCTTTGGCCGTGATTCCTGCAAGCCAATTTTCATAGACCTAAGGCTACTGACGGTTCCAGCTCTTTATTTCTTAGAGGCGATTCTGTTTGTTATGAAGAATGGGCATAAATTTGAATCAAGCAGATCCCAACATTCGTATAGCACCCGAAATAGGAACTCCCTTTTATATTATCCAATTCACAGAACGACTTTGTTTGAGAGAGGACCATATTACTCTGGATTGAAGTTCTTTAACCAGCTCCCCATATCATTGAGAAATTCAGATGTAAAGACTGTATTGAGAACTCTGACTCAAAGGCTGTTAGATAGAGCACCCTACACACTAGGTGAATGCTGTGAAGCTGTCAGGGGATGAAAGCAATTCCTGCTTAGAATTTTTTTCATTTTCATTTTCATTTTCATTCATTAGCATCCTTTGACCGCCTTTAAAAGGGGTATATGGATTTGTCAGTAATTTAAGTCATCATATTCATCATATGTTTCTCTGCATCTCATAATGAGAAAAGAATTCCTCATCAGAGTATGGACAGACATTCAACAATTCTTCCCTCATTTTATTTCTGAAGTTTTTACCTTTGAATGTCTTGAGATGTGCTGGCAATGAGTTGTACAGGCGAATTCCAGCACTCTTCACACCCCTCTCATACAAACTAGTCCGATGTATTTCGTCCCTTAAGTTATACCTGTTTCTGGTATTATACGAATGAAGCAGCTCACCTGTATTAAATTTGTCTTTATTTTTATCAATAAAGCAGAGGGCCTCAAAAATATATAGACCTGGAAGTGGGAGAATCTTTAAATCTTTGAAATAAGGTCTACAACTTGTTCTAATGGATTCTCCCACCATTACTCTAATTGCCCATTTCTGAATCCTAAATATCTGTACTGCCTGACTTGAACTGCCCCAAAACACAACTCCGTATGACAGAAGTGAGTGGAACAGAGCAAAATAAACGCTTTTAAGAGCTCCTGTATCTATCAATTGTTTCAAGCTTCTAAGAACGAATACTGCTGAGTTTAATTTGTTTTTTAAATAATCAAGATGAGGTCGCCAGGAGAGTTCAGAGTCCAGCACCACCCCAAGTACCTTTGCATCGTTTGCTGAGCCTATGCTGCCATCTCCTGTCTCTAATATTACTTCTTGGGCTGTTCTGAATGGAATTTGCTTAGTCTTATTATAATTTAATATCAACATATTGGAAGCTAGCCATTCTTTTAGTTTTTTAAAAGCTATTTTACATTCAGACTCCAGGTTATGTTGACTATTACTTTTCAATAAAATACTCACATCGTCAGCGTACAAAACACAGTGTGCTGGTTCAAGGTATGGAGGCAAGTCATTTATGTAAAGGAGGAAGAGCAATGGACCGAGCACTGATCCCTGAGGGACCCCACTCCTCGTTTTTACCCATTCCGATTGATATACAAAAGGGTGAGACTGTATTTCAACCTGCTGGTATCTCTCATCGAAGTAGGACACAAACCATTTGAGTACTGCATCATCAAAACCATATAATTTCATTTTTTTAAACAAAATTTCAATATTTACCAGATCAAAGGCCTTGGAAAGATCTGCAACTAAGCCACACACCCTGGATCCGCCATCCACAGAATTCAGCACTTCATCCATAAAAGAAAAAAGTGCATCACTTGTGGAGGAGCCAGGTCTGAATCCAAACTGTTTAGGAGACAGTAGTTGAAGCTGGTTCAAATATTTTCTTAATCGGTGAAGCACAGCGTATTCGAAAATCTTAAGAAATACAGGCGGATTGGCAACTGGTCGATGATTTTCAGGAAGTTCATGATTACCTTTCTTATATATAGGAACTATCTTTGAAAGTTTTAACTTTGATGGTACATAACCAGCTTGCATTGATTTGTTAAAGATGAATGTTAGAGGCTCAATTATATGTTCTGCTGATTGCTTTACTAGATAATTTGAAATGTTATAGCAGTCACAAGATCTTTTGTTTTTTAATGATTTGATTATCCTTCTAAGTTCTGCACTACTCATTGGATCAAATTTTACAAAGTGAGCGCCAATCTGTTGAACATTGTTGAAAAAATGTAAAAAATTATTGACTCTTATATCTTTGGAGATTGATTTCTGTATTTTCAGAGGAGTGTTGATGAAATAATTGTTTAATAAATCTGCAGCTTCTTTACCTTTTTTTATAATTCCAGTTTCATTAACTATATGAGTTTCTAATTTTAAAGTGTTGCTCTTACCTGATTCAGTATTGACTAATTTCCATATTGCTCTTGCTTGATTTGACGAATTTTTAATAAATGTACTAGCGGCAATTTTTTTGGCAGTCTTTAAAACTTTCCTATACGTGTGTTTGTAGATTCTATAATAGGATAATAAGCTAATGAATTTAACACCTGAAGCTGTGATTATGTGAATCAACTTACCTGCTGAAGATGGGATCTTCAATAGTAAGCTCAGAGCCTTCAGTCTTCTGCTGGATATCCTAATACCTTGAGTAATCCACAAAAGCTTATCTTTTTGTGCCTTACCTGCTGACTTCTCGGGAACATAGTGATTACAGTGACCTACATAGGAAGTCATGAAGTTATTGAACATAGCTTCAACATTAAAGGAACTGTAAACAGAGTGCCAACATTCACCCGACAACCCACGATTCAAAGCTGCTATGTTTGTTTCATTTACAACACGGTACTTCTTTCTTTTTCCATACTTCAAACATTTATTTTCGTTAAAATTGGAATGTAATTTCTGTAGTTTCAACTTGACACTACCTCCTTCATGATCAGAAAAGAAGCAGGGAATAGTTTTGCTAGTACAGAGAGCTGATGGGTAGTTTGAAATAATGTAATCAATTTCTGTGGCTGTACTATTCGTTATTCTTGTTGGACCATTAGTTGTTTTATTTAATTTGAATGTTGCTAATAAATTTTTAAAAACATAACTATTTCTATCATCCTTACCGTAATCCACGTTGAAATCACCGCATAAACACACTATTTTCCCTTTCTCTTTTGTGACTCTGGACAAAACGGATCTGAGTAACTCAATAAAAATTTCAAAATCCGAATTTGGAGCTCTGTACACACATAAGACTATTAATTTTTGGGGCATTGTTCTCAATTTCAATTCTATAGCGGATATTTCAAAGACACTTTCAACAGCTAAGGAGACTATGTCGTTTCTAATATTACAATTTTTAATTGATTTGTCACGCACAAATATACACGAACCACCTCTAATTTTAAATTTTCTACTATATTGTGCTCTTAAGCTAAAATCAGGAAGAGTAAAAACCTTTAGTTCGTTCTCGCTCAGCCAATGTTCAGTGAGACACATGATATCAAAAGATGAACCTTCTTGTGACAGTAGAATTTCTATATCTAATTTGGAATTTAGCAAGCCCTGGCAGTTAACATGGAAAACCTCGCATCCTATAAAAAATCATTGGTATTAGACAAAGGGACTACAACTTGACGTGTTGCATGCTGCAAGAGCTCTGCTCACTTAAGCAGCCTAAACGCAACAAATTAATAATAATAATAATAATGTATAGTACGATAGCCGATTTCGATTGTAGGTGAGTCTTCAGACCTGAACGTTTTGGTCCAAAGAGCGTTCTACGAAAATGAGGAGTGAGGTAGGTACATACAACAGACTTGTATCTATACTAAGCCCACCAAAATGAATTCTCATTTTCTGCTCAGGTGATTGAAATTGATATATTTTTTATTCTCCATAAAAACACAAAAATTATAAATATAACAAAGATTGTGTACACTATCTAGCACACCTCTGAGCAACTTCCAAGGCATTCATTTGCCATCATTCGACAGAGACGTTCGGAAAGCAACACAATTGATGCTGCCTTATTTGTATTTGAGTTGAATAAAACTTCATTCATCTTAGGCAATAAGGCTAAATCTATATAATTTGTTGTATTTTTGGGTGTCAGGATTTATTCATTCCTCTTTTTTTACTATAGTTAAACTTATTTTTCAACGACCTTATTTGTCAACAGGTCTAGCAGGCGCAGCGGGCAGTGTCCTAAGTTCGGCGCTTCCTCTGTCTGTTCTGAGCGCCGGAGGCGGCGGAAGTGGCGGAGGCGGAGTGGTGCCTGGCATTAGTCGGCTGTCGTCCGGAGTAGCGGGAGGTGCGGCCGGAGTAGGCGGTGGAGGGGCAGGTGGAGCGGGTGGATCCGCCGCCGTGTCAACTGCAACAGGAGGAGGAGGTGCGGGGGGACACCATCGTGCCGGTGGTGCGGGGGGTGGAGGGGTGTCGTCGTCAACCTCTGGTGGTGGGGCGGGAGGGGCGCCCCGTAATGTCGGATTCTTAACAAGTGCGGCCGATGCGGCCGGGAGGAGTGGACGGGAACGGGAAGGTGAGGATCGATTTTAGTCGTGTTAATGTAGATAAGTTTAAGGAAATTTGAATTTTTAAAAGAAATTCAACAGGTAGGAGATTCGGGAAGAGCAGCAGATGTTCACTTGAATCATTGATTTTTTTAAATTGGAAAATTTGGAATGATAAAAATGATGGTATATAGCCTAATGAGGAATGCACTTGAAATTTTTATTGTATTCATTGACAATAAAACAGTTATTTCAAATCATGATTAATAATATACTATTATCACTAATAATATATTTTTTTATTAATAAGAACAGAAACATGTTTATCTCTCGAGAAATTCAACATTCAGACTCTGATATGCATTTTCTTTTGTAATGGGGTTTCCTTATGGGTTTTTCCTAATGGGTTTTCTTTATTTTAATTATGTATTAGTTTTGAAGCTTAGTGTGTAGATTCAAGTTCTGAGCTTTTTCCATCTTATGAAAGATATCAAATGATATATATTCAATATGGAAAATTCTCACACACAGACTTAAGTATTTGTGAATCCTCCCATTTGCAGATAATAATTAATGTATTTTTAATTTGTGTTGTAGGATTGAATGACAGTCCTAGTATTTGTATTATGATAAGCATTATGGTACTATTGAGTTAGTTGTGTAATAATAATCAATTTCATATAATCTTTATTCGAAATACATACAATAATAGCAAAAGTCTTTTACAATAAAAGAGAATTAAACAAAAAGGCAATAGCAGAAAACAAACAACTGGCTCTGAGGTGTCCTGTAGGGACACCTAACCCAACTATGGTTTCCCATGTAATAAGCAAATAGTGGAGGAGAATATGTTGTTGAGCTGTATATTCACTCATCTTAGCACAGAGGCGATGTGAGTAACTTTTTCCTCTCCATTCAACTATAATTTATCGTTTGTTTGAAGGGGAAATTAGAAGCAAATCATAACTATTAAATTAAATTGGTGTATACCTTCCTGAGCTCAAGAAGGTCCCAATGGATCTTATTCAAACGTTGAAATCATTTATTGCAAAAGCTTCGAATACATCAATAGCATTATAAACGCATTCATTACTTAAAACTAACAAAAATATGTTTAACTGAAAATTGAGCTTTGTCAATAGCATCAGTGACACAATTCTCTTTCTGGCTATTTTATGCCTCCTTTTTTTGTTGTGAATGATGCCCACATGAGTCTGGAGACTTGTGCGTGGGTAATGAGGTGAATGATGAGAAGCATCCATGGCTGAATGAGATTCGAACACTAGGCTGCAGAAAAGGAAGCCAGCCAGAGTCTTATTTAATCACAAACACTCCAAGCAACTGCGTACCAGAGCCGCCAATGATAATAGGATTTTGAAGGAATAAATTGAATAAATAATTTATTCAACAAATACAAACATAATGAGACAAATTAAATTCTTAACACTAGACAGATTATTCAGAATTGTTAGTTGGTCCACTATAAATTAGTGGAATAGACGATAAGGGAATAAGAATGTGTACTACGTCTAAGATGTCTTAAAATATAAAATTTATTTAAATTTTCTAAAACTCCACTAATGTTTGTGTATTGTGTTCCTTCAGCATCGGACCCGAACTCAGCACGCCGCGAATTTCTTTCGTACTGTCTGTCGCTTATGCGCGCGCACAACAACGAGCACGCCGACTCGCTGCCGGTGCTGGACGTGTCGTCGCTGCGTCACATCGCCTACGTGTTCGACGCCCTCATCTACTACATGCGATCCGCCTCCACCGACGCCTCGGCCGATCCGCACACTCTCAACCCAACCACCGCCGATCTCGAGTTGCAGCGCGATGGCGGCGCCGCTGATTCCTGGAATCAACAGGTATTTGAATTTGAATTTATTTCGTCTACATTCTAATGTAATATCAGCAACATTAATTTTCTCTCTGCCCACTGCTTTATTTCTATATTCATTATTTGTATCATTTTTTTTTTTTTTTTAATTTTTAGCTACTCACCTGCGCACAGGATTGTTCCGTGCAGGTATAATGGATTCAATTTATTCATACACACACATAAACACACAAAATTAATACAAAATTGAAGTTTGAAAAAGACATAAAAACAAGACTACAATATTTAAAAAAAAAAGAAAAGAAAAATAATTCTTTAAAGATTTTTAAATTATTTTGTTTGTATATGTCAAAGAAGAATCTGAATAAATTTTTATTTGATTTGAAAAGTAATTTACAAAATTCACATTTCCCGGACTGATAGTGAATTACAAAATACATAAATAAAAATTTTGATAAAAAATGTATAAATACACTCTGTATAAATATCAATAAATTTGAAGCATTAATGAAATACGGGCCTTGAGAGCCCAGTACCTCGATATTAATTTATGCTGTTTTTCATTCGCGTCTCAACAGAATTCTTTGTATCTTTCGGTTTCCTTTTGCGTGTTCACTAGAGCTTAATTTTTAAAAAATCCAACATAAACATCTTGATGCTTTCCAATCTTGACGAAACTCTAGCGATCCTTGTGACAAACTTTGGAGGTGATGCATAAGTGGAGCATGATGTACAGTGCTGTATTTAATAAATGTTTCAATGTAATAGGATTTTTCCTTGAAAAGAAGATGTAGGTTGAGGAATAAATTGAATTGAAAAAGGTATGATGTTGATAGTTGAATTCTTGAAACTAGCCTCACAAAGTACAGCAGTACCTTGTTTATTATTTTGACGGCTCTGGTAGCGCAGTTGGTTGGAGCGTTTGTCTGTGATAAGATAGGCTCTGGCTAGCTTCGTTGCCTCCAACCATGGATGTTTCTATCATTCACCTCATTACCCACGCACAAGTTTCCAGGCTCATGTGGTCATCATCCTCAATAAAAAAATTGAACAGCATTATTTATTAGTTTGTTCCAGGATTAATTGTAAGTAGCTTAAAATTATTATGGACTTTATTATACAACATTTACGGAAAGGTGAAAGTGGTGATATTTCTTTGTGCATTGTAAAACGTAAAAATTCGCTAAAATGATTAGGAATGACTTAGACCGGTCAAACTTAGATGAGTGTGATCGAAACGGTTTTCCCATTTTTTGTATCTCAGTTTTTCTATTGCAGTATTTTGAAGATTGAAAATATCGCATTAACATTTTCCTCTTCCTTTTCTTCGGAATTTACATTTGTAACTCGATTTCTCAATGATTATGCATCAACGACATCAAGCTATGCTCAAGATGCATTCTCCATGTTTTTCTGTTTCCAAAAATGTATAGTATGTCCTATGTTGATGCATAAATGAAGTTATGACAGCGATTTTAGTATGATGCGTTCATTTTGGTATTTTTGGACTGCTGGTTCCTGAGTTAGATATAAATGATGATTTGTAGGCTTGACCTAGTCTTGACGATAAACGAAATTAAAGTTATTTTTCTTTATACTGCTTTCATGTGATTTTCTAACTATTTTGGTATTTCATTGTTTAAAGTTTATTAGTATTTGGGATTATTTTACTTGATTTTATTTCATGCCATTCTCTTATTGTATGTATTTCGACTTATTTCTTTGTTAGCTTAGCGTTTAAATTTTTTCTGATTTCCTTGTTTGTTTTTAGTCAATCTAACGTTTTCAGTGAGGTTTGTTTTGGCGTTTGCCTCTATTGTTTGTAATTTTTAAGTATGTATTATAAATAAATTGAATTTCAATTGTTTTCCAGGACGAAAACGACAATGATGAGACGGACGACGATCTATTGGGCTGCAGCAATCAGTCGGGAGCACCAGCTGCAGCAGCCGAAACGGAGAGCAACGACGGCGAAACACAGGACGTGGTAATGACCAGCTCAGCTGCAGGCCCTGCAGCCGGTGCAGTTGGTGCAGCAGTCAAGTGCAACCGCAAGAATGCATTCTTCCAGCGGTCCGATTCGACGCTGTGTCTGGGATGTCCGCCGCCCGATCCCTTTGACACGCCCATGGCCCGTGCACTGCCTCTGGCTGATCAGCCCCACCTACTGCAACCCAACGCTAGGCGGGAGGAGTTGTTTGGAATACCCCGGCAGCCGATTACTGTACCGCCTAATAGTGGTGAGAAAATAATTTTCAATTCAATTAATTTTACTTCATATCATTCACAATAACATTCTCTAAACTCAATTCAGTGCTCTCTTAGTCCGATTTCTTACTTTCTTTACACATTTTTCAAAATAACGCTTCAAATTCCACGATATGGTCGATTGTGTTAGAGAACATCTATGTGTTTTCATCACCTCATTATCACGCACAATTTTCGAACTTATGTGGACATCATCAGCAATAAAAAAAATATATATATTTTACGAGCTGCTCTAAGGCGAAATACAATTGCATACAATATTTTATAAATTACGATTAATTTAACTTGCTAATTAATCCAATAACTTGCCCAAAACTTAACATAACCTACAATGTGTGATTGTTTTTGACAGTTCCTATTTGAAATCTAGTTTGATTTCAAAATATTTTAATCAAATGATGTGACTATCGCTTGATAGTCCATGGGGTAAAGTAAGGGTCGATTATTACATTGGGCGAGTTAGTAGCTAAGCGTGTAGCGAGTAGAAACGTTGAGACCGTCCGTGCTATGGCAGCTCGGCATACCAAGCCGAATTATAGAAAAAATGAAACTTCCAGAATTACCTACCCCCATACTATCGAATTTTAAAGACAAATAATATTGCAACACAAAATTAAAATAGGAAGTTTACCAACAATTATTAAATAAAATTTCATCAGTAGCAAACTTTTTTTTTTGCTACTATCAAGTGAGACCAACACCAAAATACAATATTTTTGTGGCCAAAGACGAGGACATTTAACGGCACAGGCCGCCAACATAACACTTCAGATGAGACTAATTGTATTTTCTGTGAACTGTTTTAATTTAATTTTATTGAATAATTGTTGGTAAACTTCATAATTTAATTTTGTGTTGCAATATTATTTATTGTCTTTGAACTTCCATAGTATGGGGGTAATTCTGGAAGTTTCATTTTTTTTATAATTCGGCTTGGTATGCCGAGCTGCTGTAGCACGGTCGGTCTGTAACGTTTCTATTCGTTACTCGCTTAGCTACTAACTAGCTATTGTGCCCGTCCTTCGTACGGATTATGTTTAGAAATAAGACTTTCAAATAAGAATTTCGGCTTTTTTGATAGCAACGATCATGAAGTTGTTAGCAGCTTAGGTCCCGTTCATACGATACAGTTTTTTTGCGGTACGGTATTTTTACTGTACGGCGTCAACTGTACTGTGATGTTCACACGGTCCGGCTTTGCTGCTTATCTTATTGCTGTGCTCTCCTCCTTCTTCCATTGCGCTTCCAGTTCAGTTTTATTTATTCCAGTCCAGGATTTTTTTATTTGTGTAAGATTTTTTTAAAATAAGTTTCTTACTGAAGGTTTCTCTTAAATTTTGATCAAAGTACGCAAATTCTGGTTTCAATATTCTACACATTTTTCTCTCATTATTTTTATATTAATCTTAAGTCTTGTCCCACAAGGCGGGTCTCTCATATATTAGAGAAATTAAATTTTCACAATTAATATCTTCCACTTCTGGACATTGGAATTCACTAATAAGAAGATCAATGCTGAAGAATATCAATGAAGAAGATCAATGCTGACGATCTGAAGACTGCTTCCAGCGTAATAAGCGTATCGTTTGAACATATCCATTACCGGTACAATACATGTGCCACCGGATACGGATAGTTATTTTGCGGTACAGCTGATTTTAGTGATACAGTTTTCGAAGACAAAACCGAATGTAGAAATCGGCTGGAACAGCTTTTTTTACTGGATCCAGTTTAAACAGTATTGTGTGAACATACAATATGAAATTTACATGCAAACGAAAGCACTGCAAAATAACTGATACAGCAAATTTACTGTACCGCACAAGAACTGTATCGTGTGAACGGGCCCTTAGTAAACAACTTAGAATGTAAACAATTTAGTGAGAGGCATCAGAGAGAATATTTTTGAGAACAGCTGATTGATATATCATGATAAATTACGTGATTTTTTCTAACATGGTAATAATAGTGCTACCTGGCGAATTCCCAAGAGCCTGGCACAAACCGAATCTTCCTAAAATGTTAATTTTTGTTTCGATAAATTGAAATTAGAAAATTTTGTTTTTTTCAACAAAGAAATAATTGATAAAACATAATATGAGCTTTAATTCACCAGACATATGTTTCCTAAAAGACTGCAATGCTCCGACTACACAAGTCTGCAGACAACGTAAATAACGCCGCGAAGGGCCCACCATTTATATTTGAGAACAGCTGATTGATATATCATGATAAATTACATTCTTATGTGGTAATAAAACTTGGAAGAAATGTATCCAAAATCGCACAATACTTGGTTTTTAAACGTTTATTATTCTGTTGAAAAAAAAGTTAATTTAGTTTTTTATAGCTAAAGACATTGTCAATAATGTTTTCAATACTGTTCAATAACTAAAATCCCGATCGATGCTCTCGTTTTTGAGGAGAAGGCCGCGTAAAATGTATCCAAAATCGCACAGTACTTGGTTTTTAAACGTTTATTACTCTGTTAAAAAAAAAGTTAATTTAGTTTTTTATAGCTAAAGGCATTGTCAATAATGTTTTCAATACTGTTCAATAACTAAAATCCCGATCGATGCTCTCGTTTTTGAGGAGAAGGCCGCGAAAAATACCTTTGCGGCCGTGACAGACAGACAGACAGACAGACAGACAGACAGACAGACAGACAGACAGAAAGTGAGATAAGACTATTTTCGGCTTATTTAATGTATAAAACGTAAAAATAACCAAAAAATATACAATTCTGATAAATGTACAGACAAAACTCTAATTTTATTTATATAGACTAGCCCAATGTAATAGACCCTTTATAGACACTATTACTGTTTTGAAATGTGGTTAGATGCAGGAAGCTCATAGAACAGCTGATACGTCACTTATTTTACGCTTTTATTCACAAGCCAAAGCAACACAAATTTTGTTCTGTATCAATCAATATTACAGCTCCTAATTCCTTTTTTTGGAATTGCATTGGCATTGGCTGTTGAACTTCATATATTTCATCACGTTTAATTTTTTAAACAGGGGTGCCCATAGGGGGGCTATGACGCAGACTGCGTCATTGAAATTCTTGGGGGGAGGGGAGAAGTTGATTGAAACTGTGTTTAACGTGATTACATTCAAAAATATATTACGAAGTCACCAGATAGAATGCCAATTAATTTATAATTATTATTAATCATTGAATATATTCATTGAATGATGAATTAGCTAAAATAGGATTTGTAGTTTTCGGATTTAGGCTTATTTTTCCGCATTTTTTTGGGAGGGGTTGGGGTTGCCTAATGAGAAAATTTAAAAACTCAAATATTGAGATAATTGGTAAATACCTTTTCTCATCAGGTAGAACATAACAACTCTGGAGACTTCCATTCGAAAAATTTGTTAAAATAATCCCCTTTGAAGCTAGGGCTGAAATCTAAATTGTGTGTTGTTCGAGTGAGACCTATTGTTTACAGAACTACTAGTTACGATACAAATGACTAATTGAGTTTCCCTGATACAAAATTATTATGAATTCCTTTTGCTAGGCAACCAACAATCGTCATCGCCGTCATCATCATCAGGTGGCAGTGTTAGCACACTGGAAATGCTGCCGACCAGACTGGGTCTCTCACAGAGGGGCGTACCGGACAGAATGGAGGTGTCACAGACCCAGCACCCGCACCCGCACCAGCCCTGTCTAAGGCCATCGATGGACCTCAGCACAGCCAACCAAACCACCAGTCAGCCACAAACCTCTCAGACGTCTTCCATGCTGCATTCGTCAAGACAAATAATCGGTGAGCATTAGAAAATTGAAAATTATATTTTGGTGGCTGTTGGACAGGATTATTTGAAAGTCAATGACCGGTTGCACAAACGCCAATCAAAAAATCAACTGACCCGAGATCAATGATTGGACTTGATATTGCGTTGCAGAAAGGCCACTCATTTTTTTAATGATGATTTTTATTTGAACAGAGACTTAAGAAAGTTTAATTTGGCAACATTGTAATTTAAGTAATTCGTATTTTTTTTTTTTTTGTGCTGATGATGCCAACGGAGAGAGTTGAGAGGATTTGAATGAGTAATGATTGGATGATGATTATGGTGTTATTGATGGACTTACAGTTTTAAATCGGTTCCGAACCACCAGGTAAGTAATGATGAAGCAGATGTCATGTTAATTTTTGCCGGTCACCCTGCCAAGCGCAGTCCAGAGCGCTCATGGTTGAGCATAACGATCGCCTCAATACCGAGCTCGTTATTATTATTATTATTATTATTATTTTATAAGTCCATTATAAATGTTGATCTATTATTATTAAAAATGTAAGTTAAGTTATTTAATTTAGTTATAAGTTGAAATTATTCCAAATATGAACTCGCGTTTGAGCCAAATGTTTCAAGAGACGTTTAGTTACGACACTATAGTGCAGCATTTGACCAGGAACCAGTGATTTAATTTTCAAAAATTGGCCAAAGTTGACGAAAAATTGACCGCGAAAAATAACCGGTAAAATCCCACATCAAAAATTGACCAGATATCAGTTTTCACCTCTTGATTGTCATTTGTGCAACGAAATTCTCCTGATCCAAGATCAGTTTGGCCAGTGAGATCAACTTTGGATTGGTTGCCAAAATTATTTGTAAATCATGATTTATAATGTTAATAATGTTATTTTTTTAGATGTTCCAATGAACGAAGACACACCACAAGACTTATCAGTTACGTGTAAACAAGACAACAGCAGCAATCTAATGATGGACTCGGACACTGAGGACGATTCCAAGCACAGCATAGGCGACAATGCCAACTCGGATGTGATCAGAGCACCAATTATAATATCGGTGAGGGGAGTGCCGGCGGCTGCTGGGGGTGCTAGCACTAGTGCTGGTGCTGGAAGTAGTAGTGCTGCCGCCATGGATCTTGGACAAAGCAGGCCTGTTATCAAGAGTGTTATTGTGCGGGCTGGATCTGTCGTTTCTAGTGTATGTATATTTAAATATTTTTAACATTTTCTTATTCAATAAAAATAGTAGTTGCTTGGTCAATTAATTCTATAGGCTGTGCTAATTCTAAACTTTTGAAAGTAACGGCTATTTAAAAAATGACACAACCCTGAGATCAAATGGCTGGGGGTGAATTTTGTGTGCCCCAATCGATATTTAAACAGTATTAGTTAAACTACCTGAGGCAATTGGAATGTACTAGTCGAGCATTAGAAACTAAAAATTATAACAAAAAACCCTGCGCACAGTTATAATTTTTTTACAAAGTTTCTTGTATTGAATATTATTAGGACTTTAAAATTATATCTATGTCTGTGAGAGAAAAAATGTTTTTCTTCAATTATTTTGTGAAATATGGGATTCAAAGTTGAAATTTTCTGTTTTGGGGGGTAATTGATCTCACCTATGAGTGATTTTTAAACTTTTGATAAACTTTCCATACCTAAAAGACACCTTTAGTTTCGTATGACACTTGAAAAGTCATCCCTTACGACACACTCAAGCGCTACATGAAATTAACCAAGCCTTATTTACAGTTGCTGCAAAGTTGTAAATTATTTTTTTGTTTTTAGAATGCCGAATCATTGGACAACATGATAGTTGGAGGGGGTAGTGGTGGAAGTGGGGCGGGGAGCTGCAGCATTCGTCAACTGCAGGACGCGTCCAACTCGACAGCTGCGTCCAATGATGACTCATCAGGGCCAGCAGTGCAGTCCAGTGCCACAGCTGGTGGCGCTACTAGCGGCGAAACAGCCAACCAAAATAGTCGCATGCCAACACTCATCGGACAGTCAGTGTCTCACGACCTTCTACTCGGACGGTGAGTTGTTTCTTCTTATTCTTTTTTTACTTTTTATTCGGCTTTCTTTTTTATTTTTATTTTTCTTCTTTGATAGTGATTTTCTTGCTCGTCTTCTCATTTTCTTCGTTATTTTTCTTCCTGTGTATTATTCTAATTTTTCATCTTCTCTTTCTTATTTTTCTTTTCTTCTACAACGGTACTGCAGTTTTCATATAACTTGGCAGCAGTTGGGTTCAGATGTAGCAAGTCCTCCCATCGTCGACCCGCTGCCAAGTTGTATGAATACTACATTAAGTTTCTTGCTTGTCCTTATCATTTTCTTCTTCGTTATTTTTCTTAGTCGTCTTCCATCTTCTTTTCGCTTCTTTCTGTTTCTTATTTCTCTTTCTCTTTATTTTCATCTTCTCTTTCCTATTTTCTTCTTTTCGTCTCTGATAGTGGATTTCTTGCTCTTTCGTTTCTTCTTATTGTTCTTCTTCGTTATTTTTCTTCTCCCATCTCCTTATTCGTCTTTCATTTTCTTCTTTTTACTTCTTTCTGTTTCTTGTTTTTAATTTCCAACTTTGTCTTATTTTCCATCTTCTCTTTCTTATTTTTCTATTCGACGGTGAGTTTCTTGCTCATTCTTTTCTTCTTATCTTTTTCTTTTCCCATCTCGTTAGTCTTTCATCTTCTTATTATATAGAACCACTTTAGTCGCCGAAGGTATTAAAAAGCTAACTATTGCCATGAGACATTTTTTTTTTTCATCAAATATTCTATGGAATATGAGAGTTCAAAGTTAACTGAAAGACACCTTGGGGAAAAGAATGACACATTTTTTATTTCAATTCAACAATTGGTTCTTTCAAAATAAGTTTTTGAAAAACTGAAATTTTTTGCATGTTTTTCTTAATGAAAAATATTTTATTCCTCAATGTGTCTTTCATTTAAAATAAATTTATGAAAAGTTTAAAATAACTTGTAGGGGAGATCAATTGCCCCCAAAAACCGGAAAATTTTAACTTTGAACTCCCTTATTTCATGAAATATTTGATGAAAAAAATAATTCATAATGGCAATAGTCAACATTTCAATACCTTAATAATATCTAATTCAATAAACTTCGAAAAAAAAATTATGACCAAAAACCCTGCGCACAGCCTTAAATTTATTAAAAAATAATTTGTTTCTGAGCAGATGGATCTAAACCTTTGTATACGTTGACAATGTTGAGCTCAGTCAAATGCTCAGCGGGTGTAATTTAGCCATAAAAGTCGCGCGCGACACCGATTAAAGTGGGTCTCTATAATAAGGCTCTAAGAAGATGATTGACGAATCAGTAGATGGGAAAAGAAAAAGATAAGAAGAAAAGAATGAACAAGAAACTCACCATCGAATAAGAAAATAAGAAAGAGAAGATGGAAAATAAGACAAAGTAGAAAATTAAAAACAAGAAAAAGAAGCATTTTTTTACTAAGGCTCTTATTTATCATTTTCTACTTTTTTTCTACTTCGATTGTGAGGTTCTTATTCGTTCTTCTATTCTCCCTCTCCCACCTTTCTCCCGCCTCTCAACTTCTTCTTCTTTTTCTGCTTTATTTTGTGATGACTAAAGTCTTGTTCAATCAGTTTGATCTTTTTTTTATCTTTTCATATTTTATTTTCGTTCTTTTTCATCGTCTTCCCTTTATAAGAAAAATAGACTGTCGTAAAATTTTGTGAGCAAAGATGAGTCCTTGGAAGGAAAACTACTTCTTTCAAACACCCGTGCAGTATTGCACAAAATAATCAATTTTACCTACAAGTCTAGTCCAATTATCCAATGTGTACTAATTTTTAAGAAAACATCCAAACTTTCATATAATGAACCCCTCCCTTGTACATGGGCAACCATAGTTGGAAGGGGTTTTCCATCTCCACATATAGGACAGCACTATTATTTTAAAATAGTTTATTTGTTACTTTTGTGTAATATGGGATTTCAATTATTGTATTTTAATATTTTTAATTTTTTGCATGACTTGTATAAGTATGTTTTGTAATTTATAAGTTAATAAAAATAAAATTGTCGTTTTTACGTACCTTTAATGAACTTCTAAGCTACGAAATCCTCTATGTAACGAATTCTTATGGTATCCCTTTGACATTGCGATCTTGGAAAGACAACAAGGGTTTTTGGTCATAATTTTTTTTTCGAATTTTATTGTATTGGGTATTATTAAGGTATTGAAATGTTGACTATTGCCATGATAAATTATTTTTTTCATCAAATATTTTATTAAATATGAGAGTTCAGAGTTAACATTTTTCGGTTTTTGGGGGCAATTGATCTCACCTACAAGTTATTTTGTACTTTTGATAATTTTTTTTAAAATGAAAGATACATTGAGGAATAAAATGACATATTTTTCATTCCAATAAAACAATTAGTTTTCTCAAAATAAATTTTTAAAACATGCAAAAAAAATTCATTTAAAAAAAAAATTATTTTGAAAAAACCAATTGTTGAATTGAAATAAAAAATGTGTCATTATTTTCTCCAATGTGTCTTTCAGTTATAAAAAAATTATCAAATGTTTAAAATAACTTTTAGGTGAGTTCAATTGCCCCCAAAAACCGAAAAATTTCAACTTTGAACTCCCATATTCCATAAAATATTTGATGAAAAAAATAATTTCTCATTGCAATAGATAGCATTTCAATACCCTAATAATATCCAATTCAATGAACTTTGGAAAAAAATTATGACCAAAAACCCTGCGCACAGCCTTACCGAATACCTCTCTACAACGAATTTCTTTCTTGGATAATTGATATCATTACACAAAAGTTCAACTGTATCTAAACTTTAATTTTTAATAATGCCTATCTTTTTTTTTTTGCTTGTGATATGTATTGCTTCCCATATTCTTCATTATATTAGTTTATCTTATTTTTATTTATATCTTTTATTATTTCCAGGTGGCGACTATCGTTAGATCTGTTCGGTCGTGTATTTATGGAGGACGTTGGTCTGGAGCCGGGATCAGTGGTTTCCGAACTTGGGGGATTTCCAGTGAAAGAAGCCAAGTTTCGTAGGGACATGGAGAAATTGAGAAATCTACAGAACAAAGACTTAACTTTATCAAAGGTAATCATCTATTCCGTGATCTTATTATGGACATTCGCTTGTCTTGAATATATCAAGTGTTAGATAGGACCTTCCGTCCTAACTTCACCACTTAATGTAAAACATAAAGGTCCGTATTTATGAACGTGACTTATCAAAGATCGACTTGGATAAGTCAGACTTAGTGGCATACTTACACTAACAGGTTCAAGCCAGCGAGCAGCTGTAACCCTAAAAGCCAACCCAGCTCCCGCAACAAAGATCTGACTCCTGATAAATAATTTAACATAAATAATTTACATTAAACAACTCTAATTTACACTGATATAAGAATTTACACTACATAAATGTTGCAGAGGCAACTGGGTCGGCTTATAACCTCACTTTTCAGCTAGTAAACTCACCTAGTATAAGTAATGCTTAGACTAAAGTTCGTATTTATGAACCTTACTTAAACATCTTCCTAACTCAAAAGTCAAGTCGTGCTTATAATTGGTGTCTCAAATCCGTTCTCAGCCAAGCTAGGTACAGAGCTGACTTGAAGCCATTCTTACATTGTTGTGTTGCGTCATATTTTGATTTTTTGCACCATTGCAATGTAATTCTCTGTATATTTGACTACACTGCATCGAAAGCTATCATTTTTCATATTCGGAAAACAGAAAATAATGATTTGAAAGATGTTGGCGTGGTAATAATTATGTAACAGTAACTGTAAATTTACATGCAGTGCAGTATCTTTATCTTTTCATGCATGTTATTTTATGTTTATTAGTGCCTGATAATACGACACAATTTTAGGTTAGCTTGTGACCACGTTCAATGTAATAGAGACTTTCCAAGTCAAACTTAGATAAGTCGTGCTTAGATCAACGTAATTCACGTTCATAAATACGGGCCATAGGCTATAAATTCTTTATACAAACTGAATACTTTAGTAACTCTATTTCCAGAGTTTTTGGTCTTGTATTTCAATCTATTTTTTCGGAGGATAAAGTCCACATAGGTTTGAGACCTGTGTGTTGGTAATAAATTGGATGATGATTGATGAGTTGGACCTATTGTTTTAGGTGGGTTCCTAACCACCGGGAAGTGATTTTACAGCAGAGAACAGTCTTTTTCTGGCCAATCCAATCGGTCACCATTACAAAGATGGCCCAGGAGTTTCGTAGCTTATCTCTGATTGAACCTAGATACCTGCTACTATTCATCCATTCAAGGGCATGCTTTGAATGAATAACATTATTAACATTCGTCAGCACATATATAATAGAACAAAATTAATTATTCAGTCATTAAAGATCATTTCCAGTCATTAACGGTCAGCCAATAAAATTACAGTGAATAAATCAGCCAATAAATTTCTTCCCATTATTCATGGAGATTGTGAGCCAGCCTTTCAATGGGTTTTCTGAATTCGAGCACTGATATCATATTATGTTGAAAATTGGAAAATGTTTTTTTATATTGTGTTCAATCAATAAATGAGTAATTTTAATTTGTACAATATCCTAACCATGCACATTCATATTTTATCAAGTGGCATCTTCTTTTACAATTTTTTTTTTAAAATCTTCATATCTTCTACAATATCTTCCTTTACAATATCCTTGTCAAATAAAGTTTTAATTTTACAAATGGAGTCTTCCAGTGAGACTAACCGAACTTCATATAACTTGGCAGCGTATAGCAGATGGGACATGCTACATCTGAACCCAGCATACTGCTGCCAAGTTATATGAAAACTACAGTACAAAGTTTGGTTTCTTTAGTTATAATTTTGTGAAGAAATGTTTTTTGTTGTATCTTTGCAATCGATTTTAATCTTTATAAATGTAGAGAATTCGATGTTTTACATTACACGAAAGATATTATTATAATCTAACCTAATATAATCTATAATCTAATCGCTCATAAATCACCGTCATCCAATTCATTACCCACGCACAGGTCTCAGACCTGTGTGGGCTTCATCATCCGACATAAAAAAAAACAAACTAGAGTTTATTTGTTTTGTATGTATACCGTATAAAACTGTTTTGTTGTTGAATTCCTGTTCTGTTATAATTATATCAAACTTATATAGATGAGAATATAGATTGTATAGATTAAGAGAATGAAATCACTTGAACTCTCTTGTAGAGCCCACGCTTTGCTTTTCTGTTGGAGGCCTAGTAGCAATATTGAAAACAAATTTTAAATATTAAGTTTTTTACGAATTGACCATCTTAGGAACACCTAAAATCAACGATTAATTTTATGAGGTGTTCTTATGTCTTTCTTTCTGCCTGAGGCGTCCTTTTCCCACCGTTCTGTACGTTTTCGAGTGGTTAGTGGTTTCTCTTCGCACATTCTTCTTTATTTTTAATACTTGCCTTAGTAAACTTCTATTTCCAAATATATCTATCCATTTATTTATTACATATAACACAATTAAGTAAAAATACAACAAGCACAGTCCACTACTGCTTTCTTTACAAATTTTCAATTGAAACATCCAAATTTTAGGTTATGACCAAGTTTAAATAGAAATTTCACGTTGAAGTACAATTCCTGATTCTTTCCAAAACCATGAATATTAATTTAGATGTTCACTTTGAAAACGAAGCACTAAAACTGTCCAATAGTCCAAAGAAAGTGAATATAATTTTGAATTTTGTTCAATTCAATCACATATATCTCCAGTAATTGCTAGTTCTATCATAAATCTTCTTGCACTTTCGCTTTCGTTTTTTTTTTGCAACCACTTTTTTTTCATTTTATAGTTTTATGATTACAATTGGGAATCTGGTCAAAGGATGATTTTTGTATATGTTTATTGTGTATCAAAACGACAATAAATTCTATTGAGATTAAATTTAAATTAAATTTTAAATTTTATTTCAGATGGAACGAGATCGCACACAACTGATAGTTCAAACCATGAAAGAGCTGAACACACAGTTCAACGCGTTCAACAGGCGCGCATCCAGTTCGTCCCAACCGCCACTGGCCGTCAACCGGGTCAAGGTCATGTTCAAGGACGAACCGGGCGAGGGGTCAGGGGTGGCAAGGTCGTTCTACACGGCCATCGCCGAAGCACTGCTCGCTAACGAGAAAATGCCCAATCTGGAGTCGGCGCAAGTTGGAGCGAGGTACGCCCAGTACAATGTGCTACAGCGCATGCGTACCAGGGAGAGGGACTCGTTGAGGCGGTATACGCAGGTCAGTTGGAATTTAGATAAATCAAATCACATTTATTTCATCAAGTTCCGTCTCATAAACAAGCCAAGCTTGGCAATATTTCAAACAACAGTACTACAAGTGAACTTTTAAATTAATAGTGGTCAAGTGATGATTCATTTTATTTTTTGAGTGAAGGTTTTCAGCATCTCTTAAATTTTTAGTCTGTGTTAACCCCAATGTTTTGGTCAATGTAACATATTCAAAATTTGTGAAGGGAGCAGTTTTGGACTGAGTCTGTTGCACCTTCACACTCGTAAATTTGTCACAATAAATAAATACATTAAACATAGTGCTTGAATAATAAAATTCCATCAATTATTAGGAGGCATATCCTAAAAGTATCTCATGACATTACAATCATCATTATGAATTAGGAGCAATGATTCTAACTGCAGAATTTTGAAGAAATGCTGAGTTCTGATTGGTCTAGACTCCTGTACTGAAAAGTTACACTAGTGTTACAATTAAAATAGCTTCATTATACAACTAGTTTGATAAGACATGGAGTAAGTGAGTGACATCACTGTCTAACCTCTTATATCTACTTTTTAACGTAGCCGTAGATAAAATCAAATCAAATTCTTGAGCCAAAATCCTGTTAATAACAATTAATCAACATAACTTCTGATTCAACATAGCGTGATTCTTTTCTTCTGTCTACTTCTCTCGTTTTCCACTTTTCTTTTTTCTTGGCCTCCTTCCCTTTTTCTAAAACCTGCTCTATTTTATTCTTCTTCTTCTCCTTCTCCTTGCTTCCAAGGATTAGGCAGTTGCCTGTTCCGACTCACAATGGCCTATATATTTTTTTTATTTTACTACTTTATTCATTAAATTTAATTTACTTTTCACTCTATTTACCTTCAACCTTTTCTTCTTCTACGTCTTCTACTCTTACTACTCCTTCAACATCTTCGAGACAAAAAATCATATTAGTTGAATAATTACTTGAAAGTTGATTTTGTTTTTAACTAATTTTTTAGATTCTTCATTTATTATCATGCTCCATGAATGCACTTGATTCATATTATTCTCACATGGGGTGCATCTAAACGTTTATATATATAAGCTACAATTGCTCTATATTTATAGTCAGTGTGGTCATTGCCTCCATCCGCCATAATATTGTCTCCAATTTATATATTAGTTATATATTAGTTATATATTATTATTATTATTTATATATTAGGCTAAATATTAGTTATATATTATAAACATAGTAATGTTTTCTACATGACTGCATGGCTCCGACTACATATTACGCGTATAAACCTTTGTATTCCCTCCAGCGTAGCCTAAATACAATAGGATATCATATGGTTCATACTACATTGACTGTAAAGAGTGAGTACCAGTCAAAAAAAATTGGACACCAAACTGCGAATTGGCCGAATTATTTATAAAAACTTTGACAAAATTTGCAATGAATGTGAATAGACTCGTCTAAAACTGCTCTCTTCACAAATTTTGATTATGTATTTATTGTCTAAACATTTAAGTTAATTTTAATGCTCAAATTTATATTTACCAAAATATTCTACTCAAAAAATAATAAAATGATTCCTTTTCTAAACGAAACACTTGAAACCGTAAATAACATCAAATTTAGATTATCCAATCAATAGAGAGATGTCCAATGGTCTGTATAAAATCACTGTAATATTAACCATAAGCTACTATTAATTAAGAATTTCGAATTGATGTGTGTGTTGTCTGTTGCAGCAAAGGATATCGGCGCGGTGTCGTGAGCCGAGGCGTTCGTTGTCGTTTGAGGCGAGGCCGTTTGTGCCTCCGAGCAACAGTGGCAGTGGCAGCGGGGCTGGCGCCAGCGAACCCCCCGCCAACGAGCACCTCTCCATTAGCCAACAACAGCTCGGCGAACGACTCTATCCCAAGGTACTCACTGCTGGATAGTTTTTTTTTCGGTGGATGAAGCCCACATAGGTCTGAGGCGGCGTTTACACCGGCACGATATGCGACATGTGATATATCTTAGTGAAAATATCGTTGAGATATATCGCAAGGAAGGTTCACACTGCAGGCGATAAATCGACGCCACCTCTGCGATAAGAATGTGAAGGGACAATGAGTCATCATTTATTTCTAAATTCAGAACAATTCAAAACAACGAGACTACTTTAGTCACAATGAGCTCAAGTGAGGAGGATGTTGTAGTGGCTCATTGGTTCCTCAGGCGTAGGATGAGGAAAAAAAGGAAGTACTGGTTCATTCCAGATGCACTGACGAGATTTGACTAAATTAATAAAATGAAATACAGCCTTGTCTTCTCTTCCCGACATGTTGACTACTCGAAGTCAATATGCAACTAATCGTAAAAACCAATAGCATGAAGGAGAGAGGAGAAAGAATATTGGAGTACTATATTGTAGGCTCAGTATGACGCAATGTCTGTTTACTTAACAAATTCCTTCCTAGTATCGTATGCAACTAATCGCAAAGAACGATAGCATGCAGCACTTGGTGCGATTCATCGCTTACGATATATTGCACAATCGCCTCGGTGTGAACCATTTTTATCGCCTCCCTCTACATTTCAAGTATCTGTCCATGCGTGTCGCGTCTCACGTATCGTTTAAGATAAATCGCATGTCGCATATCGTGCCGGTGTGAACGCCGCCTGAGACCTGTGCGTGGGTAATGAATTGGATGATGGTGATTGATGAGTTGCACCTACAGTTTTAGGTGGGTTCCGAACCACCGGGAAGTGATTTTACACCAGAGAACAGAGACGTTTTTGCTGGCCAATCCAAATACAAAGATGGCCCAAGAGTTTCGTAGCTTATCTCTGATTGAACAGACACCTGCTAAGGCACTCGGCTATCACTTCCCGATATCATTACGGTTGTAAAATGAACATGAAAGAAATCTTTATTAGATGGAGTTAAGACTAAAGTCTTTTCTATCACTCAACCTTAGCCAAATATAATTAACATAAAATTCACATAGCACCATAATAAGCATATTAATGAAGAAATATATAAATTACAAATTTTATATTAATATTCGTCGAAAGTTAGTACAAGATATATAGTAAATAGTACAGAGGAAGATGTAATGAACATCATAAAAAAATCGAAGATATGGAAATTAGAAAAAAAAAATGTAAATATTGGAATGTGCTGTAGTGAATCCTAGTTTTATATATATATTCATTCATATAATCTACATATTACCCCATTCAATTATTATTAAAGAGATCAACTGAAACAGAATTTTTCGAATTCCTCAAAGAGCTATCAATTTGTACTGAAGACTTCCGCAATGGCGGTTATTGACTACAGCATTGAATAGCATTAATAGCAGTGTTGTCAATATCCGCCATTTCTGAAGCCTTCAGTATAAATTAATAGCACTGAGGAATTCGAAATTAATAAGTTCTGTTACTCTATAATTGTCAGTTTGTAAAATTGTCAGCTACTTCAAACTAATTTGTGAGATCAACTGGCCTGAAGAAAACAACATTTATATTTGAAATCAGTACTGATTTTTCAGCAGCATACTCCTTTTCAACATTTATGCACTTGCCCTAACGGGTTGCATTAGAACTCCTCATATCCGGCCACCACCATATCCGGTCATATCCGGAGCCCCTGGCCGGATAACGATTTGGCCGGATAAACCAACCTATCATAAAAAATATGATTTGTACCTAATAATAATGTTTAATTAATAGTGTAGTCAAAAGTAGTGTTTAAATCTTTTGGGATTATTTTTTAGGAAAAATACATGTTTGTAAAACAAATAGAAAATATATTTATAGGAAAAAGCAGTTGAGTAATTAACATGAAAATATTATGAATTCTGATAGCATAAGGTAATGTTAAATAAAGATGGATGTAAAAATTACTCAAGATAAGGCTTTGTAGATTATTAGGCTTAAAAATAGACCGTAATTTTCTGCTGAACTTTCTTGTCCATTGTTTTTTTGAAGGCATAGTCTCTCCATTTTTTGAATAATATAACGTTATGGCCGCTTCCAAGAAGTGACCGGGTAAACCGAGGCCGGATATGAGGAGTTCTACTGTACTAGCTTTTTTATTCCTGCTGCAAAGAACTCTTTGCCTTGGTGTCAAGATTAATTACAAAACATTTTTTTTATACTGAACTGTTTCGGTTTTTAATTGATTGTTTGTTTCAGGTAATGGCCTTGCGTCCATCTTTTGCGGGCAAGATTACCGGAATGCTGCTAGAACTGACGCCTGCCCAGCTTCTAATGCTATTGGCCAGTGAAGATGCACTCAGACAGCGAGTGGACGAAGCACTCGAACTAATACTATCACACAGCCATAGCCAGGACTTTGAGGCGTTCTTAGGTAGGCACTCTTTTACTCTACACCTCATTGAATTTAATAATTCATTCAACAAAATTAAAAGGTTTGTACGACGATTTATAGATGACATTGAAAACTAGATGAAATCGTCAAGTTGAACGTGCTGAGTAGGTGGAGATTTTTCTTTCTTTCTCGCTTAGCCAATAGTATCATTACATGTTTAGTATATATTAAGCTACTCTATACAGTTTTAGTTTGTTTGAGATTGATAATGGTATAACAACCGAAACTAGTATCTCACTATTTTTAATAAATGTTGTGACAATTTCGTCTTATTATTCATTATGGAGATTTTTCTGTTCCTTTTTGTATTGAAGTATGAAAATTTATAATTCAAGCTAATCTAGAGTACGGGGCTAAACCCGTTTATTTTCTTGTCTAGGTAACGCCAATGTTATTTATACTACAAGGGTGCCTGATACTTCTGTTCATCACAGTAATTTGTTTAATTCATTTTGTTCGAAAATTATTAATGGTAAATTATGTTATCGAAATTATAACGGTACAGAATGTATACTTGTATGCTGTGTTTCAAAAATGAATTTTTATTCTATTCTAATTCTGAATTCTATACGAAAATTAATTTTTTCATGTGGGCGCCACCAGTATATAATTATGTATCGCTATGCCACTGTCAGATAAAAATTATATTAAAGTTTCACTGGTTGGTGTTGAAATTAAATAAAAGGTCTAGTGTGAGAAAAACTACATACTGTATATACAATATATAAGATACAATAAATTAATCAGAAATAATAGATAGATTTGTTTTATTACAAATTGAAAAACCAAATGTAATTGCTTTTCTCAGTTTACGTAAAAAATTGTTCAGTTTAAATTGTTCAATCCAGTTTTGCCAAAACTGATTAATGAAATTGATGTGGATGGTTAAATTATTCCATGCTCTATTAACCATAATTTGATATATATATATATATATATATATATTTTTTTTTTTAAATGTATGAAATGAAACGATTTCTCTAATGTTTATTTTTTGTGACAAATTTACAACGAATGTGAAGGCGCAACAGAATCAAGTTGGAGGTTATTGAAAATTTTGGTCCCAAATATGTTTTTGATTTTTAGGCGAATGATGCATTCATCTTAGGAATTATAAATCTGTGTTTCTCGAATGGGAATGCTCAATGTTGAAAAAAAAACAGATTTTGGGTTTGTCTTGAACGTAAAGAGTTCTGAGATTAAACTTTTTGGTCTGTTCTGCTTGGATTTATCTATTTATTCATCTATTCGTTACAAGCAAGTAAAGATGCAACTGGCACATCCCACTACTACTTTCTTTACAAATTTTTCGATTAAAAATCCAAATTTTAGGTCATGACAAAGTTCAACTAGAAATTACTCTGTGAAGTACAATTCCTGATTCTTGGGTTTTGGTCTTGAACGTAAAGAGTTCTGAGATTGAATTTTTGGTTTATACTGCTCAGTTTGTTTGCTCTACGTTGTCTCCCACTTAACCAATTTAACCAATTTATTTATTTATTGCCACAACTTTACAAACAAAACAAATTGAAGTTTCATTAACTTAATGTTAATAAATTAATACATGAAATAAAATAACTTCTTAAATAAATGTAAATAAATAATGTTTTTTTTTTGGCACCAACCAGCAGAAGGAAAAAACCTTGTTCGCTGGTGGGAGTAATTCAGTTCAGTCCAGATTATTTAGTTTCAAAATACAGTCCTTCGCAGACTCAAACAATTCAGCATTATTAATAAAATTATTCCAGATCATTAATTTCGAAAAAGTAATGTCTCTTCAACCATGTCCTTCTGAACCACCGGGAAGTGATTTTACAGCAGAGAACAGTGTCTTTTTTGCTGGCCAATCTTGGGCACTTAGTTCCTAAACGTGTTTCTGTCGCTGATATCGGCTTCTTTTATACTTCTTTGAGATCTTATCATTACTATTATTATTTATTATTTGCTCTGTTTTGTAGCCCAAGAACAGAGACTAAACACAAACATAAATCACAATAAATGAAACATTACTCAATACTACATTTTGCTAATCAATTGTAGCATCCCATTATAGAAACTATGTTTGTATACTATTTTATGTTTTCTGTTTCAGACTTGGACATGTTCAGCCTATCGGGTGGGAGCAAGACGGCGGGTGGTGGATCTGGGGGTGGTGGTGGAGGGGGTAGTGCGGGGGGAGCCGGTCCCAGCGAAATGGAAACTAGCGAAGATCCGGGCGAAGACAATGCGCCACTGTTCTACTGTCCGGGAAAGCGAGGCTTCTACTCGCCTAGACAGGGCAAGGCGTCATTTGAACGACTCAACGCTTTTAGAAATACTGGGCGGTAAGTTATATATATATATTTTTTTTTTTGAAGATGAAGCCCACAAAGGTCTGAGTCCTGTGCGTGGGTAATGAATTGGATGATTGTGATTGATGAGCTGGACCTACAGTTTTAGGTGGGTTCCGAACCACCGGGAAGTGATTTTACAGCAGAGAAGTGTCTTTTTTGCTGGCCAATCTAATCGGTCACTCTTACAAAGAGTGCCTAGGAGAACGCAGCTTATCTCTATCTGATTGAACAGATACCTGCTACGGCTCACGGCTGTATAATTTATAAACTGCAATCATTTTTTGTTCGTTCCAATCCTGTGTCAAATGAATATTTATTAAAAGAAGAATGCAATTTTTGACTGTTATGACCGGTTGCATAAACTTCAATCAATAGCCACACTGGTATTACATCAGGAAAATTCTATTGAACAAAGAATAATTATGTGGACTGCTGTCCACACGGCTATTGAATCATTTATTGTAAACGTGAGGTAATATTTGAAAAAAAAACCAATACATTAATCAATTTATACCTCAGATAATATAACTTCCTTTGAAATCACTGTTCCATAAACTTTTTTGTATTATGTCTGATATCTAGAAGGAAAGGCAGAAAGAGAAAGGAAAAGAAATAGTGGGAAACAATTGAGAAGAGAAGAACAAGCAAGAAACTCACCATGATGATAATGAAGAAGAAAAAGAAGAAGACAGGAGAGAAGAAGCAGCAGCGGATAGAAGACGAAAAATAAGAAGAGAAATAGAAGAGAGTATAGAAGAAGATGAGAAAGAAGGAAAAAAGAAGCTCATTAGCTTATTAAAGCTGTGTGTGGAGTTTTTGTTCATAATTTTTTCCGAAGTTTATTATAATGGATGTTGCTTCTTTTTTCCTTCTTTCTCATCTTCTATTCTTTCTCTTCTTATTTTTCGTCTTCTCTCCGCTGCTGCTTCTTCTCTCCTGCCTTCTTCTTCTTTTTCTTCTTCATTACCATCATGGTGAGTTTCTTGCTCGTTCTTCTCTTCTCAATTTGTTCGTTCTATTTCTTTTCCTTTCTCTTTCTCTTCCTTGCTCTCCTTCACTCGCTGAATGCCTTCGTTGACAGAATACAGCATCTAGACCTTTATTCTGAGATTTATTTATTTAATTATTGATGATAGGTCACGTGGTGATAGATCGTGATGTTCAGTCACGACTGCGTTTGGATGAGTGACCGTGCTTCTATGATTTAGTGTTTTAAGCATTATCACCTACCCGGTGGTTCGGAATCCACCTAATAAAGTAGATCCACCATGTACGCTATAACTTGGCTCAAACGGTGAGGAGGTATCCCCACCAATGAAAGCCATACGCTTATTATCTATTTTATTAATCTATTTATGATGTATTGCAGGTTGATAGGACTGTGCCTACTGCAGAACGAGCTCTGTCCGATATTCCTCAACCGGCACGTCATCAAAGTCATACTGGGACGTCACATCCGTTTCCACGATCTGGCCTTCTTCGATCCCGTCATGTACGAATCGCTGCGCCAGCTGGTGGTCGACGCCGAAACTAAAGACGGAAACAGTTTGTTTTCGGCGCTGGATTTGAATTTCAGCATAGATCTGAGTGTGGAGGAGGGAGGGGGCACACTGGAGCTGGTGCCCGGGGGAAGGGATGTCGAAGTCACCGCGAACAATGTATATGACTATGTTAAAAAGTATTCCGAGTACAGGATGTATCGCGCACAGGATAAGGCGTTGGAGGTGAGTGCGAATATCTTTGATTGATTTTCTCAGTACACGTATAAGAATAGGCATAAACTGTGCATAAGAGATGTTATGCAAGGCTATGAAATTCGTGGAAGGAAAAATTGATATTTTTAGATTAAGGTTACTTACCTTACTAACTTACCAACTACCTAACCTACTAGCTTACCTAACTTACTTTCAGACTTCAGAATTTCCACTTTGTGTTGGGAATTGAGATTTTTAATAGGTTGCCAGGATCGGTGACAATTCTCCCCCTCACTTAATTCAGAAATACTATTTCTTGAGTGGTTTTCATCCCTACATGAACTGTTGGTGCTATCGATGTTAATCACGATTATAGGCTTGCATTTACAACTGCACTTACTTTTGTGAGTAGTATCTGACGCGTTTCAGGACCGGAGTCTTTTTTTTTAAATACTGTTAGACAGTATTTACTCTGCAAGAGTAAGAACTTTTTCTAATGATATTGGTTCATTTATAATCAATTTTGATTTTTTCGATGTTGATGGCCGTAGTGTCTGGTGGTAAAAAATCTATCTAATTTTGTCCAATTAGCATAAATAAAAAATTATTCAAATAAAGAAAAAGTCTACCCACGCACAGGTCTCAGACCTATGTGGGCTTCATCCTCCGAAAAAGTCTTCCTTTTAAAATGTATATGCTTTTCAAATCATTTAGACCACGCTAGGGGTTTTTGGTCCATTTAGCTGTTAATTCATGGCATTTTTAATACAATAATACAACTACTACATTCAGAACACTCAATAATGTTATACCATGCTCAACGGAGTGTTTTGATTGTGTGATTGCAATAAAAATGCCGTAAATTAACAGTTAAACCACGTCAAACTGCGGTTATACAGTTTAGACCATGAACTCCAAAAGTAGTCCAAGTGGCTTAAAAAGTATTTATATTTCAAGAATAGGACTAAAAACTTATACAATCTAACATGTAAAGAATTGACGGAATTGTAATTAAGATACCAGATAACGTCTCTTGATTGGCTGATTGTAGTTTGCTACTGCGTATTATTCTCAGGAACACTTTCAAATGACATTGCTACTTAACATTAGAAAATTTATAAATGCGAAATTTGTCAAACGAATTCATAATTTATAAATGCAAAATCGAATGAATTCATTATACATTGGTTTTAATGTTTGCCAATAACTTTAACGACCACTCTTTCATCTTCTACTCGCCCGTCCAATTAAGCGAAATCGAACACAGCACTTGCGTTTTATCAAAAGATGTTGGTTTGATGAAAAAAGGCGAAGAATTGGGATCAATCTTTTAAGGTGGTGCATACTTATTCATTATTTTATACACGTTATTTAAACATGCATACTGTATTTGATTAGCAATGAAGTTTATTAGATTTTGGATATGATTTATTCATATTCAATTTGGTACTTCAGTAATCTTTCATTAATCATTCTACTTGATTACGAATTATTAAGGACCAGACTTGCCCTTATTGAAATCGTGCCCTTCAGTTCAGGCGATATCTTTTATTGTCTCTTACTGTCACATATTATGTATGCTATCTTAGTACGGGGTAATTCATCGAAACAAAACCTTGATAGCGTTGTAATAAATTATTTAAAACAACAAGGGGCGTCTCCACCATATAATAATGTATTAAAAATGGAGAGGTGGAGTAAGTATAATACTTGTTTATTTTCAAATGGGGTAATGCTTGGCATACACGAGGTGCTTCCGGTACTATAATCTCATGAGGAAAGGTTTTACTATTAAAATGACTTCAGATTGAGTTCAGAAAAGTAATCTAAATGTATTATAATGTTATAATAAAAAATAATAAACGCTAATGAGCTTATCAATACATCAAAAATAATTTACTTTACTCACAAACGGTCACTCGCTCAGCAGGGAAGAGTGGGGCGGGTCATCTGCCGTAGATTTAACCAGCTCCCGTAGTCGACGCCGACTGCCCCGAGACACTCGTTTTTTCAGCACAATTTCACTTGTCATGAATTTCCACTGACCTCATCATTTTTCTTTTGATAGCCAACAATGGCTCTCCTCCTGTGAAAATTCATGGCAAATAAATTAATTATGCTGTTACATTACAGCGTGTTTAAGATCCAAAAGAAAGCCGTTAGGTATATGGAAAGAGTAAATAGATTAGATTCGTGTAGGCCGTTGTTCAAGTGATTGGGTTCCTAACTGTACCCTACTTATATGTGTATGAAGCTACTTTATAATGTAAAAAGAGTGATATTAATCAAAGTATACGATTATAATACAAGAAGCCGAGGAGATTATCACTTGGTGAGTCACAATAGTAGCTTATTCAAACAAAAACCTAGTTATATTGGTAGGAAACTCTACAAAAAGCTACCGCAGTTTTTAAAGAGTTGAAAATATAGAAATATTTGAATAACAATTGAAAAAATATTTCGTTGATAAAGATTGTTATAATTTACAAGAGTTCCTTTCACATCAAAATTAAGCCTCACCTCAACTAATTGATATAGTAATTATGGTAACTAGTGTACTGTAGTTTTCATATAACTTGGCAGCAGTTGGGTTCAGATGTAGCAAGCCCTCCCATCTTCTACACGCTGCCAAGTTATATGAATACTACAGCTCAAGACTGCGCTTGGATGGGTGACCGTGCTTCAATGACTTGATGTTACAAGCTTTATTATCACTTACCCGGTGGTTCGGAACCTACCTAAAATAGTAGGTCCACCATGTTCCCCGTAATATGGCACAAACGGCGAGGTGGAACTACCCGTAAGGGTCTCCCCACCATTAAAAGCCATACGCTTATTATTATTATTATTACTTCTACAGTATAAGATTGTATAATTGTTGATCTGTCTTGTCTTATACTCCTTAGCTGGATTCTCCAAGACGAAATCTACAAAAAAAATCTAAAGGTCGATTGTAGTCTCTTGAAATTCTGGTACTACGTTGAATGGGCCATTTTTATTTTATTAATATTTTGCTTGCGTTGTTGCAGGCGATGCGCACGGGCGTTTTCGACGTGCTACCAGCCGGCTCGCTGGACGGTCTCACACCAGAGGACCTGCGCCTGCTGCTGAATGGGGTCGGCGACATCAACGTGTCTGTGCTGATCTCCTACACCACATTCAACGACGAGTCGGGCGAGAGCAGCGAACGCTTACTCAAATTCAAGCGATGGCTCTGGTCGATCGTCGAACGTATGACGCATATCGAGAGAATGGACTTGGTTAGTCTCACAAACATTGTCACATTATTATAATTGTTATTAGTACTATTATTGTTGTTATTATTATTATTATTATTGTTGTTGTTGTTGCCGACCTCACAGCCTAATGGCTGGTATTAAGAGTACATACGGATCATTGATCCACTAAATATTGTAAAAGTAGTTTCCTGAAATTGTTTCTTAAGCTGCTAAGGTGCTCATATACATTTAGTTACACAATTGCTATACAGTTACATTTTTGTGTTTTCTGTGTTTACAGTTTGTTTTTTTCCACTTTATCATTATCACTATACCATTTATACACTATTTTTTTCCTAGTCTACTATCATCACCATATTCATTTTTTATATGCTTAAAATTTTTCTTGTTATCGCGCATGTATCCAATACTATTGACTTCTGCAGGGCAATGTAAATTTTTGGTGGGAGATCAAGATCTTTGATATATTTATGTAGTGATTTTGTAATCACAGCAGTTGAAGAAATCACTATAGGTATTGTGAACACTTGATTTTGGCCCCACAGCTGTCTGATTTCTTCTGATAATGGCTGGTACTTGACTATTTTTTCCGAAATTTTCTTTTGTAGATTGTTGGTATTTGGTACTGCTATGTCTACGAGGTATGTTATTTTTTAATGTCTTATCAATGAGCGTAATATCCGGCCGGTTATGCTTTATCGTTCTGTCAGTTGTTATGTCTCTGTTCCAATACATTTTGACTAATTCGTTTTCTAAAACATCAAGAGGTTTATATTTGTAGTATGGGGTGTGAATATCTAGTATTTTATATTTCATTGCTAACTCCTGATGGATGATTATTATTATTATTAGTGTAATGAGACATCGCCATTTAATCGATCCTCGTTGTCTATTTGTAGAATTCAATTTCATTAATAATGAATAAATTATTTATTATCAAGAAAAACAGCAAAAATAAATACATTTTTTTCTGATCACCATCTTTTGAAAGATTTGAGCACTCAAATGAAATTTTTAGTAAGGGAGATAGGGTTGCATTGAAGTTTTTGAATAGCTGCAGCTCAAAAATGTCTGGAAATTGAAAAGTTGGAACCGGTTTTAAATTGTAGGGAACTTTTAATTACAATTAATTACAAATTTCGGTCTTGCCATTAGTAAAATACAGGCGTTATAGTTAGTAAAATTCTTGCAAATTTTCCTTTGTTAAAAAAAGACAGGATTTTTTTATTTTTGACGGTTTGGTCTCAATTCTGCTAAAACCTAAATGAATTGGATTTTTTTTAGTTTTACCAAGATGGCGCTCAAGATTCATGATTTTATTCCGCCATTAAAAATACAAATTCAATAGGCTACGTCACATTGATAAATAATATACATAAATCACACACTAAGCTGAAATATTTTTTCTCTTTTTTTCGGAGGATGAAGCCCAAATAGGTCTGAGACCTGTGCGTGGGTAATAAATTGGATGATGGTGATTGATGAGTTGGATCTACAGTTTTAGTTCCACCGGGAAGTGATTTTATGGCAGAGAACAGTCTTTTTTGCTGGCCGATCCAATATGTCACCCTTACAAAGAGCGGCTAGGAGTTTCGTAGCTTATCTGATTGAACAGATACCTGCTACGGCACTCGACTATATGGAATATAAATGTCGGATAATTTTACATTCATAGTAGAAAAATTTTACAAGTACGTAATACCTAAGTACATAAGCAGTTAAGTGTATGTGAAATTTGCTAAAACTAGAATTTTAACCCAGCTGCGACGAGTATCGTTCAAGGGAATTCATTTGTTCAAAGAAATAGGGATATGCATAAATTCGTTGAAGAATTTCCCAATACGTAATCCCAGAGTACTAGAAACATTGAGTCACTTTCTATTGCGTTGTCCCATCTATAGAGATTGCAGAGTTCAGTTTTTGAATAAGTTTTGTTATAAAAAATTATAATAATTGATGTGGACAGGTTGATGGTGTTTTTGTCTTATTTGACGGAGGAGAAAACAAATAGAGTTTTTATATTCGTTGTATAGACACTAGAAATAAGGGCAATGATATGTGAACATGGTTGACCAGTCTCAATATAAATTGTTGACTAGCCCGATAAATTAAGAGTTGTAGTTTGATTTTATCATAGCAACGAAATACCATTTTTCGGCTTGAAAGTGAACATCAAAATTTGATATTATTTACGGGTTTCAGTGTTACGTTTTGAGTGAACTTTCAAATTGATCGCCGTCAACTGGAAAGGAATCATTTTATTATTTTTTGAGTAGAGTATTTTGGTAAATCTAAATTTTCAGCTTTATAATTAACCTCAATGTTTTGGACAATATATAATATTCTAAATTTGTGAGGAGAACAGTTTTGGGCTTGAGTCTGTTGCGCCTTCACATTCATTGTAATTTTATTTATTTATTGTGACAAATTTACAACGAATGTGAAGGCGCAACAACTCAAGTCCAAAACTGCTCCCTTCACAAATTTTGAATATGTTACATTGTCCAAAACATTGGGGTTAACACAGACTAAAAATTTAAGATTTGCTAAAAGCTTTCACTCAAAAAATAACAAATGAATCTTCCCACTTAACCACTATTAATTTAAAGTTCACTTGAAACGAAACACTAAAAACTGTTGGAAATATTTTATAATATTAAATTTTTATAAAAACTTTTGAACCGAAAAATATTATCTTGTTGCTATGATGATTAACAAACTAGAAGACTCTCACAATAAATAAACAACTTTGATGAATTTGTTGCATATTTCTGTAATTTTACTTCTCAATGTCACTCTAACAGGGAAGTGATAGCCGTGTGCCGTAGCAGGTATCTGTTTAATCAGAGATAAGCTACAAAACTCCTTGGCCATTTTTGTAAAGGTTACCGATTGGATTGACCAGCAAAAAAGACTGTTCTCTACTGTTCTCTGTTCGGAACTCAGCTAGCTATGTCCAACTCATTATTCTCGCACAGGTGTGAAAAAAAACAAGTTTTTCGGCATCCATAAACAAATGAATTGAAATGAACATTTGAATATTATGTGTGTTTTTGTTGCGTGCAGGTGTACTTCTGGACGGGCTCTCCGGCGCTGCCCGCCTCTGAGGACGGCTTCCAGCCGATGCCCAGTGTGACGATCAGGCCGGCCGACGACGCCCACCTGCCCACCGCCAACACCTGCATATCCCGGCTCTATGTGCCGCTCTACTCGTCACGCGCCGTACTCAGGCACAAACTACTCCTCGCCATCAAAACTAAGAACTTCGGATTTGTTTGAAAGGTAATCACTATCACAAATATTTCTTGATTTACAAAATAGATGCTAAATAATAATATTGTGTGACCTGGCTGGCTCAGGTCTGGTTTAGGCCAGCTTAACGTGTCCTCCGAAACACGGGAGTGGCCTGAGGTAAAATCTTTCGGTCAGAACTGGGATCGAACCAGGGACCTGAGCCAGCCAGGTCACACGATAATATTATTATTATTATTATTATTATTATTATTATTATTATTATTATTGAATAGAAGTTTATGCCATGATTGTATTATGACTGTCTTTAAGCTACAAATGAAAAGGAAGTTATAGCCGTGAGCCGTAGCAGGTATCTGTTGAGTCAGAGAAAGATAAGCTACGAACTCCTGGACACTCTTTGTAAGGGTGACCGATTGGAGTGGCCAGCAAGAAAGACTGTTTCTGCTGTAAAATCTCTTCCCGGTGGTTCGTAAATGTTACTTCTTACCGCTTACCATTAACTCGTACTGTTACATATATTAGGTGTGCTATCTTAGTATGGGGTAACTCATCAAAATGTAACATATTCAAAATTTGTGAAGGGAGCAGTTTTGGACTTGAGTATGTTGCACCTTTACATTCGTTGTAAATTTGTCACAATAAATAAATCAAATCAAAACCTTGATAGAGTGTTTAAGATCCAAAAGAAAGCAGTTAGGTGAATGGAACGAGTAAATAGATTAGACTCATGTAGGCCGTATGTTCAAGAGACTTGCTCTTCTAACTGCACCCTGCTCATATGTGTGTGAAGCTACTTTACGTGTAAAAGAAGGTGATATTAACCAAAATCTTGACGTAAACGAATATAATACAAGAAACCGGGGAGATTATCACTTGGTGAGTCACAATAGTAGCTTATTCAAACAAAACCCTAATTATATTGGTAGGAAACTACAAGCTACCGTAGTTTTTAAAGAGTTGAGAATATAGAACTATTTAAAAAACAATTAAAAAAATATTTAGTTGAAGCTTTTTATAGTGTACAAGAGTTCCCTTCACATCAAAATGAAGCCTCACCTCAACTAATAAATATAGTAGTTATGTTAACTAGTGTATAAGATTGTATAATTGTTGATCCGACTTACTATCATCCAACTCTCTACCTACGTACAGGCATCATCAGACCGTTGAGTACACTATTTTATCACTATAAGAAGATGAAGAAGTAGTAGAAGAAAAATAAGAGTATAGTAGAAGAAGAAAATATGTATTAGGAAAAGTAAAGCAAAAGAAAAAGAAGTAAATTTCCATGAATATCATTCATAAAATATTTCTTCTATTATGGATAAGAACCAAATTTTGTGGATGATAATTTCATTCTTGAATGGCAATTATTGGAGAATTTATGCAAATGCGATTACGTTTCTAAGCACTCCTTCTGTTTGAATTTCTAAAACGACTTTGTATCCTTGAATTATCGCTTTTGATGTTTGGAAAAAATATTTCTAAACAACTTTCACGCTGACATCACCCACTTATCTCTTTTAACAAAAAAGTTTCAAGCATGCTGAACATTGACGAACAATTGTTCATACAGGCCACTTATTGAATTACAGAATTTCACCCCTTTTGGCAACGAAGCTTTTTAGCCGGCAGAGGGATCAACTCAACTTATTTTTCCCCGACTAAACTTGGCATCTTTGATGACATATTTGTAGTAAAAATTCATCAAATAGTGAATGAAAGCACACAATGCTCTGTAGCTTTCAACTTGCTATTCTTGTGAATTGCTTTCTTTCTAGCTCTCACTTGTTTGATAAGTCTTAAAATTCATTAAATTAGTGTTTTACTCAAATTTTCTAATATATTTTTTTAATTTTTTCCAGGTTTCCGTTGTGCATATTCGTGTGGATTCTTCTACGATTGATATGATATCATTATAGAATATTACAAACATAAAATTATTAACAGTACATTGTGATGTGGGTTACAAAATCAAATATGTTGACAACAACGCTTTCAAAAACAAACTTTCGAAAATCATCGTTTGCTATTTATTGTATCGGGCTATTTTATACAAAGTTTATGTTTGTGGTGAATATTTATTTGAAATTCTTAATTTCCACGATCTATTAAGTTGTTTGCTGGTTGCTAAATTGAAATCATGTTCCAGAAAATAAATAATGGTGTAATTTCAGTGTTTTTTATGTGTTTCAATGAATCAATTAGGAATTTATCATCGATGAAGATTATATATTGTAGCTAATCTATTGATTTAATTTGTAAATTTGTTTTCTTTCTGTTATGCTTTGAATGCTATTGTACAGCTAACGTTTGTATTACATAATGAATTGTTGTATGTAGTAGGTGAGATTTGGTTATTTTTGAAATGTCAAGCTTCATTAAATTAATTATTATGTCGAAAATTGATTTTGTTTTTATGTGTAGTGTCTAAATGTGTTGTTTTCATCAACAAATTTTAAAAATTTCGTATGCCGAAATTCTTATGCCATAATCTTTAGCTGTAAACTATTATTTTCAGTGGGATTGACTAGTTTTTTCTTTTTCTTAAGGAGTTATACTTTTGAAATTGTATTATAAAATGTGTAAAAATTTAGATGGTATTTATCGATATCTCTTAGGGAGTTTTTATTTTTACTTTTGGAAACAATCGGAAATTTATATTGCTACGAAAAAAGACTAGGCTTTGTTGAAGATGTAAATCGGAATTAGTGTAGGCATTTCAATTGCAATTATCGTTTTCTTATTTTGTGAAAAATGATGTAAGTGTAACTGATGTGAAACAAAGCATTATATTTCATGAAAACGAAAACTCCTACTTTAATTTGTGTTAATCTTATTCTTCATTTCCCATTCATGATATTTTATTGTATCAATTTAGAAATTTTGTAAATTTGATTTGATTTAATTTTTTTTAAATGTTGCAAGGTTGAAATATTGTCTATTCCACAAAATCATGGTCTTTCATTGTATTGATTGACCGAACGAAGAGAGGTCTCTGTTTCAAGTCGGCCGTTTTGTCTGTTTGTTTGTTTGTTTGTTGCGCATTTACGGCTGTACGCGTCAACTTGTTTCTTTGAAATTTGCCTTTAATGTTCCTTTAGTAATGCGCAATGATGTATCTATAAAGGTTTTTTTTTAATTTTGTTGCATTTAAAGGATTATAATTAAAAAAAGGAAAAGCACCCAGGCCTTCTACTAGAATAGATGATTTTTAAAATGAGCTCCATCATATGCAATTGGAATCAAATTCATAAATAGCCCTCGGGCAATAACATCTGGTTATTATTTTTATTGCGGATGATGCCCACGAGTCTGGAGACTTGTGCGTGGGTAATGAGGTGAATAGGTAATTTTTAGAAACATCCATGGCTGAATGATATTTGAACCCAAGGCTGCAGGAAACGAATCCAGCCAGAGTCTTATCACAGACAAGCGCTCCAACCAACTGCGCTAACAGAGCCATTCATAAGAATAACATATTTGTTTGTTTCATTTCTAATATTTTTATTAAGTATAATAAGTGCTTATGAAGGGACGGATTCAAAGATCCAGAAGATTCAAAGATCCTCACACGTCAACCGAAGCTTATTGTGTGATAATAAGTGCTTACTAATGATTTACAAATTTTATTAATATTATTTTATAGACTCATTCATCAGACATCTGAAGTCTAATTTGAGCAATCAGCTCTCGCAAATCGAAAACACAGCATTGTTGATGTGATACAGAGTGGCCTTTTAATGAAAAACAGACATGAAATAGACTACGCAAATTGAATCAAGGTTTAGGTCTGATTACTGTGTTCAATTTTGCGATGGTGGTCATCATTAAGTACATCGAGTATGTTGCTCTGTGCAAGCACCCTTATTCTTGGGCGTGAGGTTTACTGTTCACAGAACTACTAGTTTAATTTGATTTTTGTTTAATATTCTTAACATGTAGAAAGGTTGAAATATTGGGTGGTGTGAATAAAGTTGAGTCAGCTGAGTTATATCACATATTTTTGACTCGGCACTTCGGATTATTACTTGATGTGAATGAAAATAGCGTCAATCACAGCTGTTTCTCACGCATTCCTTTTGGACAGTCAACTCTTGCCACTCAACACTGAACTCACTCAACACTTCCACATTATGGAGTTTCACTTCAATCAAAAATATTCTAAATGATTTTATTCACTGTATTTTTTAACTGCAATTTAACAATATTTTAAACAATCTAATATTAAAACACTGTATTTCACTTTTATAAATTGTTTTACTCACTTATATTGGAGATGCTTATCGTCGACCGTCGACGAAGCTTCTTTTCAGAAGTGAAATGCATCCCTCAAGCATCTCCAAAATAAGTGAGTAAAACAATTTATAAAAGTGAAATACAGTGTCAGTTTTAATATTAGCGATTGTTCATTGTATTTCGTCATGGAAAACATCACAGAATATTTTAAAGTTACTGATACATGGATTTTTGGGTTGATTATCAACGCAATTACTAGAGAGTTGTCGTGTTACTTTGCTTGCTTGCTCAGTTAGGCATCCAATATTGAATATTTTATGATAATCACCATTGTAAAATCAAACACGTGGTTTGGAATGGTAGTATTCACGCTGCTGCACTCTTACCATAAACTATTCCAGAACATTTGTTTGATTTTGCGATTGTGATTATCATCGAGTATTGGATTCTGAGGAAGCACCCTTAGATAGCTTGGATTTGAAGATTATTGTAAATTGATGTAATTATTCTTTTCTTATGGTACTGTACATTTCTTATAATTTTTTCTTGGATCAGGAGTGAATTTCAGGTCCACCAAACTGAGACAATTGTTGCTTTAGAGCACTCTATTAGGTCAATCTAGACACGTGTTTTAAAGTGTCTCCTTTTGTACGGTTCTAGAGCTACTATCGTGACGATATAATAATGGGTTGTCATTGCCTCGAAACATAAAAACCTACAGCGTTCCGTTGTTATCCCGTCAAGGTGATGAATTACTAAGAATGTTTGAAAAACGTTTTACGTAACATAAGGATCTTGCATAATAGATCATGCCAGTGTACACAAAAAAAACAATTATCGTATTATCATGGAACAAGAAAGACCAAGTTTGGTGGAAGGATTTTAATTCCACTGTTGTGTGTGGTCTTTATTGAATGCGATTTCTTACTTTCATACATTTTCCTAAAAAAATCAAGAGATTGGATAGGAGCTTAGATTTTTAAAGATACGCTCTTGTTTTACTTTTCTGATATCTGATACATGTTCCCTTTTACATCTCGTCCTGTGTCTTCTATTTTTCTTATCTGTCTTGAAACGTCTGATCAGCAAAAAGGTATTTTAGGTCCTAGTTCTTTTAGGATCTAAATGTTTAAGCATGTCTCATTTTACCAGCAAAATGAAGAGTATGTTTCCAATACCTATTTGTGAAATTAATTCATCTCTTTTAATTACTATTAAAGTTTTTAAATCCCAATTCTAAAAAAAGGATTGATCAAATTTCACGCTGCTTGGATACGTAAAAGACATTCAAAAAGCGCGCTCCTGCTTTGGATCAGCTGTTTACTGGGTATTTATAAAGGCGAGTTTCAAAATTCCATTGATTTTAGGGGACTATTCCACTTTGAATTTTATAATTTTGTGTAAAAACTAAGCACATTTTTATGATGAAATAATCAAGATACCAATCGATTACAGTTTTTATCCCATATTTCTGGAGACGCACGAATTATCTAGCTCCTTGTGGTTTAGTGACGACAGTTTCTCTAATACAATGGGCCGTGGTATGTTGTATCCAGAATTAACCAAAATGTCGATTGAAGAAAGGCGGGATTGAAAAGAGTTTTATTTTTCAATTGTATTACAGTAATGTTTACAAGAGAATAGAAAAAGAAACGTGTAAATAATATGTCGAACTACGATTCTGAAAGTAATGCTGTCCAGTCCAGGAATCTAATCAAAGATTTGTGCCGTCATCTCACCAATGGACTCAGAAATCGTAAGCTTATTATTTCAAGTGTATCTTATTAACATTAAGAATTAATTTTGAAAATGTATTCTTTCTTGAATAGAGTAAATTCTCAAAAGGAATATTGCTTCAACATTGATAATTTATTATGGCATGTAAGTTACTGAGACAAAGCTGTGCCTTATATTTTATCGATTTTCTTGAATATTCATGATTATGAACTTGCATTATCTACAGAACATAAATTCTTTGTCGGACGATTAATAGACCAGTATAGTATCGGACGAGTTTCAATACCTCTGGCAAGATGGCGCACAGTAGTAGTTATTCTCATTGTGGCTCCTGCCACTGAGTAATTATGATAATGCACTGATGTGTGACGGAATCTGCAGTGAATGGTTCCATATTAAGCGTGTGAAAATTTCTACGAGTGATTATAAAAAATTCAGGTTCTTGGTGAGGGTACCGTATTACTTGGTATTTGATACGTGCAAACAGCAGGTAAGAGATACCGTTGCTCAATATCTTTTAAAGACTCAGGAAAATAAGTCTGACTCATATCCAAATCAAACGTTTCACATGAGTGTTGTTTTAGATGAACTTTCTAAAATGATTGAAAAGTATCTCCGGTTGGCTAGTCGAGTTGAAAAAATTGAAAACTCTACAAATGGGTTATGTAGTAAGAATGTGACAGACTTGAAAACGTTGCCTGTTATCAGTTCCGGTAGTGATACTGGTGTCGCTGAGATAGTGCATGCTGATAATGATAACACTGCAGCTGTAGAATTATCTTTTCAACCTGATCCTAATGACTCAGTTCGGACAACAGGTAGACGTGATAAAAGGAAATTAAAAGTGAATTCTTTATCTAAAGTCAATACCGCAAAGCACAACAAATTGCAAATAAAAGTAATATTCAGCCTAAAAGGAGTGAACCCTGTTCAAATAAGACTGTAGGCACATCGAATACCGGTACTGTAAATAATAATGTTACATGTGCAATGTGCTGAGAGCAGGAAGTGGCTCTTTGTATCGAGATTGGACCCAACTGTGAAACTAGACGATTTTAAAGAATTCATTAAACAATTCAGCTCAAATCCTATTTATTGTAAAAAAATTATTTCGAACTTTCCTGGTTATAAGTCCTTCAAGTTAAGTGTTCTTGCTGAAGACAAGGACATTTTTTTTCAATCAGAATTCTGGCCCAATGGGATTCTTGTGGCTGATTACCGTTTCAAAAAAGCAAATAGACCTAATAAAAACTCACAGTTTTTTCGACAGGCAAAGCCTCAGAATATAGTAAAATAGATTCTTTAGATGTCAGAGTGTATAAAAATTGTGGAGATCTTCATTCTAATGAAAGCCTACGTATCTGTTTTTTGAATGTTCAATTTTTATGAACAAAATTTGATCTTTTGACGATGTTTTTACAAACTGAAAAACCTGACATATTATGCATTTGTGAGCATTGGCTTGTGAAGGAAGAGGTTGATGTGTGACAGGAAGATTGAGCTATGTGACCGCAACATTCTGAATCTTGTTAACATACACAGTCGCACTATACACAGGCCCCCATTCCTGTGTCTCTTTGTGTTGCTGTTTACAGTGGACAGTGTCATGGAGTGGAAATGCAGCCTGTTGATCTGAATGCTTTCTGTGTTGAGTTGGTGTTTGAGGCCGCAGCTGTTGTGCTAGGCGATCTTTCTTTTCTTGTTCTTACACTCTATTGTTCCAGTGTTGTATTTTTGAAGTGGTTCAGCTTGAACAGTGTCTGCAATATGTTACTAGACTAGCAACCAGAGTCTCTATGTAGGTGGTGATTTCAATGTACATTTAAATATGGATAATCTAAAATCACAAAGGCTCACCAATGTTCTGAGAATGTTCAACCTGTACTGGACTACTTTTGAACCCACAAGGGGTCTGTACTGCCTTGATAGTGTTGCAACAAATGATTGTGTATCCAATTATGATGCGGTTGTGATTGAACCACTTGTTACTGATCATGCTGCTGTAATGGTTGACATTACTCAGGTGTCCAGAATTAAATGCACTTATTGTAAATGGGCTGAAGAGTTACTTGAAGGACTGCCGACAAGCTGTTAGTATGATGGGTGCTTCATTGGAGGAGAAAGCAGTGATGTATGGTGTCCCTTAGGGTTCTGTGCTGGGCCCCCTACTGCTCCTTATTCATGATAAATTACCTCAGTCTGGATGGTTCAAGTTTGCTGTTGATACCACACTATTTCTAAATGACTATTTCTAATGAGTTTCTAAATGACAATTTGAGTAACCTGTCCTTAACACCGCCGACTGTTGCCAATCAAGTGACTTAATTTTTCTTTGTAATTGTCGACAATTAGTCAAAGTATGACTATTTAGTGACATTATGTGTTTTTGACGCGATCTATCCAGGAATGCCTGAGCATTGGTCAAGAAATTGGAAATATGTCATTCTCTATTAGCATAGCCGTACTAACTTATTACTGCACATTTCGAAGCAATCTAAATTGGTTTCTGCAATTATTCCTTTTGGGTAGTTTTTCATTCAACCATTCTCATCTCTCTCCTTTTTAATATAAGTTGGCGCTAACGATTATTAGTTCTCTTACAGATTGATTCTTTTGGGTTATGCCAATGCTTTCTTGCAATGAAACTGTGTAACTTGAGTCTAACCCCTGGACGGCTTAATTATAAACGTTAATACAATCTTTCAATTAAACAATGATTATCATCGATACTCATCTCTAATCCTCTCCATTTCTTGCGATATTCAGATAACTGAATATGTATATTATATTCATGTATAACTTTTTTCCTGTGTATTGTTTTTTTTGCTTGTTTGTATTTGTGGAAATAAATATTATTATTATTATTAACAACTTAATCCAACCTCATTGTACCTAATGCCGTATATCAAGTCGAAGCTAATTTCTGCTTCAAAGAGACTTGTTTTCATTTCTATTAGTTTTCCATCAACATTTTTATCTTTTTCGTAATTTTCTTGGTACCTAGAAGTTAACATACCAATTATCGGCCACCTACCATATATCGTCCTCTTACACTTCCAACCTAAAAACTAAGCGGCTGCTTCAAGTTTTTAACAGTTGATTCACACAAAATGATTCATTAGTTTTTTGCCTTCAAAATAACATATAATTATCAAGTTTGAAAATCTGTTAGAAATTCCGGATTTTCAAGGTTAAGTGGACGGGGACTTCAAAATATATGAGTTACCTAAGCTTCGTTCACATTGTACTTGTTAGGGTGCTTGCAAACAATGGAGCATCCAATACCTTCACAAAATCAAAAACATGCTGTGGAATGGTGGTATCAACGATGCTCCAATCTGTCATACACTATTTCACAGCATTGTTTTTGAGTTTGCGATGGTGATTATCATCGAGTATTGGATTCTCCACTGCACAAGCACCCGAAGAAAGTTTTAATCTTTCTCAGAGATTTTACAATCTTCTGGCTTCGGCATGCTCCTCATTAGTTTTCATTAATTCATTAGCCTTCTCCAATTATGTTGCTAGACATTACTGCTCACATTTTTCTATTGACTTCTATTGATCAGTTTCCTAATTTGAATTTCAGAGGAAGCTTCCATGCTCTACAAGAAGGCCATCATTCGTCTTGCCGAATTCGACGTATCTTCCCTCGATTACAGTGCAGACGACGAAACAGATGAATTCACAATAATTGAAGGCATTAAGAAAATACTGATCAGCTCTCAAGATGAAACAGCGACTACGTCTTTCGACTCGTGCCACAGGAAGTTATTGCGAACGGTAAGCAACTTTTAATTGAGTGAATTTCATTTTATATTCAAACTTTGATTAATTACTAACCTATCTAATTCACTAGCAAGATTTGAGAGTAATAATTATAATCCACTTCAAGTTAGCCAATAGTTATAAAGTTCAGTAATACTAATACTCGAGGATAACCACCATTGTAAAATCAAACATGCTATGGAATGGTGTATGACAGATAGGAGTTTATTTTCAAGGAATGAATTTTATTCATGTTTAGCTTACACCATCAGGTTATCCAATTTAATTGGATCTGTATATCAAGAACCTGACATAATCTTACATAGATTATGGAATAACCTGTTGGGGAAGTTCATATTATACCAATCAGGATCCAATCATTAAACTACAAAAAGTATTTCGTAGACTGATAACTGATGCAGCTTTGATGAACGTACTTTCCCACTTTTCTGTCATCTCAGAATATTACCGGTAAGGTTCATGTACGTTTTTAAGGTTCTATCTGTGTTCTTCCAAATTAGTGGGAATAGAGGCGTAACAATAGATTATTGCAATCTTGCTACTGCCAGTCATCGAACTGCGGGTGCGGGTTCTAGTTTAAGGTGTCCTAGACCCAATTGCACTTTCTTCCAGAAGACGTTTGTATTCCTAACTCCTAGGTTCTACAACTCTCTGCCCCATAGCCTCAAGCAATCACAAATTCCTAGTTCAACTTGGACATAACCTTAAATTCGGATTTTTTATTTAAAAATTTGTAAAGAAAGCAGTAGTGGGCTATGCCTGTTGTATCTTTACTTGATTGTGTTTTGTGTAATGAATGAATGAATAGCATCCCATTGGAGAAGCTTGAAGAGAAGCAAGCTTAAAGCTTGGCTTCTGTCTCTGACCCCTGAATTTATATCAGGCTTGTTCCGAGTCATTGTTTGAAGCTTATGCTCAGGGATTTCATTTTAAGCAGATTTATTGATGTTTTGTTTTCCTTTTCTTTGATTTGTGTTGCAGTTCACAAAATCACTCAGGTTTCCCATATGTTTGTTTTCCTTATTGCTTGTTCCTTAAAATTACAATCTACCTCTTATATATGTATATAATTTTAAATTCAATCCATCTTTCTCCTTTTTTTATCATCATTTTTTTCTATTTTGCATTCGACTCCCTCCAGCGGTCCACAAGTGTGCCTTGTGTGCTGGAATGTATGTTCTCAAAAATTCTTTCAGTAAATAATATAAATTTGTATTCTTTATTTAGTTTCTATATAGCTTATATTTAATATGTTTCTTCCGACTACTAATAGTTGTAAGACATTTAAATGCTCTTTTGTTGTAAATCTATTTATTTGAGAATAAACTATCTATCTATCTATATATAATCTATTTACATATTTAATAGTATCTTCCTTTGCTATCTCTCTTTTTCATCTCATCCTCTTTCTCTTCTTTTATTTCCTTTTCTCCTCTCATCATAATCATCTTCTTTTCCTTTCTTTTCTCCTCATCATCATCTTATTTTCCTTCCTTTTCTCTTCTTACTATCTTCCTCTCTTTCTTCTCTTGTCTTCTTTATATTTCTCCTCATTATTCTTTCTCTCCGCCTCCTCCTCCTTCTTCTCCTTCTCCTTCTCCTTCAACTCCCTACTCTTCATCTCCCCTATCTCTGTCCCTACCTTCTCCTTCGTATTTTGTCTTCTTCTTTATTTTCCTCCTCATTATTCTTTTACTCCTTCAATCCCTTACTCTCCCTATTTCTCCGTCTTTTCTTGCCTTCTTTATTCTTTTCCTCATTATTATTTCTCTCCTCCTTCGGTCGCTTACTCTAGAGGACATTTTATTAGTATGTTAACATTAAATTTTTATTCTTCGTCTACAGGGTGTCATACAAAACCGTACCGCACTCCTGAACTTCCTACTAAACATGAGTGAAACCCCCAAGAAGCCGGTCTCAAGTTTATTTTCGGCTCAGACAATAGCATCGAAGCAGTTCAGCAAATCGAGCGGTTTCTTTTCGCGAAGTTCGCAATCGCAGACAACCAATCACACAACAGCGGTCGGGGACAATGTTTCGAGACTTTCTGAAAGCATGGAACAAATTTACCCGGCCATAGGACACCACTTGTCCATGGAATCTGTGGCGAGTTGGTCAGCGAAGTCTTCACGGTTTGCGCCCACTGAGTTGTCTCGCAGTCCTAGCAGTTTGGATCGTCCCATGAGTGTGCAGAGATCGTCGCAGAGGAATACGCCGTCTACTATACCTGGTGAGTGGAGATTCAAATTTAAATTCATTTTTGTCCACGAATACGTTATAATAGTTTATGCAACGATTGTATTATGACTGCCTTTAAGTCGCAAGTGAGATTCCTAGAGTATTCAAATCGATTAATGCAACATATTCCTTCTATAAAGAAAGTATTCTATATTCAATTTTTTGGAGGATGAAGCCCACATAGGTCTGAGACCTGTGCGTGGGTAATGAGTTGGATGATGGTGATTGATGAGCAGGACCTACAGTTTTAGGTAAGTTCCGAACCACCGGGAAGTGATTGTACAGCAGAGAACAGTGTCTTTTTTGCTGGCCAATCTAATCGGTCACCCTTGAGAACGCAGCTTACCTCTATCTGATTGAACAGATACCTGCTACGGCTCACGGCTATCACTCCCTTAAGTGAGTGGAAAACTTTGTTGAATCAGAGTGCTGATACTTTGCTTGTCTGAAAGTTGAAGGTGTGAATTTTCATTAATATATTTTTAAAGCGAGAAATTTCAATTTTACAGGTCGTTTTGAAGTATCAGAAACAGTTCTAATCCTAGAGCTGATTCTCTGCTTCCAAGGCATTGAGGGCAAAGTGATCAAACGGGACACACAGCACGGCTTCAAGCTGGACCCTCTGGCCCGAGTAGAGCCGGTGCACATTGTGAGGCATCTGATGGAACTCGGCTACCTGCACAATCGCGTGCAGGCGCTGTGTAGGGACCAGGGTGGCCAGGGGTCGGAGGGGGGCACTGTCCTGCAGGGCCTCATTTGCGGCATACGTAACGAGTTAACTAACTACTATCGGTCGGTGGCTAATCTACATTCTGAGGTGAGAACAAAAATTCAATTTTATTCTATTTTTAATTTAACTAACTTTAAGATAACTTCTAAATGTTATCTTAATTTATTGTAAAATATCTTCTTTTTGTTCCCCGTCCCATCTTCTTCTCTATCGTCGTCTACTTATCCTCTCCCCTTCCTATTCATCCTCAACCTTCTCCGGTTCATCCTCATCATCATCATCATCATCAACGAAATTAGAATTTGATTGCCAATTCGCCCAGTATACTTGTGTACACTAAATGTATAGGAAAAAAGTTGGTCGACTACTTGACTCGCTACTCGCTGGTAAACTAGCCCAATTTAATCGAGATTGAACTGATTTTTCGCTCTATTTTTGCAGTCCAAACAAATCGGCTTCTTAGCTAATAAAGTAGTTAAATGTAATCGAAGTCCAACAAATTTTCTTCTCATTCTTTTTTGCAGTTTCAACAAGCCGGTTTGTTAGCTAGTAAACTAGCCCAATGCAATCGAGGCTTAAATGATTATATTTTGCAGCTATTGTTTCTATTTTGCAGTTCCTACAAAAAATGTTCCTACAAACAATGGCTTGGTAACTAGTAAACTGGCCTAATGTAATGGAGGCTTAACCTTGCTTCTATCTTTTGCTCTATTCTGCAGCTCCAGCAAGCCATGCTTTTAAGCTAGTAAACTAGTCCAATATAATCGAGGTTTAACTGATTTTCTTTCTGTTCTATTTTGTAGTTCCAACAAGCCGGCTTGTTAGCTAGTAAATCAGCTCAATGTAATCGAAGCTTATCTGATTTTCTTCTTCTCTTGCAGTTTCAAAACCCGGCTTGTTAGCTAGTAAACTGGCTCAATGTAATCGAGGCTTAACTGATTCTCTTCTCGCTCTTTTTTGCAGTCGCAACAAGCCGCTAGCCGTAAGCTAGTAAACTGACCCAATATAATCGAAGTTTAATTGACTTTCTTTTTGCTCTGTTTTGCAGCTCTAACAAGCCGGCTGCTAGTTGCCACCAGCTGTTAGCTTGTTAACTAGCCCAACGCAATCGAGTCAAACTGATTTTCTTTTCGCTCTTTTTTGCATTTCTAACGCCGGCTTGTAAACTGGTAAACTAGCCCAATAAGTAGAGACAACAGATTTTCTTAAAATAAATAAAATTGTTTATTTTTTGATAAACAATATAAACGAAGCTTAACAAATTTTCTCTTCTTTCGCTCTTTTGTTACAGTTTCAACAAGCCAGCTACCTGAACGTAGACTCGCCCATGTGCGAGGAAGCACCGGGCTACTCTTGTCTCTCCCTGCGACGCCTACTGGTCTGGGCGCAGGAGCCGTTTCACACGTTGCAATGCCTGTGTGACGTGGCCCAAGCGTGCACGGCGAAAACGGGCGGTGCGGTCATAACCGCAGCGCATCCGTTCCTCCATCACGGCGACCCGTTCCGCCGTAGCCGGTTCACTTATTTGCTTACGTCAGCATTGAGACCACTTTTCACGTTAATCTGCCACTGGATGGCCGACGGAGAATTGCTGGATCCTCATAACGAATTTTTCGTGTACGTCAATCAGACGTGTCCGTCGAAAGATCGTTGGCGGAACAAGTTTAGGTTGAGGGAAGAGTTGGTGCCATCTGTTATGTCTAGGAGACAAGCTGAGTTGGTATTGAATACGGGAAAATGTACGAACTTTTTGAACGATGTATGCGACGGCGATGAACAGAATGCTGTTACTGGATGTCGGATGCAGTTGAAGCAAATGGAGGATGCTAAAGGTAACTTTTTCTAATCACACAATTTTAATACGTTATTTCTTCAAGTCTGCCTCACCATAAAGACTTCGCCATCTTGTGTCCCTCAGATCTCGCAGATCTAAGCTCTCATTATTTATTACCTATCGCATATTCTGTTGTACTATCCTGTAAAATATTCAAATTATCCCATTGTATTAATTGGTGGCTCTGGTAGCGCAGTTGGTTGGGGCACTTGTCTGTGATAAGATAAGGCTCTGGCTGACTTCGTTTCCTGCAGCCTTGCGTTCGAATCTCATTCAGCCATGGATGTTTCTCATCATTCACCCATTCACCTCGTTACCCACGCACATGTCTCCAGACTCATGTGGGCATCATCCGCAATAAAAAAAATTAATCATCTTGACTATTCCAAAGACTCTAACATTAATTTAACTCAATATCAATATTTACTAACTATTTAATAACTCTAAAATCATTGTATTGTCACTTGACTATTGGATCTGAAAGTTGCTAATTTTAATAATACTGCAATCATTCATTTACATTGTAAATTTGCGCAAAGTAAGTCAACTGAATCTCAATTTGCGCGAGTTTACTGGTCATTCGCCGGCTAGTCAACAATCTGATTGTAAACACGCTCAGTGTAATTGTGTCTGTGCAAACCTTAAATTATCACAATCATATTCTAATTTTATTGCTGTTATCAAGTTCATTGTCTTATTTATTGTTCATACCAATTTTATTTCATAATTCTTTTCATCTCAATTCGAAATCATTAAGGCTAAGTTTGAATGGATGAATTTTTGTCAAGGCTTCGCACTTATTACGTAAAATGCTTGGTTTTTCATTAATTTCTGCCATATACAATCTATATTTTTAAATGAAGTAGTCTTATTATATCAAACCTTGGAATACAGTACACGTATTCTTATGTCAATGCTATTTCATATGGGTACATGAGTGCACTGTTGTCATTTTTCGTTAAAATTTTGTCACTCACGTGGTGATATTTGAAAAAGTGACGGCTTGCTCGGCTACAGTGCAACTTGGCAGTCTGTACCCTATAAGTGTAATTCTGCAATCTAATAGCCTAACTATATAGTCACTGCAGTCGCGGTCGCGTCACAATTTCGGGCTAAATCTCACCAGCTATATAAATTTCTTGTAATTTTTTTAATGATTTTCTTGTTTAATTTCATTGAGAATTATGTGTAACCGTGAATCATTTAGCAGTGGATCTATTGTGAATATCCTGAGTTGTTTAAATATCTCTTTTCTCTATCTCATATTCTCTATCTCTACTAGAGGCTTGTTTGTTTTATTCTTTATGCTTTGGCAACCTGTATTTACTACTTTTTTCACTCCTTACTATTTTTAATTTTAATTTTTATTACAATTTAGTGTTTTATGGTAGGGTTAAGTGGGAGAGAGGGCCGGTTGCGCCGTGACTTCGCCCTCCCAGGATAAAATAAAGGCAGCTATTCTATTCTCTTTCTTATAGTCATTATTTCTTATTGACAGGACCGGCCTGCACCCTTTTAGAGCTTATACTCTTTTATTATAATATCTTCATGTGTACCATCTCACACAGGCTCTATGTAGCCTCGGGATGCAAACCGTTTTATTAGGTGTAAAAGATTTTTCATTATATAAGAAATGCTTTGTATTTTTGACTAATTAAAATTATTCACTCATTCATTTGATGCAGAAAACTCAGCTGATGGCTTTACAAAGGTGTTTGCCTTCATGTACTTTGAAATTGTTGAGCTCGTTCACAGCTGGTCAGCTGGTGTGATTTAGCCTTCTTTATCTTCCTTCCACCTATGCTTTATTAAGTCGTATAATATTAGTTTTCAATATTACTTTCAAGTTTGGTTTTTACTTCTTAATTTTTTAATATTTTACAGGTGATGTAATTTTGTCATTGCTGTATTGTGTCATTCCGTTCGGTCTTAACGCTATATTAATTCTCTCGTCTCTCTTTGTTCTTTCATTGCTGTTCTTTTCCAATCTTTGTTTATTCATTTATTATTATTATAATATATTGTTAAACACCCTTTATTATAACTTCAATCTGATGTATTATTGTTTTATAAATAGTATAATATTATTTTTCATTATTACCATTTTATTTTTAAGTGATGTAATTTTTTCTCGCTGTACTATTTTGAAATGTGCAATGGGTCTTTCAAGACCTAGCACGGGAATAAAAATCAATCAAACAATCAATCTTCTTCATTTGTAGTCTTCAGGTTATCTAGGCTAGCACAAATAATCAAAACATTACCCATCTATATAAGATCTGTAAATTAAGAAGAAACAGAAAAATGTTGTAAGAACTGCTGCCGATGTGCATATTTTTGAATCGGAAATCATATGTTGTTTATAGAAATCATAGAAGTTACATAGGCCTATTAGCACCTATTCATTCCTAATCAGCGTCGGGTCTTTAGATACTCCGGGTTGTATATAATAGCAGGTTGTCCGATTCAATTGGATCTGTATTTTTAGAATGTGTAATAACTTATCTACAAATCAATTTTAGTCATTTTTCCTTGTCCCACTTTTTCTCCTCCTGTTTCTTCTTCTCCTCCTCCTCCTCCATCTCCTCCTTTTCCTTCTCCTTCTCCTTTTCCTTCTCCTCCTCCTTTTCCTCCTTTTCCTTCTTCTCCATCTCCTCCTTTTTCTTCTCCTCCTTTTCCTCCTTCTCTATCTCCTCCTTTTCCTTCTCCTCCTCCTCCTTCTTCTCCGTCGCCGTCTCCTTCTCCTCCTCAATTTTCTTCTTTTCCTTCTTCCTCTCCTCCTTCAATCACTTATTCGTCGACAGATAACAACAAGTAGCTTTTCATTATATTGGATTTATTCTATTGTCTTTTTATAAAGGCATTATAATTTGCTTTTCACCAGGTGACGACATGCTAGAACTGTTGGATCCCAGCAGCGAGATATGGAACATTTTAGAAGGTGCATGTCTGGAGACGTCCAAGCTAGTGCTGGATGTACTCGTTAACAAGTACAAACTATTTGAACACTTCAGAGGACTTCGCCTGTACATGCTGCTCGGTCAGGGAGACTTCTATAGGTGAGTTGGCTATATTGATCTATGAGACCCATCCAAACTGAGGCTTATAGCGGTAGAGCGATGTCGTAGAGCAATCTAAACTTTGTCTTGTCTAACTCTAGTATTAAACCAATGCTCTAGCTCTAGTCTACATTTTGCTCGGTCAGGGAGACTTCTATCGGTGAGTTGGCTCTATGCTCTATGAGACCCATCAAAACTGAGACACTTATTGCGATAGTGCGATGTCGTAGAGCAATCTAGACTTTGACTAGTCTAGCTCTAGTATTAAACGAATGCTCTAGCTCTAGTCTACATGCTGCTCGGTCAGAGAGACTTCTATAGGTGAGTCTCTATGAGACCCATCAAAACTGAGACACTTATTGCGATAGTGCGATGTCGTAGAGCAATCTAAACTTTGTCTTGTCTAACTCTAGTATTAAACCAATGCTCTAGCTCTAGTCTACATGTTGCTCGGTCAGGGAGACTTCTATAGGTGAGTTGGCTCTATTGCTCTGAGACCCATCAAAACTGAGACACTTATTGCGATAGTGCGATGTCGTAGAGCAATCTAAACTTTGTCTTGTCTAACTCTAGTATTAAACGAATGCTCTATCTGTGGTCTATTTTGCTCTCAAGGTTAGAATGTAAAGCTTACTAATAACATGTAGATAAAACTTAGTAGATCAACCTACTAACCTTGCATTGCTCTAGTTAGGTACTGGTCTAAAGTCGTGTAGCAAGAGTCTAGATTGCTTTACAGAGTGCTCTATCGCAATAAATAAATAATGAATAACTATAAATAATTAAAAGTTAGTTTGAAGTGACTGACAATTGAATAAACTGACAAATATACATAAACAGAATTTATCAATTTCGAATTCCTTTAATTGCTATTAGTTTATACTGAAGACTTCCGCAATGGCGGATATTGACAACAGTATTGAATAGCTGATGGACATCGATGAACAGTATTGAATAGCTGATTGACATCGATGAATGCTACTGTACAAAAATATCAGTCACCACCGGGAATCGAACCACGGACCTCCCAATTGCCGGTTGAGCGCCTTATTCACTAGACCATGGAGACCTTTCTGCACAGCAGCATCCCTATAACTCGCTCGCGAACTATTAATTTTGAAATTGGTAACTTATTTATAGCTTAGGCTATCCTGAAGATGTTAACGAAAAAAGACAGTTTTGTACATACAGTAAATGCTGATTTTATAAAAAAAAATAATTACAAGTCCAGTATCACAACAGCCAACTAATTATTAACACTAACAATAAATGAATTCCAAACTTCAAATACGGCCCAATTATTTAAAGCAAAGCAAAAAAATGTTTTCATTATAACATTATTCAAACATAAAAAAATTCAAAGCTTGAATCTGTGTCTTCAGCTGTTCATATTTACCTTGCCAATCATTTGTTATTATGTTTCCCAAATGTTAATTATAATTGCTGTTCCTCACATTTTAACTACGTAGGCTACGATTGGAAATCAAATTTACAATTTAATATGATTTTTCCATCATAATATTCCGTATAGTGATTATTGCCTGATTATGACGGACTCTTTTTGTTTCGCCTCAAAAGGGATGAAGAAGTAGGTCAATTTCATTGGCAAACGAACTTGATCTGTATTAAGGTTCCAAGAACATCGGCCAGTTGCGCAAAAGCCAATTAAATTTAATCTGTGTAGAATGACGTCATTAAACGGAGATTAAATTTAATGGAGGGAGTTTGGCTGCACAAAACGACAATTACAAGCGATAACGCCGATTAGGCTAACCAGCGTTAATGATATTTAATCGCCCGATCACCGAGGATTAAATATTAAATGTCACTAATGCCTATTAAGTTACATTTTATAGGTTATGTTTATTGTACCAGAACTGCAAATTAGGTCGTAGGTGTTGAAACCCTTTCAAAATGAATAAAATCTATTAAGAATATAATAATATTGAGAAAGTTAAATAATGATTCTAATTCATCTTTTTTCTCAACTTCAGAATCAGCTGTTGATCAAATTATAGTGTAGCCAGATTGTACCCGTTCGGTTAACGAAAAATAACTAATGGATCTTTGTGCAACATAAATAAACCCGTTACACTTCCGATGGTTAATTAACTGACATTAAACTCCTTATTTAATTGGCTTTCGAGCAACCGGCATAAAAAATTCATATTTTAGGGTATGTCCAAGTTAAACTAGAAATTTCACTGTGTGCAATTACTGATTCTTTCCAAAACAAACATTTTAAGTTGATTGGTCAAATCGTTCGAAAGTTATCGTCGAACATACATACAAACACAGACAAATCGACAAAGCCGCGAGTAAAAACTAAGAACTCGTTTAATTAATTTCTAATTCGAATTTGCATTGTTTATATAGACTTATTCTTTGCCATGCCATGGTTTTGTGCACAGACATATTTTTTTTTCTGTTAATTATTCCAGGTACTTCCTTGAGCTAGTGCATCCCGAACTGAAGAAGAGCGCCATGTCTGTCTATCATCACAATTTGATGGCGATTATGGAGACAGCTATGAGACAGACAAATGCTCAGTTCGAGGACCCCGACATTTTGGGCAAAGTGTGCGTTAAACTGCTGGTGGCATCGGGTGGTGAGGACGGCTGGGACATATTTAACATGAGCTACAACATTGCCAGTCCTCTAGACACGGTATGTGCATTTTCAACCAATTTTCAGTTTCTTATGTTCTGTCAATTTGTGCAGGGTGTATACTAACCTGGAGAACCGGGAAATAGCCAGGAAAATGAAAAAACCTGGGGAAAACCTGGCATTTTGATTGTAACCGGGAGTTTGTTGTGTATTCGTGTATTGCTCTCTATTTAATAGTGGGGCCCAGCACCGAACCTTGGGGAACTCCCGGATTTCTTTTCAACCATTCTGAAGTATGCAAATATTTATTATTAGATTCCATTGTACCCTGTTGAATATCTATCCTCAAAATATGAAACAAACCAATCATACACTACATCTTAGAAGTCTTATGCCCGGTTTCTGAGTTGTTCATTAAGTTTAATGGATCATTAACCCATTGCTCCAGCATTAAGTTAATGAACAACTCAGAAGCCGGGCAATAAAATTTCAATTTCGCTAGTAATATTTCTATATCAACTAGATCAAAAATAATGCCTTTGATGTCTGCAATCAACCCGAAAATCTTTGAGCCGTCATCTATGTGAGTTTTATCTTGTTCATATAGGCGTAGAAAGCATCGTTAACAGAGAAACCAAACCTAAATCCATACTGTTTTTCCATTAGGACTTCAAAACGGTTGAGATACTCTCCAACCCTGGCTAATACGGCATACTCAAGTAACTTTGCAAATACTGGTGGATTTGAAACTGGTCTAAAATTATCAGGAGTTTCCCAATCCCCACTTTTGTGTATGGGCTTTATCCTTGACAACTTCAGTTTAGAAGGTACAATTCCACTAGCCAAAGATGCATTAAATATAATAATTATGTAAGAGGCTCTATGATTGAAATGATTGATTTCCTGACCAAGCAGTTAGAAATACCATAAATATCATATGAGTAATATGCGAGAATTTTTTGAACATTTGGAGCTGTTTGGGTTTTTGCTTAGCACTGTGGAAGGAATATTAATCAAGTAGTTATTAAACAAATTTGCAGCCTCTTTACCAGACTTGACTACCCCATGATTATCCAATAGAGTTTCTATTATAAATGTTTTTTTCTTCACCTATATTAAAACAGCTCTCATAGTTCGAGCTCTAGGTTGGAGGCCTTATATTGGCTGATACCGACATGTCCTTTAGTAACTAGAAATAGCTTACCAATACGGAAAAACGATGAAAAACAAATAGAAAACAGGTTAACAAACAAACAAGCAAATAACAATGATCAATATAATAAACTCTAAAATACCGAAGGCCAAACTCAATTTTCAACTGGAAAAATGACAAATAAGTACCAGACATGTTATCCTATTCACAAACGAAAATGATCACTAATACACAACAATCCTGTCTTAGCTAAATTTAAAGATTGACAATGATCTACATTATTTATTTATTGTGACAAAATTACAATGAATGGAAAGGAGCAACAGACTCAAGTCCAAAATAGCTTTCTTCACAAATTTTGAATATGGTACCTTGTCCAAAACATTGAGGTTAACACAGAATAAAAATTTAGATTTGGTAAAAGCTTCACTCGAAAATAGTTATTTATGTATTAAGAGCGTGAAGCGCGACTTTATCGCTCGAGCCAAAGCATTTACTGCGCGACGCATAGCGGAGCGCAGTAATTTTGCGAGAGCGATAAAGAAGCTTCACGCGCGAATTACATACAATATTTTTCCTACAACTGCAGTTCTGGATTCCAATACAATAAAAGCTTGTAGTTTGTAACATCACAGACCGTACGCGGATTTGGTTAGCGTGCGCCATTGTTGAGGTTATAAGAATTTCACAGATTCTGTGATCCACCAATGAGAAGACATCGAAATCAAAACAGAAGAAAACAGCTGGCGAGCGTAAAGTACTTTACCGCTTGCGGAGCAGTAAAGAGGTATTTTACAAATAGTTTTCAGTACGTAAAGAACTACTTTACGAGCAGTTCTAGGAAAAGATAATTTTCAAATCCCCTCCTTGGCGTTTGCAGATGATCTAGAAATTATGGCGGACTCTTATGAAATTGCAATAAAACAGATAGAAAAGTTGGCTTACAAATATCCTTTGAAAAAACAGTGTTTACAACAACAAATTTAGAAGCTACCAAATTACAAACCAAATATGGAAAAATAAATTTGGTACCGTACTTTAAATATCTAGTTATCTCGGAGAAATATTCACAGCAAGATAGAATACAGAAAACTCATAAAGTCCTAGGGATGGTGCAATATATCTATAATAAAAGATGTTTATCTCTTCATACAAAAGTTAGACAGTACAATACAGTGATCAAACCAGCAATGTTATATTATACCAGCGAGACCTTGTCCCTGAACAGGAAAATGGATATGGAAAATCTAAAGAAGGAAGAAAGAAAAATAGTTGGGAAAATCCTTGTACCAAGGCGGATATAGATTACAGAGAACGTCTAAAGTGTTCGAAAATTCTAATAAATATAGAGATAGATATGAGGAAAAGACACCTTGGATTGTGTGGTCACATCGAGAGGCTTTCAGACCATAGACTAACAAAAACATTGTAAACTATGTAGCGTCACTTGTCAATTGAGGTGGGAGAATCGATACAAAATACCTAGTACCGGCCAAAATAACCAACAAAGAAATTTACCATAGAAAACACTTCAGAAGACTCTATAAATGGGAAGTTATACCAGAGACAAAACCTCCAAGAGTTGAAAAAAAAGAGCGAATAGAGAAAAGCTGAATTCGCACAAAAAATGAAAAGCTGGTCGGCCAACAAGAAGACCAAGTCCAAAGATGTACCATCTTTACTCAGAGTCTTCCACTTTGGGAGCTTTATGGCTAATAATAGTAACAATAATAATAATAATAACAACACTGACATCACAACCACTTTGATTATACTATATATTTTATATCTGTGACGTCATTTTCAATCTCAGAACATTACTAAAATAGAGAGTGGCTTACTATATATATATATCCTTCTTAGACAAGTACTATAATTGGTATATAGATTGGGAGCCTCTCATGGGTCGAGCTCTAGGTTGGAGGCCTTATATTGGCTGATACCGACATGTCCTTTACTAACTAGAAATAGCTTACCAATACGGAACAACGATGAAAAACAAGTAGAAAACAAAAATTCTAAAGAGTCACGATTTATTTATAAGTAGAAAACAGGTTAACAAACAATCGAGCAAATAAAAATTAACAATATAATAAACGCGAAAATATCGAAGGTCAAACTCAAAATTTAGGTAAAGTAACTGGAAAAATGGAGTGATGAACTCACGCAGAGAGTAGGCCATGCATGAGCTACTACGGCTAGAGATAGAGGACTGTGGAATAAAATAATTATGAAATTTTGATCTGAAATTTTATATTACACTTGATATGCATGTAAAATACTAAAATATTGTTATCAACCTCAAGTAGTACCTCTATAGTTAGAGAGGCTTTTGTTCGTCATCGAATGCAAATAAAAGCTTTATTATTATTATTATTATAACTGGAAAAATGACAAATAAGTACCAGACATGTTATCCTATTCACAAACGAAAAAAATCACTAATACACAACAATCCTGTCTTAGCTAAATTTAAAGATTGAAAATGATCTACGTTATTTATTTATTGTGACAAAATTACAATGAATGAAAAGGAGCAACAGACTCAAGTCCAAAATAGCTTTCTTCACAAATTTTGAATATGGTACCTTGTCCAAAACATTGAGGTTAACACAGAATAAAAATTTAGATTCGGTAAAAGCTTCACTCGAAAGATAACAAAATGATTCTTTGTCACTTAACAACTATTAACAGTTATGATGGAATAAGGCTAAGTTAGTGGTGATGAATTAAAAAAGGTTAAAATAGATTTGATCATTCAAACTTTTAACTATCAGCCGATTCTTTATCATCCTAGTTATTTTAAAAACTTCTAAAAGATTTAGTAGTCTGAATTTTTAATTGAAATGCAGAAGTTCAACATTTATTTTGTTTTATTTTTCATACGCATTATTATTAGTTCATTTTATGCCATGAAATCAACTTCCATCCCTGACATGTTTTCTACTTTCTGTTGGTCTGCAGATATTCTGTACAAGCGAGCAGACTTACAGTCAAATGTTCAACTTTCTTTGGAGACTGAAACGTGTCAATCTGGGTCTGTCGCACTCCTGGAAAAAGCAGTCTCTGTTCTTGAAACGGATCAGTCGTCATCGTAAGCAGTTCAGTGGTGAGTTATCAGACAGTTCAATGTGAAAAGTGGAAACGTTCAGTTTTGATTTTCCTCCTCCAATTCTAATTGATTTTTTCCCGTTTTCTAAATAGAAAATAGTGATACTGTAAATTAAAAATTCTGAAGGTGGCTTATTAGCTTTATTAGTGGAGGGACATGAAAAGTGGAAACTATTAGTTTTGATTTTCCTCCCCCAATTCTAATTGAGTTTTCCCCGTTTTCTAAATAGGAAATGGTGATTATACTGCAAATTCAAAATTCTGAAGTTGACTTATTAGTGGAGGGACATGAGAATTGACGAATGAAATAGACAAATATTATTTAAAAATCAGATTTTGTAGTTTTATAAATAATGTTAACATCGTATTAAGAGGCATTAATACCTATGGCCAAACCGTTTTTGTAGAGTCAGATTAAGGGGCGATGAACTGGCGAAAACAAGCGTTTTTTATTCAACTGTTTTTGACGCTGTTTATTATTTTTTTGTAGATTACGTCTTGGAGACTCCAGTTACGGAGTATAAAACAAGTCTGATCAATATTATACAATCTTATACCCTAGTTACCATAATTACTTTATCAATTAGTTGAGCTGAGGATTAATTTTGATGTGAAAGGAAACGTACCACTAAATATTAAATATTGAACAACTAATTATTATCATCTAATAACTTGAATATCATACCACATTGTGCAAAAAGATCTCAAAATTATTTCTCGTATTCAAATTCCAATTATTTTTAATTTTATAGCGGTTGCGCACATAGGTTTTAACAATTTTTTAGCAAATTTTGTCAAGGTTTCAGCAAATTTTATCGATTTTGACATGTGATATTCAAGAATTGATAATTAAGAGAACTTTCAATACAATTTTTATTCACTCTTTTAAAACTATTGTTTCGCTTTAATGAATGTGAGGAAATCTTTAGACACTTACACTTTTAGACATTTACATAAATAAACAAAGATAATCTAATCTGATCTAACAAAAAAATTAAAAAGATTCTGGATTCGCCCCTGGTGATGAATACATCATGTAGACTTGTAGAGTGATAAAAGTCAGTCAGTGCTTTTGTCTGTTATATTATATTGATTGCATGCCATTATTCCCATCAGCTCCTAGCAGAGCTGAGGTTCAATTGTCAGTTCTCTTATAATTTTCTTTCTCCTGACTCTCAATGCAATTCATCAACTAAATTAGCTGATAAATTCATCAACTAAGTGATAGCCGCGAGCCGTAGCAGGTATCTGTTCAATCAGAGAGATAAGCTGCGTTCTTGTAGGTCCTGTTCGTAACGGTGACCGATTTGATTGGCCAGCAAAAAAGACACTGTTCTCTGCTGTAAAATCACTTCCCGGTGGTTCGGAACCCACCTAAAACTGTAGGTCCAACTCATCAATCACCATCATCCAACTCATTACCCACGCACAGGTCTCAGACCTATGTAGGCTTCATCCTCCAAAAAAAAAAAAAAAAAAAATAGTTCTATAAACGGATCTATGGAGTTATGGAGTGGGGAAATCCCTATTCGTAATACTAATATGCCGCATATTTACTTCCACTCCTGTATATCAGTTTGTTACCGGAGTGGTGAGGCTCAGGTAATGCATTAAGCACTCATATCTGGATAGTTTCAACAGTGTTACCAAGGGAATACCCCACTGCTATTTGGAATATGAGAAGATTTGAATACTACTAAGCAAAATCGGGGTGGTGGGAAGGCGAAGGATTATGTTTGCAAGGGGGGTGGGGTATGTATAAGCAGGAATTTGGAATTATATTATTATTTTTCAATATGTATTAACCTCAGTACAAGGTTTTGCGAGTTAATGTTGTATTGTAGTCATGATAAATAAGTAAAATATTTGATACGTCAACACTAAAAATAGCATATCTTGCCTGTAAAGTATACGGGGCCGTATTGTGGATCAGTTCAGAGTTTCTATTATTGAAACAATTGTGTTATTCTTGTCTCAAAATAAGAAAGATCTCAACTATCAAGAATTCATTCATATTCACATTCATCCATTGACTGTTTGTAGACTATCTTTAGCTACTTTTGACGCATGTTATTTTCTGGCCTAATTTATGCTCGTATTCTCTCCCTAATATTTTTATTGTTTTATGTGTGTTTGCAACTTATATTAAATTAGTTTGTAATTTGCGACCTAATTGTGTAGTATTGAATTGGCCAGTTTTACTGTAGCCTAATTGTACATTTGGCTGAAATAAATCATTAATCATTCCATAAATTGATGTGAGAAAAGATTTTCCCATTACGAATATACTGTATTTATTTATTCATTAATTTATTGCACAAACAGCAATCAAGTAAACATACAACAGGCACAGCCCACCACTGCAGATTTTCAACTAAAAAATCCATATTTTAGGGTATGTTCAAGTTAAACTAGAAATTTCACTGTGTACAATTACTGATTCTTTCCAAAACAAAAATATTAATTTAGAATTTCACTTTAAAAACGTAGCACTAAAACTGCCCAATAGTCCAAAGAAAGGTTATATATAATTATGAATTTTGTATGAGATTTTAGAGCCTAAAGTATAGAAATCAAAAGCATTTTAATCACACATGGGGTACTGTTTTAAAATTGTCTTTAATTATTTTAACATTAACGTAAGGTGCTTAATAGGCTCATGCTTCTTGACCTTTCATTTTTAGGTTTCTGTAAGAATAAAAATAAATCTATAGATTTTAAAAATCCATGACATCATCAAGAAAAAAGCAAGCACACACAAGCATGGTAGGTTATCTGAAGGATTTCATTTCTGGAACGAAGCCGAATTGTTTCGTTTTCTCCTTTTGTAACGCCTTTTAAAAATATTTTGTCTCATCAAAATATTTTTTCAGCTTTTTTAAAATGACGTTTTTGTGCAACTCCCGTCAACAGGCAAAGATGATGTTTGAAAGATGTAATGCCTACATGATTGAGAGCTTTGAAAAGTTTTTACATAGTGTTATCATGTTTTTAAAGAAACAGAATCATAAGCTAGTTTTGAAGTAACTAACAATTTAACAAACTCAGGGTGTCTAGCAGTCGGGAATGTCGGGAAATTCGGGAATTAGCATAGAAATTAATTACAGTCTGGAAAAGACGGGAATTACCCTAGAAATTTAAAGTTAAGTCGGGAAAATTTATAGATTATGAAGTTGTGATAATAAAGGGTGAGATGATGCAACAAGATGTTTTTCTTTTCCTTTAGGGTGCTATTTTACTTTCAGTACAGTTATTGAACTTTAGTACAGTTCAGTAAGTAACTATTGAATGTACATAAACAATTAATTTTAAGCATTGAAATTAAGCGTTGATTTTAAGTTGAACGAATAATAAGACTTATAAAATCATATGAGTTGTAACGTTTAAAAACGCGTAAAGAAACTTCAACTTTGTCTTGAAAACGTCTTGAATTTAGTTCATGCAATTTTCTTGACACCCTGAAACTGGCAAATATACAGAAATAAAATTGATTAATTTTGAATACCTCAAAGTGCTATTAATTCACACTGAAGACTTCCGCAATGACGGGTATTGAAAACAGCATTGATTAGCTAAAGGAAATCGATGAATGCTACTGTACAAAAATGTGATATACGAGCCGATATGACCATTTATAAAATGAGCGCTGCTGTGTATAGGGGTCACTGTAGTCTAGTGGTTTAGGCACCCGATAGACAATTGGGAGGTTTGCGGTTCGATTTCCGGTGGCGACTGATATTTTTGTACAGTAGCATTCATCGATTTCCTTCAGTTATTCAATGCTGTTGACAATATCCGCCATTGCTGAAGTCTTCAGTATAATTTAATAGCACTTTGAGGCATTCGAAATGAATAAATTCTGCTTCTGTATATTTGGCCAGTTTGTTAAATTGTCAGTTATTTCAAAACTAACTTATGATTCTTTGTTTCTTTAAAAACATGACTACACTATGTAAAAAAATCGAAATAAACAAATAATATTGAATTGCCCTATGATATTGGTTTTGCTGCGTTGCAGATCTGATCACAGCCACAGTACAGGTGCGCATTCTGACGGGTGAAATGGTGCACTATCTGCACCAGGTGGAGTACTACATCATGTTCGAGGTGCTGGAGTGCGCGTGGAGCGCATTCTCGGCCCAATTCCAGCAGGCTCTCTCTCTCGAACAAGTCATCACCGCCCACGAAACATACCTGGCCAAAATTATGGCAATGACATTCCAGAACACTGATAACCAGGTAAGGAGATTTATTTATTTACCAGAGTTGCAGAACAGAGATAAAACTCCAATTACTCTGCAACTGAAGAAAATGGTACAATACAATTAGCCAGATCTTGAGAAAAACAAATTACAGAAATACAATCTTAAACCTCATAAGAAAATACAAAAGATACAATATATGTGATACTACCAGTTAAATTAAAATTAATCTATGGTTAGCAAGGAGGCATCCAGAGATCATTCAGAGACTTCACAAAATTATAAAATTTTCCAGGAGTAAAAGTGAAAATGTCTATTACTGAGGCAAAGAGTTGGCCAACTTAACAAATTAATTTATATGTAGGTGAGTGTAACATCAAGTTATTGTGTAATAATAATAATAATATCGTGTGACCTGGCTGGCTCAGGTCTGGTGTCAGAGTTATCAGGTCGCACCTGAATAAGTTCAGGGCCTCTGACGTGACTTAACGACTGTTTTTAGGCAGCCGGGACCGACAGCTTAACGTGTCCTCCGAAACACGGGAGTGGCCCGAGGTAAAAACTTTCGGTCAGAACTGGGATTGAACCCGGGACCTTTGGGTCATAATTTATATTGAAATAAATCAATGGACCTTGTTTGGCTATTGCTTACATTAAAATTAGATTAGATTAAATATGAGATTATCTTTCTTTAATATGTGAATATGTGAATTTACAAATTTTGCTTATGAATGGTTAAAAACAAAATTATCAACATCACAATCATAGATTACAATAGTAAACTCAGATAATGCTATTTTTATAGTGAAATAAATTATGTACAATGATCTCATTTGTATTATCTTAATGATAACTACGGTAATGACAATCTAGGTGATGCAGTTACATGACATGGCGAAGTTTGGACAAAGATTCGTCCATTGTTGACACTTGATCATTCAAGTGTCAAGGGTTGGGGGAGGGGAGGGAGAGGAATTAATGGGCTACAACATTTTGTTAAAAGTAATAAACTTTTGCGCCCTCTGGGTAAAATTTTGAAAGCTCTACTGGGTACTCCATCTGTATCTGTTATAATAGTGTAATTATTATTATTATTAATTATAATTAATTATTATTGATGGTGGCGAGACCCTTACGGGTTGTTCCTCCTCGCCGTTTAGCTATGATATAGGGGGACATGGTAAATTACAATTCGCTGTTTTATTTAATGCAGAATAATAATGTTTCAATGAGTTTTCAAGCCAAGGACTTTGTCAAGTCAGTAGGCTTCCATCTTGAATAAATGTAGATTTTAGTTCCAAGTCAGTAAGGGTGCTTGCGCAGTGCACTGACTTCAGAGCTGAATAACCAACTAGTTCACAAGCGTATTTTTTCTTTTTTTTTGTAGATTACGTTTTGGAGACTCCAGTTGGGAGTATAAGACGAATCAGATCAACAATTATACAATCTTATATACTAGTTACCGTAATTATATCAATTGGTGAGGCTCAAGAGGTGTGAAATGAACTCTTGTTCACTATAAAACGCTTTATCAACTAAATATTTCTCCAATTGTTTTTTAAACATTTCTATATTTTTAAGACTCTTTAAAAACTGCGGTAACTTATTGTAGAGTTTCCCACCAATATAACTAGGTTTTTGTTTAAATAAGCTTCTATTGTGACTCACCTAGTGATAATCTCCTCGACATTTTGTATTATAATCGTGTACGTCAAGATTTTGGTTAATATAACTCTTTTTTACTTATAAAATAGCTTCATATACATATAAGCAGGGTACAGTTAGGAGACGTAGTCTCTTGAGCAACGGCCTACATGAATCTAATCTATTTCCTCTTTCCATACACCTAACAGCTTTCTTTTGAATCTTAAACAATAATGTACTTGATTGAAATATTAGAAATGATTTTTTCTCTCAAACAAATATGGTATTATTATTATTATTATTAATTATAAGTAATTATTATTGATGGTGGCGAGACCCTTACGTTCCTCCTCGCCGTTTAGCTATGATATAGGGGGACATGGTAAATTACAATTCGCTGTTTTATTTTATCTTGAAGTTGCTGTGAAGTAACAAAGATTCATATCATCTATAGATTCCTTATTATATAATTTATGTAAAATTGTTTATTGTACATGTCTTTATAATTTTTTTTGCGTTCTTCCTTATTTTGGTTGCAAAAATAACAATAACAAAAATAAAAAGAATAATAATAAAAAAAATATTAAAAAAATTGGGCACTGAAATCTGCTATTGACATAATAAAAATAATAATAATAATAATAATAATAATAATAATAATAACAATAAAGATAACAATAATAATGATGTTAAAAATTAGGATAATAAAAATGATTGGTCACAAAATCTGATATTGCAAGTATTCCTGATTAGAGGGAAACAAATGAGTTTCTTATTTAACAATAATTTAGGTCATCATAAGTTCGGTATTGATAGATTAGTATAAGTGTAAAAAAAAAAAATATTCAACTCACTGCTAGCGCACAAGCTTTATGCTTATGCTAGCTTTTACTAAATTTTTCTTCCAATCATGGATTGCACAATTTGTTCACGGGGTAGGAAGGACGGTATTTTATGTAGGAAATATAATTAGCAAAACAAAAAACGCAATTTTCGGAATATTTTATTTCATGTATTCAAATACATTCTAATGTATTTCTAGTGAACAAATAAATTTGTTGATTTGTATCTTATATTCTACTGTTTTGTATTTTGGAATATTCTAACAAATAAATTTGTTGATTTGTATCTTATATTCTACTGTTTTTGTATTTTGGAATATTCTTGTGAGATTGTGTATGTTGGAATGAAAATAAAAAAAAATTGAATTGAAAAAATTGAATTTAATGCAGAATAATAAAGTTTCAATGAGTTTTCAAGCAAGGACTTTGTCAAGTCAGTAGGCTTCCATCTTGAATAAATGTAGATTTTAGTTCCAAGTCAGTAAGGGTGCTTGCGCAGTGCAGCATAATAATCACAATCGTAAAATCAAATACATGCTGTGGAATGGTAGTATTCATACTGCTGCAATCTGTTATACACCATTCGTTAGCATGCGTTTGATTTTTCGATGGTGATTATCATTGAGTATTGGATGCTCTATTGTGCATGCATTCTTATTATTTTTAATGCATCTGGACCTTCTCTCCTAACTGTACCCTGCTTATATGTGTATGAAGCAACTTTATATGTAAAAAAGAGTGATATTAACCAAAATCTTGACGTACACGATTATAATACAAGAAGCCGAGGAGATTATCACTTGGTGAGTCACAATAGTAGCTTATTCTAACAAAAACCTAGTTATATTGGTAGCAAACTCTACAATAAGTTACCGCGGTCTTGAAAATCTAGAAATATTTTCAAAACAATTGGAGAAATATTTAGTTGATAAAGCTTTTTATAGTGTACAAGAGTTCCTTTCACATCAAAATTAAGCCTCACCTCAACTAATTGAAATAGTAATTATGGTAACAAGCTAGTGTACCAGTTGTATAATAATTGTTGATCTGACTTGTCTTATACTCCTTAACTGGAGTCTCCAAGACGTAATCTACAATAAAAAAGAAAAAATGAATGTCATTCATTCCTGAATAAAAACCTCTTCTAGATACTTGAGTCCTTGCTCATTGGAGCATGATACTCGATGATTGTCACCATCGCAAAGCAAACAAAAGCTGTGGATTGGCGTATGACAGATTGGATTAGCGTGAATACTACCATTTCACAGCATGTGTTCGATTTTGCGATGGTAATTATCATCGAGTATTGGGTGTTTCTCTGTGCAAGCTCCTTGAAATATTTCATTTCTTGGGTTGGATGTATTTTATTGTATATTAAAAACGATTAATTATTTTTTCCTACAGAAATTCTCAACGCAGTTTCGTATAATCAATGAGCTGGTGCTGGAACTGAATAGATTAGCGGATGATTTCCTCGCTTGTGCCGATGCGGAATTCGATCGTAAAATGGAGCGCATGAAACTAATCGAGGAGCACGGAACCGATTACGTAGACACAAAGGAAGATCTCAAATTGGAAGATAACTTCTATTCGAGTCTGTTATCTTTCCGTGCCAGAACAAGGCTGCTCACCCAAAGTTACCAGGTAGGACGCTATTAGATTAATTTCAAACCAATTAATTTTATAGGAAGATGAAGCCCTGGACCTACAGTTTTAGGTGGGTTCCGAACTACCGGAAAGTGATTTTACTGCAGAGAACAGTGTCTTTTTTGCTGGCCAATCTAATTGGTCACCCTTACAAAGAGTGCCCAGCTTATCTCTATCTGATTGAACAGATACCTGCTACGGCTCACGACTATCAATTCCCAACTAAGAGTATTTAAAAATCAATTAATTTTATTGCCACAGCAAATTACATGTTTACGCTACCGATTCCAGTCCAAGACAGACTTCGAACTGCCGCTGAAACCAGCGTGAAAACAAAATATGCTGACTACATTTTTATACGATTCAACGGTTTTTCGACCCATAACTTACAATAATTAGTTTTAAATAATATAATTCTCTTCTTTTTAATCTTATTCTCGCTTCACCCACTTCTTTTTCTTCTTGCTTCCTCTTCTTCTGCTTCTTTTTTTCTTATTACTCCCTTTTCTTTATGAATACATCTAGTTAACTTTTTTCTCACATGGGGAGCTAGTAGTTTCTATGACAGAGGGACGCATCAAGACAGTATAATACTAGACTAGCATGTAGCCCGACTCAATTGAATAGGTTATTCCGGCTCTTCTTTTCTCTTTCTTCTTCGTATTCTCTTTTTTCTGTTCCTACTTCTTTCTCTTCTTTTAGTTGTCTTCCTTCTCCTATTTTTCTACTTCTTTTTTTTGTTTTTTTAGCGTTTTCTTTCTTCTCTTTTCTTCATCTTATTCTTTTTTCTACTCCGTTTTCTTGTTTTTTTCTCATTCTCTCAGTTCCTTCTCTGTTTTTTCTCACCCTTTTTTCTTCTAATTCTTTTCTTCATCTCCTTTCTCATCTTAACATCAAGCTGACAATCTGACATCACCTTATTTTTGCGCCTCCTTTTTTCTTCTCTTCCTCCTTTTCACTTTCAACGTCTCCTTCTCTTCCAGGGAAAATTCATATTAGATTCGAAGAAACATTATTAATTACAGTGATGTATTTAAATCAATTATGCGTCTAGTTCATTTTTTCGCCACATTGAGCGGTAGTTTCGTTATCAGAGGACAGCACGTAGACGTTTATTATTCAGCTCTTAGTATACCTAAGTTTTTATTATTATTATTATTATTCTATTATTATTATTAGTTTTTTTATTATTAAGATGTTTTTATTATTCTTAACTTAGATTCTATTCTTGCTTATTCAGTGAAGTGGGACATCCACATGTAAACAACCTTTGATTCTTTCAGGTCTGTTTCACAATTAATTACATTCACAATCCATGTTATTGTTATGAAAACTCATAAAATTGAAATTAAATTTCCATTTTCCCCGTTTTTAGGATGTATTGAAAAAACTACTACTCGATCTCTCATCCCACGCGGAGCTAAATCTGCAGTTCCTTAGCAGTCGTTTGGACTTCAACGAATTCTACAAAAGATCTGATGCCCGGTTGAGCGAATCAATGAAATTTCGCCGATGCAACGATTATGTCACATTCGCCCGCTCACCAGCAGCATTGGAATGACCACTGCCATCTAGTGGGCATTCGCCGAACTATCCTGTGACGTCTCCACCAATGGGAGGCGAGGATTTCGGCAGCGACATCACTTTGCCACCAGGAAGCGGGAATTTTGAATTTGGCGCCTCGTTTCAACCAATACGGGGAGAGGATTCTCAAGCAGATTCTGCTACTTACGGTGAAAATAGTAATAATAGATTAGAAAATAATGATCTAATGCCTGATTTAATTTATTCTAGTTGTAGAGTTGATCGTGCTAACCAAGGCAAGAGCTTAAATTATTATGAAAGTACTAGTGATAATATTAGAAACCCAATGATAAATCCTGAATATACTAATAGTAAGGACAGGAACACAATTTTTGATCCTGAAAATGGAAGAGATGCTTATGAGGATAGAAACACTTTGTTTAATATTGGAAATGATAGGGTTTATAACTCAATGGAAAATCCTGCAAATACTAGTAGGGATAGGTTCAGTCCTGGAAATGACCAGGATAGAAACTCAGTGTTGCATCCTGGAAATGCTAAGGATATAGACTATTTGTTGAATCCTGGAAATGGTAGAGGCAGACAATCTATGCAAAATCCTACAAATACTCGTAATAAGGATAGGAATCCTGGAAATTTAAGTGATGGAGACTCAGTAACCACCAATACCTATGATACAAACACAATGCTCTCCAGTTTTGAGTGTAACATTAAAGATGGTACAATGCAAGGCGATATAATGCTGGGTAGTATTTACGAATTCAACACTGAAGCAAACCAAAGTGAGTCGGATTGTATGTATGATCGGAATGATTTCGTTGATTCAGATTTTATCATCGATGATTCCGACGATGATTACTGTGGTGAAATAAATGTTGTAGATAATTTAGCGGCAGATTTGAAAGATTTTGTCAGAGGGGGGAAGAATTGTAACGAAATGTTGTCAGCTCCTAATGAGGATTGTAGTCACAACGATGGTAGCTCGGAATTAGTTGAAAACTCGTTGTATAGTTGTGCAAGTTTGAGTAGGATTGATAGTGATAATAATAATTTGGGGGATGAATATGATAAGGAGGGGGGTGTAAGTAATGAGGAGGGGGCCTATGTAAATATTACTACAAATATTTCTCAAAATTCCCTCCCTTTAAGTAAGGTCAAGGTGAAGACGTTAATTAATGAGCTAGATACGGAGAGCGATTTATTGTTGAGTGAAGAAATTTATGAGACAATCTATTATTATAATAAGAATAAAAGTAGTAGTAACGAGTGTTTGGAAGAAGAATTAGAAGAAGAAGAAGATGAAGTGTTGGTTGTGGAAAGGGATGTGGAAGAGGGGGAGGAGGAGGATAGTTGTAGAATGGGGGGCGGGGAAGAGAAAAGTTCAACATATGTAGAATTGATAAATAGTGCGCTAGAGGAGACGGATAATATGTCGGTAGCTGAAAGTTTAGATTGTGATGATGATATGGTTATGCCAGAATTTGGAAATGGGGTGGAGGCGGGCGTTAAACAAAGGGAAATGCTTGCTTTACCGTTAGGTGACGACTTAGCGGTTATAAATTATGGTCAAGCTGGTTTACGTTTTCGTTTTGATGAGCTAGACGAGAGTAAAATTGTTGATCTAACGGATGTTGCCCGACAAATTGATGTTATCGAGGTGGAGGGTGATATACAACATCATGTTGCATTACCGGCATTGTTTGTAGTTGATGGAACAGACACAATTCAGGAAATCCCGTGTGTTAGGAATGTGGTAACAGTTGAGAAAATCTGTTTCCGTGAGCAGAAACGTAGAAGCTCCTTGGAAACCGATGAAGATCTACTAGGAAAAAGTTATAGTGATTCGATATTGAATCGTAACGATGAGAGAAGTTCAAAGGGATTCAGGTTTCTGTGGTGGAAAAAGGATAGGGAGAAACTGGATCGTAGCAGCAAGTCGGTAAATGAGGCTAAACCTGTAAACCTGAAAAATGTACACAATAATTCGGTGGCCAGTAGTAAGGATTCGCTGAGTTACGGTAGTACGGATTTGGCGGTTTTTGAGAATGATCTAGACGGCGCCAAGGCTGGTAAACAGCGTAGATATGATAAGCAGAAGAAAAATCATGGGTTGAGTCCTTGTTGTGTGGGGTAGGTGGTTTAAATTGAAATTGAGTGGAATTTTGTTGAAAATGAATGAAAGATGAGCTAGGTACAAGTCCAGCTCATATTAGAACGCTGTTGCTTTGTGAAACACTAAGTGACTTTTGTGAAGCACAGAAATGCATGATGGTCCACACATTAATCAGATGTTTTATTGAAAAAAAAACTTGAATGTTTCTTATTATAGTAATGTTTTTCCAGGGTGTCTACTGGTCGGTGAAAGGTCGGGAATTTAGAAAAAAAATTTAATTTTGTCGGGAAAATTTATTGTAACACGTATTTTGTCATACTTTCGTTACAAGCGCATAATTAAATTGGTTAACAAGGAACACAAGAATAATTCGATGCAGGGAACAATAATACAGTTTTGTAATAAAATAATCAAATGCCATTTTTTACATAATGTGTGTTTCGCTATTGCACTGAGTTTCTCCAAACCATTAGTTCAATTTATTTTACCTCATATATTCTTTGTCCATGGTTGTTAAAACTTAGGTAATTAACTAATTAGGTAATTTAAACAAGTATAACGCATTTTTGCAAGCAACTGATCAGTCTCAAGCTATCTTTAATTTTTTCCACACAAATATGATTACAAAGCCAACTATGCCTTTTTTTTAAATATAAGTAAGCCTTAAATTATGTGAAATAGGCCTTTACCACCTTCGATTACTGCAATTATTCCAGATGATAATGATGAAAGCTTACCAAAGAGACTTATAGAAAGAGCTCAGAACTCACTGGGTTTAAAAATAATGTTATTTAGTAGAGTAAAATTTTAAACGATTTTCATGGTCTAAATAAAATATTCAATGGCTTGAATTTCTCAACTGGCCTCTACTAATTGACATGTTAAAGCAACATTCCTTAATAACTTGCAATAAGTAGCTACTTGCAATTTTAATGGAGTCATCAGCCTACATTGCCCCGAAGTGGGTGATTTTCTTTTAATTGACAGGTCAATTCCCCCGAAGGGTGGCTTTTACATTTTTTTGTCATGTTCTATAAGATTTTACTACTTTTTTGTGTGAAACAAAAAAGAAAGCAGATGAAATGTTCTAATCATCTAATTATTAGTGACCTCTTGCATATACAGTGGCGGGCGGATCCACGGGGGGGGGGGGAATTCACCAACAATTAATTTTCTATTGCAAATTATTGTGTACTTCAGTACTTGGTCTAAAAATGATGCCAGTTCAGAAAGGTTTTTCTGGATTCTGCAGCTTATCAACCATGGCAGAAAAATCAGACTTGTTTTATTAGCACTACTTTACAGTCACTCAGATAATCACCCTAGAGCCTAGATCCTGGATCCTCAAAAAACTTTTGGGAGATTTTGGCTGGTTACAGAATCATTTTTCAATTGCGAATAATATAATATACGTGAATTTCATTTTTCATTAACAGTTTGTGTGCCAGTGGCGTAACTATGGGAAGGAATCAGGTTGATATTACCCCCCCCCCCCCCCAGACAAAAGAATTGATTTTTTTGAAGGTCATTGTGGGACAATTTTCGGCAAGAGACAATTTTTTTGAAATAAATTTTTAAGTATCCTACGGTACACTACGTTACCCCAATCAGGAGCAGTGAGGGATCAAGTATAGAAAAATAGAAGCTTCAATTAATGTCCGATCCCCCATTGACAATAATACAAGAACTAGATAAAATTTGCATTGACACATATCGTGGGTTGAAGTGTTAGAATAATTAATGCCTAGAATCGTTTAAAATGTTTTAGAGCGGTAATTTTTCAAAAACGTTTCTCGGGGATTACCCCGAACCCCCGTTTTGGAATAATATAAATAGTATGGTCTACTACTCCAAATTACAAATTACTATAGTAATTATTGAACCGAAAGTCTAACTCTCCCAGCAACATCATTGGTCATCCTCCACCTTAGACTAACCCTGTAGTTAAGCTACTGCTTTGTGTGATGTAACGATACACATTAAAAGAAGTTTATTAAAATTTGTGTTTCGTAATTTTTATACTTTCTAGGTCAAGTACCTCGTAATGTAATTATTTTTCTAATAAATCTCTATTGCTTATTGAACAATAGTTTAATAGCAGACGGTAGGCTGTCAAAGAGTCCCACATTTATGGACTAAGGATTTAAGGGTGATCAATGATTGTGTTATCTAGGTGAATGTTAAGCAGGCCTGAAAAAGGACAATGGTTGTCCCTGGAAACAAGAACTCTGCCCAGTGATAAGTTTAAAAGGACGAAGGGATTTTTTTAGAAATAATTCTTCGTGAAATCTGGTCAGCTCCCAGGATTCATATTATCTATTCATAGAATATCATTTTTTCAATTCAATTGATTGCTGCTGTCTCAACCAATAACATGTTTTTTTGGAGTTCATATTATTAAAATTTCAATGTGATATTCCCACTTAATGTTTATGTGACAAACAACCATTAAATTCTGGGTTGAATTTTTGCTACATTAATTACTCTATTTACACTCAGAAATTATATTTTATTTAAACCCATTAGTTAAAGTTTCTGGTTTTTTGGCAGTATAGGACGTTGTAAAGGCATTTAATCTTGAATCAATTTGTAATAACAATATAATATAATAACATCACAGGCAATAGGTGAACAATTAAATTTGGAAAGTTGGTTTGATTTCAATCAAACCTTTCAGCTTAAATTGGTTCAAACTCAAGATTTTAGGCCTAATTTTAAAACACCCCGGGCCACCACCCGTACCTGGTGATACCCATACCCACTCAGGTATACCCCCCCCAAAAAAAAAATCTGCTGCTGGTTCCGCCCCTTTGTATGTAAGCAATCAACATTGTAAACTAATTCACGCTATTGGCATTGCATCTGCCTCCGCTGCTCGAGCCAGATACAACGTTCTTGGGTTCTCATACCCGCAAGCCCGAGGAGTCCCTTACAATGTCTATGTAAAAGGGTCCTAGTTACTCCCGCTGTTTATCGAAATGTGGTGGAATATACTATATGAAGTAAAATTGGTCTACTGTTCTAGAACTTTAGAGGTCTGGAATTTTGGAAATGTGGTCGGGAAAAGTCGGGAATTTTACAATTAGGGACTAGTAGACACTGTATCGCTTAGACTGGTACTACATGCACTCCCACGTTTTCATGATAATATTACAATTTTTTAAGTTTTAGAAAAATAGAACATTTTTGATTATTTACATATTGGTTAATCATAATTTAAAATGTTGTACAACATTGTATCTAAAGCAGACCTAACGCCGGGGACACACAGCGGTTTTGTCCGCCACGGATTATTTTCCGTCGCCGTCGTATCAACAGTGGCGTGACGGAATATATACAAACGTACACATTGGGTGGAAAAATAAATAATCTTTTTTTAACGCTGACGGTAGCTGTGCAGCCGCCCACTGCCACTACTTCGACGTTTTTTCCGCCTCCGCCGAAACAGTGGCGCATGTGACAAAATGCACGTGTACACACGCATCGATCTGCCGTCCGCTACATTTTTTTTGTCGATTACGTCTTGGAGACTCCAGTTAAGAAGTATAAGTCAAATCAGAATGACAATTATACAATCTTATACACTAGTTACCATAATTACTACAGTATATCAATTAGTTGAGGTAAGGCTTAATTCTGATGTGAAAGGAACTCTTGTACACTATAAAAAGCTTTATCAACTAAATATTTTTTCAAATGTTTTTCAAATATTTCTATATTCTGAAAATTCTTTAAAAACTGCGGTAGCTTGTTGTAGAGTTTCCTACCAATATAACTACTGTAGTTTTCATATAACTTGGGCAGCAGTTGGGCTCTGATGTAGCACATCCTCCCATCTTCTACACGCTGCTAAGTTATATGAATACTACTAAAGGTTTTTGTTTGAATAAGCTACTATTGTGTCTCACCAAGTGATAATCTCCCCGGTTTCTTGTATTATATTCGTGTACATCAAGATTTTGGTTAATATCAATATTTTTTACATATAAAGTAGCTTCATACACATAACTTATAAGCAGGGTACAGTTAGGAGACCAAGTCTGTTGAACAACGGCCTATATGATTCTAATCTATATACTCTTTCCAAACACCTAACAGCTTTCTTTTGGACCTTAAACACCCAATCATGATTTTGTTTGGATAAATTACCCCATACTAAGAGAGCATACCTAATATGGGACAGTGAGAGCCCATGGTAAGCTGTAAAAAGTAACTTTTTATCATTCAATCTAGCGAGCTGTCGCGGGACCAATACCCCAGATGAAATTTTACAACATATTTTCTCAACGTAAGATACCCAGGTCAATCGTATATCCTACAAAACTTCTATAAATGCAATATTCTCTTCCTGGCCTAGTTGATTGTAGTTTACAAACACTTTTATAGCCCTATCTTCATTTGAATTAGTTTTTTTTTTAATTGAAGCATTTTTTGCTAGCTATTGTTAATTTCAACTGATTTAAGAATTGGGCAATAGAATGCACACCTATTTTTGGGTACTTATTTCTAAATTATCTACAACGGGATTGCTGAAAATGAGTGATGTATCGTCTGCAAATAAGAGGGCCCCACCACTAATTAATTCTTAGATAAACGTTTGACATATAACAAAAAAAAGCAAGGTACCTAGTATTGGACCCTGAGGCACTCCAGCTTGGACCTCTAATTTATTAGATTTGTAGTTGGATCTGCTTGACAATGCACTATATTGTTGCCTGTTGAGCCGCTATTAGCCGTGAGTTGCAACTAGCTCGGCAACTGATTGAAGCAACCGATTGCCGGGCCAGTCTCCCAGTTGAGCAACTGAGCTGAGCAACTCTAACGGCAACTGCAGATAACCTGTTGATAATAATAGTTAATATAATTATAAAATTATAATTATATATTATAATATATATAATTAATATATTATAATAATAAGTAATAATTAATTTATTAAAATTATTTTAAATGATAAATTGAGGCGGTCTACGTAAAAAGGGCGTATAAGGAAATACCTTGTTTTGAGAAAACAAGAAATGTATATTTCATTGTTGTCTCCTTCTGTCATAGTAATAATTATTTCTGTGATATAAATAAATATGGTTATTAGATCAATTTTTTAAGTTAATCAATGAGGTCAGAAATAAATGAAATATATTAGGCTTTTGTGATAATTAAAAATATCTGTTACTTTATACGCCCTTTTTAGCCAGAATGCATTTTATGATCTGTAAAGGGTAGTTAAAAAGTAAAGTAAGTAAAAAGTAAAGATAGTAAACCATCTCTTTATTTGACAATAATAATTGAGCAAATTTAAAAGAAGAAAACATAATAAGAAAAGAAAATTCTTCATATTTGTCAAGAATAAAAAAAAAACTTCTTATAGCTAAAAACTTCTAAAAGCTATCTTATTTGAAAATACATTCTATAATATTCAAATTCAACTCAGTTCATAAGTTTCTGTCCTTATCCACTTTGAGATATCATTTTCTCAATAAAGTCCACATCCTCTTCCTGTAAACACCGGTATAAGTCTTTTACATCATTAACTTTAAGTTGATTTACTGCTGGGTAAGGACACATTTCAGTCATTACATTGTGAAATTCTCCAATCTGATTTATAGTACGCCAGTAACTAAATAAATCAAACTGTTCAAAATAGCTTTTTGAACACAGCAGAGCACCATTTGACAATGATTTGATGATAACATATTTCATTAGAGTAAACTTAATTTTATTTCTTGAGACAGGTTTTTTTTAAAAAAAGATTATTTAAAAAAGGTTCCCAGTTTTGCAGAAGCTCTGGATTCATAACAACTTCAAAGGGTGAAGGGGTTTTTCTACATTCTACCATTGCTGTTAAATAAGGTTTAGGACTTCCAATTATTTCTTTATTTTTTACTTTGTTGCTGACTAAACCAAAGTTCCTATCACATTGTGAGAAACTATGTCCTCTTACTGGAAAAAGTTGAATAACAGATAGTTTAAATACCCTTGCAAACCAAGAAGTGAATTTGCACATTAAAAAATTCCTGTTTTGGCCACCTGCAGCATCAGAGAGCAAAACAACTGTAGATATATCAGGGAACTTCTGAATTTGTTTTTTCAAACAGTCGTAAAGAAAACAAATGACTGAGTTAGGATTTTTTACACCATCACATTCAGTAAATGTGTAACAATAGCTTGAATCATCATTAAACACATGAATATTGAAGCAATATAGCCAGAACATCCTTTTATAAAACTGGTTGTTCACATTAAGTTTTGGGATTGGATGATTTTGGGAGTAATCAAATTCAATAGTGAGTACTTTTGAGTTTCTATCCTTGCTTTTAGCAATGTAATCATCACGGATTTTATTCCTCCTATTTGCCTTCCTTTTATGTAGATCAAACAAGGGTTGACAAGGATCATGTGGATCAACGTTCAACTTATTTTTACACTCAGTACAAAAGTCACACACATCAGTTTTTGGTTTTCGCACAGCATAAGAAAATTTAGTTTTAAAATATTCATAGTAGGTCTTATATTTCATTGTTAAATGCATATTAGTTTTTTGTTTGTAGTAGTCCTTGAACATTTCATATACTTAGTGTTTTAATGTTGAGCATGGTGTTGTCAAAGTATAACAAGTTACTTTTAGCCTTACAATAATGACTTTCATCATGTGGGATTGATTTCAAATGTTCACCCATTAGCAAAATAACATTTTCAGTAATACTACGTGGCCTATTGTTATGAGTACCTCGCTTTTCTATAAAAGAATCATTGGACAGGAGTTTGGCTTGTATGATACGCAATCGTTTCTCTGAAATTTGAAACAAATTCAATAGAAAACTTCTACAAACTGATACCTTATTTGCTCCAACAAAAACTACATACTTCCAAAGATGTTCTCTTGGTCTTTTCAAGTTAACAGTTTTCTTTTTAGGGCCATCCAACTTTTCAATAGACCGAGCCAAAAAAGCGTCTTGAAGGCTTTTTGATTGACCGCAATAAAAATCATCAAATGCTTGGACCTGGTTTTCAAATGGAATATTTTCAAAGCATTTACTATTACAACAGTTATCAATCACAGTATTAACTTTAGCACTAACACTTGTACCTTTGAGAGTTTTATATTCTTGCCCAAGAGAACGTTTAACTTTCACTTCCTCATGAGATTTGTTTTTCTGTTTGTTTATAATTTTTCTAATCCTTTTCTTTTTCACCTCAACTATTTCATATCCATTGTCACTTTCACTAGAGTCACTCATTTCAAATCTTAATAAAACCAGATTAATTTTAAACACAAGAAAATCAGCAGACAGGACAAATCGGTACGTAACACATCCAAGACAAAACAAGATGTAAACAAGAGCTGTCACAGCTGGAAATCAGCTGTCATAGCCATCTTCAAACAGGTGTACCATCGTCAGTTTTCAAGATATTGTGACGAGACTACATCACTGGATTCTATATGAAATGGCGGATCGAATGAAGCAATCTGCGTAAAAAGGGCTTATGAGGCCACACGCCCTTTTTCGTCGACCGCCTCAATTATAATAAAATAATTAATATTATAATAAATAATTATATTATAATATATATTCATTATAATTATATAATTAATATATATTATAATATATTTATTATTAATATTAATTATTTAATTTAATAATTAAAATAATAATTAATTATAATTATTTTTCTAATAATTTAATTTTTATTTTATTCAATTTTAATTATTTATTAATTATTATTTATTATTATAATATATTAATATAATTTTTATTATATAATTATATTATTATAATTATAATAATAGTAGTGGATTACCACCTACACTAATAATAACAACTTAAACAGTAAACAATGTTAACACTTCCCACCTGCATCAGACACGAATGACAGATGAGACTGAGCGGGTTTGTTTTGGGAAGACAGATCGGTGATGCGCATGCGCACGCAGTCAGTTGCCCAAAACGTCACGCCACTGGTTGCCTACGGCTAATAGGCGTCATATACTCCAATGCCCCCTGACGGCGGGGAGACTGAAACAGTTCGCGTAGTTGCCGGGGCTCGACACGCCCGGCATCTGCATGGACAACTTTTTTCACTTCGGCAACCGATTGCTCACGGCTAATGGCTCCCATTTGATTCAATGCCCCGCTACTCCACCGGCAATCGGTTGCTTGCTCAGTTGCCGAGCTAGTTGCTCACGGCTAATTATAGCGGCCTTAGGTGTAGCGCTGTTGATTTGTGAACAAAATACCGAACGACGCTGAACTGGACTGCGTTTAGACGGCGTCGGACATTTTACCGTTATGTGTGCCCACAACGGTTTGTCCATTGGCGGTGACGGCAGATAATCCGTTGGCGGACAAAACCGCCGTGTGTGTCCCGGGCGTTACACTATGAAAGTATTGACAATATTAATGTCAATCCAATGCGTTTTTCCTAACCCATGCTGTATCAGCTGATGGAGTTTCAGCGCTTTCAGAGCCTTGCTGACAGAACTACTAAAACTCAATCAGCTAAGACAGAAATGTATTTTTTAACTTCAGATATTCTATCAGAATATTCCTTTAATCAGGCATCTTTCTTTTTTATATTCTATTTAAAAAAAAAAACATGGAACATAAAAAATGCAATTAATTAATTGATTGATTTTGGTTAATACTTTGATTAATTTTATTAAATAAATCAAACTTTTGAAAGCTTCAACATTTTAAAATCAATTTTTTTTCTCAAAAATCGATACTATGGGGAATGTAAAAAATTTTTAAATAATAATTAGTGACCAATCTGTAAATAATCAAAAATGATTTATTTTGCTAAAAATTAAAAATTGTAATATCATTATGAACACGTAGGAGTGCATGTAGTACAAAATTCTTAATATGCAATACCAGTCTGAGCAAAATATTACAACATAGACGATGAATTGCTTGTCCAAAGGGATGAGTCGCTAATACATTTAATTCGTCGTTTATACTGTGCGAGTTTACAAGCTAACAAGCCAGCGAGTAGCAACACTTCAAGCCGACCCAACTACCCCCACAGAAGGCCTGACTCCTTAAACTTGACACTGCAAGATTCCCTCCATAATGCTCTGCTTTGGTAGGGGAAGTTGGGTCGGCTTCTAACAAGTCTAGCTTGCTAGCTAGCAAACTCCCTTAGTTTAAACGACTGACATGTGTGAAACATAACATACAAAGATTTTGATGAACTATTCAGTTGAAATCACGTTAGAGGTACAGTTAGAGAACAGAAGTGGTCTAAATACCTGTTTCCTTCCAATTTGTTGTAGAGGAATAAATAAGTAAAAAATGAAGTTGGAAACGAAGAAAATTAGCAAATATTGAAAGGAAAGGACTTAGAAGTGAAAAAATTGAATCACTTGAAATTAAGTTTGTCATAAATATTATTGTTTTTTGTGTTAATATTTTTTCTCTTTAAATATATTCCTAATAATTTCTGTAGGTGGATGATAGTATTTATAAATAGAAGGGATGGTCAAATTCATTTCTGTTCATTTTTTCAATAAATTGAACCTCACCTGTATTTCTATTTGCAAGGTAGGCTACCATTTATTTCTCTGCTTCACAAAAAGTCACAAAGTGTAGCGCAGGCTGCGTTTCTGTTTGAAAGGATAGGTACCATGACACGAAACACAAATATAATTATTACATTTTATTGATGTTGATCCAATGTTTGCCATATTTATTACACATAATAATTATTGTCTCTTCCATATATCAATATTAAGAGATAATATGTTTCCCTGAATTCGTATTATAGTATTGTCTGGTTGAAATCTATTTTTGGCTGTGATTAATATGAATTTGATATGTATATCAATATGCATTGAATTGCTATGTAAATGAGTTGGTAGTGATATTTTTTGAGTAGATTTTAACGGGAATTCTGTTATGTAGAACTGCTGTTGGTTGCAGAACAATTGACAAACTAATTTTATTACTACTTGTATTTGTGGTTACTGCATAAATAATCTTATTGTTGTTTATTGTACACATTTTTCTTTGCTGATGATGCCCACTAAGTTTAAGACTTGCGTCAGTAATGAGGTGAATTTTGACACAAACTATGCCATATTTTTGTATTTTTACACGAAATATGCCTGGATGAACGGAAATCAAACCCGTGACCGCAGGAATAGCAGTTAGTCAAAGTTTTATCAGCGCTTTAACCGATTACAACACTGCGGCTGCCGCAGTATTATAGATTTATTACTTAATTATCGATTGTAATTATAGATTTTCATTCACTACAAATACAAGTACAGTACTAATATTACTAGTTTGTAAATTGTAAAAAGCAACATTTCCCTGGAGCATAGGTGTTCGTAACAAGCTGATTTGTTTTTGGATTTCAGTGAATATTTTGAAGATAGATTTTTCAATTTTTTAGTTGTAACTGTGTTAATTCAGAATTTGTGGAGTTATAGAAACTGTGAACAATGGTTGAGTTTATGGGAGTCTTACCCGTTTACCGGAAAATAGAATTTTACCAGACAAATTTGAAAAGACGTAGACACCGTAGTATCCAATAAATTTCCATTTACCGGTAAACGGTAAGGCTCCCATGTACTCAACTAATATTTATCGTATATTATGAAATATTTTTTCCTGAAATTCTGCCCAATTCAATACGAACGAACATTCATTCATTATTTTCATATCAAACTCCCAGAAGTAGAAAATCAAATTAGAACGCTTAATAATAAATTCATAAATTATGCTCAATTTGTTAAAAAATTTAGTTGTTGTATAAAATCATTGTAGTTCAATTTTTTGTAGAATAGATAGATTTAGGGTGCTAAAATTACTAATATATCAGTTTGATTCGGTTCTATTAACCTAATTACAATTTCTTCAAGTTTCTCTAACAATAATTTTGGAATGTGAATACTAGAAGACCTAATTTTTTTACTATGATTCATTTACACAATTTGAAAAATTGTTAACATTACAGAACGTCAGGTCATAACAAATATAGATGAATTTAGATAATTTAATTCTTGCCTTATGTCTCAGGAACTCTGACACTTCTAATATTGAAATGAATATGATCATTTTAAACACTATACAATAATTATTAGAATCCTTATCTGATTGCTATTATCATAGGAAGGTATTAATGCTGTTTTAAAAAAATCACTTCTAATTTTTTATTCTGTTCTTATTGTGCATGGTTACAAAGCTTATGTCACAATTAATGACAAAAAATGCCAGGTCCAACCGGGAATCGAACCCGGAAATTTCAAGAAAACGTAACTTGACTCATTGTAGCTGCCATTTTTTTTTAGTGATTTCAGTTCCTATATTTTATTATTTTTAGTTTATGTAATAGATTATGTAATAACCTATGAAGGTTATGCTATTTTCTAATAGGTCTAATATGTCGCTAAATCATGAAAAGGTAAACTATAATTATTTTAATTTTATAAAAAAACCGCTTTAAAACTAGGGCTAAGAATGATTAACGAATAGGTTGCTAATTATTAAAAAAATAGTGAGGCGGTCATGAATTTATGTAGGTGAGTACAACATTGTGGTATTGCTGTATTGCTTACCAGCCAGCTGGCTTGGTCAAAATTGTGCAGAGTTTATAAAGTTTGAGCAAAACAATGGCGCTAATTCTAACTTGGTCACTCTATGCCTCAGGTTGTTCTACAGCATTTTGCATTGAGAGCAAGCGGAGGCATAGAGTGGTCAGTGCTATGATTTCTGTTCTGCTAATTTTGGCTCCTTTTTTTGAAAATTCATCTGTCTGTTTGGTAGCACCATAATTGTGCTCACCCAACTAATTTCATGACCGCTATCATACTTCTAATCTTGCTACGAGTGAATTTAGTTACCTCATTAATTTTAAATGAGTTAAAATTGTAGTTGCCATTGATTAATATTAATTTACCAGTGCTCAGTTAGTTTTGTGTAGCTTACCAACTGATTGCCATTTTTATTTCAATTCATCTGTAATTTAAAAAAGATGAGAAACTGATAACCAAGATAGTAATGAATGACTGAAGTAGCGGTCACCAAATTGGACAGGTGTCTAGAATTGCGGTTTTTAAAATTCTGCCCACCAATCTAATTTGATGACTGCTACTATAGTTTTCATCAGTAACAACCGCTAATGGATTTGTAATAATTGATCTTTAATACTGGTAATAATAATAAAGTTGAGTACGGCTTTTATTTGTAGACGAGGCACACGAAGCGTTTGCTAAGCGTCACAGGCGTCAAGCGTCATGAATAAATGAATGTTATCTACTGAGCCGGTACAGTCAATGACACTCAGCCAGTCAACAGGCGCTTAACGCCTGTGACGCCTAGCGAACGCTCATGTGCAGACGGCCTCAGGGGTAGTTCCACCTCCCCGTTTGAGCCATGTTAATAATAAACGTTTTTTAATTAGCTAGCTTCATCTTATCCTATCCCCATGACAAAAAAGACTATTCCATTCTTCTACTTATTCGTGTAAGGTTATTCTAACCTAACCTAACCTAACATATATTTATTTTTATAGGCCATTGAATTTTGCAATAAATATTTAAGAATACAAAGAGCTTCTTAAAAACGTCTCCGTTACTTGTAGATAAATTATCACACGTTTTCCTTATATTATTCATGTCTTCATTATTTCTTCCATTACTTATTAGATTACTTAACAAAATTCTCCTATTTTGATAACGCAAAGTTACAGTAATATATTTTTATACCTAAATTTTATTTAATAGTAATTTTTTATTTTCATTCTTTTACAGATTATGGAATTTATTGTCAGAAAAACTTTATTTCTCATATCACAAAACATTAATTAATTTTGCTTTATAGCTCATTTTGAAGTTGAATATTGAAGATTTTCTGTTATGAATAAAGAATTAATATCGGGTGAAACAAATTTTAGTTGTGCTCTAAAACGAATTCAATATTCCGAATTTCACAAGTGTAATATAACCAAAGAACTGGCAAAACTATATTATTATAAATATAATCTATATTATATTTTATGGTTGTGTGTAGTTTATGTATTGAATCTCACATTGAAACATCGTGTAAAATCATACAAAATCCATATCTTGTTTGTAATCATATCATACACAAAATAGAGTAGAACCTCATTAATCCGAATCAATTGGTGCTCCAAGTCCGGATTAAATACAGTTGATTAGAAAATAATTGAAAAAATAATCACGAATTTAAATTCGTCAAATTTCAAAATGGTTGATTCCTTTACTGAACTTCAATCAATTGTCAACAGAGTGACAATAGTAAAAACTCTGTTAGCGGAACTCCATTTAATTTTCTGTATTAAACTAGGCGTATAAATCACGCTTGTTAGACGATTGACTTCCAATCTTTTAGGCCTGGCGCAAATAGTCTGCAGCTTTTAGAAGCCACTGCGTATTTTTGTGAAGCATAGAAGTGAATGATTGTACGCAAACACAAGCGAAACTGATGTCCAGTTCATTGAATGAATCAACATTACCCTCGCTTCTGTGTGCGTATTACTATTTCATTCTGTGCTTCACATAAAGACTCTGTGGCTGCACATTGAAAGCGGTGATCTGTTTGCGCCAGGCTTTATAAAGGGTGTTTTTTACTAGAGGTATTGAAACTTAAAACAAAAACTAACAAATTGTAGAAATGTAATGAAATTGGCTTCATTTGAAAGATATTTTCCTGATATTGTATTTTGAATATAATATCAGACCAGGCCATCGCGCCTGGCTTGTACTTAGTCTAAATGAGAGGTCCATTTTTTAAGCACTTTTGCTGCATTTAGGGCTATATATAGGCGAAAACGCGGCAAATTTTGTCGTTCAAGTCATAAATCGTCGCTGGCTCATTTGTCTGGTCTACACAAACAAGGCCGGCCGGCTACAGAAAGCTGAGCTGTACTGGCACAGCTGTTCAAACCGAATCGGTGGTTTTTAATGAGCGGCCAACCACTGAAAGCAATGCTGTTTTGCACTGTGCCGGGCATTTTTTTCTATGCCCTAAGCCAGTGTTGATTGTCAATTTGGAAGACAGCAATCACCGCATTTTTGCCGATATACTGCTCCAAATGCTGCAAAAGTGCTTGAAAAACGGACCTCTCGTTTCGGCCATGTAGTACAAGCCAGCTGCGACAGCCATATGTCTGATATTATATTCAAATAAAATTACAGAAAATTATCTTTCAAATGAAGCCAAATTTCAATTGCATTACTACGTTCGTTTTTACATTTATTTTAAATTTCTATACCTCTGAAAAACACCTTTTACTAGAGTTGTTAGGCTTGAGCTCAATATGTTATATAAAGGGCCTTGAAAGACAGTACTGTACTGGAACTTGTTGAATGTATTTTGTAGGCTAGAAATTTTTCTTCAAAATGACCCATTGTACCACTTTTCTGAATTGCTACATAAAACAGTGTTGGGTGCTTGCACTCCTCAAAGATTGGTTACCAGTTGCCCAACCAAGAAAAATTCATGATTTAATCTAACCTAACAAGGCAATGGTTCTTGTACAATTTACTGTACTTCTTTTGTGAGGTTTGTTTTGGTTGGTCAACTGGTATGGTTGGGCAACTGACAGGTAGGGCAATTGAGCACCGCCCTCCTCAATGGCTAGTGTACAGTGATGCGTTCCCTGATTTATGAAAAAAATTATAAATAGTTGTTACCTATATTGATGAAGCCCTTAAGAGATATGGATTAATGAGGGTTGACTCAAGGGTGGTCCCAGTTGGTAAGATTTGGGAGTCATAAATTGGGATTCTGTTGACCTTTCTACCCGTTCTTAGTAAAACTGATTTTGGGGGTCTCTTGACCCCCACTGGTACCGCCCTTGGATTTACTATACTTTAATTCAATGTATTATACTTCGTTCTCTTGACCATTTATTTATTTTTTTGTTTCAACTTGTTTTTCATAGCACATTAAATTTGATATATGCTATGATTTAAATGCCTTTATCAAATTTGTATATATAATTTGTATTATTACAACATTCAAACTGTGATTTATAGGTTATTTTTCATTAACTTAGTATTGCTTAGTCACAACTGTTAATTTGCAAAGTTATGGAGTTTTCCTTCAGTTTATTGAGATTTGTAGTTTTTTACATTAAATTTTAATATACAAAAAGTGAGTGAAGTTCAATTATTCTTCTTTACCCCAATCTTGAACTTTTTATTTTATTTAGGTAACTTACCTTTCTTGTCCTAAAAGGCATCTCAGGTGAAAAAATAAGGTAAGTTTTGGTTTGAGATGAAAATATGCTTAAGAACTGTTAGTTGGAAGCTTGGAATTTACATTCCAACAAAAACATGAATAACAATCGAAGTTTGAACTGGTCGGCCAATTCGGCTGATCAAAATAAACAAAAATACAGAAATAGGGATGAGCATCGATGGTCGATGTTTATAAAACATCGATGTTTCCATGTCGATGCTCGATGTTTTTGACATCGATGGTAAGGGAACGATGTTTTTCATACATCGATGTTAACCAGCGATGTTTTCGTACATTGATGTTTTATAAACGCGGACTTGCTAATTTTATTTTCAACACATCGGTTTTTAGAAAAATCGTATACAAGCAAGCAAGACCAGTCGGTTAGGAGTGTTAAAGTAATATTAATAGAGATAATAGTAAATGTAGATGTAGACATGAGTGACATTCTAGATGATGATGTTGACAGGCTCCTAGTTGGCAGTGATTTAGAGGTATGTCTTCTTCATTTTTCAAAGGAGTCTGAAAATGAACATTTTTTTGCTGTGGATAAAGCCTACATGGATTTAAAACCTGTGCGTGGGTATCAGTGGGTGATTGTGAATGATGAGTTGGACCTACAGTTTTTGGTGGGCTTCAAACCACCAGGTAAGTGATGATGAAGCAGATAACGTGAAGTTTTCTTGCCAGTCACTCATCCAAGAACAGTCAATTTTATTGCTTCAATGGTTTTACTTTAAAATAACAATTTATTCTAAAAAATTACAGTCATTGAAGGATCAAAGAGCAGTAAAATATTATATAAAGCACAGGCTATATCAGGATTGAATTTGGAGGACACTTGGGCCCTTCAGTTATAAGCCGATTTGATTGTAGGGCTGTGAGGGACTTATTTGTCCTTCACTTAAAATTGTGAGATTTGAACTATACTATCAAAAAAACTTTTTTGCATCAACTTAAACCATAAGAAGAAAAAATAAATATCAAACATTTGTACTTTGGTAGCAATGAGTGAATGATTTTTTCTTAAAACATCGATGTTTTGCTCTGAAATACATCGATGTTTAGAGACTGATGTTTTCCTCACATCGATGGTATGGTTCGATGTTAACATCGATGGTCAACATCGATGTTTTCCCATCGATGCTCATCCCTATACAGAAACATGTGTTGGAAACTTAAAAAAAGAATCAGCTGACTTTCGGCCATTTTTTTCTATTTCTAAGTGCTCAGCTGTTTATTATAACCGGGAATTCAAACTTCTTTTTGGTCAGCCATCTTGAAGTCTTGTACAAATTCTTTTGTTCATCAAATTTTGTTGTAATTTTTCAATTTAAACCCTTTCAGCTCAAAATGGCATCAATTTGAAGTCTGATAACATTGAAATCACAAAGAATTCAAAAAAATTAGACAAGTCATTTCAACTTACAATGGAATTTTGCGTTCCATTACTGTCTTGAAGGGCGGTCCCAGGGGGGATCATAACCCCCAAAATTTCAAATTCTTGCTTCGACAGCCACAGACGCTTCAATATTATTGCACAATATTGGAGGTTATATTTTGCTCACAACCACTCAGTTTTCTGCTTTCTTATTTCCGTTTTTTGTGAACTATTGACCTCAAAGTTCTGAGACTGATTTTGATACTGTGTGATAATCTCCAAGTAATAGTAGCGACTCGAATATGTTTTTAATTTGTAATTTAGTTGGAAATGAGGTGATCGTTTACAAAATACTTCCACCAATATTAGAGAGATTTATTATACCATCACGTTATCTTCAATGGACGCTATCCAAGATCTGCCCATGTGCAAACTATTGAAGTCAATATTCATGATGTACTGATGAAGATACCGGAACGGTTTGATAAATTTCCCCATTACAGAAGAATATTGAACATCTATAGATCTATAGTCTGTTCAGCGAGCCTACGGAATGGAGTAAACAAACATGTGCGTGCGTTCTAGCCGAGACCCAACGATGCCCGATTCACAGATGGCATAGTTTTTAAAACGCATCGAACAGGCAACAGGCCTACCCATTGAAAACGACTTTCAATAATCATTTTCAAGCAGCTACAGTACTTGGATAATACTTATTATTTATTGTAAACTAGCTGGCTCGACGCGCGTTGCTGCGTTCTCATAAAAATTCTCCTTGATTTTATTATTTGCCACCTCCCTGAGGTTACATTTCAAATAAGGAAAGAAGTTAGTCCTAGGGCTCTTCCAGCTGATCATAGAGGCTTCGTTGTTTTCTTAATCACAACCATTTCAAACATTTCAAATTTAAACCTCCTACGACTATAAGGGTAGAAGCTAGTTTTTTATATTATTATTCGCCACCTCCCGCTGAGGCTGCATTTCAAATTTCTAGCTAGCACTTCATTGGTTAACAGATGTCATCAACCTGGCATAATTACATTTCATCATACTCAGTCGTATGTTTCCTACATATTGCAAGGCTCCGACTGCACGGTAGCCAAATGCAAAGTGCAAAGTATTTTGCTGTTCAAAGACAGCGTAAATAACGCCGCTAAGGGACCTGCCATATGATTAAAAACTGTTGACTTCTATCAGCTGTTCCTTTAAGCTGTTTGGCCGGCAAGTTCAGTAGGTTAGGTCTATAAAATGGTTTAATTAATAATAATTATTAGCTCTTCTATTAAAATTTATGGTCAGAAACCATCCTCAATATTCACACAACATATTCCCAAAGTTTCATGCTAATCTGTCAAGTGGTTTTGAAGTCTATAGGGAACATACATACATACAGACAGACATTCATTTTTATATAAATAGATGGAAATGGACACATGAGATTAATGAATTATATGAGTAAGATGACCATTTTCTTACCTTCGATGCTTAGGTAATGTATCCAAACATTCAGCAATCACTGGTATCACTATTATTAGAATTGTTCATAAATGTGTCTATTGAATTATTTTTACCTATACATTTGAAATGAAAATACTGACTTCATAACTGAATTTAAAATCTATGTTCTTGAAATAATTATTTATTTCATAAGCTGGAAGTGCGACAACAGCTGTTAAGAATGAACTGTAGGTGGCAAAGAGTGTGATAGGTCAACCGACCGATGCCAGTACAATTCTCGGAATTCCTCACTCACATACATGCAAAGTTTGTTTACTTCACACCGTAGGCTCGCTGAACAAGACAAATTCTTACCATATAGTTACACTAGAGTCTGCGGATAGTCTGCTGCAATGCGCGAGAATAATATTGATGTCTGGCTAGATGAATACACAAACGTTTTCGATAAGTTTTTAATTGCAAATTTTCAATACCAATAAATCCATGGATACATAAAATAATATCACTTATTCCATTCATGAACAACATGAAAAATTTTACAGAATTTAAAATGAATGGTGTTTTAAATAGTCATATTCAACTTGAGATCCAAAACTCTACAAATGAATACGGCGGTGGTGAAGGGGAGCCGTGGGGAGGGGAGGGGAACTTCCCACACGGCGCATAATATTGGCTACAGTTTGGGGGGGGCTACAAAACCCTGGGGGACCATTACCACCTAATGAATGCTAGGGGCTTGTTGCATCATAACTGACAAACTAGTTTTTTTATCACTCTTGTGTTTTTAGTTACTGCTAAACCTTATATGGGAGTTTTTTCAGAGGATGAAACCCACATAGGTCTGAGAAGACCTGCGTGTGGGTAACGAGTTGGATGATGATGATGATGATAATAATGATTGATGGTCCTACAGTTTTAGGTGGATTACGAACCCCCGAAAAGTGATTTTACAGCTGAAAACAAAGTATTTTTGCTGGCCAAACGAACAGTCACCCTTACAGAGAGAGTTTAAGGCCCGTATTTATGAAAGTTCCTCAAATATCTCTTGACTCGAGGTACTCTTGAAATGACTATATTAATACATTGCATTTCAACAGTCCCTTAGTCCAGAGATATTGAAGGGTTAATAAATACGGCCCTAAGGGCCTTATACAGGGCCACTGCAGTCGCGATCGCGAATCACAATTTAGGCAAAATTACATCAGCTGAGCGTCTGACCGAGCTCAACAATGGCAAAGTACACAAAGACATTAACATGTTTAGACCCATTAGCTGAGTTTTTTTTATCGAATTTACTCAATTGGTGAGTAAATACCTTATCTTAGTCACGACCGCGACTGCAGCGGCTCTTTATAGTGGGGTATAGTGGCTCTATAGTGGGGTATCATAATTAGGAATAAAATTATATTTAGTAGCAAATTTTAAGTCGGGATTCTCTTTAATATCTGTATGTTTGTTTTTTTGAATAAACTCCTCTGGATGTTTCGTAGTATCATCCAGAGAAATTATTATTAATTATTAAACAGAATTTTTTTTTTTAAATTTCAAATTCCTTTAATTGCTATCAGTTTATACTGAAGACTTCCGCAATGGCGGATATTGACAACAGCATTTAATAGCTGATGGAAATCGATGAATGCTACTGTACAAAAATATCAGTCACCACCGGGAATCGAACCACGGACCTTCCAATTGCCGGTCGGGCGCCTTAACCACTAGACCATGGAGACCCTTCTGCACAGCAGCACTCATTTTTAACTTGGCCATATCGGCTCGTATCTCACAAGTTAGTTCGAAGTTACTGACAATTGAACAAACTGACAAATTTACTTAAACAGAATTTTTTTTTTTAATTTCGAATTCCTTTAATTGCTATCAGTTTATACTGAAGACTTCCGCAATGGCGGATATTGACAACAGTATTTAATAGCTGATGGAAATCGATGAATGCTACTGTACAAAAATATCAGTCACCACCGGGAATTAATTAATTATTATTTATAATGAGGATAATGAGGCTCTAAGCGCACGTGTCTTATCTGACTGAAGATACGTGGCGCGGCTCGCGACAAATCAAACAAAAGCTTATACAAAATTTAAAAAATCTTATTGAAATTTTTACTTGTAGGTTATAATCTGTAAATTTTTATAAAACAGGCCCCAGGAGGTATTTAATATCATACCAGGAGGTACATGTTCATTTTTTTGCGGATGATGCCCACGAGTCCAGAGAATTGTGAGTAATGAGGTTAATTGGTGAATGATGAGAAACATCCATGGCTGAATGAGATTCGAACCCAAATCTGTAGGAAACGAGCCAGCCAGAGCCTCTATCTTATCACAGACAAGTGCTCCAACCAACAGAGCCGCAATCACTTATTCCGTGCATAAAAAGCACAAAAAACAATTTCTGATGGTTGGGATCATGGGAGCAGCACCGCTTACCGGTAACTAAAAGGAATGAGATTGGCCTATTCAAATTTATAAACAAGTTAGACGCCAGTGCACCGGTAAACGGTGCGGCTCCCATGTACGTAACCAAAGAGACATTTACTTATTACAGTGTTGCAAACTATGTTTTAAACTTGAAATCCAAAACTTAGTAAAAATTAATATTAGCAAGTAAGTAATATCAGCAAATACGGTATTTTGGAAACATCTAATTTCAATATATTGGGACAGATATTTTATCTTTTTATAAAAACCACGCATTATAGTAACATCAATACATACAGGAACTTTGAAGTTTCTTAAAGGATTACATAGCTATCGGCCACGCTACTAGCGGCAGAAAAAAATGGTGAAGCGGCTAGCAGCAGCGATCTGCCGCTCGAAGTTTGTACACGAAGCGTTTGATAAGCGTCTCAGGCGTCATGAATCAGATTACCACTTGAATTGAAAGAAAATTAAATAATATAGCTTGAATTTAGTCAGTTATTTCTTGAATAATTTCCCAAATAATCCCCTCCCTTGAATATTGGTTGAGTATTATTGACAGCTGCCAGCCCATGACGTCTTGACATACATAAGTGAAAAATCACTTGACTTACATAATAATTCATAACTTGACGACTGTGACGCTTGACGTACGCTCCGTGAACGGAAAGCCCTACTCGTGGCATACGATAAATTGATACAGTACGGTACTAACAATTATAGGTTGAATTAATAATATCAATTTGGTTAATAGAAGACTGCAGTATCATGATTGATACTTTGAAACTTGATACTTTGAAATCATTGCCATATTAGGACAAAGCTAATAATTAGCAGAGAGTTTGAGTAAAACACTGCCAACTTTCCCCTTAACGCTAGTTAAAGCCATAGAAATTAAAAATCCAACATAATTATTAAAAAAAAAACACAATAATAATAATTTATCCCCTTACTTTCTCAAAATCGCGAAGTTGGCGATCGAACGAAGATTTCACAACCAAATTCTATGAAAGTTTGCATGAATCTTCCTTTAAGGCATGCCCAGCGATGTATGTGTAAGGATTTTTGAAATTTGCTTGCAAAGTGAAAAAAAGAAAGGCACTTGGGCCTTCTTTTATATGAAGCATATGATTTTTAAAATGAGCTTCTGCATCATATGCAATTAGAATCAAATTTCAAAATTATCTGGTTGCGTTTGTAGTTTGTAACATCACAGACCGTGCGAGGAATTGGTTAGCGTGCGCCATTTTTGAGGTTATGAGAATTCATGGATTCCATGATCCACCAATGAGAAGACATCAAAATCAAAATCATTGTCCTGCGACAGCTCGCTAGATTGAATGACAAAAAGTTACTTTTTACAGCTTACCATGGGCTCTTACTGTCACATATTAGGTATGCTATCTTAGTATGGGGTAATTCATCAAAACAAAATCTTGATAGGGTGTTTAAGATCCAAAAGAAAGCGGTTAGGTGTATAGAAAGAGTAAATAGATTAGATTCATGTAGGCCGTTGTTCAAGAGACTTGGTCTCCTAACTGTACCCTGCTTATATGTGTATGAAGCTACTTTATATGTAAAACTAATGATATTAACCAAAAATCTTGATGTACATGATTATAATACAAGAAGCCGAGGAGATTATCACTTGGTGAGTCACAATAGTAGCTTATTCAAACAAAAACCTAGTTATATTGGTAGGAAATTCTACAACAAGCTACCGCAGTTTTTGAAGAGTCTTGAAAATATAGAAATATTTAAAAAACAATTGAAGAAATATTTAGTTGATAAAGCTTTTTATAGTGTACAAGAGTTCCTTTCACATCAAAATTAAGCCTCACCTCAACTAATTGAAGTAATTATGGTATCTAGTGTAGAATATTGTTGATCTGACTTGTCTTATACTCCTTAACTGGAGTCTCCAAGACGTAATCTACAAAAAACAAAAAAAAAAAACAAAACAGAATCGTAAAGAAAACAGCTGGCGAGCGTAAAGTACTTTACCGCTTGCGGAGCAGTAAATAGGTATTTTACAATTAGTTTTCAGTACGTAAAGAACTAATTTACGAGCAGTTGTAGGAAAACGTATTTATTTGAGAGAAACAAATCTTAATAATATTTCAGTAAAAAGTGATTACTAAGTAAATGATAATTATAAAAAAAATTGATAATATTGGTCCATACATCCATAAATCAGACATGTGAAATCTGATCCGATTTTAGCAATCAGCTGTCTGGAAAATAGAAACGCAGCCTTGGTGATGTGATACAGTCACATTCTGTACAAAACAGACATGAAATAGACTGCGCAAATTGAATCAAGGGTCTGATGATTGTGTTTCAATTTTCCAATGGTGATTATCATTGAGTATGTTCCTCTGTGCAAGCACTCTTATTCTTGGGCGCGAGGTCTATTATTCAAAGAGCTACTAGTATAGATTATTTTGGGTATTCAATGATATTTGAAGCAGTGCGTTATAACAAAGGGAGAAAAGCCCGGAGGCTTCCTTCCACTCACCCCTCCTGCAAGCATGCCAAAAGGCTTTTTACACAAGAGGTTTGAAGTTGATACTGTATTTCAACAATTTCTCGAAACATTTTTTTTTGTAGATTACGTCTTGGAGACTCCAGTTAAGGAGTATAAGACAAGTCAGATTAACACTAGTCATATACCATAATTACTAGATACCATAATTACTATATCAATTAGTTGAGGTGAGGCTTAATTTTGATGTGAAAGGAACTCTTGTACACTATATAAAGCTTTATCAACTAAATATTTTTTCAATTGTTTTTTAAATATTTCTATATCTTCAAGACTCTTTAAAAACTGCGGTAGCTTATTGTAGAATTTCCTATCAATATAACTAGGTTTTTGTTTGAATAAGCTACTATTGTGACTCACAAAGTGATAATCTCCTCGGCTTCTTGTATTATAATCATGTACGTCAAGATTTTGGTTAATATCATTCGTTTTTACATATAAAGTAGCTTCATACACATATAAGCAGGGTACAGTTAGGAAACTGTACAACAGCCTACATGAATCTAATCTATTTACTCTTTCTATACACCTAACAACAGCCTACATGAATCTAATCTATTTACTCTTTCTATACACCTAACTGCTTTCTTTTGGATCTTAAACACCCTATCAAGATTTTGTTTTGATGAATTACTCCATACTAAGATAGTATACCTAATATATGACAGTAAGAGCCCATGGTAAGCTGTCAAAAGTAGCTTTTTGTCATTTAATCTAGCAAGCTGTCGCAGGGCAAATACCCCAGATGAAATTTTACAACATATTTTCTCAATGTATGGAGCCCAGGTCAATCGTCTATCCAACAAAAATCCTAGAAATGCAATGTTTTCTTCCTGGTCTAGTTGATTATCGGTTTACAAACACGTTTATAGCCCTATCTTCATTTGAATTATGTTTGTTTTTGAATTGAAGGTACTGGCATTTTTTACTATTTATTGTTAATTTCAACTGATTTAAGAATTGGACAATGCACTGTACACCTATACGGGCACTTATTTCTAAATTATCTAGAATGGAATTGCTGTATAGGAACACAGCCTATTTCGACTGCAGGTGACTCTTCAGACCTCAACATTATGTTTTGGTCCAAAGAGCGTATTACACAGTCCACTCCCACTGCTCAACAGTCCACTCCCACCTTTACACAGGGTCTGGCTGCACAGGTGAGTGTGTATACTATCTAGCACACCTCCAAGCTACTTCCTGCGTCCAAGCAATCATTCGACAGAGACGTTTGAAAGCAACACAATTGATGCAGCCTTTTTTGTATCTGAGACGAATAAAACTAAATTCACCTCAAGCCACAATAATGGTGAAATAACTTAATCTTTTCTTTTGAACTCCTAAATTGATATTTTTGTTTTGGAAATAATCAGTAATTGTATTCAACGTGAAATTCCTAGTTCATCTAGGACATAACCTAAAATTTGTATTTTCATTTAAAAATTTATAAAGAAAGCAGCAGTGGGCCGTGCCAAATGTATCTTTATCTACGACCATGTCATAATGTATACATTACAGTTTCACAATTGATGCCAAAACAGCTGTCTTTTCGAAATGCTTTTCGAAACCCGTTGCATAATGAGCTCATTATAGTACAGGTTCTACATTATAACACGGGTTCTGGACCAATCAGAAGCATTTTTGATGGAATCAATATCGTAATTCAATATTGTGAAACTATCAGCTGATTTGATCAAACTGCTACACCAGCTGCTTTAACCTAACAATCTACTATAACTTCTCGTATTTGAGATGAGAGGTTACGTATCTCTGACAGTCACAGGTAAAATGAAATTGTTTTAATTAAATGTATACTAGTGGTCGTAGATAAAATAGTGTATGCAACGATTTTATTTGGCCATTAAAGCACTTGTGAGATATTTATAACACTCGCATTCGCTCGTGTTATAACTTACATCTAACTCATGCCTTAATAAGGGTCAAAATAAAATCGTTGCATAAACTACTATTACTTGATTGTGAATAAAAGACGAAATTGTCACAACCACATTTATTAAAACTTAGAGAAACTAGTTTCGGTTGTTACACCATTATCAATCTCAATCAGACTCAGTCTCTTCAGTCTGATTGAGATTGATAATGGTGCAACAACCGAAACTAGTTTCTCTAAGTTTTAATAAATGTGGTTGTGACAATTTCGTCTTTTATACATTATGGATACCTTCCACAATATCACCTTCGCCACTACAAAGAAAGTTACTTGATTGTGTTTTGTGTTATAAATAAATTAATGAATGATGAATGACAAAAATCCTTCTTTCACCATTTTACAATTTTGGCACGAGCCCAAAACTATTTTTAGCCTAACCTAACCTAAGCATCATCGATAGCATATTTTTAATCAAACTCTCTATTTTTTCGTAATACGGCTATGATAATGCACGAATACAGTGTAAAATTTTTATATCCTAGCTTATAATAATTTCAGGGCCAGACTAAATGGACTGTTCGTTTTTCATTATTAAAACCAGTGATATATAAACACTCGATCACACCATGTCTGTGGATAATAAATTATAAAAAAATACTTGAAAGTAAAGCAATACATTGTCAACGGCTGAAACAAGTATAAAATTCATAACATTGTAAATTATTTGTGCTGTTTTAATAGTTTTGAAATATTCAAGATGCAAACTTTTTCCAATGCATGTGTATACTCAATTCCACAAAAAGTCCTTGTTTAAATTTAATTTTGATACTTGTTTAAGTTACAAAAATTATATTGTGAACTACACGTACAGAGGATAGACCTATAATGGATAAAAATACCTTCCATGAAAGAGAGCCACAGTATCATCCGTGTTTCGAGCCACTCCCGTGTTTCGGAGGACACGTTAAGCTGTCGGTCCCGGCTGCCTAAAAAACGGTCGTTAAGTCACGTCAGAGGCCCTGAACTTATTCAGGTGCGACCTGATAACTCTGACACCAGACCTGAGCCAGCCAGGTCACACGATATTATTATTATTATCCGTAAATTAATAAAGAGAACCATACTCTATGTCTACATTCAATAAATCATTTATGTATATTAGAAAGCGTATGGGCCCAAGCACCGCCCCTGAGGAACCCCAGCTAAAACTCATATTACTGCCAATTGTGTCATCAATTTTAACTGCTTGTTACCTCGAATTCAAGTATCACCGAAAAAAGTCCAGTACAAACCCCCTAAATTAGGGAAGTGATAGCCGCGAGCCGCAGCAGGTAACTATTCAATCAGATAGAGATAAGCTGCGTTCTTGTTGGTCCTGTTTGTAACGGTGACCGATTAGATTGGCCAGCAAAAAATACACGTTCTCTGCTGTAAAATCACTTCCCGGTGGTTCGGAACCCACCTAAAACTGTAGGTCCAACACATCAATCACCATCATCCAACTCAATACCCACGCATAGGTCTCAGACCTATGTGGGCTTCATCCTCAAAAAAATCTAAATCCTACTGGCCATGTTCTAAATCTAATTGTTATGTTTTGTTTGCAGACAGCACTCCGTGTGTGGGACTGTCTGTTCTACGAGGGTTCAAAGGTCCTGTTTCGAGTTGGTCTCTCCCTCATTGCCAAACACAAACAAGACATTCTGCGCTGTGATGATTTCGCTTCTGTTGTTCAGCTGTTCAAAGAAATGACTCAGGACTCCTATGCTTTACACTGTCACGATTTTATGCAGGTAGCAATTATTTTACAATAATTCAGTTAGTTTTTATCATTATTTTTCTTTGATGTGGTGAATGTGATATTGTGGAAGATAATGAATTTGATATTGTGGAAGATAATGAATAATAAATAAGACTTGAAGTTGTCACAACCACATTTATTGAAAACCGTGAGATGCTATTCGGTTTCGGTTATTACACCATTACAATCTAAAACTAAGTGCAGAGTAGCTTAATATATACTAAACACAGAATGATACTATTGGCTGAGGGTGAAAGTGCCTCCCATAGGCTGACCTTCATTGAAGGTCTGTGATTGGCTGAAGGCCCTAACAAGTCACGCCCACTGGTGGGAGGAGCAACCAGGAATAATCAGTTTCAAAATCAGGAACCAAAAAGTAACAAACCAGAACAATACACAAGTAGTCTAGAATTAAACAAATAAAATTAAAAAAAATCTAAGTTGACCTTGACTGCATTACATTTAGCTTAATTTTTGTTTTATTTTATTTGTTTATTTCTAGCCTACTTGTGTATTGTTCTTGTTTGATACTTTTTGGTTCCTGATTTTGACACTCCTTGATGCTTCTCCCACCAGTGGGCGTGACTTGTTAGGGCCTTCAGCCAATCACAGACCTTCCATGAAGGTCAGCCTATCAGCGTCACCTTCTACCTCAGCCAATAGTATTTATTATTCTGTGTTTAGTATATATTAAGCTACTCCTTACTTTAGTTTTAGTTTGTTTGAGATTGATAATGGTGTAACAAACGAAATAGTATCTCACTGTTATAAATGTGGTTGCGATAACTTCGTCTTATTATTCATTATGGATATCTTCCACAATATCACTTTCGCCACTACAAAGAGGATAGATCTTTTTTTGCTGATGATGCCCACATGCCACATGAGTCATTAGACTTGTATTTAAGAACCTACCTTGAGGCTTCCTTAATTTAAGGGAGACTTGAAAGGCCTTTTCACTAAATACTTTTCAAGTCTCCCTTGAGTTAAGGAAGCCCCAAGGTGACAAGGTAATGTAAACACGATCCTGAGACTTAGGAGTGGACGATGACGTGAATGATGCTATTAATGGTGTAACTACAGTTTCATGTGGGTTCCGAACCAGCTAGTCAGTGATATTAGAGCTGTAAAATCGCAGACGGTCATAGATAATAACGGTTATTTTGTTTCTAATTTGAATTGAACTACAGAAATTGGTGGAATTAAGCATCATACAAAATTAATCTATAATTGACATTGTGTACTGACTTTAAAATTGAATATAATAGAATATAGTAAAATCGATAACTTATAACACATAAAATACATAAATAATATCATGGGACAGTTTGACACCTTGCATAGTAATTATTCAAGAATTGGAGTTGAATTTAAAGTACACAGGGCCTGCTTAACCTAATTTATCAATCTAAATGCTTTTTATCTCAGCCCATAATAGTTTATGGCACTCAGCTTCAGATAGGTAATTATTAATTGAATAAGCACATCATATTTTTTCAAGATTTTTATCTTCAAATTTACAATAATGGTAAGTCTTTTAATGGTGAGGAGACCCTTACGGGTAGTAGCACCTCACCATTTGAGCCATGTTACGGGGAACATGGTGGACCTACTATTTTAGGTGGGATCCGAACCACCGGGTAAGTTACATTTACTGGTTGAAGGTATATTTACTGATAAATTCCTAAATTTAGATTTTACTAAATTCCCAAGATCGGTAGGTACATCCAAAGCAAATAAATCAAATAATTTTTTTTTAACTTCACCCCAAAACATACATGTTGACATATTTAGAAAATTAATACCCACAAAGGCAAAACTTAGCCCAAGTGTGGGAGCATCTATTTAATAATCAAGTAGAAATATGAAATTCTGTACATTTATAAAACACAATAGGCTACCGCATACAGATTTGCAAAGTAGGATTGTTTTTATTTAAATTTTGAATCTAGGGTTCATAGAATTCAGAGGAAATGATCATTTCCTACAGTTATCTAACAAAGCGGCTATTTATGCACTCATTATAGTATGCAAAAACAGTTGATTACTGCAATCTTTTACTTTGCCACTCTCATTTTACTTTGTGACAATCCTGGTGTGCCAACTATAGAAAAAATATAATGTGTAACTCGTGCTGAAAGCATCTTTGATACACTTGAGAAACTATTCGTGTTTCTCTCGTGCAGAACTACTTTGCGCACTAGTTACACAAATGACTATTTCCAATTTCCATACCGGCAAGCTTGAGCTATCATCAGTAATTTTTCTTGCAATAATGTTAACTTCAAATTGTGAAAAATATTGAAGAACTAATAAAACGTACACATTATCCTTTTATTTTGACATTAAATCCGCCCTTTCTAGTACATCCATAGTCAATTTGAAGTAATATTTGGTAAAATTATACATTGAGGCTTCATTTTTATTTAAAAATTAAAATTTCACTTAAACCTTCCACCATATCGGTTTTGTACGAGGATTAAATTGTTGGGGATGTAACTTTACATATAGAACACTCATTATTACACATTACACATATTACACATTTGTTGAGATCGAAATGTTATCCCTTTTGGCAACGACGCTTCTATGCTGGTGGAGGGTGGTTCAAACTCTCAACTTATATTATTCTAACCATAAAGTCCTGTCCCGACATAACATCGCATCGTAACATAACTCTGTCCAATAACATCACTCCGTAATACAGCATTGTATCATATTAACATCGTCCCGCAACAGCACGCTATAAACAAAATATGTTAAATTCCTGGATTTCTTGTTCCATGACTAATTGCGTTGTTAATATTAACTTGTTTTGTGAATTTAACGACTTGCAGTCAAATATTCATTAAGAATAAGTAAAATTTACTTACTCTGTCGGCCTACAGAGTAAGTAAATTTTACTTATTCTTAATGAATATTTGACTGCAAGTCGTTAAATTCACAAAACAAGTTAAAATATATTATGCGACGGAACGATACTATTATTTGTTATGGAGTAATGTTATGCGATGGAGTTATGTTACAATGCGATGTTACATGTCAGGACGAAAGCCTTTAGGAGCAATAACTAGTTCAATAATAAAATTTTCAATAGAAAACTGCCCAGTAGAAAAATTTTTAAGGGTTAAATCCTGAAATTTTCAATAGAAAACTGCCCAGTAGCAAAATTTTTATGGGTTCAATACTGAAATTTTAAATGGAAAACTGCCCAGGTGCAAAATTTTCAAGGGTATGAAGTGCTTATAATAATCCCATGGGAAAAATGATGTGCTTATTCAATTGTTTCTAATTACCTCTATAAGAAGTCATAGAAACTGATTGCATAGTGAAAAATTATTGACAAAATTCTATACATACATCAGTCTAGCGATAAGACTCAAGCGATACAATAAAATGATAATTATTTTGCACATTATTGCATCTTAAATCTTCAATATGAAGCAGAATATTAATTTAATATTATAACGGTCTTTTGGACTCAGCTGCTTTTGCTTCTTTGGCGATCCTGTGTTCTTCCGATATTCTTTCCCTTAGCCTTTCGATGTGAGATCGTTTGAGCGTTCCTGGTATTCTAAACACGTTCTGTAAATATAAAAACATCAAATTAAAAACATAAGAGCTTGTCAACTCATTCTTGGCAGTTGTATAAATTTCTTTCACGCACATCGGCACTAAGTTAGTTAAATGAACAAATAAATAAATATTAATAAAAACTCAACCAAAATGATACACATATAGCATACCAGCCTTACATTTTACTAATATTTTTTTACAAATATAAATAAAATGACCGTAGCATAACTGCCAATCTCTCTTGTGTAGATATGCTCTTTCTAAAGTTGGTAGCCTTTCTCACTATTGATGTTTCAAGAAGGGAGTGAAGTTCCATGTCTTTCTTGAAATTCATTCGGAAGTACTGGATTTTTTTATTATCATCAATCAAACGGGGAAACAAGGTATGAAATTCTCCCTCATTTGATATACTGGAGTTTATACTATTTACCCATAACCTCTTCTGCCATTGTTGCTCATCCTCCTCTGAGGCAAGAACTTCTGCCACTACAAAGATCTTTTCTTCACCATCACTCATTGTTTCGAGCACTTATTAACTGAATAGTAACTTATAACAATTAACTTTTAGCACTTCTCAAACTTGGAGTACCGCTGTCCTCGGACAGACTGATCGCCGGAACTGAAACGCCTGAAGCAGTGTGTGTAAATTTGACGGATCTGGCGAAAAACGCCGGATCATAATTTACTGGTATCGAAATTTGAAGTAGTGTCATACTAGCTTCATTATGCAACGTTTTTGATTAGGCCTTGATAGTCAGCTGTTATGACATGACTTTCTAAAATTTCCGTTATAATCACATTAATTATTGTTTTTCGGTTGATGTGTCACTGTTTTTGTATACCTCTTACATATAACGAATAAAAATCTGATCCAAACTCTAAGAAATCTTTATTACATAGCCATACATAATTCTTTAATGATTCAACATAATTTAATAAAACTAGAAGGTTTGAATAATGATAAAGAATGAATAACAAGACGTGAAGTTGACACAACCACATTTATTGAAAACAGTGAGATACTAGTTTCGTTTGTTATACCATTACCAATCTCAATCAAACTAAAACGTTATTAGGGAAGTGATAGCCGAGTTCCGTAGCAGGTATCTGTTCAATCAGAGATAAGCTAAAAAATTCCTGAGCCATCTTTGTAACAGTGACCGATTGGATTGTCCAGCAAAAAAGACTGTTCACTGCTGTAGAACCACTTCCCGGTGGTTCGGAACCCACCTTAAAATATAGGTCCAACTCATCAATCACCATCATCCAATTCATTACCCTCGCACAAGTCTCAGACCTATGTGGGCTTCATCCTAAAAAAAAACTCAAGTACAGAGTAGCTTAATATATACTAAACACGGAATGGTACTATTGATTGAGGGAGAAAGTGGCACAATAGTATCATTCTACGTTTAGTATATTATAGTACTTTAGTTTTAGTTTGACTGAGATTGATAATGGTGTAACAACCGAAACTAGTATCTCTCTGTTTTCAATAAATGAGTCATTATTCATTATGGATATCGTCCACAATATCACATTCACCACTACAAAGAAAAATAATGATAAAAACTAACTGAATTATTGTAAAATAATTGCTACCTGCATAAAATCGTGACAGTGTAAAGCATAGGAGTCCTGAGTCATTTCTTTGAACAGCTGAACAACAGAAGCGAAATCATCACAGCGCAGGATGTCTTGTTTGTGTTTGGCAATGAGGGAGAGACCAACTCGAAACAGGACCTTTGAACCCTCGTAGAACAGACAGTCCCACACACGGAGTGCTGTCTGCAAACAAAACATAACAATTAGATTTAGAACATGGCCAGTAGGATTTAGATTTTTTTTGAGGATGAAGCCCACATAGGTCTGAGACCTGTGCGTGGGTAATGAGTTGGATGATGGTGATTGATGAGTTGGACCTACAGTTTTAGGTGGGTTCCGAACCACCGGGAAGTGATTTTACAGCAGAGAACGTGTATTTTTTGCTGGCCAATCTAATCGGTCACCGTTACAAACAGGACCAACAAGAACGCAGCTTATCTCTATCTGATTGAATAGATATATATAATCTCAATTAGATTTAGAACATGGCCAGTAGGATTTAGATTTAGAGGGGTTGTACTGGACTTTTTTCGGTAATACTTGAATTCGAGGTAACAAGCAGTTAAAATTGATGACACAATTGGCAGTAATATGAGTTTTAGCTGGGGTTCCTCAGGTGACAGTGCTTGGGCCTATACTTTTTCTAATATACATAAATGATTTATTGAATGTACACCTAGAGTATGTTCTCTTTATTAATTTACGGATGATACTGTGGCTCTCTTTCATGGAAAATCATGGAGGGAAAATGATGGTCTGGCAATCATAAAAAACTGGTGTGATCATAACATACTGTGTATAAATTTGGATAAGACAGCGGTGTTACCCTTTTATCTTACAATGGCCGGTCGTCCTCTTGTGGAGGATCAATGCAGTATTGTTGTGCATGGGCCTGGTTGCTGTCAGGTTGGTTGTCAATGCATTCCTTTGAATGTCCGGGACACTGTTAAATACTTAGGAATTATGATAGATTCGGGATTACGATGGGAACCTCATATTTGTAATAGATCAAGGAAAACACTTTATAAGTTTGTTCTATTGAGAAATGTGCTGCCCTTGGATAAGTTAAGGATGGCATTTTTGGCCCTTGTTTCCTCTATAGTAAAATATGGTATTATTGGATGGGGAGGTTGTGGATCTACCATTTTGCATAAAATAAAATTGCTTTTATAGCCACTGTCAGGATGCTTCCACAGTGGAGCATCCAATTCATGGCTGAGGAATGGTGGCATTCACGCTGTTCCAATCTGTGAATGTGTATGATTTTGCAATGATGATTATCATTGAGTATTGGATGTATTGGAGTATTGCTCCACTGTGCAAGCACCCTTATTTTATTTACGAAGCGCTAACACATTCTGGCTCTCGCCACTCAACCACACTAACCGTATATGTGTTAAAAAACAATAAATAAAAAGATTTACTTATAATATATTGGTGTCTGCTGCTGTATTTGTGGTTGAAATTCCAAATTAGAAAAATTAAATTCTCGCAATGAATGAAGGAATGATGGGCTAACAAGAAGAACAACAGAGAAACCAACAGCAACAAGAAGAACAACAGAGTAACCAACAGCAAACATAAATGAACTATCAGGTTACTTTACGTCTTTCGTTTCTTGGGAGTTCTACGTACATAATAATAATAAAAAGATTTCAAATATATTAAAAGGAAAATAGAAATGGCTTACTTCAATAGGTAGCACCTCAGCAAACATGCACATGAACCACTTGGTAGTTATCACAGCCCATGGTAAACCTAAAGAATTTAAATGACTATGAATATCTGGCATTTTTTCTCTGGAAAAGAAGAAACATTTCAATGTGTTAAGCTTTAATGAAATGAAAACTGAACACTTGTTTGTATTTATTCAATTATTGCTCCATTCAAGTTCTAAGTCCCTTAAAAAAATAATTAAAGATGGTAACACCTCAACAAGGATTGCTTTTTTATACTGACATTGTGGCTTTGAATACTTTACTATTATTTGTTGATAGTTATTTCATTTTAAATTACTTATTTTGATGGAAACTGATTTTATTTTCTCTAATTGACCGAAAGAAGAGAGGTGTCTTTTTCAAGTCGACCGTTTTGCATTTGTCTGTTTGTAACGCATGTACCTATAAAACTTAGCATAAATCTTCCTTTAAGGAATGCCCAGCGATGTATACCGGTAAGTGTTTTCGAAATTTTCTCGCTTGTTGGGAACACAACTTTCCTCACAGTTGAGAGCCTGTCTACTTTGAATTTGGTCACATTTGATACTCGCTGGCAGAGTAGCCAACACCAAAATACAATATTATTGTGGCCAAAGCCGACATTTAATCACACAGGCTGCCAGCATAACACCTCAGATGAGATATATTGTACATTGTTTTGATGAAATTTTATTGAATAATTGTTGGTAAATTTCATATTTCAATTTTGTGTTGCAATATTATTTATTGTCTTTGAAATTCCATAGTATGGGGGTAATTCTGGAAGTTTAATTTTTTATATAATTCGGCTTGGTGTGCTGAGCTGCTGTAGCACGGTCAGTCTGTAACGTTCCTACTCGCTACTCGCTTAGCGAGTAACTATCCCAATGTAATCAACCCTTTACGAACAATAAAAATAGTTTGCTATTGGAAATGATCAAATTTACTCACTTGACTAGTTGTGAGAGCACCTCCATATCAGTTATGACCCCATCCATTGTGGGACTATAATAGTCGGGGAGCTTATTTTCGACAAGCACCTTCAGCAGCCAAAACGACGTGTCTTCCGAATGAGTAACTAGGAGAAGAAGACCCGCCACATAGTTCAGGCCCTGCAATCAAACAGTTAATCAAATTGAAAAACAATGGCCGGTTATGTTGTGAAATCCTTTCATAAAGACCCAACAAGGCATTTGACGCATTCCAATAAGGCCAGATTAACTTCAATACATTACAGCTGCGATTAACTAACGAGGACCACCAGACTGAAGTAGAAACGCCTTTAAAATTGGAATCTACGCCCACAGAATACAGAGCCATTGCAGTCTATTTAGGCTAAATTACATCAGCTGACGTCTGACCGAGATCAGCAATGCCAAAGAACATGAAGGCATTAAACATGAGAGCCTGTCTACTTTTTATTTGCTACTAGCTGGCAATGTAGCCAACTCAAAACTACAATGTTATTGTGGCCAAAGCCGACATTCAATCGCGCAGGCTGCCAACATAACACTTCAGATGAGACATATTGTATTTTCTGTGCACTGTTTTGATGAAATTTTATTGAATAATTGTTGGTAAACTTAATATTTTAATTTTGTGTTGCAATATTATTTATTGTCTCTGAAGTTCCATAGTATGGGGGTAATTCTGGAAGTTTCATTTTTTATATAATTCGGCATGGCATGCCGAGCTGCTGTAGGACGGTCGGCCTGTAATGTTTCTACTCGCTTAGCTACTAACTCGCCCAATGTAATCGACCCTTAATTAGTGATGTAAAATACCCGGGTATTTAAAACTCTGGGTAAATATCCTGGGTATTTACCCATGTAAACATCCAAAATTCATTAATACCTGGGTATTTTGGGTATTTACGAGATCGAGCAAGATTAATTTATGTTTACCCCTGAATATGTTATTATCATTGTATTATATATTGAGTTAATCTATAACAACTTAATTACCATTTTTCAATAACTCAGTAGTTTCTTAAAAATATTACCCAAAGTTTGTAAATAAACAAGATTTTTTCATGTCTAATACCGGCATAAAGAAAAGAAACTAGGTAAATAAGAGTAATTCTAATGGTGAGACTGTGACACACAACACAACAAAAGACTTGTGGAATGGTAGGGGGGGGGGGGGGGGGGTGCTAGTGTGCAGTGAAGCAAGCCAGTGATGCAGATGCAACCCTGGAATGCCCAAAACTAAAATTTCCCTATGTTATGATTTTTATTTTAGAAAATGGATTGGAAGTAGGCTTAACTGACATGTAGGGATAATAATTATTAAAAGATAAATATGCAGGTATTCAGTGTTGCCTCTTAGCTCCAATCTGGATAAACCTATTTTGAAAAATTCCTTCTGTCTAATTTTGATATTAAAACTTTGGTATTTTATTGAAAATGACAAAAAAAGTATTTTTAAAAGTAGGCATTAGAGACCTAATAATTGTTATTTAGAGAGAGGAAAATTTGACCAAGTATGTGTAAGCTAACCCAAGGAAATAATAAAAACTCAGTTTGTAGGATGTAAAGATTCAATAACAATTTTAAAGGGATTTTTGTTCAAGATCTTTTGCTTAGTACTAAAATAAAACATACTTAAACTCAATTTTTTCAAGAGTTTAAGTAAGTTTTATTTTAGTACTAAACAAAACTCCATTTTTTTAAGAGTTTGAGTATGTTTCATTTTAGTACCAAACAAAATATCTTGAACAAAAATCCCTTTAAAATTATTATTGAATCTTTCCATCTTATAAACTTTTAAATATAAACTTATATAAACTTTGAGTTTTTATTATTTCCTTGAGTTAGTTTACACATACTACCTCAAATTTTCCTCTCTCTAAATAATAATTATTAGGTCTCTAATGCCTACTATTATAAACTCTTTGTGTTATTTTCAATAAAACCCCACAAAAACGAAGAAAATCATAAATACCCAGGGCCTGGGTATTTATGTCGGATCATGCTCAGAAGTAAAATGCTACCAAATGGTATTGGCCCAAATGAAAAATCGTTAAACACATTTTATCATCATTTTACTATCCTTACAGGACAGTAATTGCAAAAAGACAACTCAATCTTCAATAAAAATTATAAATACCTAGTTTTTGGGTATTTACCCGGGCCTGGGGTAAATACACAATTTTTAATTCCTACCCACTGGTTATTTACCCAGCCCACATCAGTAACCTTAATGGAGTAAAGTAATTCTAATTTATAGCGTAGACGTATTTAAACATAATTTTAGAAACGATCACTCACCTGACAATAGCCAACAGTGGGATTATGGTTAGCGTAGGCAGCCAGCACCCTGTATAGCTGTTGTTGGTGGTTTTCGGTGGAATTAAAGTAGATGTTGTCGGGAAACGTCCTTGGCAGATCGGTGCGAATGATTTCGTCGACTTTTTCCTCGAGCGGACCCTGCAGCATCGTCTCGAATAGGTTCGGCTCACAGCTGGCCTTTATTGCCTCGGCCCCGCTCACTGCCAACCAAACCTGGGACGTCAGTATCGATGATAATAATCAATAAGATTTTACTCAATACAGAAAGCAAACAAATAATCATTATAATTCAATCATCAATTTATTATCCTCAATATAATACAAATTCAATTTAACAAAATCACAATTACAAATTCAATAACAATATTTAAAAACAAGAAAAAAGTACTAAAGAGGAAAATTATAATACCTGCAAAGGTTTTCCTGAGCGCAAAATAGTAGTTTATGCAACGATTTTATTTTGACCCTTATTAAAGCACGAGTTAGATGTAAGTTATAACACGAGCGAATGCGAGTGTTATAAATATCTCATGAGTGCTTTAATGGCCAAATAAAATCGTTGCATACACTATTTTATCTACGACCACTAGTATACATTTAATTAAAACAATTTCATTTTATCTGTGACTGTCAGAGATACCTAACCTCTCATCTCAAATACGAGAAGTTATTAGTAGATTGTTAGGTTAGCAGCTTAGTTAGCAGTTTGATCAAATCAGCTGATAGTTTCACAATATTGAATTACGATATTGATTTCATCAAAAATGCTTCTGATTGGTCCAGAACCCGTGTTATAATGTAGAACCTGTACTATAATGAGCTCATTATACAACGGGTATCAAAAAGCATTTCGAAAAGACAGCTGTTTTGGCATCAATTGTGAAACTGTAATGTATACATTATATGACATGGTCGTAGATCAAACATAAAACATTTCATAAAAACGTTTGAATGAACATAATTACAGTAGTGTACACCCATTTTATTTTGTGGCTTATGGAGTGTTTTTTTTTTGGAAGGATGAAGCCCACATAGGTCTGATACCTGTGCGTGAGTAATGAAATGGATGATGATGATTGACGAGTTGGACCTACAGTTTTAGGTGGGTTCCGAATTCAAATTTCAAATTCAAATTTTATTCCTTAATTTAAAATAACATACAGAGCATAATCAATTCAGACAGAGTATGAAAGAATCAAAATACCCGCAAGGAAAATCCTGTGCGCAGGTATGAGTTGCCATAGAAGTTTAAATACAATAATCAAAAAACTACAATCAATAGAAAATACAAAAAAAGTTCAAGGAAAAGGTGAAAAAGCTGGAGTGAAAAAGAGAAGAGAAAGAAAGGAAAACTAAAAAGAGGTATTGATAGTTCGAAAAAAATATATAGAAGATGAAAACAGTACGCCATCAGAAAATTTTATCCTCAATTTTATTTGTACATATCACCGGGAAGTGATTTTACAGAAGAGAGCAGAGTTCTTTTGCTAGCTGATCCAATCGGCCACCCTTACAAAGAGGGCCATGGAGTTCGTAGCTTATCATGATCTGACTGAACAGATATCTGCTAAGGCTCACGGCTATCACTTCTCCTTGATTCAAACTGCTAGAGGACATCGCTGGACTGAAGACTCGTCGCTAGACCAATCAGGAAGGGGCACTTGTATTAGTATAGTATCTCATACTGCCATACCTCTGTTGAAGTCGTGAGCCGTACCAGGTACAGATAGTTTCACGGTGCTTGGCGTCTCGATGGAGCATGCGCGCTGAGCGCTTTCTCCCACTACTGTACCTGCTGCCTCGCAGTACAGTCAAGTTCAAATATTCCCTAAGTCCGCTAACGCTAAAACGGGGTCACTACCTTCTGTCCGACTTTCCATCTCTCCGAATATACCATTTGTCCGACTTTTGTACCTGTTGTCAAAAATTAATTCAACTCAGTATTTCCACTTGTCCGAATAACCATTTGCACGAATATACCACTTGTCCGACTTCTACATGACGCGTTATAACGCCAGAAACAACTTCTCCGAATATACCACTTGTCCGACTCGACTGTAGCGCATTCTAGCGGCAGAACTATCATGTCCCAGGCACTAGGTACTCTAGCCTTTAATCAACGCCTTCTAGAGATACTTCTGCATTATCTATCGCCTATATGCTAAGCTAGAAAATTAAATAAAAATAGTTTTCACCTTTTGAGGTTAGCTCTGTTGTTCAGCCATTAGATTAGATATTTGTCTATTAGCCAATAAATTGAGAGTTAGTGATATTCGACTCAGATTCGGCAAATAAATTATTGATATAAATCTCTTTGAGACTAGTATTATGCTATGCTACTGAATGCCATCACATTCATTATATTACGCCAACAAAGAACAGTACCAATGAAAAACTTCAATTTCAATGCCAAGTAGTCTTTTCCCCAATAACATTACACCAAATTATTTTTTACTAAGTGTGGGAATAGAAAGAAAATGAACCTTGCGAACAGAGATTTCTATGATATACTTTCTTCAAGGTATCTAGACCTACCGGTAGAATATGAGTATGAGGTAGGCTTGTTTGAGGAATAGAAGGTATTCATGTTACTTTCACGGAACTATTGCTCTAACCGGTCAGGAACTATAGAACTATAGAGTCTGCATCCAGAACTATCGTTTTTTTGTACTTCGAAGTAGGATCCAACGAGTTCATAGCTCACTATCCTAAAAATGAAAAGCACTTTTTAAATAGCTCAAAAAATATGGAGGAGAAGGTCGATTCTGATGCTCTCTCACCACCCCAATTGAAGATTTTGATGACCTCATTAACGACCAACAATATTGTTATCAGGAATATGCCTAGGGAACTTCTGATAGGGTTTCAAGATCCATATAATATATTGATTAACAGATGAACTTTTGGGGAAATTGAGTCTCATATTTAACTCATACCTCAAGAATTGAGAATCTAACACTTGATTTGTGTAATGTAAGTTTTATGCACAGTAGGCTATTGAGCAATACAAATTTCACAATAATTGTTGACTGTAAGTGTTGTGGCTCGTGAGCTAGGTTTTTATACATAAAAGACTCACGCAATAACTTAAACACAACTTGGATGTATACAAGTATGGTCTGATACTCTACTCAGAATTCAAAGCAGCAAAGGTTTGATTTTTGTGATCAAAACATTCCAATAATAACAAAACAGTTATTTCTTAATTTAATTGAATCTTAAACAAGATTTCATAACACTTAATCATTCACAATGTGAAAAGGAGATGAATTAATACTCTATTTGAATTAAGATTTTGGTTTTAGAAGAAAACTTCAATCTGAACAATTCCAATATTTCAAATTTAACGGCAAACTCATGCTGATTGGTAATTGGCTGATTTCTCGACGCGGCATGCCAATAACTCAATGCCATCTAGTGTTCATGTCACCACAGTCATAATATACTCATTAATCCTATTTGGCAGATTGGCACTATTACAGCAGTTTCTAGTTATCAAATTATTATAACGAAAAGTAAACATTTGATAGTGTGTGAAAAAATAAAAAACACGATATTTTCGGTTAGGCGTGATAAACTACGCCGCTAGAATGCGCTACAGTCGAGTCGGACAAATGGTAGATTCGGACAAGTGGTATATTCGGTGAAGTGGTTTCTGAACTTATAAGATGTCATGTGATAGTCGGACAAGTGGTATATTCGGACAAATGGATTTTCGGTCAAGTGGTAACACGTACTTTTCTTATTCAATACAAGTCGTAAGAAAGTCGGACAAATGGTATATTCGGAGAAATGGATAGTCGGACAGTTGGTGGCCCCCCGCTAAAACGTTCAGCATAGAGTGTATTTGACGCGACTGTACTTGAAGGCTGGAGGGGAAGCGTGGTGGGAAAGACTTCCTGTCTCTCTCGCACTGCCTCCCCTGCCACCAGCGAGACGCCATGCACTTTGAAACGGTCTGTATCTGTTCAATCAGATAGAGATAAGCTGCGTTTTCCTGGGTCCATTTAGTAACGGTGACCGATTAGATTAGCCAGCTAAAAAGACACTGTTCTCTGCTGCAAAATCACTTCCCGGTGGTTCGGAACCTACCTAAAACTGTAGGTCCAACTCATCAATCACCATCATCCAACTCATTACCCACGCACAGGTCTCAGACCTATGTGGGCTTTTCTTTGAGTCATTTTACAAGGGTGAGCGAGAACACGCTATGGCAACAATGGTTCACGGGAGTCGTACCGTTTACCGGTGCACGGAAGATGGCACTGAAAAATAGGCGCCTTATTGATCAATGCACGTCTATAAATTCCAAAGGACCAATCATACGCCTTGGTTGCCGGTGCAACGGTAAGCGGTAAGGAGCCCATGAACGCAACCAGTTCTATCTGACTCCTCACTCATACTCTTTTCAGTTGTTTAAACTAACTACAGAAGTCACAAAAAAAATATTATAATAATTATTCCGCGCTCTGAACTTATTTGGGTGCGACCTAAGAACTGTGACACCAGACCTGAGCCAGCCATGACACGATATTATTATTATTATAATAATTATTATTACTTGAGAAGAAAAAATATTTTCTTCTCGAATAAATTCATGCCTAAATTCTATACTTTTTTTATTTTCATTTCATTCATTCATTAGCAGTAATTTAAGTCATCATATTCATCATATGTTTCTCTGCGTCTCATAATGAGAAAATAATTCCTCATTAGAGTATGGACAGACATTCAAAAATTCTTCCCTCATTTTATTTCTGAAGTTTTCACCTTTGAATGTGCCAGATGTGCTGGCAATGAGTTGTACAGGCGAATTTCAGCACTCTTCACACCCCTCTCATACAAAATAGTCCGATGTATTTCGTCCATTGAGCTATACCTGTTTCTGGTATTATACGAGTGAAGCAGCTCACCTGTATTAAATTTGTCTTTATTTTTATCAATAAAGCAGAGGGCCTCAAAAATATATATAGTGGGAGAATCTTTAAATCTTTGAAATAAGGCCTACAACTTGTTCTAATGGATTCTCCCACCATTACTCTAATTGCCCATTTCTGAATCCTGAATCCATTACTGACTCTTCTTTGCACTCAGTAAGGAATACTTTGTTTTTTTACATGGTATTGTTTGTTTCCAAAGAACTATCATTGAGGAAACTTTTAATGAGCTAAACTTTAAATAACATTTTGCTGGTGGGCATTTGCACTTGCTATTTCGAGGGCTTTGATTGGAAGAAAGCGGTCCACACACAGAGCGTTCGCAAAGCATCAATGCCAGCCTTCAATTCATGACAATTCAGAATCTAGGTAGCAGTGGTACTGTGCATACGTTGTCTGAACAGGCTCTGCGAATTTTGAAGCATAGAATTTTAATTCGAACGGATAAGTAGTATTTTTGTTTATTATTATTAGTATTTATAATATCTTAATAATTTACATCATTAACTTGTCTAATATAAGTTAAAGTATTTAAATAAAAAGTCAAATTCTATTTTCGAGGTTAGGTGTACCGATATTGATAAATTTTCTTGTAATTAAATAGTCTCAAGTTGACAATTGTAATAAATTAAGTAATATTTCATTAAACATTTAACTAAAATCAATTGAAAACAATTTTTAGCTAGGAAAATGAGTCCAAACAAGGCATCTAAATCTAATTGTTCAACTAAAACTCAAGTAGCTACGCGATCTCAGCAATTATTAACGAAAAAATCTCCAACAGCTCTTAAAGCTACTGTAGATGTAGAAGAAAAGGTTGCTAAACTATTGAGTGATCACACCAAATTGAAAACAAAATTAGAAACATCACTAAAAAATTCTGAGGAAGAACGAATAGGGTTAGTGGATCACATAAAATCTCTGGAAGTTATTATAAAATTGCAGCAGGAAGACCATAAAACTGAAATACTAAATCTCACGAGTCAATGTAGGTCTATGTCAGAGGAAATCGAAATATTAAAATCAAAAATAAACTTGGCTAATGTAAGATCTGAACCTCTGATCAATACAAAAAAAGTAGAACCTAAATCAAATGGGGAAAAAATAAATAGAAATGGTCAAACAAAAACGTATAGTCAGGTTTTGCAAACAGCAACCAAAACTAAAGTAAGGGCAAATAACGATAGGAAAGGTAGAGTACTGCTCTTGACATCCAGTCATGGACGAGACTGTAGTGACCTACTAAATAAAAGATTAAAAAATAAGTATGAAGTTCAGAGCTTTTTCAAACCAAGTGCCCCTATAAACGCTATCGTAGAGTCAGCACAGGAACAAACTAAAGATTTATGAAAAAACGATTTTCTAATAGTACTGGGTGGCTCAAACAATATAAATGAACCTAATCTAAAACATCTTCCTGAAATAAATGAAAAAATTAAAGAGATTGTGCCACTCAGCCAAAAAACTAATGTAATAATAAGTACAATTCCGTATAGGTTTGATAGGCCAGAGCTAAATGAAACCATTAAGTCAACAAATAAATCAATTCATAATACAATCAACAGCCTAAAAAATAAGAATTCTAAGCAGTTGGGGATTTGTTTTCTAAATGAAAGGCTGAAAAAACAAAACTTCACTAATCATGGTCTACATCTAAATCAATCTGGCAAAGTAATATTTTGTAATAGGCTGGCAGAGCTGATTGAAAGTCGTTTGCAATCTACTGTCAATAATTCTCCTAAACAATCATCTAACGAACCTTTTTTAGTAAAGTGGCTCAAAACCGGGAAGGGAAACTAGTTTCAGATGATAAATTCATATCTTCAATTGTATTAAAAGACGTTAATCGATCAAAAAATCAGGATAGCATTAGTGGAAGGAACTCTTGTAGCAATCTGATAGGCTCTCAAGATTCTAAGAGATTAAGTAAATCTACTTCAATATGCAAAAGCAACGATAAAGTAATAAGGGATGATAGGGAAGTACCGGTACTCACTGTGTTCCATCAGAATATTCAATACATTCGTAACAAAATAGATAGAATCGAAGTATTTTTTAAAGAAGAGGCTCCTGATATAGCTATTTTCACAGAGCATGGTTTAAAAGAAGATGAATTGTCACAACTTAATATTCCAAACTATTCATTGAAAACGTCGTATTGCAGGACATCTCATCGAAGTGGGGGAGTAGCTATCTTCACTAAAAATGCTAAGAATATGCAAACATTTAATTTAGAATATGCAGAGAAATTTGCTGTGGAAATGGATTTAGAAGTTACTGGTTTGAGAGTAAAAATCGACAATAATTTCGAAGTAGCGGTGTTAGGTATTTACAGGTCACCAAATGGGGAATGGAACAATTTTTGTGAACTATTCAATAGGCTTTTAGAGATTACTACTACTCGTTTTACAAACGTTATTGTAGCGGGAGATTTCAATACAGACTTTGCAACACAGAATAAAATGACAGAAGATTTAAAGGATATTATATGCATGAATAACTTGGAAATAAAAGTTCATGAATATACCAGAGTCACAAGAACATCACAAACTATAATTGATAACATCCTTACTAATATAGATTACTCTAAAACAAGATTAGGCGGCTCGGAACTATCTGATCATGACTATCAAATCTTAGAGGTGGGGTTGCAAGGTCATAAATCAATTAAAAAGAGTAGAGTAATGAAAGAAATTCAACAATGTGAACAGGGGAATATCGATTGTTTGAAGCAGAATCTGCTACAAGAAAACTGGAGTAGGGTTTACAATAGCAATAGTTTAAATGACAAATATGATAGTTTCATTAATATTTTAAGGTTTCATATTACTATGAGTTGTCCAGTTAAAAAAGTCCCTGTAAAGAACAAATTAGACAAGATTGAAGAGTGGATAACTGATGATATCCTTGCAGAAAGAAATAGGGTTAAAGATGCATATGATGAATTCAAACTATCTAGAAATATGTTAAGTGAAGATAATTACAAAGCTCTAAAGAAAAACTATATGAAAAAAGTGAAAAGAGCGAAATGTAAGAAAACAGCTGAAATTTTGAATAATAGTGTGTACTTTAACACAGCAGTGTGGGATGTAATAAACAAAAATAGGCAAGTAGCTCATGTAGATGCTTATACTAGTGTCCCCAGAATAATTAACGAAAATAACAAATATATTGATGATAGTGTAGACATTTGTAATTTCTTTAACAGATATTATCAACTGGTTGCTAAGGATCTTCAAAAATCTCTTAATACAGGTATTAGTGATGCAAACATGAGGAATACTGAGGGGATTCAGAACGAATTAAAATTCCACCCAGTATGCCAAGACGAGTTGTCAAATATCATTGATAGTTTAAATAATAAAAAAACTGTAGGAATGGATGGGGTATCCAGTAAAATTCTGAAAGAATGTAAAGATCAATTGTTAGACCCTTTGATTCATCTGATCAATCATTCATTAGAACAAGGTGTTTTTCCAGATAATTTAAAAGAGGGGAAGATCTTGCCAATCTTCAAAAGTGGCGATAGAGAAAAGGTAGAAAACTATAGGCCCATTAGTATTTTAAATGTAATAAGTAAAATTTTTGAAAGAGTAGTTCTAAATAGGTTACTTCTGCACCTTCAAGAAGCTAACTTTATCTGTGATGAACAGCATGGCTTCCAGAAAGGGAGATCAACAAAAACAGCCATAGTTTCTCTAGTTGAAAAACTAATAGATATATTAGATTCAGGTGATAAAGCTACTGCAATCTTCTTAGATCTGTCAAAGGCATTTGATTGTGTTAATCATAGAACTTTATTGGAAATACTGCAAAATGTAGGTGTAAATGGGTTTGAACTGAAATGGTTTGAATCATATCTTATTGGGAGAAAACAATGTGTAGAACTAACTACAGTAGTTGGTAATAGTATAGTAAAGAATAAATCTAATAAATTAGAGGTGCAAGCTGGAGTGCCTCAGGGGTCAATACTAGGTCCATTGCTTTTTTTGTTATATGTCAACCGTTTACCTAAAGAATTAATTAGTGGTAGAGCCCTCTTATTTGCTGATGATACATCACTCATTTTCAGCAATTCCATTCTAGATAATTTAGAAATAAGTGCCCATATAGGTGTGCAGTCCATTGTCCAATTTTTAAACCAGTTGAAATTAACTATAAATAGTAAAAAATGCCAATACCTTCAATTCAAAAACAAACATAATTTAAATGAAGATAGGGCTATAAACGTGTTTGTAAACGATAATCAATTAGACCAGGAAGAAAAAATTGCATTTCTAGGAGTTATGTTGGATAGACGATTGACCTGGACTCCATACATTGAGAAAATATGTAGTAAAATTTCATCTGGGGTATTTGTCCTGCGACAGCTCGCTAGATTGAATGACAAAAAGTTACTTTTTACAGCTTACCATGGGCTCTTACTGTCACATATTAGGTATGCTATCTTAGTATGGGGTAATTCATCAAAACAAAATCTTGATAGGGTGTTTAAGACCCAAAAGAAAGCGGTTAGGTGTATAGAAAGAGTAAATAGATTAGATTCATGTAGGCCGTTGTTCAAGAGACTTGGTCTCCTAACTGTACCCTGCTTATATGTGTATGAAGCTACTTTATATGTAAAAACGAATGATATTAACCAAAATCTTGATGTACATGATTATAATACAAGAAGCCGAGGAGATTATCACTTGGTGAGTCACAATAGTAGCCTATTCAAACAAAAACCTAGTTATATTGGTAGGAAATTCTACAACAAGCTACCGCAGTTTTTGAAGAGTCTTGAAAATATAGAAATATTTAAAAATCAATTGAAGAAATATTTAGTTGATAAAGCTTTTTATAGTGTACAAGAGTTCCTTTCACATCAAAATTAAGCCTCACCTCAACTAATTGAAGTAATTATGGTATCTAGTGTATAATATTGTTGATCTGACTTGTCTTATACTCCTTAACTGGAGTCTCCAAGACGTAATCTACAAAAAAAAAAAAAAAAAAAAAAAAAAAAAAAAAAAAAAGACGCTTGGCGAACGCTCAGTTTTATAGACTGCCTAAGAGGAATGAAAACAAGTTTTAAGTTTATTCATCCTGAATATAATTTTTGAAGCATCTCAAAGATACTCATAAAAAATTAGACCACACCCTAATAAAAGCCCAAAAAAGAGCATGTGTTAATGCCCATCAGCGAAATAACTTACGAAAAAATCACAGTTTCCACGATAATAGTTCATCGAATTAATAGACTCCAAAAACCAAGATACTACAAAAATTATGACTGAGTTTCACAGCCACATTGAAACGAGATAGTTGTTTTGGCAGTTCCGACATTTTCAATTTCATTCAAAGTTGCTATGGAGGGTCTTATATCTACCACATAGATCTATTAATAATTAATAATATTGATGTTATAAATATATCTGTGTATATATAATATCAATATCATTAATTTAAAGAAAAATCATCATAATATTGATGTTATAAATATATCTGTGTATATACCATATCAATATCATTAATTTAAAGAAAAATCATCAATAACAGTTGAGTGCTGCTAATGAAACAACAAACTTCGGAAATCAACTTCGGCACTGTCATGGAGTTGTCATACTGAACAATTATTGAAAAAGCTGAGTTCAGCCTCATATGCAATTAATGTCTTGAAGGATACGTGTAGCCTGAAGGTCCTAATGGATGTATATATGGGGGCTATTTCGAGAGTTTGTTGAGATATGGAATAGCGTTTTGGGGCGCCTCACCTCAGTTGGATAGAGTTTTTAAAGCACAAAAAAAAATATTGTAAGGCGTATTTTCGGTCTGGGATGGTCGCACACCTGCAGAGACACCTTTTTAAGTGAAAAAATATTGACTGTCCCTTCAATTTATATTAGCTCACTTCTAATAATAGCCTTCATACTTCAACTTACTTAAAAAATCCAATGAATCACTTAGGGGAACAAGAGCGCAAAATCTATTATTCTATCCTATTCACAGATCAACAAAATTTGAGAGAGGTGCGTTGTACAGAGCAGTAAAGTTTTTTAACAGATTACCGGATGAATTCAAAAAGCCGCAAACAATAACACAATTTAAAAATAAAGTGAAAAATTATCTTTTGGACAAAGCTATTTACTCAGTTAAAGAGTATCTGGATAAGACATAGAAGCTGCCATAGAATTAAAAAATAGTCTCATTGTGTTAATCTCTATCATGGTGCCTTCATGGGATTTATTTTAAAATTAACTTTATAATATCATTTTTATTGTCACTATTATTTATTTATTTTATTTTGTGATATTTATAATAACGATGCAGATATTTTTTGCAATGTGATCTTGTATACAGATGAATATGCAAATAAAGAATTTGAATTTAAAATGCCAGTGCAAAATTAACTAATTAATGAAAAGCCAGTGAATACCGGTACTGGAAAGTTTTAGTGCTTCGTTTTTAAAGTGAACATCTACATTAATATTCATGTTTTAGAATCAGGAATTGTAATTCATAGTGAAATTTCTAGTTGAACTTTATTGATTCTTTACATAATGTAATTGTATTGCCAGGTCTTATTCGTTTATTTTTTTCTCTACATTTTTAATATAAATATCAATTTATTTAATTATTTTTATATACGAATTTCTTGTATTATTTTGTTAATGTTTTCTATTTTTTTAGGTTCTTTAATTTTTTGAAGACCCATTGCATACAGATCATTTAAGAACATTCATTCAACTATACAATGGTAGAGATAGAATAGAAGAAATAATAAATAAGCACAAACAGTACAGAGAATAGAATGCAAATAACAATTTGAATGAATTTAAGATGATACCAACTATACTTGGTATACAAGTATACTACTATACTATACTTGGGCATAGCCTAAAACTTAGATTTTTTAATTAAAAATTTGTGATGAAAGCAGTAGTGGGCTGTGCCTATTGTATCTTTACTTGATTGTGTTTTGTAATGAATAGATAAATATTATTAATGATAGCACTGTGTTTGGAGATTGGTTAGAATCTAACAAATTTTTCATCAAAGTTGGAGATTTTGAGCAAAAGTACTCTAACGATAACGCTAACTCCTGACTACTCTATGCCTCCACTTGTTCTACATGAAAGATGCTACAGAGCAAGCTGAGACATAGAGGAGTCAGGTTAGAGCTAGCGTAGTTTTTCTAAAACTCTCCAATAACTCACCCGATTCCACAAATAGATCATAAAACAGATAATAAATAGACATATTAAGACTTAAATATAACTTACCGCTCCTCTGTGTTCACTAGGAATTCCCTTCCGTATGTAACGTTTGGCCAGACGACTCTTGGAGAACGTTTTCGAGTCGATCATGAGGTTCGACCATTTTTTGGCACGCTTAGCGAGCACCTTCAAGTATTGAGACATGAAATCCTCATAGGACTCATAGTCGAAATCTGAAGGCCGCTCGAAGCCATATTCATCAACTTTGCTAAAATAAAAAAAGAAGATATTCAAGAATCAAGAAGCACTAGAAGAGTAGGGAACAATAATTCAAGATGTTACGTCATACCACATGAATTATTGCACTATCATAGTGCAAAAAATCACTGTTTGAGTTTATGGGAGCCTTCTTATTTACCGGTGGCATCTGGTTGGTCTATTCAAATTCATAGACGTTAAAAAATTTGAATGGCCCAATCAGACACCGCCGGTTACAGTTACCGGCAAATGAGAAGGCTCATTTTTTTAATTAAATTGTCTTAACGCCAATGAATTTTAATAGATTAATCAGACGCCACCGGTAACATTTACCGGTCAATGAGAAGGCTCCCATGAACTCAACCATAGCTGCAATATACAAGCACAGTCCAACCTGACTTGCACAGTTGTAACTGTGTAATAGTACTTAAGGCTGTGCGCAGGGTTTTTGGTCATAATTTTTTTTCAAAATTTATTGTATTGGATATTATTAAGGTATTGAAATGTTGACTATTGCCAGAAGAAATTATTTTTTTCATAAAATATTTTATGGAATATGGAAGTTGAAAGTTGAACATTTTCAGAAATATTCCTCAATTATTATTGTTCTCTCTTACAAGTTATTTTAATCTTTTGATAAAAATTTTCAAATGAAAGACAAATTGAGGAATAAAATGAGATATTTTTCAATCCAACCACACAATTAGTTTTCTCAAAATAATTTTTTTAAAACATGCGAAAATTTTCAGTTTTTTTTAAAATTATTTTGGAAAAACCAATAGTTAAATTGAAATAAAAAATGTGTCATTCTTTTCCCCAAGTTTTTCAGTTGTAAAAAATATCAAATGTTTAAAATAACTCGTAGGTGAGTTCAATTGCCCCTCAAAACAGAAAAATGTCAACTTTGAACTCCCATATTCCATAAAATATTTGATGAAAAAAATAATTTATCATGGCAATAGTTAACATTTCAATACCTTAATAATATCCAATACAGTGAACTTTGAAAAAAAATTATGACCAAAAACCATGCGCACAGCCTTAATGGATTGAGGCCTACCAGCTGTTCATCAGTTTTATAAATATTCTACGAGAAAGAAATTATTACCCAGTGGTCAACATTTTGATCCCTTCAATCCTAGATTGACATAGATCTATTGAAAAAAAATAAAGATAAATACGGATTAATTTAAATCCTACAGCATTCAGTACAAGCTAAATGAACAATATGGCATAAACATAATTTGTAGCATAAATTGCATTGTATTGCATGTTAGTTACCAATCATACATTAGGCCTACAGATAAATAAGCATTCATCTAAAAACTCTACTGAGTAAAAAGCCTGTCAATTGGCCATTTGAATAATATTTTTTATTCTGAATTGCTTTTTTCAATTAATAAAAGTGCTTGTACAGTGGAGCACCGATCCTAGACTTAAGAGTGATGCAATGATCAAGAGTGAACACGTTTGATTTGATCAATGAGTCTACATGCGCTTATCTCTCACTGTGTGAATACCACCATTCCACAGAATGTGTTTGATTACGAAGCTATGGTCTATCTATGATCAATATGCTCTAGGGTGAAACATCCAATACTCGAGGATAATCACCATCGTAAAATCAATCGAATTGAATTTGATATTTTATTCAACAAATTAAAATAAGCAGATTACGTAATACATTCAGGGTACAATACAGTTTACATAATACACATCATAAAGTATGAATAAGAAGATAATTAGTTATGTAAAAAATTAATAATTCATTAAAAAAAAAACAATAATAAATTTACATTAACTTAATCATCGTTTATTTGGATGAGGATGATACTTTAAGTCTGTAGTAATTTATTTTTGTATTTTTCAATAGTCTGTTCAAAGTTTACTATAATTATAATAGTAGAGTTTTAATTGTAAATTGAAAGGTTGCCTGATAATCAACTTACTTAATTTATTCCTTTTTTAATCGAATTAATAAGAGAATCAGTCCAGGGCTTCAGTTTTTTTGCTACTGCTTTTTTCGATTTAATAATTGTGCAACAATCTTGTGCTTGTTGAATTTTCCCGATAAAGGCTTTGGCACATTCATTAGCGTTTTCTAAAATTGTTATATTATCCCATAGTTGTTGTGAAATTGTTTCTGACAGTTTTTGGAAATCAATGCATTTATGGAGAGGGTGAGGCTGTGTGGAATTTCTCAATTGATTTTTATTTTCAATTATTATTGATGTTGCATAGTGGTCGGTGATATCAGCCCGAAAAACAGCCGGACGGAGAGCCTCCGTATCAAAGTGCCTGACAAAAATATGATCAATGCAAGTCGAAGTGAAGGCACGTTAACACAGGAGACAAAACCGGCCTCATAAATCACATCCAAATATCTATTGCTAATATTATTAATTTTATCTATAAGAATATTACATTTGATATCACACACAAGTATCTGAATAGTGTCGTTTATTCTATTTATTGTATCATTATATCTATCTTCAAGCCCACTGATAAAATTTGACAGGTCCAAGCCCCATATTTTTGACCATCCTTATAGCAATCCATATCTAAACAATTGACTCCTCCAACATTTATCTCATTGCATGATGCAGTAAGTTCAGACTTTGCATAAATCAATACGCCATCATTCTGATTAAATTTGTCTGTCGTACAAAAGCAAGCATAATTATCCAAGTTATATTCTCACCAACACTCAGCCAAGTCTCAGTCAATACAATGATATCGAATTCAAATCTAAGACATTCTAAAATAACAATAAAATCATTGAAATTTTTACGGTAACTCCTGATATTCAAATGTATAATACTAACACCATTACTTCCATTCTCTCTCAAATAATCTCCATACACACAACACTCATCACAACTGACGTGTCTGTAATCACTCAATTTATCAAGTACATTCATATCAGTTTTATTAGTATTAATGTATGCATTAGCCTGACATATTTATACTTTTAAATGAAATTCCATAGATAAAAGAATATAGAACAGGAAAATAAACCAATTTGAATTTGACAATTAACTTAATTGATATTTTTCTTGAATGAAAATTTGAACTAAGTTTAAGAATTCACTTTCATAATCATACAGCATGATTCACAGAATAAAAAAATTACAAATGTTTATTTTAAATTCAAATAATCAAATAATTAGCATATTATATATGCAGTAGGCTACTACAAATTGAAACTTAAATAAAACTTAATTAAACCGAAACAATAGTTAATACCCATTCTCAAGGAAAAAAATAAAAAAACAATTCAGTCAATGCCACAGATTCCTAACATAAGGGAACAATAAATTGAATTGTAATAATGACATGTGTAATGCAATGTTATATCAATAACTGATAGGCCTAAGTGAAAAAAAAACTACATCATAAGAACAATCAATCACATGCTGTGTAATGGTGGTATTCACGCTGCTGCGAACTGTCATACTTAAATTAATGTACAGCATGTGTTGGGTTTTGCAATGATGATTATTATCAATAAGTATTGGATGATCCACTGCGCCAGCACCCTTTATAAAATAACATGAGCATAAAACACACAAACTTTCCCACTAGAAAGGGCAAGTCAAATCATTTATTTTTAATTTTTCTTTAATAATACAGTACTGTATATTATAAATTGCTTGTTTTTAATGCGTATTTCGTATAAGTTATGCTGAAGCTTGGCACAGAAAATAATTAACTCACCATATTGAGAGGATTTTTCAAATTGTAGGTAATCTTTCTTGGCCCCAGAGCAAATACGGGCGCAGGTTGCGCTATGTAACACTGCATTACTTTTTGTGAAAACAAAAATAATTTCCATACTTGGTAAATAGAATCGTGGATGGAGTCCAATAATTCATTGAATGAATCTACAGAAATGAGCAAGGCCATCCTCGATTCTATTTGGGGAGTATAGGTCTATGTCTGTGGATAACTTACTTCATTTTTAATTCCATAAATACATGATTTGAAGGCTTTATCCTCTCATGTTATAAGGGTATTTCATAAATATGTTCGTCTGAACATGAATCTACAATCTTGCTAGGGTCTTCTGAACAGAAGCTTTCATTGTGAGATGTAGGCCAGCTAAATTTCGATTTTATTCAATACTCAATAATTTTTATGATTATTAGTGTTTCCTATTTTATAAGCGTGCTAGCATAGCACTTTAGAAATGCAGGTAGAGAAAAAACCTTGATTTGAATCCATAAATTAATCTAATCTAAATTAAGCTACAGCTTTCCCTCGGCAAGCTCTTCTTGCTATGTATTTGTACTGCAGGAATCAGTAATATTTCCTAGAATCCAGTATAAATCTCATACCGTACCTGACTACAATATTTGAAAATTCAAACGTATCTTTCGAAAGCGATGAATGGGCTGATTGCAAAGTGTTTATAACCTTAAAAGTACGATGTGAACAAGACTTACCTGAACCGCGAATTAGCCATAGTCGAAACTAACTGATCCACATCGAACAGAACATCGAATAAACATGAATGTGAACAGAAATACTATTTTAATCTAAATACAAATAAGTATAAGATTACAGTATAAGATACAGATAAGAATACAAATCGTAATGGGGAAGGCCGAACTGAAGAACTAAAGATAGGAGAATGAAGAAACTACCTCACGCCTCACGGGTGAAGAAAGAACTACTTGAAAGAACTGCCGAGAGCCGTTCACCTAACGATTCATATTGAAGGCGGCAAAATTTGAACTACAAAAAATCTACATTATTCTGAACAATGCAATTATTTCCAAAGTGATTGAACAATTATAATAATTTGTTACAATATATTATTACTATGGGCTTATAGGCGTACCTCAAAAGTATAACATTCGACTTACGGAACTTTAATAATTGGAAGTTATAAAATAAATACATTTCTTTACGTTGCTTAAAATTTCAGTTGTGGAATCCAGAATGAATTTTTGTAATCTCATTCATTTTTATGATTAATCCAGGGGTGCCCACAGGGGGGGGCTATGACGCAGACTGCGTCATTGAAATTCTTGGGGGGGGGGGGTCGTAAAGTTGATTGAAACCGTGTTTAACGTGACAACATTAAAAAATATACTAAGAAGTCACCAGATAGAATGTCAATTAATGAAAATATATTTATAATTATTATTATTATTATACAATTGAATATGAATTAGCTAAAATAATAATGTTTAGGATTTGTGCAGGAACTTGTGCAAATGTACTTGAGTCTATTTCTAACGAAGAAATAATTGAAAGGTTTTTTGTTTCCTCATCCCAAAAACTTCTATGTGGGGTTTAGAGAGATAGATTTAACAATAGATTTTAGAGGGAAGTGATAGCCGCGAGCCGTAGCAGGTATCTGTTCAATCAGATAGATAAGCTGCGTTCTCGTAGGTCCTGTTTGTAACGGTGACCGATTAGATTGGCCAGCAAAAAAGACAATGTTCTCTGCTGAAAATCACTTCCCGGTGGTTCGGAACCCACCTAAAACTGTAGGTCCAACTCATCAATCACCATCATCCAACTCATTACCCACGCACAGGTCTCAGACCCATGTGGGCTTCATCCTCAAAAAAAAAAAAAAAAAAACTTAGAAGGTGCCTAGCTAACTTGTAGATGGTCACAGTCTACAAATTTAAAATGTTTGTCTTCAAACTGTTGATGTTTTTCATGTATTTTACGATAACTACTTACTAATAAGTAAGAACTGCTTTTGAAAAACTTACTAAATACTAAAAATTCAGTAATTTTTCATAACTATGTCTTTATTTTGTTTTTGAAAGACACTTCTTTCGATTGTGTGTTGTAAATAACTATACATGAAATGTGTGCCTTTTATGTACTTCATCCATACATAAATTCTCCCAAGATACTACACTAAGTAAATAACCTGTTGTTTAACTACTGTCCAATAAATGACTTAGTATTCTGAATTTTTGTGTTTTACAAATGAAGTTATTAACTCATTGTTTTCACTTCCTTTAAAGGAACAACTTTGTAGAATTATTTAACCTTAATCTAATTGGTACACCGAACATAAACTTATAGGTATTTCATTTTTATTGAACATTGTGTATTTGTAATAATATTTTATTGTTTAAAAACCATTTAGGTTCAAATTCTTATTTAGCTATTTTGCAATTAAGTTTATTGAGCAGAAGTTCATATATTCATTTCATTGATATTTCTTTTTTACCTTTACAAAAAAATGTTACCTATGTAAAGAATCTCAAGAAATATACATACATTTTGTATATTATCGACTGGGTTTGAATTTTTTCAATAGTTATAAAAATCTTCTTTTAGTTTTAGAAAGAATACGGGGGGCTTTTTTCGCATTTTTTTTGGGGGGGGGGGCCTAATTTATGGGGGGGGGGTTTGGTGCTAAATTTAGGGGGGGGGGGGGTGTGTCATGAGGCTTAGGGGGGGTGGGCACCCCTGTCAAAACTGACACTGTATTTCAGTAAAAGTGAGTGTAAATCACATTTAATTGAAATACAGTGTTAGTTTTGATATTAGATCGAATTTCTTATCAATTACTATGTATTTCAGTAAAAGTGAGTGTAAATCACATATTTAATTGGAATACAGTGTTAGTTTTGATATTAGATAGAATCTCTTATCAATCACTTCCCGGTGGTTCGGAACCCACCTAAAACTGTAGGTCCAACTCAACAATCTCCATCATCCAATTCATTACCCATGCAAAGGTCTCAGACCTATGTGGGCTTCATCCTCCAAAAAAATACATTGTTAGTTTTGATATTAGATAGAATTTCTTATCAACTACATCAAATATTTGGCACCGACTTCAAAAGATTATTTGTATGAAATTTAAAATTTTCTCAGTTTAAAGTAAATACTTTATTTTAAACTTTTTAGTACGTGAGTATTTAATCATTTCACTGAAGTCGGTTTCTTTTTTTGTTTTAAAATATGTTTTTTAGCATGTGCCGTGAAAATGGTATTAGACTTAAATGGGAAAAATGTGAAGTACTGAAATCTGAAATTACTTATTTAGGGTTTAAAATTGACAAAGATTGCATACATAAAACTGATGATAAGATTGCAGTTGTTAAGAATGCAAAACGTCCTACAAATGTATCAGAGTTGAAATCTTTTCTAGGGTTTGTTACATATTACTCAAGGTTTATACAGGGCATGGCTAATTCTCTCTCACCTTTATACAACTTACTCAGGAAAAATGTTGTTTTTTTGTGGTCACAAGAGTGTGAAACTGCATTTCAAACAATTAAGAAAGATATTGAAACAAAACTTACTCTTGCGGATTTTGATGTCACTAAACCTATAATTGTTGCTACTGATGCTAGTAAATATGCTATTGGTGCGGTTCTTTCATGTTTAGATGAAAGAGGTGTGGAAAGGCCCATAATTTTTGCTAGTAGATGTCTCACTGCAGCTGAGCGAAATTATTCCCAGATAGACAAGGAAGCATTGTCAATTTATTGGGGAGTTAAGAAATTTTTCAATTACTTGTTTGGTCGTCATTTTACTTTACTGACTGACAACAAACCATTACAAAGCATCTTAAATGCTCATGCTGCTACTCCATCCATCAGTGCTACACGTTTATTACATTATTAATTATTTTTACAAGGTTTTGATTACACCATACAATACCGTAAGACCACTGAACATATGAATGCTGATTTTTGCTCAAGATTTCCTATGGAAATGGTTAATGACAATACTATTGATGAGGTTCAAATTGTACAAATGAATCAAATTAATATTTTACCGGTTACAAGGGAACAAATAGCTCATAAAACTAGAAAAGATCCAGATATGTGTAAATTACTTCGACAAATTTTAGGTACTGAAAATGGTGAAAATACAAACAATATTGCTGAATATTCAGTTGAACAAGGTTGTATTATGAAAGGCTTATGAGTTATGATTCCAAAATCTTTACAATCTAAAGTACTTGAGGAACTACACCAAGGACACTTAGGAATTGTAAAAATGAAAGGCCTTGCACGAAGTTATGTCTATTGGCCAAATATTGATTCTGATATTGAGCTTGTTACAAAGAATTGTATACATTGTGTGCGTCATTCTAGACAACAGTCTAATGTGAATTTACATCCATGGCAATTTCCTTCAGGACCATGGCAAAGATTACATATAGATTTTGCTAATCCTTCTCCAGGATTATGGCTGTTAATAATTGTTGATAGTTACAGTAAGTGGGTTGAAACTTACATAATGAAAACTCTTTCAAGCAAAGAAACAGTTGAAAATTTGCGTTAATGTTTTGCTAGATTTGGTTTACCAGTTACACTAGTATCAGATAATGGTACTCAGTTTACCTCTAGCGAATTTCAAACCTTTTGTACTAATAATGGTATAAAGCATATTACCAGTGCTCCTTTCTTTCCTGCATCCAATGGTCAGGCAGAACGTTTTGTACAAACTGTGAAGTCAGGATTAATTAAATGTTGCGAAGGTATGATTGTAAATTCTACTTTACGGTTCAAATTAAATAATTTTTTAATGAACTACAGAAAAGCACCACATGCTACTACTGATGAAAGTCCATGTAATTTACTCATGAAAAGAAATATTCGAACTAGACTAGATTTGATGCTACCCAATATTACTGACAAAGTGTTAGATACTCAAAGAAAGGAAATGCAAAAACAGACAATTAAAGATAAATGTTTCAATATCAATGATAGAGTTATGTACCGAATTTACAATAATAAGGGTAAATGGAATACAGGTATTGTAGCTGATAAAATTGGTTCTTCTATGTACAATATCATTACTGATGATAATCTTTCTATTAGGAGACATGCTAATCAAATGAAGGATTGTAAAATTAATTTAAAGGATTTTTCAACTGATATACCTAATGTTCATTATGATACTGATGTAATTGTGCCTAAATCAACAGTACTTTCTGAACAATCGAAAGCTATTACAAGCAATGATGTTGATGATTCTACTTTCTTTTCTAATTCTTTCAAGAATGTTTTACATTCAACGCCAGTTTCTACAAAATTACCGATTGTGACAGATACTATTTACCATACGCCACAGGCTAGACCTGTTAGGTTCAGAAAACCTCCTGAAAGGTATTCACCCTAGGTTTCATTACGGGGGGAGGTGTCATATATCCTTGTACAACATGAATTTTAGTTTTATTTTATGCAGTTGGCAAGACTGTGCCACACCAGAGAGACAACGCCTACTGTACTATGTCTCTATTGTCGATTGAATTTTCATGATGTAAAGAGTTTACTTATGCTATTCGTTCTTTTAATAAAATGTATTTCATCAATTACAATGAGTTTGTGATTACTTCTACCACCTACATTACAGAATTGAATACTATAAAATACATAGCACAACAGAATGGTTACAAACACACACTAATAGACAAACTACTGCACAGAATATCAACAAAACCAATCACTCACACCAGCAACAAACAGAATGACAACCCCCATACATTCATCACACTTACCTACCTCAACAAAAAAAACTCATAAAATAGCAGCTTCATTCAGGAAACTCATAAAATAGCTTACAGAACAAATAATTCACTCAAAAAACACCTGCATTTTCAGACAACATCTCAAAACAAGTACAACAGATCTGGAATTCACAAATTGAAATGTGATGACTGCAACAAGTTCTATATAGGACAAACTGGCAGGACATTCACCACTAGATTCAAAGAACACACAAGAGCCATCTCACACCCAAACACACATTCCACTTTTGCTGAACACATCATTTCAACAGGCCACAGTTATACAGACATTGACACTAATTTAGACACACTACACTTCACTCACAAAAGCCATAAACTCAATGTTTTAGAACAATATGAGATTTACAAACATGCAAAGCAGGAACCTGACAACATTTTAAATGATCAACTTAACTTCTTCTCACACACTCCATTTGACAAAATAATCCCAATTTCAAACATCCCGCCTACTCATCCCCCCACCCCAGCACCATTCCAACATACATAACCCTCAAACTCATACCTTAAGTCAGTGTACTGTGGGTTGTCTGACGATGCTCTAGACAACAGAGCGAAACGGCCGTCACGCCATAACGTGAGTTAATTTCCATTTAAAAGTGGTTTTTTTAAGTTTATATTACATATTAGTGGAAACAAGATGGATCTTCAACATCATAAATAAAATTACTTCCAATTCAATGACGAATATACTACAGCCATCCTGCCGACCTCCCTATGTGATCACCCATTTCTAGCATAATGGTCGAAATGTGTCTCCAACACTAAGAGAAAATCCAAATATTAAAAAATAATTTAATTTCTGTGGAATAATTTAATATAAGAGTCCTTCACCAAAATTTTTGATTGCCGGCCGCCACTGCAGTGCTCAGTGAGTAAAATATTTTAATTTTCTACTCAAACATTTGACTTCATAGTCGTGCAATTATTCATAAAGTCAAATACTGTAATTATTATTAGTAATACGCGCAGTTCGTCATGTATACCAAATTTCAAGATTTCGAAACCAGTAAATGTTACCAGTGTCATTTTTTGGAGGATGAAGCCCACATAGGTCTGAGACCTGTGTGTGGGTAATGAGTTGAATGATGATGATGATGATTGATGAGCTGGACCTACAGTTTTAGAATAGAATGACCTTTTTATTTGTTGACGTGGCGAAGTTTGGACAGTTATGTCCAATCTACCACTTAACCAGTTTTCGGTGGGTTCAGAACCACCGGGAAGTGATTTTACAGCAGAGAACAGTGTCTTTTTTGCTGGCCGATCTAATCGGTCACCCTTACAAAGAGTGCCCAGTAGAACGCAGCTTATCCCTATCTGGTTGAACAGATACCTGCTTCGGCTCACGGCTATCACTTCCCTGTCGTCTGGTCTATTAAAATTCAAAGATGTTGAAGAATTTGAATAGACCAATCAGACTCCACCAGTAACATTTACCAGTAAATGAGAAGGCTCCCATAAACTCAACCAATAATCTACTTTTCAACCTGATTTTACAAATTGTTTGGGGGGGGGCTTGAAAACGCTTTTGGCACAAAATGGGCAATCTAGAAGTGGAAGGGCGACGACTGTATTACTAGTAACAATACTATTTGATCTAAAACTGTTATTTTTCTAAGAAAAATTTTGAAAATCCAAAAATATATAGTTTTAAAAAGTACAATAATTATTATAGTTATTGTCGATTAGGACAATATTGTCGATTTGAGAGCGTTAATATGGTAACATCAGCTGATGAACCGGGTCCACTTTGATTCGGTCTCCTGTAAACAAAAACAGTCCCAGTAATACCAACTAGAACCACATGATAATCAAGTTGGCATTGCTACCAGTTACCGGCTTTCATAATCAGCTGACTGCCTCCATTTTCTTCAACGTCATCATCAAACCTCAAACCTTCATCAGTTGATGTCTAGCACTGATAGAGAGAAGAGCTGTTTTGTGCTCCAGTAGATTTTTCAACACACATCACTGGAATGTTACCTTAAATTTGCTATTTAAACAGTGCCTACTGATTAAATACTGAAGTGCTCAAATGATTTAGTGATGAATAAATGGAAAATCAATTCTGGATATCTTTCACAAGGTAAGCAGTTTCATATCAATTTTTACAATTTAGTCTATTTTAAGACACCCTTAAATACCATAGTTTCTTAATTGCATAGCTTTGCTCCATTATTTTGAAGTGAGAAATAACTAAAATGAAATGGCTAAAATTTAACCTAAAAAGTTCATCATCACTAACTCTTTGAAATCTGTCTAGTCATTTTCAGTTACCAACTCTAATTCAATAACTATGTTTCAATACTCGGGTAGGGTAAACTCTACTAGTTTTCCCCTTTATTAACTTATTTCAAAGCCAAGCTAAGAAACTATTTAATAACTACAGTTTTTAATATAAAAACCAAGAAAGAATTGTTATTCATTTTTAGGTAGACTTCTCGCTATTCATTATTATACATTGACCTTGACTACGGTACCAATTTATTTTATAGATCATTAGAATTTATAAATTTTATTGGGACATTCTCAGTGAACATGCATTTTCTCATTTTGTTAGTTTTAATCTACCAATGCTGCTTGATTTCAAATTTCTCATGAATTTATTTTTATTATTGCTTCTATTTTCCCTTGGACATTATTTTCCAGACAGTGTGCTTCAAAAGTCAATCTTAAAACTATCCATCAATTGAAACGTCCTTCAAAAATCAAAAGCAGAGAATTTAAATTGTTTTTGACTGAAAAAAGAAATAATTCATTGTTTGAAAAATAAGTTCAGAACTGGTCGTCGCCTACATTATAATTATTATAAATTGATAGTGATATTATATAATCAAATTAAAATTAGTTATCACACTAGTAGCCTCTTAGTGGAATTTCAATGAGCTTTTATATCATGATGATCATCCAAGTAACTAGTAACTATATTGATAAACCTCTTATTAGAACTTGTATGCATACTGGGCTAATTTAATTTTATGATTTCAAGAAATGTTTCTTACAAGCCAGCAGCTACCGTACTGATTTGAACCATGATCTACCAATAATTGATTCAAACTATTCCAATCCTTATAGATAATTAATCCATATTCTTTTCAATGAGAAAATGTTTTTCAGTCTCATTTAATTATTATCTTTAATCTCTGTCCTTTTGCTCAAACTCCACTAAACTCACTACTCAAATATATACACATCCCACTTGCAATTTGACATGTTCAGTGACTATAGATAGGCCTACTGTACTAATCCAACATTTTCTCAAAATTATGTTGCTGCAACCCAAATTGACCAATTTCTTTGATTATTTCACAATTATTTTTAGGATATTATAAAATTGGGTTCCACTATTTGACGTCGTTTCAGGCATTGCTGAATATAGTTAGCAAGATTATTAACTTGAAGCTAGTTTGTAAAATATTTTTTCAAGTTTGGTTTCTCAGTCGTTTAGTAAATTATTCAGTAGCTATTGATTCATTAGCGGCCCTAAGGCTTGTTTCACACACACCCGGCAGTCGGGTAACTGGTGTTGTTTGCCCAGCTGTACGAACATTGCATTATATGGGACTATGTAATCATACCGGATAAACAATAATGGTTACCTAACTGCTGGGTATGTGTGAAACAAGCCTTAGGGCCTCTAATGAATCAATAGCTTTTGAATGATTTTCTAAACGACTAAGAAACCAGGCATGAACCATATATTAAATTGATCATGATGTTATTTCCATGCCAGTGAATCGAAATGACTCATTCCAAATTCAATTCCATTGGATCACCAATTAATTCTAATATATACTAATGATAGTCTTATTGGGATTGAATAGGAAATTTTAATTCATTCCAAGTATCCTCCAACATTATTCTCAAGGGCAGAGATTGTTCATTGATATACTTGATGAATGAAGTGGCTGTTTTACCCTATCAAAATTTCAATATAATTATTGTTGGAGCCGTATTGATACTGGTTTATTTTGTATGGCTTTCCATTTTTAAGAACAAGTATTTCTGAGTTTTCAACTATATCCAGCAAAACATATGATGCAGTATCAGTATATTAGGACACATTGTTTAATGCTCAAGATACTTGATCTTAATCAACATCATCACTTCAAACACATTCTTTAGTCAATTGAATATTGCTAGCACATATCAATTTCCAATCAACTTTACAAACTTTTATCAATGTAACACCACCACATATTTTGATATAATTGAAGCAATCAACACACCTCCAAATTTGTAATAGCTTAACTGAACTATTTTTTTTTTCAACAGGATGACTGATCAGTTCAACCTACTTCAAGAAGGAGATATGAAAAGACTCAACTTCACGGTAACCTCTTCAGTAGGTCAAGATGGTGGAGTACAAACTGGCCAGGACGTGAAACTGGAGATTTGGTATTATGTATCTTGCTTTTATAGTCAGTTAGGTTAGAAGTTTCCCACCATTCTCCTGCATATGCTAGGAGGTTTACAGTTGTTAGTCAAGTACCACACTCTTCAACCATGCTCTTGGATTGTGCCACAAAGTCATATTTGTGGCTTCGATGGCAGGGTCTGCATCTGAGAGTCCATGTCTCTCTTGTAGAGTTCATGACCGCAGTTGTCAGATAACGCTGCTATACGTCCATCTTATGATGGAGTGGTACTGTTTATTGTAGCTGGTGGGATGTGTTATGAGGCTAACAATCGTGAATGGAGATTTGTTGGGTTGTAGGGCATTTGCAGTTGTTAATCATGTATCACACTTTCTATCCGGGCTCTTGATTTGTGCCATGACATAATCTTATCGCGCTTGATGGTTTTTGGCTGGGTTCAGTGGCTCTCACGGATGCTTCGAGAGTCTCTCTCCTCGCTAAGGCCTTGTGACTACTTGTTAGTTCCACAAGGAGAACAGGGTGCACTGCTCAGTCGCCACAACCATTTTATTATGGTGTGGTACATTTCATTGCAGCTGGTGGGTTGATATAAGGCTAACAAATGTAAATAGGGATTTGCTGTTAGGTCCCTGTCAGGATTCTCATGTCACATTCATTGTGCATGGACTGTGTTACCCTGTGATCAAGAGATGCCGGTTGCCAGGTGAAAACCCTGGAGTAATGATGTCTCCGACATATGTTGAGTGCAGGTGTTAGCACCTTTATGTTTGGTAATTGTGATAAGAGATTAGATTAGACATTGATTGTGCAAAAATTGTGGGAGTGGCTCTCACTTTAGCTTCGGCTACTGGCTTTGTGCTTAGAGCTTATGCCGTATTTACTGTTGCCAGTGAAAATGCCATAAGCTCCAACACACTGAGAATAGAGTTCACTAAATCAAATAATTTATATATCCTCCTCAACAAAAATAGAAACATAAAAATATAAAAAATACATCTGAATAATATAAAATAAAATTGCACTAAATCAACAAATATATAACTAGTTTATATGGTGTTTATATACCAGTTTCAAAAGTACAAATCATGATTTGAAAGAATCAAAAAATTTTCTGGGGCTCTTATACACATGCTAGGAAGTGGAAATATGTGATACTATTTATCAATTGCTACAGATGGTAGGAATGCAAATATTTGAAACTATTTATTGATAGATTATTGGCGCTTGCCTACAGATGTAGGAGTGCAAAAATATTTGATACTATTTATTGATAGATTATTGGCGCTTGCCTACAGATGTAGGAGTGCAAAAATATTTGATACTATTTATTGAAATATTATTGGCGCTTGCCTACAGACGTAGGGGTGCAAAGATATTTGATACTATTTATTGATAGACTATTGGCGCTTGCCTACAGATGTAGGAGTGCAAAATTATTCGATACTATTTATTGATAGATTATTGGCGCTTGCCTACAGATGTAGGAGTGCAAATATATTATACTATTTATTGATAGATTATTGGCGCTTGCCTACAGATGTAGGAGTGCAAAAATATTTGATACTATTTATTGATAGATTATTGGCGCTTGCCTACAGACATAGGGGTGCAAAAATATTTGATACTATTTATTGATAGATTATTGGCGCTTGCCTATAGATGTAGGAGTGCAAAAATATTTGATACATTTTATTGATAGATTATTGGCACTTGCCTACAGATGTAGGAGTGCAAAATAATATATTATACTGTTTATTTATAGATTATTAGCGCTTGCCTACAGATGGTAGGAGTGCAAAAATATGTGATACCATATTTATTGATAGATTATTGGCTCTTGCCTATTCATGTACGGTGAATGTGATAAGAAATTAGATTAGACATTGATTATTCAAAATTTGGGGAAGTGGCTCTCACTTTAGCTTCAGCTACTGGCTTTGTGCTTAGAGTTTATGCCATTCTCTCTGGCAATGCTTTGGCAGTGAAAATGTCATAAGCTCTACCACACTGAGAATAGAGTTCACTTGGGTACATTCAAGCATGGAAGCAATAATTCAAGGGTAGTTTAAGGGTGCTGTCCTATACTTGCTAGGAAATGAAAATATGTGATACTATTTATTGATAGATTACTGGCGCTTGCCTACAGATGTAGGGGTGCAAAAATATTTGAAATCATTCATTGATAGATTATTGGCGCTTGCCTACTGATGTAGGGGTGCAAAAAATTTGATACTATTTATTGATAGATTATTGGCGCTTGCCTGCAGATGGTAGGAGTGCAAATATGTGATACTATATCTATTGTTAAATAAGGAATTTTCCCCATTTAATCACTCTTGCTCAAGTCTGTTTCAGCCACACTGTGTTGTTGTCATCACCACTTCTTCTCGGGTATTCTTCTCAAACAGATTCAACTCCAGAGTGATGATTCTGAATCTCCATCAATAAATCAGATAATAAATCCAGCCAATCCGACTTAGCTTTTTTAAATGCTATCCAATTCTAAACTATTCTTGATTATTTGAATTAAAAATTAAATTATGTTGTTTTAAAACTATTTAGTGGACTTTATGCTTTGAAAATTTCTTTTATCTCTGATTGTTTTCTAGGCTAGTTTGCCAGCAGAAGTGTTCATCTAATTGCTATCAAAGAGGATGGAAACTCCAAAACTAAAACTGATATGATATATAGTAGTACCGGTAGCTTACCTGAACAGAATTTTTGTTTGAAGCTTGGTATTTGATGATCCAGACAAACTGCTAGCTGGACAGTTACTTGAAAAAATATTATTGTTGAAAATGATAGAATAATATTCTTCAAAAGATTATATTGTTTTCATATTGATGCAGGAAATTTGATGAAAATTTCTGTAAACATGATTAGGCTACCAATACACAGTTTCAGTAGTTCGTTGGTATTATAAACCTTTTAATCAGAATTGAAATGCAATAATTTTTGTTTAATGTTGAAATAATAATTGTTTTTTGCTTTTCTACTGGTGGGGAAGGAATTATGCACAAATTCTGGAACGCAGATTTCAGGGTTATACCGGAACGTTTTTCTAAGTATGTCGGGAATTAAAAAAATATTTTTTAGCAACTTTTTATATTGTACTTGTAATTGGGCATGCATTTATGTTGTTACAATTCTTTGTTATATTGTGTTTTTCATGGCATTGATTTAAAAAACGTTATGTATTAATAATAGCAAAAAAATCATTTTCTATTTAAATTCAAACAATGAAAATATATATAGTTGATAAAGTTTCTATAGAGTACAAGTGACCTTTTCAGATTATTTCAAGTCTCAACTTTTGTAATTTTATCGATTGTGGCTATTGTAATTTGTGAATACTGTTTGTATTGACTAGTCTTAATACTTCAAGGCATGATTTTGAAACACAGTTTGTACAATCCACTACTAGGTAGGGCATGCAGTTCTCTGTTACTTGTTTATTTGTTTTATTGTGTATTTCCTGTCATTGATTTTACCAGACACTTTGTATCAATCATTGTTAAAAAATGTCAGCTCCCACTTCAAACAATTGAAGATATATCTAGTTGATAATGATTTATAATTTAAGTATAATTTCAAGTTTCAACTGCTGTAATTTTATCGATGGTGACTAATGTAATGTGAGAATACTGTTGGTATTGACTTGTCTTGTACTCCATGTGTGGAGTTTTCAAGGCTTAATCTTTAAAAAATTCAAATAATAATAAATAAAAATACAGGATGAAAAGGGCAGAAGAAGGAAGAAGCGAGAAAGGTGGGAGGTCTAGGCCACGGGCTTCTCCATCTTTCTTAGTATATTATATTGAATGAACAACATTTAATTTAATTTCCACTTTTAATAATATTTTATTGTTATATAGATAGGAAACATTGTTTTTTAAATGCTATGATTTATTCAAAATTATTTTCTCTTTTGTATGAATTTCATTTATAAAATCTTATACTGGGTTCTCTGCTGTAAAAACCGATGGAGAATTTTGAGAGGCTCTTTTTGTCCATCTTGAATTACATCTGAAGTTCTGCTCTTCTGGTGTATTTTGATGATGTTCTCTTTTTGGTGTTTAGGGAGGGGGGTATTGTTTGCTGGAGGGGGGTATTGTTTGCGGTACTGGTTCTATTGTGTTGCTACGGTGTCAGTTTGTAGAATAGCTTTTGATGTCTATTTGTTGTATCAGAGGAGTACTGCAGAAAACCCAGCAAATGAGATTTATATTAAAATATATTCTTTTTAAAACAATTATTATTTATTAATAGAAAATGTGGTCAGGGGATACTGTTTGGTTGGCAGGACAGAGGTGATCTCTGGAGGTACCCCAGGGATTGCCTCTCAACTCCAACACTACTTCCCTCCGTTAATGGGTTGTAGTTAGGAGCAGTATCCACCTCGCGTGGCCCACAAGGCCCCTCCCGGAAGGGGGGCAAGTCAACCTTACGTCCTCGAATGGTGTTGATGCCACACCTCGTGTGGGCTGGGAAACGTACGTCCTGGGTGCCCTCGGTTTGGTTCATCTCTTGACTGGAGGCAGTGTTGAGATGTCCCCTGACGGTGGGATACCACAGTGACTGCGGCCGACAAGGCTCTGGCGATTGGCGAAGTTAGGGACACCCAAAGTTAGTAGACAGATCTATCTGCTACTAATCTTGGTGGTCTCTCACTACCGCTTTTCATGAATTTTTACTATTCTTCCTTTCTGTTCTCAATTCCCTTTTGGGGCCAAGTAATAGGTGTTGTTAATTTTAATTTTTTTATTTTCTCATGTAGGCATCTATTATTTTATCATCCTATCATTCGCAGTTCTTATTTAGATTGTTGTGTAATTTAATTTATTTTAAATTATGTGAAAAAATTGAATTAAACTTAATATTTTGAGCTAGTATTCATGCGAGCAGCAGAACATATAGGACGTCTAAAGAATATAGTAACTTTAAATTCTTGTAATGATGTGAAAATTCTTTAGAGTAGAATTTGATGTGGAAATAGTGCGTGATTTGGATTTCTGCTTTCCATTTTCAGGTATCTGTTCAATCAGAGATAAGCTACGAAACTCCTGGGCACTCTTTGTAAGGGTGACCGATTGGCCAGCAAAAGAGACTCTGTTCTCTGCTGTATAATCACTTCCCGGTGGTTCGGAAACCACCTAAAACTGTAAGTCCAACTCAGCAATCACCATCATCCAATTCACTACCCACGCACAGGTCTCAGTCCTATGTGGGCTTCATCCTCCAAAAAAATCATGGGAATAAAACGCAAAAACCTTCATATCAAAAAACTAGGTCTAAGCAAGGGCGTCATTTTAGTCCAGCTTATGAGGGGGAAGGGGCATTTATTAAAAAATCTATCTGAAGAGTTTGAATTTTGTCACAATTTTGTTTCTTATTACTATTTTTTCAAGTTAATATCTTATTCCAATAAAGTAATTTTGTTGTTTGGTATAATAATATAATAATTATCTATACCGCTTTTTTCACTTTTGGCTTACCGTATATTAATATTTAATCCATGCCAATTACTAACAAACTTATGGAATGTGTTACAATACTATATACTTAATGTCACTTTTAGCTAAGGATGTTGGATGACGCTCCTCTATTGTGCATTAATAATGTTGTTGCTACGTTAATATTACCATGCTATTATTGAATACCGTAATAGAAGAATATTCTAATAAACTATTTTTACTTTTGTCTCTAACCACTCACTTCATTCCTCCAGATTTCTTTCATTTTATAAATAATTTGAATACGGTACAGTACCGTATGAGACAGCTAGACTCTCGAAAATTAACTTTTTGAGGATTATTTTTATCCAAAACTATACCGTATTGAGCCAAGTATGGAAACAAGTTAATTTTTTATTATCAATATATGTGATTGTGAATTTTACTTATTACTCTTATTATAATTCTTTTAAATATGTATCAATTGTTTCTATACCATCAGTTGTGTCTGTGAATTTTACTTATTACTCTCATTTTTTATTATTACTCTTATAAATGTATCAATCTTTTCTATACAACACAGAATAAACACAAATACAATAATAGTTCTTCTCAGAAAAGACAAATTTTCATACTATAGCTCAGCAACTGCAAAATCATTAATCATCAAAATCATCATCGATTTTTAAGATGCCAATTAATTTCTGAAAAAAGATCTTTTGGCGGTTTTTGAGACTTATTTTATTCCTGGATTTCCCGTTCCATGACGAACTGCGTTGTTAATATTAACTTTTCATGTGAAATTTAACGACATGCAGTCAAATATTTGTTAAGAATAAGTATAATAACCACTTAAACTGGCCGAGTACTTTCGAATCTATGAGATCCATCATCAGAGGCTCCTAGATCATCATGTCAGTTTTTTGGTTAGAAGTGTTGTGGTTTTTGTAAGATATGATCAAAAAGTTTGTGAGATTTAAAATTTAGTTGTTCATTGAGAATGTTTTGTTTTTTGTGTGTGGTGTGTTTGTATATTTCAAATTGTTCCAAGGTGTTGAGTTCGTATCCTTTAGATTTTATGTGTAGAATGTGTAGGTTGGTACTGATGTCGGTAAAAGTGTGTCCAGTTTGAATGATATGGTCGGCAAAATTCGATTCAGCTTTGGATGTCAGGGCTTGAAAGTGTTCCTTGTAACGTTGTTTGAATGTGCGGCCTGTTTGTCCTATGTAGAATTTGTTACAATCAGAGCAGTTTAGTTTGTAGATCCCTGGGAGATCGTATTTGTTTTGTTCATCCAACACAACACAAACACTCAGCATTCAGGTCAATGCTACACAGACTCAACAACACACCGCTTTCCACCGACAATTACCACACTGAACTAAATACAATAAAATACTTAGCACAAGAAAACGGCTACAAACACGACCTAATTGACAAACTCAATCATAAAATAAGAAACAAAAAACAAAACACCAACACCACTGACAAAAAATACATCACAATGACATACATTAATCCACAATCACACAGACTAGCAAAAATCTTCAAAAAAGCCGGCCACACCATCTCATTCAGAACAAAAAACAAAATAAAAAATGCACTTACACTCAAAACCACACTGAACACAAACAAATACGATCTCCCAGGGATCTACAAACTAAACTGCTCTGATTGTAACAAATTCTACATAGGACAAACAGGCCGCACATTCAAACAACGTTACAAGGAACACTTTCAAGCCCTGACATCCAAAGCTGAATCGAATTTTGCCGACCATATCATTCAAACTGGACACACTTTTACCGACATCAGTACCAACCTACACATTCTACACATAAAATCTAAAGGACACGAACTCAACACCTTGGAACAATTTGAAATATACAAACACACCTCACACAATAAACAAAACATTCTCAATGAACAACTAAATTTTAAATCTCACAAACTTTTTGATCATATCTTACAAAAACCACAACACTTCTAACCAAAAAACTGACATGATGATCTAGGAGCCTCTGATGATGGATCTCATAGATTCGAAAGTACTCGGCCAGTTTAAGTGAGTTATTATACTTATTCTTAACAAATATTTGACTGCATGTCGTTAAATTTCACATGAAAAGTTACTTATTTTATTTTTGGGACAACTTCAACGTTTAAAAAGTGTCCCCATTTTGGGCGGGGGATCTCAATTTACACCAGATTTTTGGAATAGCCTATCTAATTTGGGTGCGGTTGCTTTCAAATAAAAATGAAGTCCATTTTAGAGGGATTTTAATCCCTGACAAAACTTTTCGAAAAAATCATGCCTTTCTTGGGTAAAGGGTGCTCTGGAAGGTACAGAGTACAGATTATTGAAAAATTGGGACTTTGAAAGAATAGGCTACCGCCAGTAGTTTTGCATTAGTTTTCTTTTCTTCCATACTACTTACATTTTTAGCTCTATTCTTCCTTTATAATTCATATGTAAGATTTAGTAGACTAATAATATTGTAATAATTTCTTGGATGTATGATGCATGAGAATGATGATTTCCACAAAATAACTAATATTAATCCAATATCAAAACTAACACTGTATTTATTTAAATAGAAATACAGATCAGTTTTGATATTAGATTGTTTATCAAGTATTTTGTCATGGAAAACATCACATAACTAATATTAAATTAATTATTGTTCAATACACTGCTATTAACTTGCATTCCAATTATTAATGGTATTCAATTAAATGTTGTGAATTATAAATTGTCTAATAAGAAATTAAAGTATCAAAAAAGTATTCATGAGCAAAAAAATTAATAATTTTAAAATTAATAAGGTTTCTAGAGCCAAAAAAATATAAAGCATGGGCTAACGTATTCAATAATGTTTTCAAATGAATGAGAAATAATATCTTTCACACAACAATACGTGATAATTATTGTGTTCCATAACGATCTTACGATCTGCGTTGTTCATATTAACTTTTTATTGTAAATTCAACGACTTGCAGTCAATTTTAATTGTGAACAAATTTCTACTCACGTAGGCCAAACGTGACTCGTAAAAGTTTGGCCTACGTGAGTAGAAATATTATTTATTCATAATTAGAATTGGATAATAAGTTCTTAAGTTCATATCTCATATTATGTATCACATACATAATTGAGGCCCTGACTTTGAAAAAGAGGTAGGTGCCAAAATTGACAAAAATGCGATTTTTGTATGAAATGGTAGTAAATGCCAATGCCAACAGCATTGAAAAGGAGGTTAGTCCGAATATTGTATCTGATAGTTATAAGAATTGTCAAAAGATAGCGCAAGTGGCATCTTGATCTAGATTTTCTTTAAAAAGAGTTTCTTGTCCTGTGAAATTCACTTTTTGGCACTTATCTCCTTTTCAAAGTCAGGGCTTCAATTATGCATCATGTTTTAATAGATTCAGTTTAAAAAATGATTGAGTATTTAAATTATTTTAATGTTTTTCATTATTGTTTACGTTATTTTCTTGAGAAAATATTATACTATTATTATTTTATCTTAAGCAAAAGCTTACCATTCATATTCGACTCCTACAAAGTAAGATACACGCAGTATGTTGCGAACATGCCTCCTGCAGCTTGAACGGTGATTATAGCTACTTCTATAAGTTCTATTGAACATAATTCAAAGATGAAATAAACAGATACTGTGAGCAACGAAACACCGAAGTATGATTCAGATAATGAGGTCGAGTTTTCTTGGAACAATGAATTAATTCACTTGTATCAATAGGTGCAACATACATCAGAATGTGTCAAAGCATACTTTATCAGCGCTCAAAGCAATCTATCAAAACATATTTTCACATGTGAATCGATTAAAAGAATATTAGAATAATTATTATTGGAGGATGATAATTGACTGCTTAAAATATAAATTAATAATGAGATACTTTCGCAGTGAGTGTGAACACTTACAATCTAATATTAAAACTGACACTGTATTTCACTTTTAAATAATGTTTTACTCACATATATTGGAGATGCTTGAGGAATGCATTTCACTTCTGAAAAGAAGCTTCGTCAGCCTTCGTCAGAAGTGAAATGCATTCCTCAAGCATCTCCAATATATGTGAGTAAAACATTATTTAAAAGTGAAATACAGTGTCAGTTTTAATATTAGATTGTTCATTAAGTATTTTGTCATGGAAAACATCACAGATTTGAACACTTACTTTGTGTGTGTTGAGTGTGATAGCCATTTTTCAGTGTTGTAGTGCTTACTAAGACATTGTAGACAATGTAGCTTCCAGCCGCGTCTGAGGAAGTACTACAACAAAGCGAAATGTCCAACATCACACCTGTCAATTTTCCATGACGAAATACTCGATGAACACTCCAATATCTAATACTAGATTATGCCGCACATAGTATTAACTTTTTATTGTAAATTTAACGACTTGCAGTCAGTTTTAAATTGTGAATATTTTTTTTTTTTTTTTTTTGAGGATGAAGCCCACATAGGTCTGAGACCTGTGCGTGGGTAATGAGTTGGATGATGGTGATTTATGAGTTGGACCTACAGTTTTAGGTGGGTTCCGAACCACCGGGAAGTGATTTTACAGCAGAGAACAGTGTCTTTTTTGCTGGCCAATCTAATCGGTCACCGTTACAGCAGGACCTACGAGAACGCAGCTTATCTATCTGATTGAATATAATAATGGTACTCACATTTGGCCGCATGTTTTTGAGTTATAGAGCTTGAAGATGAGTTTCAATAACTCGAAAACGTGAGTAAAATATAATTACAATTCAAAACTGACTGCAAGTGGTTACGTAAATTTTTTTTTTGAGGATGAAGCCCTCATAGGTCTCATAGCCCTCATACCTGTGCGTGGGTAATGAGTTGGATGATTGTGAATGATGAGTTGGACCTACAGTTTTAGGTGGGTTCCGAACCACCGGGAAGTGATTTTACAGCAGAGAACAGTGTCTTTTTTGCTGGCCAATCTAATCGGTCACCGTTCCAAACAGGACCTACAAGAACGCAGCTTATCTCTATATGATTGAACAGATACCTGCTACGGCTCGCGGCTATCACTTCCCCCCCCCCCCCCCAAAAAAAAGTTAATATTAACAACGCAGATCGTTATAGAACAAGAAATCGAAGAACATAGTAAGTTTTGATATTCAAAGTATTGCAATATCAAATTACTATTAGGTTGCCCGATTCAATTGAATATGGCTTTCTAAAACGTGACATAAGCTATTGACAAATTTAATTTAATAGATTTTTCTCAGCCTATCCTTTTCTACTTCCGGATTTTTCTTTAACTAAATATGTACAGATGAGAAAGTGGAACAGTTACACATTCATAAAAATCTGAGATTTTATTAAAAATTGTATAAAAAACACTGTTTATCATCATAAATCATTGATGGAATGTATACCATTCAAAAATATGTATCTTTCAACACTCTTAAATATTTAAACAATAGGAATTGAAGCATATTTCAATAGTACTAATATTGCATGTACATTTATAATATTATATGATGGCTTATGAATTAACATCGGTTTCCAATAACAATATATTATTATCATTAAAAATTACAAGATTTTTCTCGAATGAAAACAAGAAACATTTTTAACTTACATCTATGGCAATGTGATGGTGATAATAGCCTATTTTTATACAAATATAACTAATCTATTTGAAAATTATTTATAAAAATGTCTTCAATACTTATACTATATCGAACACAATAATAAAAATTGTATATTTTTATAAAAAGAAAAAAAAAACAATAAATAATAACAATAAAATCATCTAGAAAATATGTACTGTATCAAATATATTATTTAATAGGGGATATAATAGTTTTATAAAAATACATATTCTACAGAAATACACTTTCAACATGAATAGTAAAATAAATTTGTAACCTACTATTTACAATTTTTAATTAAGTACCTACTTAGGAAAGGATCTTTCTTATACAGTGCATTTATACGGCCTTACATTCAGAAATATTAATTCGAAATAATCAGCTTACTGATAATTACTTGAAAATGAATAAATATTATAACATCCCCTAAGTTAATTTATTTTTGGTGATTGCACCCTTTTTCTATCCCCGGAAAATTGTTATCAAAAACCATATGAGGAACAAATAAAATAAAAATAATATTCGGAAATTGAAAACGTATAAAATAATGTAGATAAAAGATTTAATTTAGATTAAACAATAGGACAGTCTCAATAGATTGACTTGTTTTATACTCCAATACCAGAGACTTTGAGACGTAATCATAAAAAAGAATCTATTCAACTCTGTAATTATTTTAATGCTGATGCATTATGAGTCTTGGGCGGATGGTGACACAATGGTGTTATGAATGGTGAACATACAGTTTTAGGTGGGTTCCAAACCCCCGAGTAAGTGATAATATAGCTGATGACGTCATGTCGATGCAGCCGGTCACCGAGTATTGGTGACTGAACATCATGATCGCTCGGATACCACGCTCGGCGAGCGGTCAATCATTCCCCAATTTCAATACTCTACTTCAAGCACAAGATGTAGATAAATATGATCACTACCTATCCATAGTATAGCTACTACATACATGTAGCTACTTATAGCTATAATATAGCTTACATATAGCTATACATATAGCTACAGTATCTTGGGTGCTTTACTTTTATTATAATCTTTTAATTCATAGTTTGTTTTTATAATAAAAATACAATACCCCTTACATTGGAATTTTTATCAATGAAAAAAAAATTCCAGTTTATTTTATACAAAACGTTAAATATTATATTTCATTGTATCGTAATTGTTAATGACAATGGGTCTGGTCAATATGTGACTTCATTTCATAAATGCACTGTATAAGAAATAGATCTCAATAACTCCAGCTAACTTGGTATAAGTTATACTAATTTGTTATACCCAGCTTATAAATTCATTGTCATGGTGTATCACTTATGTTATCACAAATAATATTTATTCATTTTTAAAAATTCTGAATTCTTTTATAATAAAACGTATAGCAGCTACACATTTTATGAAATTATCAGACATTCCAATTATTGCCCAGAATCTCCACTTAGTGTCGGAAGACTTTTCAAGCAGTGAATAAATAAAATTGTTGATTGTTTTAAGGGTGGCAAATTATATTAATCAATCTACTAAGAATTTCTTCCTTTTCTGGTGAAATTATTTATTGAAAATTCTATTTGTATAGTTATTTGTATAAATCATCGAGATTAAGATGCAAAAGATATTTAAGATATATTGAAAAAATGCAATGATTACTACGTACAAGCACCAGAAATTTAATATATTTCTGTTCAAAAAGATAAGGAATGCCTAGTCTTATAAATGAAAATATTTTATAATTACTTCAGTTACAAAAACATTTTCGATATCGAGTTTCAAATGCTTTGTAACAAAACATGAATTTTTCTAAGTTTTTCTACCAATGAGCTGTGATTGCTTAGGATTGCCAAATTAAGTGCGTTATCATAATATCAAGTTAAACTAATTTTCCCATACATTATTAAATTGTAAATTAATAATCTAATATTAAAACTGACACTGTATTTCACTTTTAAATAATGTTTTACTCACATATATTGGAGATGCTTGAGGAATGCATTTCACTTCTGAAAAGAAGCTTCGTCAGCCTGCCGCCAGGGGTCATGCTTTGTTTAGGTTAGGATGAGCAGCCATTATGTAGTTAAAAATTGCGTTTGATTTGAATTGTATTTGGTCATTGAGTATGTTGGTTCTATCTTGTTTATGGTGTTTGAATATTTCATATTGCTCCAGTGTATTTAGTTTGTGGCTTTTTGGAATGTGTGTAGAATTTCTAAGTCAGTTTGGATGTTATTGTGTGAGTGTCCAGTGTTGATTAAGTGATCTGCAAATGTTGAGTCAGTGTTGGAATGTAGTGCTTTGATGTGTTCTTTGTATCTTGTGTTGAATGATCTGCCTGTTTGTCCTATGTAGTACTTGGGGCATGTGTTGCATTTGAGGTTATATATTCCTGGTTTGTTGAATTTGTGAATTGTGCTGTTTGTTAGGTGAGCTGGTTCTTGTTGGATCTGATGATTTAGAAGTGAAATGAATTCCTCAAGCATCTCCAATATATGTGAGTAAAACATTATTTAAAAGTGGAATACAGTGTCAGTTTTAATATTAGATTGTTCATTAAGTATTTCGTCATGGAAAACATCACAGATGTAAATTAATGTTACCACTCTTATAGATTACAATGCATTTGACAACTTTATTATAATTTTCCCCATGAAATTAGTTTTAAATAAACTTCATGCTGTCTTTAGACACAAGTTTGCACATGATGGAAAAAATACAAATTTTACATTTTTTATGATATTATATCCTTTTTTCCATTACATAATGTGATTTGAAACAGCCCACTGTTATGAACTCAATGCGTATGAAATATTTTCGTTGAAAAATGAGAATATAACATAATTATTTTATCTTTGGTCAGTAACAATTTCACTCATTTTCAGTATAAATTTAATAAAATATTTTGGATTTCTTACATTGGCAAGATTTGGTTAGGCTCTTAAAATAATTGTGTAACTTTCAATGGTGGGTTGGTTCTTGGAAAAGTTTTACAATACTATACGTACAAATAATAATTCATAAAATTATTAATTTCTAGACAATTTTGAATGCTTGCAGTTCAGCAAAAGCAATTGAGCAATACTCTCCAATTAAATTGGAATAAAAATGAAATTGCAGTATTGATATTTTAATTTTTGGGACAAAATAATTACGAATCCGTAACGCAAAATCAACAACTACAGTATGACGTGATATAAATGATCTCATATGAATTATACGAATTTGATAGTATATTACATGGGAAGGTATCAAACGATCACATAACGAGGATTAATAATACCATTTTTTAAATGATTGACAAATTTAATATTATGAATTTCTATATGAAGGGTTCAAAAAAGCAAGTCTAGGGTCTGGGAGTGATGATGAATTATTTGCTATTATTTGCTATTTATGTCATTGAATTGCCTATTTTCCACAATAATATTCATTAGTAAGTAGTAGTAATAAGTAGCAAGTAAAAGTAATAATACGTTTTTCATATTATTGAGTTACCGGTACTTGGATAGTATATATATTATTTCGATGTTCATATAAATTGTCTCTATCACGTAGATAATCTAATTTAGATTGACTTACTTAACATTGGTACAATTTTTATTGAATTGCTTGATATTAACGAGTTTATAGTATTGAAGGAAATTTTGAAATTAATTATCTAATAGATTAAATTCTCGACTTTGGTCTTGAAAAATCTTTTAAATTATTTTGGTTTTTTGATATTGAACTCTAGAGAATTGGAAATAATATTACTGTATTCAATAGAGATCGTCCAGGTTAGAAGCATTATAAGAGAGCTACTTTCTATCTGAGAGTTAATTAGAGATAGACTCCTTTAGCAAGAGTCTAGATTGCTATCCGAGAGCGCACTACTGCAATAAGTGTCTCGGTTTGGAAGGATTTTAGAGTCAAGTTAGAATATTTCTAAAAATTTTACAATAAGGAAATATTATAGCATGTCAACTCATTTTGGCAGTTGTATTAATTTTTCTTGCACATGTTGGCACTATACTAATGTCTAATACACTATGCTTTGAGATTTTTTCATGTACTTTATCAAAATATTATGAAGAATAGCTTGTTCTTAGTACAGCCGTTTGGAATGCTGTGTATGCTCCATAGCCAAGACAAAATATGTTTTCGAACACTGCCAAGAATTCGTTGACAGACTCTACAAAGACAAAGATTATTCTGAATTTGTCATCATATAAAAATGATATAGTTAACATATATCTGGGAGGAACTAGAATCAGTAAACCAAGTAAATTATCACAATTTCTCAGAATTTACAAGATAAATTATTGAAAAATTGTAGTTACTTCCTGTAAATGAATGAATCCATATTCAAAGATGATTAATAAAGCATAAATTACAGAAACATTTCACTTATTTTCCGTGAATACATAGATCAATGTTCAAAGAAGATAAATACATGATTCAAGTAAGAAAACGACAGTTAGGCAGGATAACAATAACAAGTATCTTAAATTTCTAATGGTTTGTAGTACAGGATAAAAAAAATTGGTTATTCAAATGGTAAATTGAATAAACATTAAATACTCGTAATACTGATAGTTGGAAGTTCAAATAATAATATCAACAGGAAATAAAATTTCAATATTTCAACAACAATTTCCTAGACAATTAACAATAAGATATAAATTTCAATATTAATTCACATGTATATTTTACAATACAAATACTGATTGTAAATAAATTTTACATAATGTTTGGAAGTACATACTGTAGTATTCATATAACTTGGCAGCGTGTAGAAGATGGGAGGATGTGCTACATCAGAACCCAACTGCTGCCAATTTATATGAAAATTACAGTACAGCGTTTGGGTAATTCACATGCATGCATTTATACAGTATGAAATAATTAATATGAATTTACAAAATTGTACAATTTTTGAGTTTTGAATAAATGAATTGAAGCCTACAATGGGAGTGTATGGTAAATAATAAATACAGTATTTTCTATTTGTAGAATGAAAATTATGACTTTCCCCATAGAAGACAGCAAGTTACATAGTGAGTCTGAGAAAAGTCTCATGAAATAATTTTATGTTTGCACTGATGAAAAATAACCTCAGGAAATGCAAAATTAAGAAATTATTTTCACCAGAGGGTTTTATTTCAGATTAGCTGTGCAAATTAGTCAAGATAATACCAAATTGGAGTTTTTTCATTGAAGATTGGATTAAGTAGTAACAAGATATTAAAAGAAACCTACACAACTTCTAATGGGATAAAACTCTAGACATAACAAGCAGATTGATTTTCATAAGTAAACATAAGCTAATAACATGACATTAGCTGATATTTTAAATAACATGACAATAAATCTAAAAATTTCACAAAAAGTACAAATAACAAACTTTTATTGCTTGTATAATTAGAATTGCACTTGTATTTTCGAAAAGTAACAAAAATAGATAGACCTGGAGCGAGGTAGGACACTTAGGAACTATTTAAAAAATATCCTAAAAATTCACAACAATAAAAGATTAAGCATAAAAAATTATGTAGCTATTCTTTACAAAAATATACTTTTTTAATTTAATCAGTCACTTTAGAGTTTCTCTTGATTTACATACGTGCTTCGAGCCTTCAATAATAATTTGATAAAATGTACAAAAACATGTTTGTATCAAAATGTGAAACATGTTGTATCAAGCTTTGTGCATAGCTGCATTAATTCCTAAAAAATAGACAAGTTCAATTTTTAGTTGAAACATACAAAAATATAATAAATTATCTATAATTAACTATAATGAATCTTATCTCTAAGGCTTTGATTCTCATCAATATTATTTTACAGTAGAAATTGGTTATAGTGATGCTGATGTTGAAAAGCTATAACGATTAATCGGAGTTCTACGTTTTATATCAAATAAATAATAAATGATCCTATTACAGTATCTGCTATTTTTCACAATGAAGTTCAGTTTGAATTTTTTGCATTGGATTGTACAATGATGAAGCTGGCCGGGTTGAAAATAACGTGGGAATGAATAAAAAAAATAGAATTTTCCAGGCATATGTTTATAGTTGATAGCTTATCTCTATAGTTGTTCTTTATCAATTGGATTAAGACAGTTGATAGTGAGACAGTAGCTAGTGAGATAGTAGCTAGTGAGATAGTAGCTAGTGAGATAGTAGCTAGTGAGATAGTAGCTAGTGAGATAGTAGCTAGTGAGATAGCAGCTAGTGAGATAGTAGCTAGTGAGATAGTAGCTAGTGAGATAGTAGCTAGTGAGATAGTAGCTAGTGAGATAGTAGCTAGTGAGATAGTAGCTAGTGAGATAGTAGCTAGTGGGACAGTAGCTAGTGAGATAGTAGCTAGTGAGACAGTAGCTTGAATTAATTTTCTAATAGATTTGCAACATAATTAAATCAAATATGTTTTACAAATATCTTTGAAACAGTTTTATGATTAAAAACGGCTTAATATTTTAGCAATGGTAAAGCAGGATTGTTAACTTGAATAATAAGTTCACATAATGAGTTTAATAAAAAATTCTTATTAAATACCGATAGCTAACAAAAAACTAATATATTGCTACTTGCTTTGAATGTATACGTTCAGAAAATTCTAAAATGAAGAGTTGTTGATACATGTAGTATTATGTAGTATTATGCAGTACGAGAGTAGTATGCAGTATTTGATCAATTCTCATTGAAGCTAGATTAAGTTACTGTTTTTAGTAACCACATTCTATTTTTTGTTACTTGCATGACATAGGAGTGTCAATCCAAGATATCTCATCCGAAAATAAATAATAATTTTGAATAGGAGCAAATAACAAATCTCTGAATGATAATTTGGTTTCAAAATATTGAAACAAAAATAAAGTGTGTTTTTTTCTTGACTATATCCATACATTCTACTACTCATAATCCAATGCTAAATAACCTTTTAGAAGTCTTATTTATTGGATAGACAAGCTACAGATTCCTCTATTTTCTGGTTAAAATTTTTTATGGTTTGTTCTAAGTAAAGTAAGTAGAGTACCTTCCTTTGTAGAGTACATAGATAAAATACACAAATAAAAAAAATGTAAAACAGGATTCAACATTGGCTCTAAAACATAAATCTATCAAAAAATACATAACGAGAGAAAAATATTTCCCTCATTTCTCCCACTATGGTATATGGTTAAAATACAGTTTGATTGTTTATGATGGTATAATTTAATTATGCTAAACAAATAGTTTAATTGCTTTAACTAGTACAAGAGAAACTTATGAGCAATAACTAAAAATTCATTCAACAATAAATGGAATTATAAAAAAATAATAGTTCTACAATGAGATTAATTTTGTGACACATAAATTTGCCTTCTAATGAGATATTTCGTGAACAGTTGATAAATAAGTAAATAAAACTGAATATGACAATATCAAGATGATTATATACTTAATGCATTTGAAAGATTATGAAATTTGAGGGATGCATTGGTTGCACAAAAAGGAATGCAATAATGAGCGCGTCTGATAGAATATCCATCGGCCTATGGAAAAATATATAATTAGGGGTATTGTCTGCAAAAAATAAGTTGAAATTATAGTCCTCCGCCGGTATGTTGCCGAATGGAATGATATTTTCACCTCTGGATGAGATTACAAACGTCTAAAAATTGTCTCATGTCATGTGTTTACATAATGAGATTGACTACGTTAGCCTTGGTCTATGCATTTATTTATAGTTGCCAATTTCACTGCATAAACACATGATTTAAGACATTTTTTAAGGTTTGTAGGCACATACAGAGATAGAAATGCTACACCATTTGTCATGACCCTTTTTTTACCAGCAGAGGGCTCAACTCTGAACTTATTTTATTTCAACCATAGTTTCAAATTAACCAACAAATAATGACAACTGTAAACTGTATGTTACCGGGATTTGCTGCTCGATGGTTTAGAACCACTACTACTACATCCACTTGTGGTTGGATTTTTTGCCTGAGCAAGATGGGTATGATAGTGCTTAGCCAGGTGTGCTTTTTGCCTAAAACTTTTTCCGCAAAGTGTACAGGTAAAAGGCTTTTCTCCCGTGTGTGTCCTTATATGGACATTAACAGAATACTTATCTTTGAAACCTTTACTGCAGATATTACAATAATGGAGCGACCTTTCTTTACGGATTCCTCCACTGCTTCCTGCACCACCACCACCACCACCACCACCACCTGAAGACACACCAGGTGTTTGGATTTGACCTTGGGTAGATTTTGAAGAACTACTTGAAGATGAGGATCTTTTGTATTTCTTGGCAGATTTGCTACTACTTGCAGTAGATGTGGATGTGGTTGTTGAAGGTAGGGCATTCAGAGTGATGGTGTGATCAAGGTGGGGCAGAGGAGACATCCTAACAGGGTCACCCATATGGGTGGTCAGGTATGGGTTGCAGTACTGCTCCATAGAGTTTGCAACCTCATGTTCGATACTTTTCAATTTCTCATAATCTTCCTCATAACCTACAGAATCTAGGTGAGAAAGAAAAATATCATCAACACTATGCTGATTATCACTATCCATCAACATAGATGTACCTGACCCTGACGCATTACCATCCAACATCACTACAGTCCCTGTTTCCAGTGACACAGCGCACATCACTGGGGAATGCGTTTTCACATTTCTGATGACGTCCTGATAATGCATCTCAGGTTCATTGTCACTATCAGTCTTTTCCACCTTCATTGGTTGATGGTTATGAGCAACACCATTGTACCTGGAGAATGTTGATATACTAGATTTTCCCTGCAGTGCACTGCGTAGCAAGGAATCAACACCAGGATCTTGAGATGTTGTAGCACCTGCTAGACTACTCCAATCAGTGTCACTGTTGGAATTGCTGTTACAAGTGATGATGGGTGATGATGCAGCTTGAACAGCTGATGAAGTTGATGCAGAATTTGTTCCAATACTAGTTGATATACTGCTGCTAGATTGTGTTGTATTTGTGGTGCTACTGAATGTCTGCTGCATTTGCGGCTGATGCCCTTCTGAAAATCCACTCTCATCATATGTAAACTCGTTTTTGATTGCTGGTGATTCACTAACTCCTCCAACACTGACCGTTTCTGATCCTCCAGGTACATGTTGTACTTCTTGAGGTCGTGTAGCTGTTGTTGGGTGGAATGAAAACGTTGAGCCCGTTGCTTGATGAAGAGGAGTGGGAATAATGTTGTTGATGAGTGAGTCGAGATCAATTGAGCCCTGAACATGTGAGGGAGCAACTCCTTGAGGGTGTGGACTGGGTGAGTCGTCGTCCTGCACTGAGTCTGGTAACCTGCACAAAAGAAAAAAAAAACGAATTAAATTACTTTCACTCATCAAAATGTTACAAAGGAAAAAATGTATGTTAGGATGCATGCACTGTGGAGCATTCAATACTTGATGATAATGATAGATGCAAAATCAAATACATGCTGAGGAAAGGTTGTATTTACACTGCTACAAACTGTAACACTTCATTCAACAGCATACGTTTGATTTTAAAATAGTGAATATCAATGATGCTCCACTGTGCAAGCACACTAAAAGTCATTTAATTTAGGCCACTTTTATACATGGCGCAGCAACGGTTCTCAATAATGAGTTGGACAACGTTTGAACGAGCTTCCATGGATGAATTATTAAATAATTTAATTTATAGACTATTAGACTTATTGAATGGGACTTAATATTGTCACAAGTTAGTTTTGAAGTAACTCACAATTTAACAAACTGACAAATATAAAGAGAAAGAATTTATTTACTTCGAATTCCTCAAAGTGCTATTAATTTATACTATTCCTGGAGGTGACTTATATTTTTGTACAGTAGCATTCATCGATTTCCATCAGCTATTCAATGCTCTTGTCAATATTCACCATTGTGGAAGTGTTCCGAATAAATTAATAGCACTTTGAGGAATTCGAAATTAATAAATTCTGTTTCTGTGTATTGTCACAATCACATTATTGTATTGTGAAAATGGAAAACTGTAGTCAATACCTATACTTACTATCTCGATGTGCTATCGAGATAGTAAGTAAATCTGATTGTGACATAATCAGGTCTTTTCTATTTTGTTATATGTATAGTAACATCTCTATCACTAATACACAGAAGAATCATAGATATTTTGTGAGTAGAATTTGAATAGCTGATAAAAGAGTTGTGCTTATATTTGTTTATATTGATATTGATGCTTGTTTATATTTTGTAGACTAGTAATATACTCCATTATTAAAATTGGAAATATGTTGTTATTTTATGATGAGGAATAGAACATAATTTGAATTTGGGTAATTTTAAAGATATGTTGTTATAGATAGACCAATATCTATAGGGAATCGGTTTGTCTGTGATTTATGCTACATGGATTTGAAGTTTTTGTTTTAGACGAAAATGCTAAGAATGAATGAACTGCTACCGTACTCTATCAGACTATGAGCAATATTATTTAATACCTTATGAACTAGTTAGAGACATACTCTGCCTCTGATATAAATTTCATTTTGTTTGCATTTTTGACATCCATTGGTTCAGAACAGAGTTGAAGCATACTCTACTGTTATTCTGTTCTTTTATAACTGATACTTTGATACTTTTATGCTTCAGAGTTTTATGTTAAAACAATTATTCAAATTATCCAATGCTGTCATACTGTATTGCCAATTTTATTTGTCGATATATATATATCAATTTCTTAAAACACCAGTTTCAATACTAAATACCAAACAATTTAGCTCCAGTTGTGATTTATAAGAGCCTATACTTTTGAAACAGAATTTATTAATTTCTAATTCCTTTAAGTGCTATTAATTTATACTGAGGACTTCCACAATGGCGGATATTGACAACAGCATTGACTAGTAGCCTACAGAAAACAGCAAATGCTACTGTACAAAATATCAGTCACCACCCGGAATCGAACCACGGACCTCCAAATTGCTGGACGGGCAATTCATATAGGTCGCCTTATTCGAAATTGATAAATTCTGTTTCTGTATATTTGTCAGTTTGTTTAATTGACAGTTAGGCTACTTCAAACTAACCTATTTTTGACATTTGACATCTGGATTTCATTTTAATAATAATTGCAAAAATTGCCTTTATTTATGAAACTTTCAAGGGTTGAGTGGTAGAGAGGACCAAGAGTCCAAACTACACCCTTGATAAAGGCAATTAATCAATAAATTTGAGTGAGTATTGTTATTTATGCTCATGTTTTTTTTTTGTAGATTAAGTCTTGGAGACTCCAGTTAAGGAGGATAAGACAAGTCAGATCAACAATTGTACAATCTTATAAACTAGTTAGCATAATTACTATATCAATTAGTTAAGGTGAGGCTGAATTTTGATGTGAAATGAACTCTTGCACACAATAAAAAGGTTTATCAACTAAATATTTTTTCAATTGTTTTTAAATATTTCTATATTTTGAAGACTCTTTAAGAACTGCGGTAGCTTGTTTTAAGGTTTCCTACCAATATAACTAAGTTTTCGTTTGAATAAGCTACTATTGTGACTCACCAAGTAAGCGCAGAATACCTGGGATATTAGACATTATTTACTTTCTAACAAAAAAGGCCCAGATGAGCTCTGGAGGGTTTCAAAAGGAGTTTATTGAGATACCAAATCACTTACCTGTACCAGGATGAAGACTGATCGCTACCATTGAGCACAGTAAGCGTGTAGATGGCACCATCGGTGTTCTCACCCTCAGCCAGATGCTTTGACGTACTGGATCCATCTTGGCTCCAGCAGTTGAGATCTTCCAGGACTGATGACTCCCATCTGGCTGCCGGGTCCTCCTTTCCAGGAATCGCTGGACCATTCCAGTAGGGACTGTGGACAAGGTAATCCTGATTCGAACATCCATTGGCAACCATCAGATTATTATTCTGTTCCACCATTTGCATTCTTTCCCCCTCCTCCTTTCTGTTGGCACCAGTATTATTATTACTTGTACTATTGTTGTTGTTGTTGTTACTGGAAGTATTATTGTTGTTTGTCTCATATGCCTCAAGGTAGATTCCAAGACTTTTCATCGACCGCCCAAAAGAATGAATGGAGCCACTGTCAGTTGCATCAGATGCTACAACAAAGTCAAAGAAATCTCCCTTCGAAATATCCTCTGGCCTGAGGGAGTTTGTAATATCCATAGCTGAATCCATCAGAGACAGGATTCCAAAAAACCTTTCCTTTAACTAGAAGTATAGAAAGAATTTTCTTCCAATGAGAGGGATCAAAAACCTTTTGCCAAGGATCAACAACCCTTTCCTCCAACTTGGAGGATCAAAACCTCTCCTCCAACTTGAAGGAAATACTATCAATATCTGACTTCCACCAAGTTTCCTTCAATCTTGGAGGAAAAGGACAGAATCTTCTTCAAAACAGCTCAACGTTTTCTCTTCATTTTTGTAGTGGTTTCTTTCAGTTCTCCCCTTTGATATATTTCATTTCTCTATTTGTTTTGTCCTCTTCAAGATGTGTTCCCGTTGAGTATGTGGTTGATTTGAAGGGAGGTAGAATGAACTGCAGCTACATGTAGAATGTGTTTCGATGATGGAGTTGTCCATGCCTAGACTAGATTTCTGTGCCTGGCTGATCTCCACATTGCAGAATTTGTGGTTGATGTCTGGTGGAGTTAACCTGCAACAAATAAAAAAAAGGTTATAGGGGTATTCACGATGTTGGAGTTAGCCAGCTAAGTCGAGTTATTCGCTAACTCCTTCTATTTGCTAAGTCAGTGTTAACTCAATGCTATAGTAGTATGTTAGAAAAAAATTAGCAGACAAGATAGCAGATAGCGCAGGTTCTAGTCCGCTAACTCCAGCTATTTCCATTAAAGCCATGGCCATCTTTGTTTTCTAACCCTAATTTTTACAACCTGTTTTACAACCTACTTTTTACAACCTTTGTAGTTAGCATATAGCAGTTGTTCCTAGTTAGGGTGCTCACAATCTCAAGTTAGCAAATAGCAGTTTAGCTAGTTAAAATGACATTGTGAAAATACCCCTATTAAGTCACATTTTCCCATAAAATTCTTACACAATCTGAACATAATTTGATGCTAATATGAAAATAATACAAAACATACAAATTGTAATGTCAAATAGTGCGTCCATTCATTTTGTACAGGAGATATAAATTATATTGAGGCGATGAAGCTTTGAATAAAATTAAGGCACTTTGAATGAATCGTTAACAGAAAAACATTTTTTTTTTAATTCTTGCTCCTCAATTATTTAATCAACAGGCGTGGCTGTCGAAACATTGAGAGGACTTTTATAAAAAATCCTTGTAAAACCAAAATTAAAAAGTACCATTCTTTCTGAAATAATGCAAGACTTTCAATTCAATTTTCATTTACTGAGCAGGTGGATATTCACATTCATTCACAAACAATAGTAATTAATGTAGTATCATTTTGTGTCTGAGGTGATAAATCAAATCAAATTATATTCGCAATAAAAAACATTCAAACAAATCGAATAAAGATCATTATTATGTAATTCACCATTGGAAGTCAAAAATCAAACTTTTTTAATATTATCATTATCATTATTATTATTATTATTATTATTATTATTAATTGCATGTACTGTTATTTACATTCAATGGACGCTGTTAGTGTGACGTCGCAAGCCCCAATCCGCCATTACATGTTTCCATACAGCTTTATAAGTCCATTTAAAATGCATGGGACCAATTTTTAGTTGCGATTTATAATCAAACAAAATGGTTATGTGCTTTCTCCCTTATTGAAAACATTACAGCGAGTTTACGGTTTGCAGTTTTTATAGATTTCCAAATGATCCCAACAAAAATAAAAGCTGAATCGCTGCAATCAGGTAGGTACTACATGCATAGGATATGTTATTGTTCTTTCGTTTCAAGTGATATGAAGTCCATAAAGCTTGTTAAATTAAACACAAACGTTTTCGGTTGATTCCTTTTCAAGTACAAAGTTGCAATTTCGTATTAATTAACTACTGATGACCTGTTGTACATATTGTTGAATATTTCCTATAATAGAAGCCAATTAATTGCATGTTAAGTTATTCGACCTGATCATTACCCAAGTTTTATTGATCTGTGTGACAGTAAATTGAAAGGCGCTAATCAATAAAGATTTTAGTATATTATTAGATGATTTGATTCTATATTGGACTAACATAACATTCCAACTTCATCACGGATGGCAGTGATAGATGAATTGATTAATCAGATACTCATTCATTTCTACCCTTACTTGTAAAAATATTAACTCAATCAGCCTGCCTGTACTTCGTATGGGGTTGATGCATATTTTGTATTGTGCTTTTGCATTATGAAATACAAAACAGTGATCACCTATTTAAAAGTGAATTTTACCAACTTCTAACTCAAACAAAAACATCGCTAGCCTATATAGCGCTTTATGGTAACTTGTGCCTACTTCCTAGTTTTCCTTAAATATTTTTAATTGTATGTGGGTTTCTCTAAAAAAATGTTATTGTTCAGAAGATATTTGTTCCAGAAGAGCAGATAGTGAGCCATCTAGCCTACACATTCGTTGGTCTGCAGTTACCAAAAATACAGTTCATATATCTTATTGAAGTAATAGATTAACATTCGAATTGAACACAGATGAGTGCTTTTTGCTCCTTAGTAGTTCTCTCATTCCTAGCTCCTTTGATGTATAATTATTTATTGTTTTTGACGATTGTGTTTAATAAAACTGAAGATAAAGTGTGAAATAAATTTATTCTAAGTTAGAACTTTGAATTTTTGAAAGCTTCAACTATACATTATAACGTCTACTTCATGCCACGAATTTAGGCGGCTCAAGGAAATTACAGTGTAGCAAATACAACTGACTGTGGTGACAAACCATATATGACTGCTAGCCTTATCAGACTCATAGACTAGGCAAGTGTGGTATAATTAGTGTGGTCAATTCGAGCATTGAGGTTGGTGATTCTCTACTATCATCTGCTGGCAACACCGTAATTTTTCAGAGCAGTCTAATTTCGTTGTGTGAACTGTTTCAATTGTCTATGTATTCATAGAATATTTATAGAAAAATTAAGAAAAAAATGAATGATTGTTGAACTTTCAACATTAACAAAATATTCTAGTGAGTTACGGTGCTTGCACAGTGGAGCACCCAGTACTTGATGATAGTCACTGCTGCACTGTTTGGCGTATTCGAGCAGCGTGAATACCATCAACCCACAGCATGTGTTTGATTTCGCAGTGGTGACTATCATCGAGTATTGGATGCTCCACTGCGCAAGCACCGTAACTCAATAGAATGTTTTGTACAAACCTCACCATTTGTATTAATAGATAACTAACACAGTTTTAATAGAAACCTACTATTTCTCAGTAAATTGTAAGTGTTATATAAGTCAACATCATTCAGCAGTGTTTTATTTACATTCCTGGATTTCTTGTTCCATGACGAACTATGTTGTTAATATTAACTTTTTATGTGAATTCAACGACTTACAGTCAGATATTCATCAAGAATAAGTAGAATTTACTTACTCTGTAGGCCGAGCGCTTTCGAATCTTTGAGATCCATTTTCAGAAGCGCTCGGCCTACAGAGTAAGTAAATTCTACTTATTCTTGATGAATATTTGACTGTAAGTTGTTGAATTCACATAAAAAGTTAATAGTTTTATTTACATTAATGAGGTTTTCAATAATGAGACTATCAATAAATAGCATAGATTTGTTGAAAATGTAGTCTGGATGTCATCAAAAACAACACTCAACTGAGTTCTTCAAATAACTGGTTGAAAATGTTCATAATTAGAATAAAATCAACCAGCAATTGTAACGGTCCTTGACACCAAAGTAGTGACCACGAAACTAGATGGGTGAGTAGAGTATTGTGAAACCTGATAATACTTTGTAAAAATTAACACTATGTTGCATATTTCTTCAAGGGTGATGTAAATAACTTTGAATTCTGCACTTTACAAACTCTAGCAGTCGCATTTCAATTCACCTACATATTTTGATGGGCACTAACTTATCACAACATTGGCTAAAGGTGCTTGCACAGTGGAGCATCCAATACTTGATAGCAATTACTGTCGCAAAATCAAACTCATGCTGTTTAATGGAGTATAACAGATTGAGCTGTGTGAATACCACCATTCCGCAGCAAGTGAATGATTTTGTTTTGGTGACTGTCATCGATTATTGGATGCTCCACTGTGTAAGCAACCTAAAACCACTAGTAAATGCATACCACACAAATCATCGGGGCTATTACGTGCATAATAATAATAGAGTTGTGCAAAAGTCCCAGTACCTACCAGCAATCATACCGGTAGCACTTGTTTAACTTCTATAGAATAATGCTGCAATTAGTCTTAGTGGCATGAACAGAGTGCTTATAAAGTATTGGTAGACCAGACTAAATTGTAGCTAGCCTAGCTGCAAATACAAAAGATTTGGTTTAATATTAAAATTCGTTGAAGCCTATAAAAGGAGGATGTGGTGGAAGTTGGAATCAAGTTTACATGATTAGGAATCGAGTTGGTAGATGGTAATAGTCCAGTTGGTATACACCCAACACTCTTAAAAATTTTAATTTTATACATATTGATGAAAACCTAATACACTGTTTTATACGCCCATTAGCGTCATAGGTTATTACATACCTTCACATTGTATGATCTGTTGCACATACTTGTTTGCACTACACCTTCCAAATATTTTAATTTGCCATCATATTTTATACATTTTACCGTGTTTGGTTTATCCCCCAAAATATCTCACTATTTCCCCTAATTTGATGGCCATAAATTGGCTTTTTAGTCTAATCGTATAATGCTTCGTAGCCTACACCTAACTTGTACACCTAACCTATGAACAAAATAGTATGAAAATAGTTCTATTATCCAATATCACAACTGAAAAAAGCCTGATACTCAATCCTCTGGTATCCTGGTACATGAAAAAAGGACTCAAAACTCTTAGAAATTTGTAATTTTATTGCTTTTGATAAAAATCTGAGACACTGTTTTACGCCCATATAAATAACATGGAAACAGACACCTAGCAACCATTGTTTGGAAACAAAACTGGCTCCCTAGCAACGGATCACGTCATCACTAACAGCGTCCATAAAGCTTATAAAAAAAATTTATTATTATTATATTATTATTATTATTATTATTGTTACTATTATTATTATTATTATTATTATTATTATTATTATTATTATTATTATTACTATTACAGGTGTAATGTTTTAAGTATTAAAGGTTTATTTTTGTTTACAATAATAATGGAGAATTATTTTAGTAAAAAGTATTTAGTTCTTAAAGAAAGCCGTTATGGCTTGAGAAATGAGAGATATATTGTTCCATTTGCACATAATAATATTGCAAAGAATAATTTATCATATATTGTTCCAAAAATATTTAATGATTTACCTGAGTGCTGCACTAAGTTTGTAAATATGAAATTGTTGAAACGAAATTTAAAGGTTTGGCTTAATCATTATACGTTAGATAATGTTTAGTCCAGTTGTTCCTAAGCAATTTCATTTAATGGAGAAATATCTAATTCAGATTGATTAAAGTTATTATTTTATGTTGTAATTGAGAGCTGAGCCAACAATTGTAATTTTAAAACAGTATAAATTGATTGTTAAATTGTAAATACTGTAAAAATAATCTTTCATAAATTTTTATTGTAAAAAAAAATTGATTTGTTGTATTGAACCTTGTCAAGCAACCTTGCAGGTTAGCTTAAGGTTATGTAATTTTGAGTGAATAAAAGATTTTTCTATTCTATTCGATTATTATTATTATTATTTATTTATTATTATTATTATTTATTTATAATTTCAAACAGGTTCACACAGTATCACAACTATGGTGGCAGCCTCCTCATTAGTTTGTAATTATTCATTTCTTGATAATAAAAGCCGCAAAGTACAAAGCATCTTTGTCTATATTATTATGTACTGTACTTAGTTTGCGAATTTGTTGTAATTGACAATAAATTATTGCTGCGCGTTTGACTAGTAATCTTTTATGTACACAGCGTGAACAGTAGCCGAATTCAACATTACTAGGTACGGTAATTATTTTTGACTTGATTATAATGCAATAATTCATTTTTACACTATGGGCACAGCCATCTAGAAGAGAACAAACTTTCACCAATTTTGTACTTTTTAGTAGCAAAACGTTGGGACAAGATACGTAGTTAATGCATCTACTATATAAACTTCTATATGCTGTTCTCTGTCGACGAAGTTCTAGAGCTAGGGAATACGGTATTGAAGGAGGAGAAGAGGAAGAAGAATGAGAAAAACTGAAGGAAGAGGAGAAAAAGGATACAATTTAATGGAAAGGGAAATAAGAAGAAAAATAGAGAAGAAGTAAAAGAGGAAGAGGAAAAGTGGAAGAAGAAGAAAAAGAAGAAGATAATACTAATAAGCGTATGGCTTTTAATGGTGGGGAGACCCTTACGGGTAGTTCCACCTCGCCGTTTGAGCCATGTTACGGGGAACATGGTGGACCTACTATTTTAGGTGGGTTCCGAACCACCGGGTAAGTGATAATAAAGCTTATAACATCAAGTCATTGAAGCACGGTCACCCATCCAAGCGCAGAAGAAGAAGATGAAAAAGAAGAATGAGGAGTTTTACGTTCTAGAAATCCAGATTAAATTGAATCGATTAACTTCCTAGTAAAGCATAATTATTAATTTCTAAGGGGAAGGGGAAATGAAGAAAAATGAATAAAAAGAAATATGAAGAAGAAGAAAAAGAGGAAAAGAAGATAATGAAGGAAAAGAAAGAATACGAAGAAGAAAAGGAAGAAAAAAGAGCTTTACGTTCTAGAAATCCAGATTCAATTAAATCAGGCAGCCTGCTAGTTAGAGCTTAATTAATTAACAGAGCAAAAGTTCAGCGAAGGCATTGAAGCGCATTGATGCGACCGAGTTGCATGCCCTTAGCGTGCCACTTGCGGCATGTGTGAAGCCGCATGCCGCATGGCATGCTCCAGATCCGCAAGCAGATCGAGATGACGACAAGGGCACCCAAGCCGCTCGTCGAGGAAGTCGTGACGTACAGTCGGTTGCAAAAGCTAGCCAACTTGGCGTACGGTACAGTCACACCCCACCGGTAACGGTTTACAGACATACGGTTGTCTAGGAAAAGTGGATGTTGATGATGATTATAGGAATTACTGTGAGAGTTGAAGATAGATATGATTTTGAAAGCTGCACTAGTTGTTATTGATTTGCAATAGCTATAAAAATCCAAGGGATCTACTTCGGAGGAAGGATTTGCCATGGTTTTAAAAATCGAAATGCCATACGGTAGGTACTTCAGACCAAGAGTATAAAATGAATACGACGTTCATGAGGGAACGCTTAAATAATGAGGTAAGCATACATTTAATTAATTACCCGATATAATATACCATGAGGAAATAGACCCTTCAGAGGCAGAACCATAATGCATGAGGCGTTCATAAAAATGTGGAGCAAGCACATTGATTGGATTATTTTAAATCTGTTGGGTATGTTTTCTTTTTACAGGGAAATATCTATTGTTTCATGTGAAGCTATGTAAGTTTAGTCATTTTATAGTTTTGTGTAATTTGTAAGCTTTTTTAACGTTTCGTTTTTGTTTTATTCCAGTAAATTTCTTTCTTAAATCATGAGATAGAGCATAAATTTGATTGATAACGGGATATAATATAATGAGAAAATGGACCCTGGTAAAAATGCCATAGATTCTCAAGAGGAAGAACCATAATTCATAATGCGTCTATGAGGAAAAGCATAAATCATCAGATAAGCATAAATTTAATTACAGGGTATAATATCATAAGGAAATAGGACCTGATGGAAATGCCATAGGTATTTCAAGGAACACACTTCTCAGAAAGAATCACACTTGAGACGTTCGTTCATAAGAAAAACAAACATTATCAGATAAAATTAAAAAAGAGCATAAATTTAATAACTGGATTATATAATTATATTAAGGCAATGAGGTTTGATGGCAAACACTGTAATAATAATAATAATAATAAAAAAATTTAAAAAAAATAATTATCATTTTTATTATTGAGATTTTAGAGATTTCTTCGATGATATAAGATGATCCGGATGTACCATTAGGTTGTGGGGTCGGTAGTAATAATAATAATATTAATAATAAGCGTATGGCTTTTATTGGTAGAGAGTGAGAGACCCTTTCGGATAGTCCCACCTCATTGTTTAAGCCATGCTATTTTCTTTTTGTATATTACGTCTTGGAGACTCCAGTTAAGGAGTATAAGACAAGTCAGATCAACAATATTATACACTAGATACCATAATTACTTCAATTAGTTGAGGTGAGGCTTAATTTTGATGTGAAAGGAACTCTTGTACACTATAAAAAGCTTTATCAACTAAATATTTTTTCAATTGTTTTTTAAATATTTCTATATTTTCAAGACTCTTTAAAAACTGCGGTAGCTTGTTGTAGAATTTCCTACCAATATAACTAGGTTTTTGTTTAAATAAGCTTCTATTGTGACTCACCAAGTGATAATCTCCTCGGCTTCTTGTATTATAATCATATACGTCAAGATTTTGGTTAATATCATTCGTTTTTACATATAAAGTAGCTTCATACACATATAAGCAGGGTACACTTAGGAGACCAAGTCTCTTGAACAACGGCCTACATGAATCTAATCTATTTACTCTTTCTATACACCTAACCGCCTTCTTTTGGATCTTAAACACCCTATCAAGATTTTGTTTTGATGAATTACCCCATACTAAGATAGCATACCTAATATGTGACAGTAAGAGCCCATGGTAAGCTGTAAAAAGTAACTTTTTGTCATTCAATCTAGCGAGCTGTCGCAGGACAAATAACCTAGATTAAATTTTATAACATATCTCCTCAATGTATTGAGCCCAGGTCAATCGTCTATCCAACAAAACTCCTAGAAATGCAATTTTTTCTTCCTGGTCTAATTGATTATCACGTTTATAGCCCTATCTTCATTTAAATTATGTTTGTTTATGAATTAAAGGTATTGGCATTTTTTACTATTTGTAGTTAATTTCAACTGATTTAAAAATTGGACAATGGACTGCACACCTATATGGGAAACATGGTGGACCTACTATTTTAGGTGGGCTCCAAACCACCGGATAAGTGATAATAAAGCTGAATCAATAACATATTCAACAACAATTTATTAATTATCAAAGGTAAAACTTTTTCAAAAACATTACTTATAATATAATTTGAATTTACTATTTAAAATCGATTTCTTTGAAACCATTTGCCATAGATTTAAAATTCAAGGGAAATACATGCTAAAGAAGCATGATGTATAAAATGTTCATGAAAATACATGAAACATTACACGGAGAATAAATTTAAGGGTGACTGATTAGATTGGCCAGAAAAAAAGACACTGTTCTCTGCTGTAAAATCACTTCCCAGTGGTTCGGAACCCACCTAAAACTGTAGGTCCAGCTCATCAATCACCATCATCCAACTGGTGACCCACGCACAGGTCTATGTGGGCTTCATCCTCCAAAAAAAAACAGAATATGATTTTGTAAGGTAACGTTTCTAATTGCAAACGGAATAGAATAGTAATCGATAAAGTATTCAACAATAATTAATTAACACACACAAACCCGTTTTATAATTTATTACTATCATTATAATACTCTTAACTTTCTATTCAAACATTTTATTTGAAACCTGTTGCCATAGTTATAACAATGCAAGTAACATAATTTAGAAGAAGCGTCTTAATGCATATAATGTGTAAATGGGGTTGAACTGAAATGGTTTGAATCATATCTTATTGGGAGAAAACAATGTGTAGAACTAACTACAGTAGTTGGTAATAGTATAGTAAAGAATAAATCTAATAAATTAGAGGTGCAAGCTGGAGTGCCTCAGGGGTCAATACTAGGTCCATTGCTTTTTTTGTTATATGTCAACAGTTTACCTAAAGAATTAATTAGTGGTAGAGCCCTCTTATTTGCTGATGATACATCACTCATTTTCAGCAATTCCATTCTAGATAATTTAGAAATAAGTGCCCATATAGGTGTGCAGTCCATTGTCCAATTTTTAAACCAGTTGAAATTAACTATAAATAGTAAAAAATGCCAATACCTTCAATTCAAAAACAAACATAATTTAAATGAAGATAGGGCTATAAACGTGTTTGTAAACGATAATCAATTAGACCAGGAAGAAAAAATTGCATTTCTAGGAGTTACGTTGGATAGACGATTGACCTGGACTCCATACATTGAGAAAATATGTAGTAAAATTTCATCTGGGGTATTTGTCCTGCGACAGCTCGCTAGATTGAATGACAAAAAGTTACTTTTTACAGCTTACCATGGGCTCTTACTGTCACATATTAGGTATGCTATCTTAGTATGGGGTAATTCATCAAAACAAAATCTTGATAGGGTGTTTAAGATCCAAAAGAAAGCGGTTAGGTGTATAGAAAGAGTAAATAGATTAGATTCATGTAGGCCGTTGTTCAAGAGACTTGGTCTCCTAACTGTACCCTGCTTATATGTGTATGAAGCTACTTTATATGTAAAAACGAATGATATTAACCAAAATCTTGATGTACATGATTATAATACAAGAAGCCGAGGAGATTATCACTTGGTGAGTCACAATAGTAGCCTATTCAAACAAAAACCTAGTTATATTGGTAGGAAATTCTACAACAAGCTACCGCAGTTTTTGAAGAGTCTTGAAAATATAGAAATATTTAAAAATCAATTGAAAAAATATTTAGTTGATAAAGCTTTTTATAGTGTACAAGAGTTCCTTTCACATCAAAATTAAGCCTCACCTCAACTAATTGAAGTAATTATGGTATCTAGTGTAGAATATTGTTGATCTGACTTGTCTTATACTCCTTAACTGGAGTCTCCAAGACGTAATCTACAAAAAAAAAAAAAAAAAAAAAAAAAAAAAAAAAAAAAAACGTTACGAGAAAAATCATAAATCTTGAGGAAGAGCATAAATGAAATAATTGGACATCATGAGGAAATAGTCCTTAATTGCAGACAAAATGAGAGTCAACAGCAAAATATTCAACAATAATAAATTAACAAAGATGTTACAACATAGAAAATAGAACTATAAAATTAAATAGTAAAGTTTACATTATGTACAACAATGAATTGATGAAAAATGGTTGTATAGTTGCGGTTGACTTTTGAATGCTAAACCTGTGAATTCGTCAAAATGATATAAAATTCATCATATTTATGTCTTGTATTTAATAATATTGGTTTTTTTTATATTAGATATTCTCATCCATGTTGGAAGAAATGCATGACTAAGTATAATAGTTCATAAAGGATGAAAGCATATTATAAGAGCAGAACTAGTGGTAATATAAGATTTCAAAACCGTAGAAAGTTATTAGAAAAAATATTAGAAGCATAGATGATGCAATGACATTAGTTATAAAACTTCTAGGTTAAGATGATTATTTTTTATAGTAAATAGCGGCTGAAGTCATGAAATTCACATTATATTTTAATTACCTAGTTTTTCTATAAGTATGTAAGCCCCATCGATACCATAAAATAGTTTCTCCACTTGTAATCCTTCATCTAAGATTGATTTCAAATTGTTATTAACAATGCTCAGACTGAATCTTTTAATGTGTTTCCATTTGACTTGACCAAATTAATGTTATCAGTAAAATAATAATTAAGGATTGAAAGTTATTGCTATCGTATTACTGGGTTAAATCTGAATTTAATGGAAATGAACAGTTTTAAACAGTGACAGGATTAATTAGAGGGATTAGAAATCGTGACAAATTCGTTTTTAATTACTTAGCTGTTGCGTCACTTTAAGTGTTTGTTCGATCAACTAGAAAAGTGATATCCTCCAATAATTAAGACAAGTAGACTAGAATGTCGAAAATCTTTCAAATGATTCATTTCTTTTCACATTTGAGCACCAGACAGGAAAATGAATGCATGTGAATAATTCAAGTTGAAAACCAATTTGAATTTGTATTTTGAAACCCACATTAAGCAAAATTGAAATCTAAGCAAGATGAAGTTTTTTAAGACCGGGTTCACACGAGCTACAATCGCGCGATCTCAGCCAGAGCAATTATTATGACGGGCAACAGCCTCGCCAAAACAAAATTATGAATCGCAGAGCTGTCGTCGACTTTTTTCTTACTACAAATACAAAAAACATAAAAATTTCAGATACCGTATTCAAATTTTTAAAGTCCCATGCTACTGTGCCCAGCCTCCTTAAACCAAACCAACTTGAATTTTTCTCTTATCTCTAAAGCCGCGTCTCCACCAACCGAACATGTCTGCCGAACATTGTTGGCGAATACAAAAGACAGGCATACATTAAACATATGGGTCACCAAACATGTTCGTGAGTTCAATTGAAATGTTCGGTCTGTGAGCGAACAGTGACGACCAACAACAGGTTCCCGCCATTACCCCACCACACCGATCATAATGTTCGAGAAGGCATCCACACCAAACCAACTCCAAAAAATGTTCGGCAACATCAGCTGATTCCAGCGAACACTGTTCGCCGAGCATGTTCGGTTGGTGGAGACGCGGCTTAAAACTAACATTTTTATGCTATCAAATACTCAAGTAGACTTATTGGAGTTCAAACAAGTATTCTATAAAAATGTTAATATTCATGCTAGAAAAAATCTCAAGTTCCTACGTATTGACAACAATGAGCAGAGTACACTAGGGTTTAAAAAAATTCAAAATTCCAAATTTTTTTTTTGTTGCTAGTTGAGTTAAAAACGGAAATGACTTTGGCTACAAGCGCGCGATTCTAGTAGAATCGGCTACATCGCAGCGAAGTGTAGCTCGTGGGAACTGCACAATCTGATCCTGTGCTCTATAGAATCTACTATGTACTATGTACTATGCTCTATGTACTACTAGAATCGCGCAACTCTCGATAATTTCTCTGGCAACAATCGCGCGATTTTAGCACGTGTGAACCCGGCCTAAGTCTTATGATACCCATGCCCACATGAGTCTTGAGACTTGTTCGTAGGTAATGAGGTGAATGATGACAAATAAAACAATTTTTAAAACAAAAAACGAAACAGAGTTCAATGAAATGATACTAAAAAATTCTCTGATTCTCTCACTATCTATCTTTCTCTCTCTCTCTCTCATGGTCTCTCTCTCTCTCTCTCTCTCTCATGGTCTCTCTCTCTCTCTCACCACCAGGAAATATAAGATGTGGCCAGTTACATGTGAAGAGTGAATTATTGGTGCTTACAGCAGGTTGCAACCAACACATAGTGACCGAGACAGGTGTCAACTTGCAGCACTGAATTATGGTTGCTTGTTAAGTGGTGTACTGTTTACAGTACAGCTACCCAGCTCAACTTCTTGGTGGTACGCCACTCTTTTGTTTCTAAACTCTCATAACTTCTGTAGAAGTCTCACATAGCAGCCAGTCTCATAAGTATTTGACCGAACGAAGAGAGGTCTCTGTTTGTGACGCATTTACGGCCAAACACATGGGTCAAATTCCCAGGAATGCCCAGCAATGTATGTATAAGGATGTTCGAAATTTGCTTGAATTTAAAGGATTTTTAAAAGGGGAAAAAGTAAGGCTCTGGACCTTCTTCTATAAGAACAAAAGATTTTTGAAATGAGCTTCTCATATATAGGCTTAATTGGAATCAGATTCATAGATAGCCCTCGGGTCCCCTCATTCATATGAATAAAGTTATATAATTATACCATATTTTTTTGAGAGAAACAAATCATTTCTAATATTTCAATCAAGTACATTAATGTTTGAGATCCAAAAGAAAGCTGTTGGGTGTATGGAAAGAGTAAATAGATTAGATTCATGTAGGCCGTTGCTCAACAGACTATGTCTCCTAACTGTACCCTGCTTATATGTGTATGAAGCTACTTTATAAGTAAAAAAGAGTTATATTAACCAAAATCTTGACGTACACGATTATAATACAAATGTCGAGGAGATTATCACTTGGTGAGCCACAATAGAAGCTTATTTAAACAAAAACGTAGTTATATTGGTAGGAAACTCTACAATAAGTTACCGCAGTTTTTAAAGAGCCTTAAAAATATAGAAATGTTTAAAAAACAATTGGAAAAATATTTAGTTGATAAAGCGTTTTATAGTGAACAAGTGTTCATTTTAATCAAAATTGAGCCTCACCTCAACTGATGTAGTAATTACGGTAACTATCTATAAAAAATAAAATTAGAGTTTTGTCTGTACATTTATCAGAATTATATATTTTTTGGTTATTTTTACGTTTTATACATTAAAGAAGCCGAAACAAGTCTTATCTCATTTTCTGTCCGTCTGTCTGTCACGGCCCTGAAGGCATTTTACGCGGCCTTCTCCTGAAAAACGAGAGCATCGATCGGGATTAAAGTAATTTATCAGTATTGAAGACCTTTTTGACAATGTCTTTAGCTATAAAAAACTAAATTAATTTTTTTACAGAATAATAAACGTTTAAAAACCAAGTATTTTGCGATTTTAGATGCATTTCTTCTAAGTTTTATTACCACATAAGAACAAATCACGTAATTTATCATGATATATCAATCAGCTGTTCTCAAATATTCTCTCTGATAACTGTGACTGAATTGTTTACGTTCTAAGTTGTTTACTAAGCTGCTAACAACTTCATGATCGTTGCTATCAAAAAAGCCGAAACATATTTAGTCTTATTTCTAAAGATAATCCGTACGAAGGACGGGTACAATAGCTAGTAGTATATAAGATTGTATAATTGTTGATCTGATTCGTCTTATACTCCTAACTGAAGTCTCCAAGACGAAATCTACAAAAAAAAAGAAAAAAGACGCTTGTGAACAAGTTGGTTATTCAACTCTGAAGTCAGTGCATGCGCAAAACTAAATTTAGCAAAGAATATCTCTTTATAAAGTACGGGAGTATATTAGGATAGTTTGATTTAGCGTAGCGTCATAAATAATTATTAGCGTTATTTGACGTAGTTTTCCTCAAACTCTACATCAGTACCTCATGAAAGGCTCCCAAACAGTTGTGATACATAGTTACAACTGACTAAGGCTCCCAAACAGTTGTGACACTGGTGGCACGCGTGTACAAAAATGTGATCTCGAACTTGAACGCTCGCAGCTTTCAAAAAGTGAAAGCCGTCAGCTGAAGTTTATGATCAGTTATTGTTTGGTTTGTTCCTTCAGCTACATTCATGGGCCGCCATTAATTTATTTATTATTGGGGGTTTTCGACTTGCAGCTCACGTTTCCTTCCAGCAGTGATTTATTTCTATTATACAAACAGTAAACAGAACAAGTGCTAAGCTTGGCACCACTTATGTAATAAACACTTACTCCAGTTCAGTGTCTCTCTGTTCTCAACATTTTAACGTTCTCTCTTCATTCTGTATTCTCTCTCTTCATCTACCTCTCCTTACTCCTTCTTATTATTTTTCTTCTTCTCTCCCTTCTCCCTCTTCTTCTTCTTCTTCTCCATCTTCTTCTTCTTTATCTTGTCCTTCGTCTTTTTCTCTTCTTATTCTCCTCATTTCTTCTTCTTTGTCGTCATCTTCTTCTTATTCTTGTTCTTTTTCCTCTTCTTCTTCTTCTTCGTCGTCATCTTCTTCTTATTCTTGTTCTTTTTCCTCTTCTTCTTCGTCGTCATCTTCTTCTTCTCCCTTTTCATCTTCTTCTTCTTCTTCTTCACCTTCTTCTTCTACTCCTCTTACTTCTTTTTCTTCTACTCCTCCCCTGCCTTCTTCTTTTTCTTATCCTATTCCTTCTTTTCCTTCTGCTTCTTCTTCTTCTTCTCCTCCTTATTCTTCATCTTCTCCTCCTCATTTCTTCTTCTTTGTCGTCATCTTCTTCTTATTCTTGTTCTTTTTCCTCCTCTTCTTCTTCTTCTCGTTTCTTCTTCGTCGTCATCTTCTTCTTCTTTTTCTTCTTCTTCTTCTTCTACTCCTCATACTTCTTTTTCTTCTCCTCCTCATCTGCCTTCTTCTTCCTCTTCTTTTTCTTATCCTATTCCTTCTCTTTCTTATTTTTCTTTTCCTTCTGCTTCTTCTTCTTTTCCTCCTTCTTATTCTTCATCTTCTCCTCTTTCTTCTTTATTTCTTCTTCTTCTTCTCATTTCTTCTTCTTTGTCGTCATCTTTTTCTTATTCTTGTTCTTTTTCCTCCTCTTCTTTGTCTTCTTCTCATCGTTTCTTCTTCTCGTTTATTCTTCGTCGTCATCTTCTTCTTCTCACTCTTCTACTCCTCCTACTTCTTTTTCTTCTACTCCTCCTACTTCTTTTTCTTCTTCTCCTCCCCTGCCTTCTTCTTCCTGCCCTTTCTTCTTATCCTAATCTTTATTTTTCTTATTCTTCTTTTCCTTCTGCTTCTTCTTCTTTTCCTCCTTCTTATTCTTCATCTTCTCCTCCTTCTTCTTTATTTCTTCTTCTTCTCCTCATTTCTTCTTCTTTGTCGTCATCTTCTTCTTCTCCCTCTTCTTCTTCTTATTCTTCTACTCCTCCTACTTCTTTTTCTTCTTCTCCTCCCCTGCCTTCTTCTTTTTCTTATCCTATTCCTTCTCTTTCTTATTCTTCTTTTCCTTCTGCTTCTTTCTTCTTCTCCTCCTCCTTATTCTTCATCTTCTCCTCCTTCTTCTTTATTTCTTCTTCTTCTCCTCATTTCTTCTTCTTTGTCGTCATCTTCTTCATATTCTTGTTCTTTTTCCTCCTCTTCTTCACCTTCTTCTTCTCGTTTCTTCTTCGTCGTCATCTTCTTCTTCTTCTTTATCTTCTACTCCTCCTACTTCTATTTCTTCTTCTCCTCCCCTGCCTTCTTCTTCCTCTTCTTTTTCTTATCCTATTCCTTCTCTTTCTTATTCTTCTTTTCCTTCTCCTTCGTCTCCGCCTTCTCCTTTTTCCTATAAAACACCTAATCCCTTTTGGCTTTACATCTGAAAGAGTTGGATCACGCACAGCAGGATTGCTTTTGTTTAGTTCGAGATGGATTTTGTACATAGCCAAATGATGGTGTCCTTTGTTTAGATCCTTTAGCACGCTTTGTACTGTTCTTAGCCGTTATTTTATGATTTATTGATAGCACGTGACTGAAGAATAAAAGTAAAATAAAAATAGGGCAAGTACTTAACGATGCCGTTTGAAGAACTTCCCGTTTAGTTTGCCAGTTAGCAATTTATCAAACTGAAATGGAATTTAGAGGATTCTGACTGATTACTTAGCAAGAAAGTTAAATGATCAAAATAGGGTAAAGAAGGAAAGTAGAAAGAAGGTGAAAAGGGAAGGGTAGAAAAGGGAAACAAAGTAGAAGGATGAGAGAAAATCACGAATAAGAGTGAGAAGAAGAAGAAGGAAAAGTTGAAACAAGAAGGTTCTCGTGATTACGCCTTGAAGATTTCAAGACTTTAATTAGTATATTACGTTACAAGTGCAGAAAATGGTGTTTACCGAACGAGTATGATAAGTTAATACAAGAGACGAAGTTGAGTGCGGTAAGCTATTATCATAAGCGTACGGTAAAAATATTCCAGGACGAGTTATGAACGATATTTTTCGTCATACTAGTCTAACATTTATGAAAAAGATAAAATTTGAGCTAGAACAACAAGAATCATTAAACATAACCTCAAAATCCATCACAGCAGTAAAATACTAAAAATACGCCTGAGATCAGGTGTTTTTCCAAATATTCTCGATCAGCTTGAATGCGGCAATAGTATATTACGTTGCAAGTTACAAGTGTGGGAAATGGTGTTTACCGTACGAGTATGATAAGTTAACGCACGAGACGAAGTCGAGTGTGGTAAGTTATTATCATAAGAGTATGGTAAACATTTTCCTGGACGAGTTATGTACGATAATTTTCGTCATACTAGTCTAACATATAAAAAAGAAAAACTTTGAGCTAGTACAACAAGCATCATCAAATACATTTTCATCTACGGTGCTACTAAAATCAGTCAGTTTGGCCAGTATACTTTTAGCTAACGCAAAATCTTATTAAAGTTTTTTCTTGTAGATTGTAACTAAATCTATCAGCGATTGTATTTTTATTAAATACAAAATCTTGTTAGGCGTTACACTTGTGGATTGTATTATTTTGATAGTTAGACATGAGACATGAAGTATAAGACAAAAAATGATCAAATGGTTGGAGCTTGTCTGAGTTAAGATAAGGCTCTGGCTGGCTTCGTTTCCTGCCGCCTTGGATTCGAATCTCATTCAGCCAAGGATGTTTCTCATCATTCACCTCATTACCCACGCACAAGTCTCCAGATTCATGTGGGCATCACCAGCAATAAAAAAAAGAGATTGAAGAAGAATGTTATTTTTGTTTATGTTTTCCTGTATCAAGTATTTTAATTTTGTCTATTATTTTTTAATCCATTAATTTTAATCTTGTCCAGTATAAGTATGAGTAGTATTGACAAAAATAGAGAGTTATAAGAATTATAATTGAATATATATAAAATAATGATATATAATAATAGAATATATAGAACATAAGAAAATAGAACGAGTATGAACAGAACTACGTTAACGCTAACGTTAACACAAACCTGATGACCAAGCCCTGTGTCAGGCTGTTCTTGCACTAAAGTGGTCACGTTGGGATTAGCTTTAGCGTAAACATAGTTATTAAAACTCTTTAATATCTGTGATATGTATTTTGTGAATAAAATAACACAGAAGTGCTATATATGTATATAATGTGTGTGCTATATGTACCACGAGCCATACGTTTACATAAATATAATCAAATACGGTATCATCAGATATAGTTGCTTTCGACTACATCACAAACCAAGTGGAAAAGTGGAGCTGACACTTGGATAGCTACCGGGTAGGATAGCTTGGATATCATCTATTTAGATTACTGTTAAATAAATATTCATCATCAGGCTACTACCAGACTGGGAGAAGTGGGGGAAGTCTGACGACGACCACCAGCCAGCATGCTAAGTTGGACAGATCAAATTAGTGTCCGAACAGGACTGCCGTATAACTAGGAGGAAAAGAAGATGAAGATGAAGAAGAAGAAGAAGAGGAGGAGAAGGAGGAGGAGGAGGAGAAGGAGGAGGAGGAGGAGGAGGAGGAGGAGAAGGAGGAGGAGAAGGAGGAGGAGGAGGAGGAGGAGAAAGAGGAGGAGGAGGATGATGAGGAGGACGATGATGATGAGGAGGAGAAGGAGGAGGAGGAGGAGGATGAGGAGGAGGACGACGATGATGATGATAATGAGGGGGAGGATGAGGAGGAGGAGGAGGAGTAGGAGGACGATGATGATGATGATGATGATGAGGAGGAGGAGGAGGAGGAGGAGTTGGATATCCTAAAATATCACATAGATTTTTTATAAACTCGTAAAATATTTGGCACTGGCTTCCAAAAGGTACCTGTATTGTATTTTTCAGTTTATTTAATTTTACAGTAATTTTCTCAGTTTAAAGTGAATATAGGCTACTTTTTAAACTTTTCAGTACGTGAGTTTGATTAGATTAAATTATCTTTCTTTATCCATGTAATTTTATAAATTTTGCATATAAATGGTTGAAAACAAAATTATCAATATCACATAGATGCAATAGTAAACTCAGATAATGCTAATTTTTATATTGCAACATAATTATGTACAATGATCAATCTCATTACATATTATATTACTGTATGATTTGTATGAAATTAACTATCGTTATGACAATCTAAGTGATGCAATTACATGAAATGGCGAAGTTTGGACAAAGATTCGTCCATTCTTTACCAGTTTTGAGTACGATATTTAATTTTTGGTTACCATTTCATTGAAGTCAATTTCTTTTTTGTTTTATTTTTTTTTTAAATTTCAAGCTTTTTAGTTGAATATTCAAACTTGGAAACAAAAGAACTTTCTTATACATTATTAAATATTTATATAATACGACCAAGGGAGGTAGGCTGCTCCATTAAAGATATTGTTCGTTTTATTCTTCTATCAAATCATCAAATTTTTCGCCTTCCTTGGAAAAAAATTAGAATCATCACTTGATACTAATCTAGAGTCTTAAATTAGTCGGAACTCTAACTTTTCAAGGCTATGCGGCTCCCGAGAAATGGTTATCGAGTAAATGTTCAAAACCCATCAATTTTAGGCGTATTTTATATAATATTAAAAAAATTTCAAGCATTTGCCTGGTTTTTCCAGAATAACAAATTTAAATTTTTTGGACACTTGATACTTGTGATAAGCTGAAAAATAATCAGCTAATCCTTCTTACTAAGTAACTGCTGTCCCAATAAAATGAAATAACTCAGTCTTACTGATTATCTATCATGCACAGTTTCAATGATTATTAGTGCAAGGGTAAACTACAACACGGATGCTTACTAATGGTCTGATCATCTTATTGCATTTGAATAAACAATATAAAGATAACTTACAACTAACAGTGACGCCATTTTGAATCTTAGCGTATGCTAATTTATTCAGGACAGATTTATCTTGACCACGACAGGTGGTGCTTTGCTTACTCTGGGTACACTTGCAGTTAGGAGTTCACTTAGAGCGAATATATATAAATATATTTATTACGGTTACATGTTATAATATATCAGTTTGCAAATTACAGCCGTTTATCTATGTCTGTTACAGAGCACCGTTGATGCCTGTAATGCAAATATATCCTGCAAGGTTTACTGTATTCTTCGTCCTTCGAGCAATCTTGTGAAAAATAACGGTTACTGAATAAGTAGCAGGTAACAGTAGGTTGTTCCAGATCGTTACTCTGGCGTCAGTATCTCAAGTTTTCTAAATTATTATATGAGGGTTCGTACGGTTACATGTCTATGACAGACTATAAGATAGTTAGTTATTAGACTATAAGACAGTTTCAAGTATTTGAAAAAAAAGGAAAAAATTAAACAGAAACAGAAAAACAAAAAATCTTCAGGCTCCATTTTGAGCGGGCAGTTAGGAGTACTCTTAGAGCGAATATATATAAATAATAAATAAACTTATTGAACCAATCAATGAAAACAATGCATTTGTATATAAAATCACAAAAGAACTTCAAATAAAACAATATTAACTCTTAACAATAACATAAAAGCCATAAATAACAGCTCGAAATATGAAAATGTTTGTTTGTGATCAAAATAACAATTTAAATGGTTCATCCCTCTGAAAGCAAGTGCTTGTGTTGAGGGATGAGTCTTTTCAAAATAAATTTAATCCGTAATAAATATATATATTGTAAAAAAAATATATATATATTTGTTAAATATATTTATTACGATTACATTAACACATGCATGTCTAGATGGTTATCGATATCTAACCTAACCGAAAAATCGCCCTTCCTCATGAGACATAAAGTGGTTAGGTTAGAATTAGCGTTAACGTTAGCATCGTTCTAATCAAACTCTCTAATAAACAGAAAATATAGTGTTCGACAAAACTACACTAATAATGACGCAATTCAAACCTGACTACTCTATGCATCCGCTCGCTCTTAATGCAAGGTGCTGTAGAGCAAACCGAGACATAGAGAGATCAATTTAAAAAATATATTTACTTATTCATTAGGGCGAGCATGCAATGTTAGTGTTAACGTTAGTGTAGTTTTGTTTGAACTTTTTAATAAACAGAAAACATTTCAATATCTATTTTGAGGTGCTCAGGACAGTGTTGCTAGTAATACAGGCTCTTAGGAACGTACTGTGGGAAAACCCAATAGTTACGTATGTTGAAATTAAACAAAACACATTAGCATAGGCTGCACTTGTATTACCTAGTTGGCTGCTGTATGGCAAGGGGGTGTTGTGGGCAGGGGGGGGGATGGTCGTGATTTGTTGAATGTTTGGATAGAGTAGCTTAAATCGCCTATACACACGACGAAACTAAACTAGCATGTGACTAGATCACGCCAACATGATCGGGCATATACATTGTATGAGTAAATGGAAAGAGAAATAGAATAAGAAGAGTGAAGAAGAAGAAGAAGAAGAAGAAGAAGAAGAGGGAAGAAGAAGAAGAAGAAAGAGAAGATGGAGAAGGTGAAGAAGGCAGGAGGAGAAAAAAATGAAGTAGGTTGCGCAGAAGAAGAAGAAAAAAGGACAAATAAGAAGACGAACAAGAACAAGAAGAAGAAGAAGATGGCGAAGAAGAAGAGGATGAAATAGAAGGAGAAGCAGCAGCGGATGAAGAAAAAGAAGAAGAAGATGACGACGAAGAAGAAGGGGAAGAAAAAGCTGCAGCAGATGAAGAAGATAACGATGAAGAAGATGGCGAAGAAGAAGAAAAAAGAAGACGAAGAGGATAAAGAACAAGAAGAAGAAGAAGAAGATGACGACAAAGAAGAAGAAATGAAGAGAAGAAGATGAAATAGAGAAGAAGGAGGAGAAGATGAAAAATAAGAAGGAGGAAAAGAAGAAGAAGCAGAAGGAAAAGAAGAATAAGAAAGAGAAGTAATAGGATAAGAAAAATAAGAGGAAGAAGAAGGCAGGGGAGGAGGAGAAGAAAAAGAAGTAGGAGGAGTAGAAGAAGAAGAAGAAAAAGAAGAAGATGAAGAGGGAAGAAGAAGAAGAAAAAGAAGAGGGAAGAAGAAAAAGAAGATGGAAGAAGATGGAAGAAGAAGAAGTAGGAGAAGAAGAAGAAGGTGATAGATAGAAGAGGAAAGAAGAGGAAGACGAAGAGGATAAAGAACAAGAAGAAGAAGAAGAAGATGACGACAAAGAAGAAGAAATGAAGAGAAGAAGATGAAATAGAGAAGAAGGAGGAGAAGATGAAAAATAAGAAGGAGGAAAAGAAGAAGAAGCAGAAGGAAAAGAAGAATAAGAAAGAGAAGTAATAGGATAAGAAAAATAAGAGGAAGAAGAAGGCAGGGGAGGAGGAGAAGAAAAAGAAGTAGGAGGAGTAGAAGAAGAAGAAGAAGAAAAAGAAGAAGATGAAGAGGGAAGAAGAAGAAGAAAAAGAAGAGGGAAGAAGAAAAAGAAGATGGAAGAAGATGGAAGAAGAAGAAGTAGGAGAAGAAGAAGAAGGTGATAGATAGAAGAGGAAAGAAGAGGAAGACGAAGAGGATAAAGAACAAGAAGAAGAAGAAGAAGATGACGACAAAGAAGAAGAAATGAAGAGAAGAAGATGAAATAGAGAAGAAGGAGGAGAAGATGAAAAATAAGAAGGAGGAAAAGAAGAAGAAGCAGAAGGAAAAGAAGAATAAGAAAGAGAAGTAATAGGATAAGAAAAATAAGAGGAAGAAGAAGGCAGGGGAGGAGGAGAAGAAAAAGAAGTAGGAGGAGTAGAAGAAGAAGAAGAAAAAGAAGAAGATGAAGAGGGAAGAAGAAGAAGAAAAAGAAGAGGGAAGAAGAAAAAGAAGATGGAAGAAGATGGAAGAAGAAGAAGTAGGAGAAGAAGAAGAAGGTGATAGATAGGAGAAGAGGAGGATGTGATAAAGGAAAGAAGAGGTGATAGTGATGGCAAAGGAGGGTTAGAATAACACGAAACATAAAACAGAATGAACAGGAAGGAGATGAAAACAGTAGAAGAAGAAGAGGAAGAAGGAAAAGAAGAAGTTGAAAAAGAAGAAATATTAATAGATAATGAGATGATGATGATAAGGATGATGATGATGATGATGGAGTAGTAGGAGAAAAAGAAGAAGAAGAAGAAGAAACCTCTTCTCCTTTCAACTTATTTGTAGAATTTCTGTTGATGTTGTGGAACTCCATAATAAAAGAATAAAACACTGTTAGATGTGGTCAATTCCACTTCTTTATTATTACAGCACTGGACCGCGGTTTCGTGGCTTCACCAGTCACATTTTCAACAGTACTAATACATTGTTTATAAAATAATGTTGACTTACCTTCAAAAGTCGATAGTCACTCAACTCGATATTTATGGTATCGATTATAGCATCAATATCAAATGTAAATAAAGACACAATTAAAGTTACTGATCTTAAATTAAACCTACATATAATGGGAATTGTTCTTAAATTGAATGAAAACATGAATTAAGGAATATATATCTAGTAATGGGTTAACCTCTACATTGTCCTAATTACACTTAAAATAAAATTCACTCTTTCTTGGGTAATGATATTTTAAACTAATGAAAGTAAACTAGAAGTTTAAAATATTAGTTTAAAATATCATTACCCAAGAAAGAGTGAATTTTATTTTAAGTGTAATTAGGCCAATGTAGAGGTTAACCCATTACTAGATATATATTCCTTAATTCATGTTTTCATTCAATTTAAGAACAATTCCCATTATATGTAGGTTTAATTTAAGATCAGTAACTTTAATTGTGTCTTTATTTACATTTGATATTGATGCTATAATCGATACCATAAATATCGAGTTGAGTGACTATCGACTTTTGAAGATTAGTCAACATTATTTTATAAACAATGTATTAGTACTGTTGAAAATGTGACTGGTGAAGCCACGAAACCGCGGTCCAGTGCTGTAATAATAAAGAAGTGGAATTGACAACATCTAAGTGTTTTATTCTTCTCTTCTCCTTTGTTTATTCATTCTCTCTCTCTCTCTCTACCCCCCATAATAATTACACACGGAACACTTGGAGCCGTATATATGAACGTTCCTTTGATGTCTCTTGAATCTATAAACTCCTATATTCAGTAAATACTTAACATTTCAAGTTTCCCTCGAGTCAAGAAACGTTCATAAATACAGCCCTAAGACCCGTGTTTATGAACGTACCTCGAAGTTTCCTTATTTCAAGGAATACTTGAACATCATTCAATATAAAGACGATAAGAATCCCTCTTCAATTATGAGTCTCTCTTGGAAGCCTTATGGTACGTTTATAGATACGCGGGCTCATTTTCACTGAATCACTGTTTCTTATCCACATCACAATAATTCAATTCCACTTCAGCTAGAATTCTAAGCAATAAAAAGGAACAATTCCTTGAAAACTGTAACTTATCACTCTGAAGTTAGTCACGAGGCACCTGCAAAAAACCGGTGTAACTGGAAATTTTATGATCTGTAAAATTATTATAATTGTAGGAGACAATGAAGAAATTTCGTCGATCGTTTTTGCGATACAGCTAGAAAATTATGGAATTAAAACATAATATAGCGGAAATAAGATTGCTATCTGTTATGAATAGCTGGTACTTAGAGAATGTACAGCTATTTTATTGTTATTTAGCTGTTGATTTGTTGTAAGATTTCTGTTATTACTGTCTTCAATATGAGAAACTTGCAGGATTTTAGAAAAAATAGTTGCTTGTACACAGAAAACCCTGTAGATGTTTCCAATCGTGTCAGACGGAAATTTTAATGCATTTATTGTAGGGATTTCAAACAGAAGATAAGACACGAGCGTTCAGACTTAAAGCGGAATGGTGACCGCTTTGGTTTGGCCAATACAAAAGACTCTCTGCTGTAAAATCTCTTCCCAGTAGTTCGGAACCCACCTAAAACTGTAGGTCCAATCATCATCATTTAACTCATTACCCATGCACAGTTCTCAGATCTATGTAGGCTTCAACCTCAGAAAAAATAAAGATATTAATGACTTGTCCAAAAATATTTCAATCTTTCTTTAATTCTGGGCTCTTTTTTTTCGGAGGATGAAGACATGGGTCTGAGACCTGTGCGTGGGTAATGAATTGGATGATGGTGAATGATGAGTTGGACCTACAGTTTTAGGTCTTTTACTAATAGACTGTGGGTTCTGTATTCTATACCCTTAAAATCGGTATATAAGTCGGCTCAATTCGAAGCTTAGGCTAGTTTGATACTCAAAATTATTGATAATATAAATATGAGTTCAAAAGACAAAACAATTTTATTTCAAGCTGTAAATAAACTATTTACTAGCTTCGCCTTCTATCATTTATTTCTCCATTTTATCCTTCCTCTTTCATATTTCTCTTTTTTCCTTCTTTCATCTTCCATTTTTTTCTCTTTTCCTCCTTCTTCCTTCCTCTTCCATACTTTCCGTTTTGCTTAATGATTATAAGCCTGACTGATTATTCTCACACACTTTTTCTGTGAGCTAATCAATCAGCATTTTTCAAAACTCTATGATGATGTAAACAATGAATTTAATGATTTGTTTGCTAAAAAATTGATAAAAATCTATGAATGATTGAATACCTTAGCGTGATCATTAGCATAGTTTTGTACGAACATAAATACGAAGTTACAAAGAGAAATAAACCATTAAGGGGTAAGATAGGCAACCCGTACATCAATGTGAATGGGATTCTGTACAAATTGATTATTATTATTTTAATCTATTGTACAGTATTGTACGGTATTATTGTATGAATTACTGCAGGCGTGTGATAGGCAACTGACAGAACAACTACTAAAGTTAATGAGACTTGCAATGATAATACAGTAATACAATGATACAACAGAAATATAATAATAATAATAATAATAAGCGTATGGCTTTTAATGGTGGGGAGACCCTTACGGGTAGTTCCACCTCGCCGTTTGAGCCATGTTACGGGGAACATGGTGGACCTACTATTTTAGGTGGGTTCCGAACCACCGGGTAAGTGATAATAAAGCTTGTAACATCAAGTCATTGAAGCACGGTCACCCATCCAAGCGCAGTCTTGAGCGGTCGTGACTGAACATCACGACCACTTGAACACCACGCTCACCGCATGACCAATCACCACCCTAATAATGATATAGTAATACAATGATAATACAATGTTAATACAGTAATTATAATGATAATACAGTAATACTGTATTATAAGTAATGATAATACAGTAATATTGTTCATACGAGAACAATATTAACTAGATACAATATAGGCATTATAAATATTGTACTGTTAAATAATACATTAAGGGTATTGATGATCACGCGATCTTCAGTCACGAGTACACAAGACTACGCTTGGGTGGGTGATCGAGCTTCTATGACTTAATGTTATAAGCTTTATTATCACTCACTCGGTGGTTTGCAACCCACCTAAAATTATAGGCCCACAACATGACTCAATCAGCGAGGTGCAACTAACCATCAGGGTGTCCTCACAAATAAATGCCATATGCTGATTATTATTATTATTATCATTATTTTTATTATTAAAATAATTATTATCATTATTATTACTATTATTATTATAAAAAAAAAAAATTATTATTATTATTATTATCATCATCATCATCATCATCATCATCATCATTATAACTTTATGTATTTATATATATATCTTTGAAAAACGACAATGTTCTAGCTCTGAAATCTAAAAAAATCAAAATTATGACTGTGCTAGTGCTTGTTTTAGGAGGTATAATTATATTCTGAATTAATATTCTAGAATTGGAAGGATTTATTCATTGTTCTCCAAAGTAGAATTCCTTGTGAAAAAATGGCATAACCAACATTTGGATTTTTGGAGTTGTAAATATTTGCGAAGAAAGCAGTTGTATTTATGCTTTATTGTATTTTCATCATCAATAAATAAATAAATAAATTGGGAAGAAATAAGTGAATTGTTTATGAAACTAGCAGGATGCTCGATTTAATTAAATCTGAGCTTTTAGAATGTGTAATAATGTATTCACAAATTTAATTTGATAGATTTTCCTTATCCCACTTCTTATATCTCTTCTTCCTTTTTCTTCTCCTCCTCCATCTTCTTCTTTTTTCTCTCCTCATTAATTTCTTCTTTCCACGTTTTCCTTCTCATTCTTTTTCTTCTTCTCCTTCATTATCTCCTTATTCTTCTCCCTCTCCTCCTTCTATCCCTTATCCTATAGCGTTAGAGTTTCGTCGACAGATAATATCATGTAGCTGTTTATTATATAGGTTGCATTTTATATGAATTGGAAAATTTTATGGCAATTATGTACAAAGAGTTTGAGCCTTCAAATAAGAACTCCGTCTAGCCTAAATAGATGGCGGAATAAGCTGAATGGATCCCACCTTGTTTCTTGGGAAGAAAAGTGTAATTATTTATTAATGTTTTAGGAATTATCTATGAAATGCTGCTTTTATGTTGATACTTTAAGAATAAACCTGATTTTTTTCCCAACTATTTTAAAATTGATTACTAGAGTGCGCCATAAATAAAGTTTTCATCTATCATAGTGACCTATATCGGAACTTGCCATTTCATTCAAGTCCTCAAGCAGTGCTAGTTTCAGATCTTGAAACAGAGCCAGTTTAAGTGTGATTCAGCAACTAAAATAACAGGTCCACTTCTCAACATCTTCCAACCTTCCTTGAGGCTATCTAAGCTGTCCTTGAGCTTCCTTCAAAAATATAGAAGCGATTTATCAAAAGATGATGATTCAGCATTTAGGCGGGCTACCAAGCTTTTCAGTTTTAATTGATTAATCATGATTGACCCAAGTGATAAATTGACAATCATTAATCTGTGGCAAGGTGTTCTAGCCTCTGGCTACAGGAAGATATATCTATATATATCATAGATACATCTATACCAACCTGCCACTGGCCAAAAATACAAAAGATGGCCATGAAAAGCAAACAGGTCCATCTTCGTTGATGATGTGTTGAGATGTCTTAATTGTCCAAAATGATTTATTCATCCGGATTTGGTGATTGTTTTTTTAATTTTTATTTCTTCAATAATGGAATATAAAACTCGTTCATCCAGGGGGATATCCCGAATTTTTTTGGGGAGGGGATAGTAACTGAGGACCATTTCGGGGGCGGGGTTAGGTCCCAATCTCCATAAAAAGACACAAATAAAACCTATTTTCTAGTATCGGTTGATATTTTGGAGAAGGATACATCCCCTTTATCCCCCCTGGATTCGCCCCTGCGCTCATTGAATATTCAAATCATTCACCTCTTTACCCACGCACAAGTCTCCAGACTCATGAGGGAATCATTCGCAATTATGAGAAATAATGAGCTTTTTTTGCTGTTGATTGTAACTGTGCATGCTGTTGCACGTTTTTCTGTTATTATATTATTTTGTTATGCATATTATATTGTTTGTTCTACTCATTAATATTTTAAATTACCATTGTCATATTTATATTTTTATATTCTGTTTCTAATGATATGATCCGTTGAAATATGAATAAATAAATTTAAAAAAAATTAGGTAAACAAGTCCTAGATCTTTTTGTAAAGAATGTTTTCGAAGTTTCTTGTACTGGATGTTATTGGGGCTTAGAAATGTTAACTATTGCCGTGGGAAACAGTGTTTTCAATCAATTATTTTGTGAAATATAGTGGTCAAAAGTGAAATCTTTTTGATTTTTGAGGGAAATAATTGATCTCATCTACGAGTAATTTTAAACTCTGATAAATTTTCTTTTACTAAAAGACACATTGAGAAATAAAATGACATATTTCTTACTAAAATGAAACAATTAATTTTTTTAAATTTGTAGAAAATTTCTGGTTTTAAAAATTTATTTCGAAAAAAAACTATTTGTTACATTGGAATAAAGATTTTGTCATTTTATTCCTCAATATGTCTTAGTAATGGAAGATTTATCAAAAGTTTAAAATCAATCGTAGAATCGATCAATTGCCCCCAAAAACCAAAAACAAAAAAATTTAACTTTACCCCCGTATTTCGCAAAATAATTCAAGAAAAAGATTCTTTCTCACAGCAATAGATAACATTTCAAAGCCCCAATAATATCCAATGCAAGGAACTTCTAAAAGAAAATGACCAAAACCCTGCGCACAGCCTTAAATCCTAATCTACCATAGAAGTTTCGACAAATAGGCATCAATTTCTAAAATATTAAAATATATAATAATATAATATTTATTCAGAAAGTATTATATACATCAATATTAGACATTAATTATAAGGTTGAAATGTCAGATATTGAAAATATCAATGTCAAAAAGCAATAATGTTAATAGGCAATTGTTTCGCCAGCTGAGAGATCAACTTTCAACTTATTTTTTCAGACCATACCACCTCCGTTAGTCCCATATTAGTCGATTATGAAAATGAACTAGATTCAGTTGGCGTGATTAAATGATTCAGTGAGCAGTGATTCAGCAAGAGAGCAGGTCAATAAAGAACTAAACCACCCGCACACCTGTACAAAGTTAGTAGGAGGCACTTTCACACCAGGAAATGCGCCGCGCTGATCGGTGTAGCGCAGTGTGGCACGGTCTCTCGTCTATTAAATGCGCTTTTACGCTTGATAACACACCGATTCAAGTTTATGAGTTAACCGGCTATTTCCATCGTAAACCAGACAAATTTGTCAGAGAAAGTTTGCATTTTATCACTTGCTTACGTTATCTCTTTTTCTTTCTTCAACTTGCTTTTTATCTTCATTCCTTTTTTGATTATCTTCTAGTCTACTATTCACTCTTTCTTCCTAAATCCTCGGTTTTTGTTCAATTTATTGATTTATTGAATAATATCATATACTTTACAAGTTATGAATTCATATCTATCCGTGCGAACATAATTTTATTGAAAAATAAAAAAATCCGTTATTTTAATGACGCACAATAAAACTTCAAACATTAAAAATTCAAAAATTTTTTGGAAATCCGTAAAACTTCATAAAAGAAAATCAATAATAATTACACACTGTATTAGTGCAGAAGTATGGGTTAATTTCTTGATTAACAAATATGCGTCTAATTTTGTTCCGCGCCGGTGGTTCGGAGCTCACCTCAAACTGTAAGTCCAATCCATTACCCACGCACAGGGCTCAGACCTATGTGGGCTTCATCCTCAAAAAAAAAAATATTAATAATAATAACTAAAATAAAAAAAAATTATTTATGGATGCAACCCACCCGTTACTCAACAGTGCGATTGATATGATGGAATTAAATCACGTCCTTGCTAGTTTAAGGCCCAAGAAATCTCCTGGCTCTGATAAGATAACAAATGAATTTTATAAAGCGTTACCATTCTGTTCAAAAATATATTTGTTAAACTTGCTCAATAAGATTTTGGAAAACCTAAAAATAACAACTGAGTTGTGTAGAATATTAATGTTCATTTGGCATAAGAAAGGAGACCCAAAGGAACCTAGCAATTATAGAATTATGGCTCTAATAAATATAATTGTGAAGGTTTTAACAAAAATATACCTTATATCCCACAAACTTAATAGTATGATTTATAGAGCTTTAACTATAACCATGAGCAAAAATCACTTTGAAAAAGTGATTAGTACTATTAAAAAGATAGCTATTACAAATGGATATGTGGAGATCATTGTTGACAAGATTTCAAATAAAATAAGTAGGAGACTAGCAATCAGTGCTAGACATTGCTGTAACTAATACTGGAGAAAGGTCATGGATAACGGTACCTTATCATGGCTCAGTATCTGATAAATTAGGAAAAGAATTGATAAAGAACGGTTTTGATGTAGCTTTTCAAACAAAACCTATTATGAGTTTGTTCGGGTGAAGTCGAGATAAAATTGATGTCTGGGATAAAAGTGAAGTTTATAAAATGAATTTCGGTGAAAGTAATGTATGTTATGTGGGTCAAACCAGTAGAAGTTTTAAACGTAGAATAAATGAACATAAAATATTAGAGATTGGAAACCCAATAAGATGACTCAAATTGTGTAGAGAATCTTATTACTAATGTACACAAGTTCAAGGCCGAAGAAAATGTTGAATTTCTGCATTTGATTGGCAAAGGCAGACAATTGAACATTCTAGAATCTTTGGAGATAACTAGGTTGGCAAAAAATTCCAATACTAGTTTAAACGATCAAATTTATTTCAACCAATTCGATAAAACAAACTTGGTCTCATCATAATTCTGGCCTACATTTTAAGAATGGTAACGGTATATTCGTGTTTTTTTTTCAATTTTTTAATTGAAATTTTTAAAATATTTTCATTGTAGCCTACTCGTGTGTTGTTCTTGTTTATTCACGGGTTTTGGTTCTTGGTTTTGAAACTGATTTTTGCTTGTTGCTCCTCCCACCAGTGGGCGTGTCTTGTTTTTGCCTTCAGCCAATCACAGACTTTCAATGAAAGTCAGCCTATCAGAGCCACTTTCTTCCTCAACCAATAGTATCATTCCATGTTTAGTATCTATTAAGCTACTCTGTACTTTAGTTTTAGCCTAACAATTTAGTGTACAATTTTTATTCTACTTTTCAAAAATTCAAATCAATGTTTTGTTCGACCCTGTGCTATTTGCATTTTCTTCCATGAATTTATTTCTTGCTTTCTTTCCCTATTCTTGTTTTTTTATCCCTTTCTCCCCTCCTTCCTCCATTCTTCTCTCCCTTCCTCCCTTACTTTCTCCTTACCTCCCTTCCTTCCTGCCTTCCTTCTTCCGTTTCTTTCTCCCTTCATTTCTTCATTTCTTTCTCCCTTCTTTTCTCCCTTCCTTCTTCCCCTCCTTCCACCCTTCCTTCCTCTATTCCTTTCTCCCACCATTCTTCTTCCCTTCCTTCCTCCCTTCATTCTTACCCTCCTTCCTCCCTTCCTTTCTCCCTTCTTTTCCTTATTTCCTTCTTCCTCCCTTCCTTTCTCCCTTCTTTACCTTATTTCCTTCTTCCTTCATTTCCTTCTGCTTACTCTTTGGTAGAAAACAAATCATTCAAATACCGCACAAGTTCCCTTTTCTAAACCAACTTTTCACACACCTCCATTGACATTCAGCTCTTGAAGTTTGACACATTCCCATCAATTCGAAACGCGTGAGATAACAAGAATACCAAACTGAGAGGCCAAGGGCACTGAAGAAGATTCAGGTCAATTCGTCAGAGAGTCGAATTTCGTAAATTAGCAGCCATGAACTTGCTGGAAATACATTCTCGCAAAACAACGGATCTAACTGGCATTGATAGCCTGGAGAACTACCGTCTGTTGCTGTTAATAAAAGCCGTTTGAAAATGATTAATAAGGAAACATAACTGCTAAAAATGAAGGTGCGCTTTAGAGTTAGATATATCTGTGTAGCTGTTGCTATATAGTGGAACCGGGCATGGGAAAACTAACAGTAATCCGAAAGCAAAAGGTCTTTGCCAACTTGTAATTGTCTGAATCGTGATTTCGATAGCCTTGTATCAACGAGATCTAGACGATAGATGCACTGGTGGTATAGATAGATGCCAGATCTTGCAACCTTTTCAATAATACATACCGCACTAGAGCTTTGTGAAGGCGAGTCTTCTTTTTAGAGTTCTACTCGTTGCTAACCAGGCTTTAAATTCTTGCGTGCTCTAGGAGCGTGTGAATGTCATTTGAATATCGGCCTTTGCATTTAAATTAGATTGTTGTAATTCGCAACAATGGGAGTGTTTAATGGAGATGTTAGTAGTTTCAGGAACTTGATAACACTTTTTTATTACATGACTAGATTACTATAAAAATAATAATAAGGAATAAGTTGGATAGATAGATAGATAAAATGTCTTTATTGGAGTAGACCTGAACAACAAATGGCTTAGAATGAATTTATTCTAAGATTATTATTGATGAATTTTTTGTAAGATTATTATTAATGAATTGATTCTAAAATTATTATCGATGAATTGATTCTAAAATTATTATTGATGAATTGATTCTAAAATTATTATTGATGGAGTTATTCTAAGATTATTATTGATGAATTGATTCTACAATTATTATTGATGGAGTTATTCTAAGATTATTATCGATTAATTGATTCTTAGATTATTATTGATGAATTAATTCTAAGATTATTATTGATGAATTGATGCTAAAATTATTATCGATTAATTGATTCTTGAACTATTATTGATGAATTGATTCTAAAATTATTATTGATGGAGTTATTCTAAGATTATTATCGATTAATTGATTCTTAGATTATTATTGATGAATTGATTCTAAGATTATTATCGATGAATTGATTCTAAAACTATTATTGATTAATTGATTCCTAGATTATTATTGATGAATTGATTCTAATATTATTATTGATTAATTGATTCTTGGATTATTATTGATGAATTGATTCTAAGATTATTATCGATGAATTGATTCTAAAATTATTATTGATTAATTGATTCTTAGATTATTATTGATGAATTGATTCTAATATTATTATTGATTAATTGATTCTTAGATTATTATTGATGAATTGATTCTAATATTATTATTGATTAATTGATTCTTAGATTATTATTGATGAATTGATTCTAATATTATTATTGATTAATTGATTCTTAGATTATTATTGATGAATTGATTCTAATATTATTATTGATTAATTGATTCTTAGATTATTATTTATGAATTGATTCTAATATTATTATTGATAAATTGATTCTAAGATTATTATTGATGAATTAATTCTATGATTATTATTGATGAATTGATCCTAAGATTATTATTATTATTAGCCGTAGAGCTCCCGAAGTTGAAGACGCTGAGAAAAATGATGATCACTTATTGGACTTGTTCCTCCTGTTCGCCCACCAGCTTTTCATTTTCTGAGAGAAAGCAGCTTTTCATTTTCTGAGAGAAAGCAGCTTTTCTTTCTTCACTCCATCTTGTTCCAACTCTTGAAGCTTTAACTTCTGGAATAATATCCCATTTATTAATTTTAGTTTTTAAGTTGTTTCGATTGGAAATGTCATATCAGTAATTTTTGCTAGAACTAGATCTTTTTTAACATTTTGAATCCATTCTCCTCCATTGGCAAGCGAAGCTACATATTTCACCAATTATTTTGTAATTCTATGATCAGGAAGCCTCATGATATTATTATCGATTAACTAATCCTAAGGTTATTATTGATGAATTAATTCTAAGATTATTATCGATTAATTGATTCTTAGATTATTATTGATGAATTAATTCTATGATTATTATCGATGAATTGATTCTAAGATTATTATCGATTGATTGATTCTAAGATTATTATTGAAGAATTGATCCTAAGATCAATTCTGGTGGTTATTTATTGGTTATTATTGATGGTTATTTATTGCCTCTTCTACTAAATTTTTTTTTCTTATTTAATTGCTGAATAAGAAACTTCTCTGAAACCTAATTTCACATCAATTAAGTAAAAGTAACTTTGAATGTTTGAATCAGTGCACATTGAGAACATGAAATTATAAGTGTCTTTACATCTAACCCTTGTAGTTTTATTATTCATTCGAATATTTTTTATATTTTTATGATAGATAAATAATCTTATCAATAAATGGTTGGAAACAATATGATTCTAAGGTTAATTGAAATAACTGAGCCCAATACTTCATAAACCATTATCGTGAAGTGTAAAATACCATAAGTATATAATTATATGCTAGGAACGTCATCAACTCATTCAACCCACAATAAACCCCTAGGATAGAATATAAATGTGGGTCAACCAGGGCTGATAAAAGACATAAATCTTTTTCTAAAGAATGTCAGACAACCTCGACCTAGCAATAATTCAAGTAGAGAAATAGCGCATCCAAATAACTCAGTCTTCTGTTTTGTTTTTAAAAGTCAGATTCCATCAGAGTTGATATCAGTCAGCAGCTGTATAATTATCCTAATAAGTTAGATTTATAGTTTATCGAGTGTTTAAAAAGGTGCGTGACAAGACCGATCTCCTAATCATTTCTTCTTTTTCTTCTTGCTCTTCATCAGCATCTCCTCTTACTAATTCTTCTTTTTATTCCACTTCCTCATACTCTTCTTCTTCTTCTTCTTCTTCTTCTTCCACCTCCACCACCACCACCTCCTCCTCCTCCTCCTCCTCCTCCTCCTCCATCTCCTCCTCCTCCTCCTCCTCCTCCTCCTCCTCCTCCTCCTCCACCTCCACCTCCTCCTCCACCACCTCCACCTCCACCCCCTCCTCCTCCTCCTCCTCCACCTCCTCCTCCTCCTCCTCATCCTTCTCATCTTCTTCTTCTTCTTTTTCTTCTTCTCCTCCCCCACCTACCTCCTCTTCCATCTTCTTCCTCATCTACCTTCCACCTTCCTCTTTTTTCTTATTCTTCTCCTTCTTCTTCTTTTTCTTTCTCTTATTCTGCTTTTGCTACTTGAGCACCTCTTTTTATTTTTCTCATTCTTTTCTCCTCCCTCCTATTGTAGGTCTCCTCTTTGATTCGTTTTTCTAGGTACTTTTTCTTGTGTCTGTTTTTTCCTTCCTTCTCTGATTCTTCCACTTCTCTATTTTCACCGTTTTCACTTTTTTATTCTTCTTCTTCATCATCGTCTTCTTCTTCATCATAGTCTTCTTCTTCTTCTTTGCCTTCTGCTACTTTTTCTTCTTCTTCTGTTACTTTTTTCTTCTCCTCCTCCTCCTCCTCCTTCCTCTTTTTCTTTTCCTTCTCATCCTCCTCCTCCTCCTCCGCCTTCTTCTCCTCCTCCTCCTTCTTCTTTTTCTTCTTCTCCTTCTTATCCTCCTCCTAATCTATTGTCACCTTCTTTTCCTCTCGTTTTAAACTTTCTTCTCCTCCTCCCCCTCCTCTTCCTCTTCCCGTTTCTCTGCTTTCTCCTCTCGTCTTTGCTCTTCTTTCCCGGTTGTAATAACCGGGTTCGAACATCTGATTAACCGCGATTCGTCTTCGGGTTGGAAATAAAAGGAAAGCCGCTCTGCACTCTGGAGGTGCCAAAATTCAAATCAGCTCATTATAATTATTATAATTATTTAACTGGAGGCCGAAAAGAAGTTCAGATCATTCCTCTACATTTAGCGCACGATTCAGATCAACTGCATCGTTTTCTTCTTCTTCTTCTTCTTCTTCTTCTTCTTCTCCGTCCTCTTCCTCAGCAGTGCTGAATATCCGCGATTAATAAATAATTGGGATACGGTTAGGAATTTCAAAACTTGCGATTGATTCTGCGTAGCTGAAAATATTCTGTTAAATTAAGAGTAAAACTAACGTCTAATTTCATCGCAATGTTATTTCCTACCAGAATTATGGACTCAGCAATTTGTTAAGGCTGTGCGCAGGGCTTTTAGTATATTTTTTTTCGAAGTTTCTTGTATTGAATATTATCAGGGCTTTGACATGTTATCTATTGTTATGAGGACCAATTGTTTTCTTCAATTATTTTGTGAAATATAGGGGTTTAAAGTTGAAATTTTCGGTTTTTGTTCACACCTATGAGTGATTTTAAACTTTTGATAAATTTTCCATGACTAAAAGATGCATTGAAGAAAAAAAAACATAATTTTTATTTCAATCTAACAAATAGTTTTTTAAACCAATTTTTCGAAAAATTGAATTTTTTACAGATTTAAAAAAACTAATTGCTTGATTGGAGTAAAACATATGTCATTTTATTCCTTCACTTGACTTTAAGTCACAAAAAATTTAAAATCACTTATAGTTGAGATCAATTGCCCCCAAAAACCGAAAAATTTCAACTTGGAACCCCTATACTTCGCAAAATGATTGATGAAAAAGCTTTTTCTCACACCAATAGATGAAATTTTAGAGCCCTAATAACATCCAATACAACTTCCAAAAACCCTGCGTAAAGCCTTAATCCCATTTTCTTTTCCAATTAGCTCCATAGTTTCGAAAATCATAGTTTATGGCCCGTATAAGGCTCTAAGACCATAAGGCTTTAAGACCATAAGGCTGCCATAAGGCCATAAGGCTGCCTTAAGGCTTTCTTGACTCAAGGGGGACTTAAACAGAATTCACTTAAAAGTCTCTTTATTTCGTGATGATTCAAGAAGTCCTACTTGAAGGCTCGTGAATACAGGCTTAAAATATGATGGACATTCTATCAATCCGCTTCCAAACACCAAAAATCAATATAAACACGGTACATTGAGAATTCAAAAGTTATTTTGAATTTCAAACGAGATGTTGTCGAATTACCTTGAACAACGTAAGTCTCACTCAATTTGTCAATTCTTAAATTTTAATCAAGAATCCCAATAAGTTCTATATTAATTATTGAGATTTAAATCTGATTATTAATTTCAGTTCTTTCTAATAGTTTATTAGAGTAGACATAATTATCGAACCTAAAAATCGAGAAACTCAACTATCTTACAACTAAATAACATTATATCTCTGATAATTTTAGCTCTAGGCCTATTTCACATCATCTCTCTTTTTATCTCTATCTAAAAAAAAACTTTCGTTTTAGATTTCTTAATACGAGTATTAAATCTCTCATACGTATTGGAGCATTAAATTATTTTGTTTCTAACTATTAATTGGAGTTAACGTATCAAATCATTAAAAAAAAAATTGCTTCCACAAATCAACAACATTATATTTCTTATGATTTTTAACTTCATTCATTTCATCTCTATTTTTTACCTTTATTAATTGATGTATTTAATCTCCCACAATCCTGTAATAATTAGAATTACTGTTTAACAATTTAGAATTTAGAATTTACTGTTTCACAATTAAACCTCGCTTCATATCTCGATGACTTAAAACTAAATACATGGTATAAGAATATTTCAGGTATAAAAAATGATATCTTTGATTATTAATCCACGAATTTATTATAGGAACTTAAAAAAACACTTGTAAAGAACACTAATTGATGACGAAACCCCTTTTCGGCAACTTCTTGTCAACTGACACATGTTTATTATTCAAGCATTAATCCAATTAAGAGTTTTCTGACTGATGGAATTTATTACATCTAAACTATGGACTCTGCTCACACGAATTCTGCTCACCAAATAAATCATTGTCGGATTATTTCTGTTATTGATTTAATTGAATCAATTCATCATCTTGAACATAGGAGGTGATTTGAGTAGCTTTTTTATCATAGAGATAAAGCCGATGCTTTCAATTGATTTGAAAACACTTCATCTATTTCTTTCGTTATTCTTTTCATCTCTCTTCTTTGTTTTTCTTCTTCTTGTTCTTGTTGTTGTTTTTCTTCTTCCTCTTCTTCTTCTTCTTCTTCTTCTTCTTCTTCTTCTTCTTCTTCTTCCTCCTCCTCCTCCTCCTCCTCCTCCTTCTCCTTCTGTCTTCTTCTTTTTCTCCTCCTACTCCTCCTTCTTCTGTCTTCTTCCTCTTTTCTTCCTCCTGCTCATCCTTCTTCTGTCTTCTTCTTCTTCTTCTTCACATTTTCAATCATCGTTCTCTTCTAAATTCCTATTCTCCTAACATTTATATCACTTACTTCCCTTTATTATCATCAACTTGTTTTCCTTTTTTTTTTAACCTTTATGTCTGTTTTTTCTTCCTTTTGTCTTCTCTATTGTATTTCCTCATTCATATCTCTTCCTGTGATTTTCTTCTTTGCCGGTCCTCTTTCACTTCTCCTTACCTACTCCTTTTCTCTTCCATATTCATTACTCTACTCCATCTTTTTCCTCCTTACATCCATCGTTTTTACTTCTTTCATCCTCACTCCTTTTCTTCAACCTTACTTAAGCAGGAAACCCACTGGCCCGGCACCGGCGGCGCCCGGCGGCGACCGGCGGCGACCGATGCTTACCGGCAACATTGCTTTGCGTTGTTTTCATTGAACAGCAACCCACTATATCTGTCCGTCACCGGCGGCGGCCGGCGGCGACAGAAGCCTTCCGTCACCGGCGGCGGCCGGCGGCGGCAGAAGCTCTTGGGGGCATTCTTGCCGGGCAGCCTGTCCGGCATTTCTCTAGTCGATGCCAGTATCGCAAGTGTTCTGCGTGAACGGTACAATGAGTTCTATATGTGTCGCAGTATGTCGCAGTGTGTGTTGAAGAAGAAAAGAGTCAGAAACGAAGGAAGCAGTTAATAAAAATAAATATTAATTAAAAATAAAATAATAAAAATAAAATTAAATAAATTAAATAAAAATTAAATTAAATTAAAAATAAGATAGATAAAATAAAAATAAAATAAAAATAGAATAGAATAAAAAAAAGATAAAAAAATTTAAAAAAAAGAAATAAAATAAATGAAAATAAAATCAAAATGAAATAAAAATAGAATAAAAATAGAAAAAATAAAATGAAAATGAAATAAAAATAGAAAAAATAAAATGAAAATGAAATAAAAATAAAATAAAAATAAAAATAAAATGAAAATAAAATAAATTAAATAAAATAAAAATTAAATTAAAAATAAGATATAGATAAAATGAAAATAAAATAGGAATAGAATAGAATAAAAATAAGATAAAAAAATAAAAAATAAATAAAAATAAAATAAAAATAAAATAAAAATAGAATAAAAATAAAATGAAATAAAATAAAAATATAATAAGAATTAAAAAAAATGAAATAAAAATTAGTTAAAAATAAATAAAATTAATTATTAATTAATAAAAATAATTTCATGTTACTTTTTCAATTTAATTTGAGCCAATAACAAAAATTTTCCATGAGATCGAAATTCTTTCGCTGGATCGCCTTTTGTGACTTAAATACATTCTAATGTATTTCTAGTGAACAAATAAATTTTTTGATTTGTATCTTATATTCTACTGTTTTGTATTTTGGAATATTCTTGTGAGATTGTGTATGTTGGAATGAAAATAAAAATTGAAAAAATTGAATTGAAATTTTTGTTATTGGTTCAAATTAAATTGGATTAGTAACATGAAATTATTTTTATTAATTAATAATAAATTAATGAAATAAATTTTATTTTTAATTAATTTTTTTTATTTTAATTTAATTTATTTTCAACTAATTTTTATTTCAATTTTTAATTATAAAAATAAATTTTGATTTTTATTTTTAATTTATTTCAATTTTATTTTTATTTTTAATTCAATTTTGTTTTTAATTAATTATTATTTTTATTAATTGCTTTCTCAGTTTATGTCTCTCTTCTTCAGCACACACTGCGGCTATCACAAATAACTCCTCTTCCAACGAACTCTCCATTGCAACTGCTGTATTTCTTCTGTCAGCTCCGGTTTCTGCCGGACAAGTGGGTTAATTGTTGTAAATTGCCGGCCGTCGCCGGTTATCGCCGGTCGCCGCCGGGCGCCGCCGGGCGCCGCCGTTGCCGGGCCAGTGGGTTTCCTGCTTTACACTTCTCTACATCAATATTCTACAGCTTGTAAAATTAAGCTACTTTTTGTAATATATTGCACTTCTTATTCTTCTTCTCCTCCTCCTACTTCTTTTTCTTTTGCTTTTTATTTTTCTTCTTTTCTATTTCTCTTTTTCTTCTTCTTCTCCTCCTACTTCGTTTTTCTTTTTCTTCTTCTTTTTCTCCTTCTCCTACTTCTTTTTCTTTTTCCTTTTTCTTCTTTTCCTTTTCCTTCTTCTTCTTCTTTTTATTCTTCTTCGTCTTCTTCATGTTCTTCTTCTTTTTAATTTCGCCTTCTTCTTCCTCTACTTCTCATTCACTTCTCATTATTTGTCTTCTCTTATTTACAATACAAGTAATGTTGTAACTGAGAATTTTTCAAGATGTAAGATACCACTATCATATAGGAATAAAATTTTCATTCAATACTGAGAACGTGCAATTCATCACTAATAAACAGCAATAATCTACAGAAGAGAGCCTGAAAGTGCTTAGACATTGGAACATCCAATACTCAATGATGAACACCATCACAAAATGAAATACATGCTATAGAATGATGGTAATCACGCTGCTCAAATTTTTCAAACACTATTCCACACTATGTGTTTCATTATGCTTTAGTGATTATCATCTAATATTGGATGTTCCACTGTGAAACATAAACTGTAAACCCTTATATGTTAAGCAACAGGGATCAGAGCATCAAAATCATAAGAATATTGATAATTTGGTAACAGTCAATGGTTTTGACCCATTGAATCCACTCAACGGATCATGAATAATTGAATATGAGGATGGAGCCTCAAAATCGTAAGAATATTGATGATTTAGTAACCCAATGGTTTTGACCCAAAGATTCCACTCCATAAGCTCATTGAATATGAAAATAAACTGCTCATTAACTGGTCATTTGGCAATAAGCGTGACATAACAATATAACCTAACCTGACAATAAACATAACATAGCACTAATGGCGCGAAGATGCCGTAAAATAACCCAACAATAACATAACCCAACCTGCCATTAATGGTGTAAACACAGCATAAAATAGTGGCGCGAGCATACATTATCTGCGTACGGCTTCAAATAATCTTTTAAGACACGAAATTCACATCCAGCTTTCTACTGGAGCGCACGACAAACGCCAGAAGCGAAACGAAATTAAAAGAGAACTCAGAAGATACGTCTTGTCGTATTTTATCCGTTACCCGATACGCTTCAAAACGTTTCATTCTTGAGTACAAAACTCATAAACTGTAACGATCTCGAAACACTGATTGATATCGTAGCGTTTTTAAAGTGAGGCTAGGTTATCGCGGGAAATGTGAGGTTATCGCGCGCAAATCTAGAAGGCACTGATTTTCCCCCCTCTCCTAAAAAATATAAAACTTCACCCCCTGGCTTCTACAGCAGTCTCTGTTTACCGAGCAATAATTTGAATAAGGTAACAAAAATAAAACCAAGCTATAAAAACGATCATAACTCCCAAACGCGGTGCCTTACCAGATATTATTCAACCCGAAGGTGTTATTTAACGGAAACTTTACACCAAAGGTTTGGGAGCTAACCAAACATAACCTAAAATTTTCCATCCATCTTTGATTCAGCTTTGGTAAAAAATCATCCTACCTACTATAGGTACTTCATAATAATTATCTTCGCACATGAGTTACTATATTGTACGCTATTTTTCTCCAAAGATATCGGAGAAACGCTAAAAAATAACAAGCATGTCCTGGAGCTATTTGAAGAGTATTGGTTGTACCCAATTTATATCAGTGGAATATCTTTAAAATGCTGCAGCATCCACAAGCTGGCGTTCTATATTAAAAATACAGTTTCCAGCACAATATAGTTTGCATCTCAAGAAGAATGTTTGATAATAGTGGAGTGCACTAGGTAAAATTATGTTTAAAACTTGAGTGCTCCAGAAAATTGGCTCTTGGTAGTTTTAGGAAGTCTTCCCACTCATTTTACACTATATTTCTTTACATAAACATCATTCTGAAGCTGGATCTTGAACAAAATTTGAGAAAGTTAATAATTACAAAAATTATTTCGATATTTGGCCAACATCTGCCGACTATATTTCACTACATGAAAATTGTTCTGAAGCTAGATCCTCACTTATTGAGCAGAACTTGAAAAAGTAGACTAATAATTACCAAAGCTTGCTGTCGTTTAAGCGGTCGTGGGTTCGAATCCCACTACACCGTCAGGTGTAATAATTCACCTCATTACCCACGCACAAGTCTCGGGCTCATGTGTACATCATTAGCAATAAAAAAAAAAATATTTTTGAACTTTGCAGCTAGCATTGGAGCAAGCTAACTTGTATTTTAAGCACTCTGACAAACTTGAAAATTTGAATAGTTTGAGTGAATTATGTCTTGAGAACTACCAGGCATGGAGAGTAGTCCAAGACAAGTCTTTTCAATTGTTATTACCTATATTGTACACTATAGTTACAATAAAAAATACTTGAGGCTCTAAATATCCTGAAAGAAGTTTTTGAATACTATAAATTTACAATTTTCGGGATCAAACCCGGGTATGTATGATGACAATTTTTCTTAGATTATCAGTCACATTCCTTCCATACCAACAGCATGTAGGAACTCGGAAAGATTTTCCGAGAGTAAAAATCAGGAATTGGATGTTCTATACAGTAACTTAGTTCACAACAAGTACTCCTTGCTCTTATCGGTTGATTGAATGAAAAATTCGGAATTGATTCACCATAAAAATTCGTTGAAAAGTTGATAATTTTAAAAATTTAACACAGTTAAAAATTCGTTGAAAAGTTGATAATTTTAAAAATTTAACACAGTTAGGCCTACAGCACAAAGGGAGCACAATACGACTCATTTTTTATTTTTTTCGCGAGATGAAGCCCACATAGGTGAAATCACAGACAAGCGCTCCAACCAAATGCGCTACCAGAGCCACCTTTTGAAATGAAGATATGATTTAAATGAGTGGATAAACTCATTTGAGGACTATAAATTTATAATATTTGTGTTTGAATCCGGATACATATAAATAATTTCTTGGATTATCAATTCCTTCTATACTATGCTCAAGTAGGAGCTCGTGAAAATTTCATTCCGCAATAAAAAATGAGGAATTGACTAAATACAGTATCATGACAAATACTACATACGCTAATTGATTGCTTGAGTGATTGATGGTAGTTTTACAACAATACAGGTTTCCTGTAGACAAAGAAGCTCTAGCTAGACATTTGTAGACTTGTCTAGTCTACAGTAGAGTAGACCCAACTTGAGACCTTCACTTCATTAAAGGGCTAACAACTTTACGTGTTGAATCACATACACGACCTTAAAAACGACAAATAATTAATGACTGATTTATTTCTAGAATATGTAGTTATTTGTCGAAAAAACTCATTAACATACACATTTCCACATCACAAGGTTGTAAAATATTTTCTCATAGGTTGTTAATTGGGTAATGCTATTCATTGGCAAGCAATGTGGATGATACCAGTTTCCTTGAAGTATATATAAGAGCTTAGAAGACGTAAAGAAATCATTGAAAAAGTGTCCTTAAACACGGAGAATAATTTTAAGTTGCAGATGAGAAGTAACTTCTACTACTTGGAATCCTTCTCATGGAACTATTATTAACATTTATATCAGAAAAGTAATATTAAAAGACTTGTTTCAAAAATTTTGCCCATGATTGAAGTTTCATAGTTTAAAAAATAAATACGTGGATTTCTTGTTCTATAACGATCTACGTTGTTATTATTGACATTTTATTGTAAATTTAACTACTTTCAGTCAATTTTAATTGTGAATAAAACATATTTCTACTCACTTTTGGCCAAACGTTTTTGAGTCTTCATGACTCGAAAACGTTTGGCCTGAGTGAGTGAAAATATGATTTATTCACAATTAAAATCGCTAGATTTTCTAAGTCGTTAAATTTACAATAAAATGTCAATAATATAACTTGTTTACTTTACATACCATTAATGTACTACTAATTGGAAGTGATAGTAATAAGTCGTGACAGATTTGTTCAATCAGATTAGATAAGCAACGCTCTCCTGGGCCTTTTCTGTAAGGGAGACTGATTGGATTGGCCAGCAAAAAAGACTGTTCTCTGCAGTAAATTAACTTCCCGGTGGTTTGGAGCACACATGAAACTGTAGGTCCAACTCATCAATCAATGTGATCTAATTCATTACTGATGTTAACAGGGAAGTGATAGCCGTGAGCCGTAGCAGGTATCTGTTCAATCAGATTAGATAAGCCCTCCTGGGCCCTTTCTGTAAGGGAGACCGATTGGATTGGCCAGCAAAAAGACTCTGTTGTAAAAACACTTCCCTGTAGTTCGCAACTCACCTAAAATTGTAGGTCCACCATGATTCTAATAACATGGCTCAAACGGTGAGGTAGGAGTACCCAGAGTCTTCTCAAGGGTCTTCCCACCAACAAACGGCATATGAATTTACTTTAATGTACTACTGTTATTGTCAATATTAATATTTTTTTTTATCAAATTAATACCTTAGAAATTTTGAAATAATATATAGCCCTAATATTAAACTGTATAGAGAGAAGTCTATGTTCAAAACAATGTTTCAAATTGAATTGAAAACAATGTTTTGTATCGATTGTGCTGCAAATATTGTTGTAATTGTGTATTGATTTGATACAATTTTTTAAATAAACTAGCAGCTACCCGTCCTTCGTACGGATTATGTTTAGAAATAACACTAAATATGTTTCGGCTTTTTTGATAGCAACGATCATGAAGTTGTTAGCAACTTAGAACGTAAACAATTCAGTGACAGTTATCAGAGAGAATATTTGAGAACAGCTGATTTATATATCATGATAAATTATTACGTGATTTGTTCTTATGTGGTAAGAATAGTGCTACCTGGCGAATTCCCAAGAGCCTAGCACAAACCGCACCTTCCTAAAATGTTAATTTTTGTTTTGATAAATTGAAATTAGAAAATTTTGTTTTTTTTCAACAAAGAAATAATTGATGAAATATAAGATGAGCTTTGATTCACCAGTCATATGTTTCCTAAAAGACTGCAATGCTCCGACTACACAAGTCTGCAGACAGCGTAAATAACGCCGCGAAGGGCCCACCATTCTGATTATATTTGAGAACAGCTGATTGAAAAATTACGTGATTTGTTCTTATCTATATAAATAAAATTAGAGTTTTGTCTGTACATTTATCAGAATTGTATATTTTTTGGTTATTTTTACGTTTTATACATTAAATAAGCCGAAAATAGTCTTATCTCACTTTCTGTCTGTCTGTCTGTCTGTCTGTCTGTCTGTCTGTCTGTCTGTCTGTCTGTCTGTCTGTCACGGCCGCAAAGGTATTTTTCGCGGCCTTCTCCTCAAAAACGAGAGCATCGATCGGGATTTTAGTTATTGAACAGTATTGAAAACATTATTGACAATGTCTTTAGCTATAAAAAACGAAATTAACTTTTTTTTTAACAGAGTAATAAACGTTTAAAAACCAAGTACTGTGCGATTTTGGATACATTTTACGCGGCCTTCTCCTCAAAAACGAGAGCATCGATCGGGATTTTAGTTATTGAACAGTATTGAAAACATTATTGACAATGTCTTTAGCTATAAAAAACTAAATTTACTTTTTTTTCAACAGAATAATAAACGTTTAAAAACCAAGTATTGTGCGATTTTGGATACATTTCTTCCAAGTTTTATTACCACATAAGAATAAGAACAAATCACGTAATTTATCATGATATATCAATCAGCTGTTCTCAAATATAAATGGTGGGCCCTTCGCGGCGTTATTTACGCTGTCTGCAGACTTGTGTAGTCGGAGCATTGCAGTCTTTTAGGAAACATATGTCTGGTGAATTAAAGCTCATCTTATGTTTTATCAATTATTTCTTTGTTGAAAAAAAACAAAATTTTCTAATTTCAATTTATCAAAACAAAAATTAACATTTTAGGAAGGTGCGGTTTGTGCTAGGCTCTTGGAAATTCGCCAGGTAGCACTATTATTACCACATGAGAACAACAACAAATCACGTAATTTATGATGATTTATCAATCAGCTGTTCTCAAATATTCTCTCTGATAACTGTAACTGAATTGTTTACGTCCTAAGTTGTTAACTAAGCTGCTAACAACTTCATGATCGTTGCTATCAAAAAAGCCGAAACATATTTAGTCGTATTTCTAAACATAATCCGTACGAAGGACGGGTAGCTGCTAGTGTGGTAATAAAACTTAGAAGAAATGTATCCAAAATCGCACAATACTTGGTTTTTAAACGTTTATTATTCTGTTAAAAAAAAAGTTAATTTAGTTTTTTATAGCTAAAGACATTGTCAAAAAGGTTTTCAATACTGATAAATAACTTTAATCCCGATCGATGCTCTCGTTTTTTAGGAGAAGGCCGCGTAAAATGTATCCAAAATCGCACAATACTTCGTTTTTAAACGTTTATTATTCTGTTAAAAAAAAAGTTAATTTAGTTTTTTATAGCTAAAGACATTGTCAATAAACTGTTCAATACTGTTCAATAACTAAAATCCCGATCGATGCTCTCGTTTTTGAGGAGAAGGCCGCGAAAAATGCCTTTGCGGCCGTGACAGACAGACAGACAGACAGACAGACAGACAGACAGACAGACAGACAGAAAGAGAGATAAGACTATTTTCGGCTTATTTAATGTATAAAACGTAAAAATAACCAAAACATATACAATTCTGATAAATGTACAGACAAAACTCTAATTTTATTTATATAGATTTCTAAGTATTAAAGTTCTAGGATTTTAGCCATGGAGTAGTTATTAAAGCTAACTACGTACTCCACATCCATATTACTCCTGGAACTACTGGAATAATTTCTCCCATAATTTTATGATTTGGCTTGAAATATGAAGACTCCAATACTTTTTATTTATTATAACAAAATTACAATGAATGTGGAGAAATAGACTCAAGTCCAAAACTGCTCTCTTCACAAATTTTGAATATGTTATTCAGCCATTAGGCAATTTATAATATGGAATATTTTAATTCAATATTTGCTTAGGAAAGCCCTGACTATTATACTAATTTTCATTTGATAATATTGTATAAACCTGAAATAAATTTTTGACTTCCAAAAGGATCCATCAAGATTATCGGGAAGAAGAACAGCTAGCACGATATTTATAAAAAAAAACTAGTAGACTGGAAAACGGCAATCGGGATTGCAGAAAAAAAGAAGAAATAAAACCACGAGCAGGATACAATAAATTATTACAATAGCTCTAATATCCGCCTATTAATATTCTTTCTAACGCTATAAATTTCTTAACGATTTGGACGATTTTGAAAAAAATTACGAAGACAAGAAGAAAATTTAAGAAAAAGTGGTGTAAAGGAAGTATGAATGAAGCCAAAAGCAGGAAGAAACAAGAAAGAAGGAGAGAGAAGCTAAGAGCTGAAAAGAAAAAGGAATAAACTGTTCAAAATTAATAATAGTCATAGTTTGAACAGTGTACCAACCTACCTTGGAGTCTACAAAATATCCAAGACTTAATCCATGTCATGAGACGTACCTGTAAAAAAAAAAAATGAAATGGATTAAAATAAAATAAGATACGAATTGCAATACGTATTAAAAATGGCTCAATTATTGCAATGTATAGTAGGGCTACTTAGCCGATTGAGCCTACCCAATCAGAAGACAGAGGGGCGTGGCCACCCCCCTTCCCCCCCTCCCCCTGCTCAGACATTTTGTAAACGCCCACCCCTTCCCCCTGTCGCAGTCAGCCATTTTGTTTTTAAGGTCCCCCTACCCCCCTTCCCTATGTGCCCCCACTTTATTCCCAATAGATTAAAGGGGGACCCCCCGCAAGCACCAATGAGAGAGGACCTATCCCCCCTGACCCCACCTCTCACAGAAGGTTCCCTACTCTCGCTTTACCCTCACTCTCCAAGTCCAAGTTATTTACAGAATAATCCCCCTAATTTGGCGATTGCCCAAGTTATTGGCTCCCGTAACCCCCCGCCCCCCCTACTCTCGCTTTACCTCCTTCCGTGATTCTCAAAGCCCTCTCTCTCTTTCGCACGTGCAGTGTTAATATAGTTTGCTGTTTGCTCAAATAATCCGACCCCCACTTTCTCTCTCAGGTCATTAACCTTAGAATTTAACGGTCGCAACGCGTGCCTAGCAGGTGGGGGGCTGTACACAGAAATAGAATATTTCTACACTCCCCGATTCCTAGATTGATACCGTTGTAATAGACGTTCTTGTTGCGGAGGTAAAAACAAACTACTATCATATTTTATCATTGGCTCATCCATCCCAATAAGCCGAAGAAATTCGCTGACAGTATGTTCTGGCAATAGTCCTCGTCCCTCCAACTCTTTATAATCAAACGTTCTGGCAGCCATTACACATTTTTCTATCAAATAATAGGCATATCTATACATCAGATCATTTAAATGCCTCTTGAAATCTCGATTATTATGCACATAATCCATTAATAGGTCCTGTGATATTTTTACAGCTGTGTTAAGTTGTTCATATGAGATGAATCCTGCTTTTTCAATTATAAACTCTTTTTTAGTGAGTAAATTTTCCCTATTGAATTCATCTCGAGTGAGTAGTTTATCTCTTTCTGCCTTTGCCTCTTTGCTAATAATTTTCATCTCATTATTGAGGGTATGTCTACTCACCAGCACACTAGCCTTCTCCTGCTCAAATTCTCTCCTAGTTAAAACAACCTGTTCTAAATCATGCATGCGTTTTTCCAACACATTGTTAATTATACTTAATCCACTATTGAGATTTTCAAACGAGACAAGTTGGCTTCTTTCATTGTTAAATTCTGTTCTAGTTAAAACAGCTTTCTTCAACTCACTCAATTCAAATTTCAACTTGTCAAAATTTGATACTAATTTTTTTAACTCCTCTAATTGCTTCGCATGCACTGTATGCAGCCTACCGAATCGATCGGTGTTCATTGTTCGAATGTCGAAATTAATTATCAACACCTCGGTACACCCGCTCCAGCGGAGAGGCTCCGATTTGTATTGCTTGTCAAGATGACTCGCGCTGGCAGCACTGACGTCACCACCCCAGCTCATGTCTTTAGTCGGCTATTCTCACTTTACACGATGTTTCGCAGAGGGGTGAGGGGGCGCCCACTCCGCATTTCTTCTAACATACTCTTTCGCAACAGCCGGTTTCACCCAGCCTCATCTCTCTCTCTCATATTTCTTTCTCTCCTCTTTCGCTCTACTGAACAGCTTCCTGGCAACGCCGGCTGTCCTCGCATTTCTTACTGTATAAAGTTACCTTCTCGCAGTTCTTGTAATATCGAATCGATTTCAATATCGTGAGCTGAATTTCCTGCATTTTTTGAACCCATTAAAATAAATAACCGTTCGACTAGTTCGTTAACATCATCCCAGAATATGTAGTTTCTATCACGTGATTTATTTCTAACAAAATTCAATAATCCTTTCCCATACTTTGAACGTTTTTTGGGTGGAAAAAGTTTCTGTATAATTTGAGATTTTTTACCAGAATTGCGAATTACGTAACCCTGGTTATTAATATGTACAGATGTCAGTGATAATATTTTTTTATATTTCGCCAAATCTTTGTTATTGTAGAGATTTGAATTTGGTCTACTGTTAAACAATAGCTCCAACAAACCATGAGTCATTCTAAACCTTTGTTCGCCGACAGTTATAAAAACATCATCAAAACTTACGGGCTCATCGCCGATAAAATATAAATTTTGTTTATGATCAAAACGTATACCATAAGGAATAGAATTATCTAATTTCTCGTTATGAAACACACCTAAATAGTTGTCTAAAATTTCTTCTATTCGAGTGCGACGGTTAGTAATATTCAAAGTCGAATCAAAGAAAGCAGATTTATCATTAGCAGAAATATTTACATCTTCCTCCCCATCCTCCTCCTTCTCCTCCACCTCCTCCTCCTCCTCCTTCTCCTTCTCCGTTACCAACGGTTCAACCTTGTGTTCTTTTTCGCGCTTTACTGTTTCATTGGCAGAGATTGTGCTCTTTTTGAGTTCAATTAATGGAGTAATTATTGGTTCCAACCTTTTACGATTAAATTCTTCACTCTGTGTTTGAAAACCCAATAAATTTCTGTGTTTTTCAATAATAGTTTTTCTCAATTTTTTTATTCTATCTATTAAACTGCTTCTCTCCCCAACAGATGATGCTGCGGTAGGAGCAGCACGACCGCGTTTCTTACGCATATTAACTTTCTCCATTAATGCCGCGACGTTGAATGAACAAAAAACGTGCAAACACCGAAGTTACCTCATTGCAAAGGAATCTTTATGAATTTATCCAATTGCTCTCTGTATCTTCCATTTTCAGCCTTACATTCAGTAAAAATAGAAACAAATTTGTGAGCACCTTTTGACCACACCTCCCAACATAGTTTTCTAAACTCACTGAAACTCATATCTTCCCCTACAAAATCCCTATAAATTAATTTCAAATTTAATTGATCAAGTTTAAAAATAATTAGCATGTTTGCGTTATCTCGGATGTGATGTTTTTTAATAGATCCGTAACTTTGTACCAAGTAGGCTGTGTCAATTTCGCGATGTCTACCCATTGTAAAGTAATTACGAATTTGAGGTACATTGCTTAATTGTAAATCATCAAAAATGACAAGAGAGTTTCTCTCAACTTTGTTGGGATGCTTTATCATATCAGTATTGTCTGATAAATGAAAAGTAACACATTTTATCTTTGAAAACACCTTTTTCAAAAATTCATATTTATCTTGATACAAAGAATTACTAAATAAGTATAAATGTTTAAATTTCAATCCGTTTTTATTGAAAATCAAATTCAATAACGTATTTGTCTTACCACTGTTGGATCTTCCAATCAGGATAATGCGTGCATTATGCGGTAATAAACTACCATTTTTACTCTTGCCAATGTTCGGTTTACCTGTAATAACCTCATCAAAATTGATGATGGGTATGGTCGTATCCTTTACCATTGTATCACTATGATAGCCAATGGATAACTGAATAAAACACATGCTTCAACATATTATATCAATTTATTGATAATATTTTTCAGTTCTTTTCCAATATACAACATTTCGCTTATTTACAATATAATACATAGTATTTACAATATAATACATAGTATTTACAATACAGTTCTTAACCTAGTAAATTCTTTCTCTCGATCCATGTAGGTTCGCTGAAACCTAACCATTTAACCAATATTTTATCTTTATTTTTCCTTATAATTTTCTCTACTAAATAAACTTTCTGCTCCTCCTCATCCAGCTTTGTTTTTTTCATTTCTTCTTCGTAGAAACGGCCAGAAATTATTTCCCCTTTCAAATCACGCAAGATGTAAGTAGGTGGCTTAGTCGGATAGACTGAATGAATTATAAATAATTCCCCACTCCAATTAATATTATACGATTTGTCGAAAACCTGTCTGTACTTACTAATGCGTACAACATCGCCCAATTTAAATTTCGGTTTTATTCGTTTAGATTTCAAACGTAAGTTCTCATTGGCCGCCTTATTAAGCGATGCTATTATATGATTTCGATGTTTTTTGCGAACATCAGATGGCCGCATTTGAATTGTTCTGTGGAAAGCATTATTATACTCTTTAACCAATGTTGGTAATGCTCCTACCCATCGTTTTGTTCCATGCTGCGTTAAATATTTATAGATTTTTGATTTAATAGTTCTAATAAAACGTTCGACTATTGCAGCTTTTTTCTCACTAAAAACATGGTAATGTTTAATATTATACCTATCCAATAATGCTTTTACTTTTGTATTAAAAAATTCGGTACCTTGGTCTGTCTGAAAAAATTTAACATTTTTATTTTTACGAATAATTGGTTCAAGTGCAGCATACACAGACCCGGCACTTTTGGATTTTATTGGCACACAATAAGCATATTTAGAAAAACAGTTAATTACAGCTAAAATAAAAGTAAAATTTGAATTATCTCTCGCCAGCGAGCTCATATCAATCAAATCTGCCTGAAGCAGATCCACCTCACTTTTAATCTCATATTTTCTCCTATTAAAATGTACTCTTGGCACAGAATGCAATTCTTGTGCTAATCTATGTCTAAGTTCATTCATTTTTTTTTGTTGACATCACACACGCGCGATTGTATCTCAACTGGCTAGGCACGCGACGCGTAGGTAAACTATTTTTAGCCACCCTCTTTTTGTGAAGCAGCACGCCTCACTTCTCCACTACTCACTCGCTGCTGCGCACTTGGAGAGGAAGGTTCTACTCACTTCTTCACCCCTCTCACCACCTCCTTCTCCTCCACCTCCTCCTCCTCCTCCTCCTCCCCCTCCTCACCTATTCTGTAATGACCCCATGCCAAGGTGTCAACCGAATTGGGCATGATGTATCTTTTATCATCATAGCATGAGAGAGCCGTTTTTGCACATTCTATTTGATAAATCTTGTGCGAATAACTTCTTATCATGTTGAACCTCTCGTAATGTGTGCTTCTCTCAAATAAACACTTCTTGTATAAATCAAATGATAAGCACCTATCCTTAACATTCCTTTTCACACCTTTCGCCGTGTTCTTTGTAATAACAGCTGCATCATCCATATATTTGAAGGAATACAGCTTGGGACGCAAACCGACAAACTGTGTTATGATCTTTGAATTTGCTTCGTCCTTAAATTTCCCAACAACCTTCTTATTTTTTAAAGAGTAACACATGTGTGACGGAGGATAATCACTTGTGTCAAACCAATCTAGGTTATTCTTAATGTCGGAAAAGACGTCCTCTGTTCTTATACTGTACAAAACAGAATCTGTATCACTCATAAGCAGCTTCACACATTCAACAGGGTACATTTTCAAAATCTTGTTGTAATGAAAGTCAAACATGAGGTGTTTGCTCAAATCTAAAATAGTGAAGCCGGCAAAAATTGGTTTTTTCAGCGAGATTTCAGGTTTTCTTAGAAACACTCCGATTACATTTTCATTGTAAATATGCCATCGCTTGCACAGAGGTTTCGATATTAATTTATCCAATCTCCTTTCATCGGTGACAAGCTCTACCTGACAGTGGGTGCGGTCGGATTGTAAAGATTTTCCAAAAATAAGGTTACTCATCGCCTTAAAATTTTGAATTTCAAATGTATTTCTAGCATTTCTCCTACACTCTGTGTTAAAATCGATGTAGGGCTTAAGCCAGCGAGATTGCGTGAACCTTACGACACGATGAATGCGTTTAAGACACATTCCTAGTTGTACATACAGTTTCAAGTTCCTATAATGTAAAACGTATTTTTCCCTATCGTACAGTGTAGCCAATAGTTTTGTCGACGATTTCTGTCCCTCATGTTTCTGGTAGTCAGAAAATAGATGGTGAGGTGCTTCTTCTTTTGTCGGCGCTAGCGGAAAATGATTGTGTCTGTTGTGTAACGTTTTGGGATATTGGAGATCACACTCGAGAATGTACCCATACTCTGAATCATCAGCCAAGTTGAAAAAGTCAACTTGACTGATTTCATCCTCAGATAGAAATTGAAAATTTCCATCAGGCAGAGGTTCGCACATTGCGTACCCATATAAATTATTCGCATCGAGATAGAGTATATAGCTTGTCGGTTTGCTTGCATCAAAATCTGCTCCCATATAAGGGTTGTTAGCCTCAGCATACCGATGGGGTATTACAGCTAAACCGCCTCTCACATTTTGCTCGACCATCAAGTAGATATCTATATCTGTTATCAAGCCAAGTTCAACTTTTGTGAAATGCAGCATGCAATTCCACGAATAATGCGCAAGACTTAAAAAATGAGTCACATCCAAACCGTATTTCTCAAACATTGATGACCTCATATCCTCAAAAACGTCACACAAAAGGAGTGTATCACAAAGCAGATACAAATTATGATAATCTCCCAAATTCTTTATCTTGAATGTTTGCCAAACATTCTGTGCATGCACGTACTCCCTTTCTTCTAAAGGCGAATCCGTCAAATCATTGTAAAAACTTTCGATTGGGGGAAGGGAGGTTTCTTCAAATTTCTGTGGAGAGTCAATATATGTGTAGGGGTATACTCCTTTTTTAATAAGCAGTTGTCGTTGTTCAACGCTTTTAAACACTGCAAACATAGATTTGAATTTTGACTCTGTCTGTTGTCCTTCTGACAAATTTTTCACCAAACTGTCCAACGAAGCGTTCATGAATTTTAGGCTATCCAAAAACTTGATTTTTCCCACCGTGATTGAGAAAAACTTCTCTGCTGAAGGAGCAATGCAGCGTATTGGTTTTTTACACTTGCCTAATGCCTGCACAATATGATGGCAATCATACCCCCCAAAGTTGTGCATAAAACAGGGTATGAAATCAGGTGATTTCCCATTTAAATTACAGGCTTGATGAGCTGCGCAAATAAATTCACCTGTTTCGTGCGAGTGATGCCTACACTTGATGTCGCCAATCAAGAAATCCTTCCCACACAGCCCGCATTTTTCCGCACTATTAAAATCACTTTGTTGCTCTTCACTCAATTCAAACATTGGGATTTCACTCTTCATATCCCGATAGAGCAGTTCTCCTACACTTGTAATTTCATCTAGAAATTTCTCAATGATCTTCTCCTCCATATCTCGCGAGCGATAGATGATCGGGCCGTGGCAAATTTCCCCCTCTATGTTCACCACTACAAAACAATATCCACAGGGAATGTGACGGGTTGTCTTTTTTGTAAAGCTACTTGTGATGTGCGGTTCTTCTTCTTCTTCTTCTCCTACTTCCCCACTCTTTATCGGTACAATAAACGATTCAAAATCGGCATAAATTGTGTATTTTGTTTTCAATGTTGCAGTATAATTTGTAAATTTGAGAGTTTCCCCTTCTTTGGGAAGCACTGTTCTCTGCGGGCTGAATTTTGAACAGTGCTCTTTGTGTTTCTCCAAATTTAGTTTTCCATCCACGTTCAACGATTTATTTGTTGTGAAACGATGAAAGCAAAATTCACAAACATCTACTTGATGCCCTCTTTTTGTAAGATGACTCAAGAGCCGAGACAACCCGTTTTTCCCGTTTGCGGTGTTGATGAGGCAAAAATGAGATTTTCGCGGATAAGTTTCGCTTGTTAGCAACAAAAGATTAATTTGGTGAGTACGGTTTCTGTAAGCGCTACACTTGTACGGGAAAAATACGTTTTTATCATATGCAATTACATTTATGGATATATCAGGATTTAAAGCTTCAAATTTCTTAATGTCCTGCAAACTGGAAGGAAAGTTGACCCCGTTTGTGTTGACTGTGTGAGCAAACTTGCTCAAATATTCAACAGTCATATTTCTGCGACGATAATGGAAAAAAGATAAAATTGACCACAAAAGGCATTTCTCGTCATTGAAATTTTTTACGTTAATCACACACTTTTTCCTTACAATAAAATCGGGGGTTTCTACATATGTGGATGAGGAACCACGAATCGCGGTATGCCTAATTATGTTGAGATCCAACGATTGGATCTTTTTTATAACCCACCCACTCCCAAACCTCACAAACTTGTCAAAAGAAGATAAAATTTTTACAATAGCATTTGTAAAAAAATTGTTTAAATCGATAGAATTTGAAGCACACTGCTCAATTTGTGCAGAATAGCTATGGAAGTTCACGATAGCTGATACTTGTTCGTTCTCTTCACCCAACAACACTATTTTATGCATGAGAACATTTAAAACAATAAAGCACTTCACATTCCCGTTGAACCGGTGCGACTCGTCGACGATAAGCTGCAGCACCTCCTCCCTGCTTGATTCCAGCGTAGATTTGATGTCACGTTCCTCCTCCAGATACGTGAATCTGTATCTAGCTGCGCTGCCGTTCAAACCTCGAATCTTCTCCGTCGTATGAGCCATTGTGAAATCGTTCTGCTTTCTAAAACAAAACAAGTTAGTAGCGGATTAGAAGTTGATCACCACGGACTATTCTAAATTACGAATGATTGACTTTCAAAGGAAGCGATTCCACTGTGTTCTCCAACTGAAAGGTTAAAAAAGATTATGAGTGTGAAACAGATTATATCTATGGATATAAACGTGGCGGTAGACGAGGAAGAAGAAAAGTTTATTAAAAATAAATCCTCGTTCGAAAAACAATTAATACATAAATTACGCTTCCACCGTTATGAGTGCTATGGAAGAGAATATGGACACTATTGCATGTGTATAAATCCTGCACTCAATGAACCATTACACCAATTTATTGGAGAATGTAATTCAGATACTTGTTTTTATCGAATAATGCAATTACATATTGCAGATAACCATCACGAATCGTGTAATGGCGTCTATCATACATTTAATATGTGTAACAACAAAATTGATAAATTTTTGTGTAATTCGTCCAGAAGATTTCGGTGTGGGAAAAATTGTAAATTATTTCAAACACTCAAGTGTGTTGGTAAAACTAAGTAGGAATACTGAACGTAAGTTTACTCCTCCAATGTACAACAATCGGCAGCAGAATTAGTTGAATGGAGATGCTCGCATGCAATGTGTTTTCTGCAGAATAATAGTTTCTACCGAGAAAAATAATTCGAAATAATGCGCAGTCAATAATCGCTACTTACATTGTAAAAGGGTGATGGCAAATGATGAACTCTCTCTCTCTCTAAGATGTCTGCTCTCTCTCAGATGTGTGCTCTCTCTCAGATGTGCGCTCTCTCTCAGATGTATCCTCTCACTCAGATGTGTGCTCTCTTACACTCCGCTGGTACAACTGATCTAAAACAAACAAGTTAGTAGTGGATTAGAAGTTGATCAGCACACTATGGATCAATCACACGTTTTAATGTACGAAAGATTGAGGTTGTTGAGTTTTGATGAGAGATGGAAAAAATTCGAATCTCCCCTTTTATCGCCTAAACATTTAGCTAAACTGGGATTTGTATTCAAGACGCCACCAGACTCAGTGCAGTGCGTGTTTTGTTTAGTTGGTTTGGAAAAATGGCTAATAACAGACGATCCCGAAAAAGAACATGAAAAACATAGTCCGAATTGTGGGTGGAGGAGAATGCATAATATTTCTATCGAAAATGAAAATTTTAATAATCTTCGCGATTACGAGCAGCGAATAAAGACATTTTATCAAAGATCAAAGCCCCACTGGTCAAACTCATTTAATAAGAGGATATTGGTTTTTAAAAGAAATGCTGAATATTTCGCGAGTAATGGATTTTTTCTACATAAAACGGGTTATTTGCAATGTGTATATTGTAAAGTAATTATTGCAGATTCGAAAAAACTGTGTCATGCATCATTTTGTATATATAATAAGAACAGTCTTAAAGGAGAAGGAGGAGAAGGAGGAGAAGGAGAAGGAGGAGGAGAAGGAGAAGGAGAAGGTGAAGAAGGAGAAGGAGGAGAAGGAGAAGGAGGAGGAGAAGGAGAAGGAGAAGGAGGAGAAGGAGGAGAAGGAGGAGGAGAAGGAGAAGGAGGAGGAGGAGGAGGAGAATTAATTGAAAAAGTAAACAAACCTGCACGAGAAGGAAGCCGAGGAATCACTTGCGCTCTGTTGTAGACTTGAAACGTCTCTAGTTGGAACTGAAACATACAAAATAGGGAAAATGGATCAGATTGATGTTTAAAAATTTGGATTATGCACACTTATTATCAGATTATGGAGGTGACGTCTGCATTAAGGTGTGAGAAGATTTATTGTAAATATTATTGAACAATTACTATTTCTATTACAATTGCTCCAATTTAATATGCAAGATTTTTTGCACTAACAGTATTTAGCCAAAAACTTGTAAAAATGCGTGATTGGGTTGAAGATAATTTTTATGAGTTTGATTATTTTGTGGCTTTATTTCGAGTTTGTTATAATTGATTAATGTAAATAAAGATTTGAATTATTATTGCTCACCTTTGTTTCAAACTGATGTGATGCTTTCAAAATGATCACTCTTCTTGTTGTGCCGTTCAAAAACGCAAATGCTCTTTTATCGCTGTGCGCGGATAGCTAAAGTTCAAACTGTTGTGACACTTTCAAACTGATAAAAGATGATCGCACTTTTTTTCGATCCGATAACTATGACGTTCAAACGCGAATGATCTTTTAGCGGTGTGCGCGGCTAGCTAAAAAAGGATTGCGGGATGCGATGAGCATTCCTTTTTGGAGTAGGTGAGCACCTAAAAGAAGGAAGCTCGCAGGAAGCTCTCGCTGGCACGCGCTCGCTTCTCCCCCTCAACACGGTGTTCTATTTTTATCAGTATGTTTACATCTGTCAACATGGAATGTGCTTTGGCGATGCGGCACGTGTGGAAAACGATAGTACTATTTATATTTCTATTATGCTGTCTAAACACCGTACTACTTTTAAATAAAGATAAATCGTGCAATCTGCATGAGAAACGAAATGATACGCAATTTCTTTTCAATTCCTTTGGATCGCCAACTTCACTGAGAAATCATACTTTATTCAATATTAAATCTTGCGTTAATTCGTATTATAAAACACCAATTTCCTTTGAAATTGGGTTGATACATTGGTATAAATTTATGGTTGATGAGCGAGAAACAGTTTGCAATTTCTACAAATACTATAGCGTTCTTGCAAATTGTGCCGAGACTTTTAATGAAAAATCGAATTTTCTTTTGAAGAAAACTAATCAATTATGTAGTAGTAGTAGTAGTAATTACAGTTCAGTTTATGTTTAACCTTTAAAGGATGAACACTGTTAAGAAAAAGCGCCGCACTGTTCGTAAGCATGGTAGAGGTATTTTATCAAAAATTGGGAATATTTTGGGTACAGTGATAAATAGGGGGGTTGACCTGTTACCTGTAGAAGCGCACCTAGATGGGTATAATTTCTGCGGTCCAGGAACGAGGTTAAGGTCGAGGTTAGCACGTGGAGATAAAGGAATAAACCGTCTTGATGATTTATGTAAGACGCACGACATAGTTTACTCCCGAGCGTCTGATAACAAGACGCGGGCGGAGGCTGACAGGCACTTGGCAGATGGAGCTTGGGAAATTTTCAAGGACCCAAAAACGGGGTTATCTGAGAGGGCATATTCTTATCTTGTTACAAACATTATGAAAGCAAAATCTGCATTTGGTGGAGGTTTGAGAAAACGAAAAACGAGGGGAGTTAGAAAAACACATAGTGATAGTATTAGGCAAAAGGCGATCAATAGGTTAAAAAATCATATTGCTGGTCGCGGTTTTTATCTGAAACCATATCCAACAGGCGGAAGAATACTAGTACCTCCCACCCAATACGGTGTAACACTATTTCCTAAGGTTAAAAAGAAGCAAGGAGGAAAAAAGCAGAGGAAAAGACAGAGAAAAACGCAAAGATGAACGGCCCGCTGTCAAACTATGACCTGATAAAATGGTGCAAATTATTAGATATTCCACTAAGGGGCATATATATGATTGATACACTTCCGAGTAAAATTCGAAATAATGAGCTCGCAATTGTTAATTTAGACAAACAGATTGGAATGGGAACACATTGGACTGCATATATTAAACGAGGGAAAAATGTGTATTATTTTGATCCGATCGGTGACTTGCAACCGCCACGCGAATTGGCAAAATATTGGGAAAAAGAAAATAATGTAAAAATATTCTATAATACCAACCAATTGCAGCGGGTAAACACAGACATTTGTGGGCACCTAGTGATTTTGTTTCTTGCTAACCAGTTGTAATTTTACGCTTGTGTTGAAAGCATTAGCTGAGTGAGTGATGGCTGTTATTACACTAACCTCAAAAACAAGTAATCTATATGAGAATTTAAACCACGCTCTGGAATTGGATAAAAATCGCGAATGGGAAATTGGATTGGTTAACTTGTGGACGTTTAATAGTATACCGAATATAATAAGGGGGAAAAATTCCAGTTTTAAATATGGAGATAAACTGGTGAATCTTGATACAGGATCGTACGAAATTGATAATATAATAAGCGCTATAAAGTTGAAATTGAACTTGAGCGATGAGAGTCTTGTTATACAACCGAATAATAACACTATGAAAGTTGGAATTTATTCCGATAAACCAGTAGATTTAACTTTTGACGATTCAATTGGTAAGACACTCGGGTTTGATAAACTTCTACTCGAAGCAAATACATGGCATTATTCAAATCATTTAGTCTCGATCAGTCATATTAATACAATCGTGGTGTCGTGTAATTTAGCATGTGGAAGCTTCGCTAACGGAGATGAAAAGCATATTATTTACGAATTTCTGCCGAGGGTACCGCCCGGTTATTTGATTAATGAAACGCCCGCAGAAATTATATATGTACCTCTCAATACGCGCAGAATTCAGTTTATTAATGTGACGGTAACCGATCAAGACGGATCACTTATCGATTTTCGAGGGGATAGTATAACTGTGAGGTTACATATTCGTGAGAAAAGTTAGAAGATGGGTTTTATTGTATTCAATGCCGCACCTAAGCGTCGAGATGAGAACAGAGAAAGCGTCAGTAGGAGTTTAAGCTCAGTAGCGTTAACACCTATGTTAACGCCGAAAAACAGATTAACAGCTAAAAACGCGAGAATACTAGAAAAATTGGGATTTATAGTTAATTGGAAAAATGTCGGGAGCCGCAATAAGTGAAATTCTAGATGTCGATAGTCAAATTCAATTTTACTCTGATATTACTAAGTACGAATTTCACACGCACACAACATATTCTGGACAGAAACTAGGTAATTCGGATGAAGTAAGGCTTCCTGTAAATCAGCAGGATATATACACACTGCCTTGTAAATCCTTTCTATTTATTGAGGGGAGTGTTAAATGTACAAAGCCTGGTGCGAAACCCGAGGATCCGCCAGTGCATGCCGAATATAAACTTGTCAGCAACGTGGTAGGTCATCTGTTTGATGAGATACGTTATGAATTGGCGGGACAGCAAGTAGCGAAATCGAGACTTGTCGGAATTACGTCTACAATTAAAGGATTGCTTTTGAAAAATGTTTTCGATACAAATACATACCAATTGGCGGGATTTGATAGAGATGGATATAAGTTGACGGATAATAAATTCATTTTTTGCGTACCGCTGAAACTTTTGTTACCATTTTTCGAAGATTTTCAACGAATAATTTTAAACTTGAAACAAGAGCTTGTATTATTGAGAAGTGCGTCGGATCTAAACTGCGTTGAATCGGCTACAGGAACAAATGTTTCTTTAACAATTGATAAACTACAGTGGAAAATTCCGTACATCCATTTGGAAGATCACGTAAGGTTGAAATTTTTGAAATTACTCGATTCTGATCGCCCTTTAAAACTTGCGTTTAGAAGATGGGAGATTCACGAATTTCCAAACATGGCCACATCGAGAATTCATTCGTGGGCGATAAAAACATCATCGCATTTAGATGTTCCACGCTATGTAATTTTAGCCTTTCAAACGGCTCGGAAAAATGCTATTAATAAATCAATGTCTGATTTTGATTCGTGCGAGTTGTATAACGTTAAATTATTTCTAAACAGTCAATATTATCCCTATGATAATTTGTTGGGGAATAAGCAGATAATGTACCGTATGTTTTTAGATTTCGCGCCGAGTTACTATAATCGCACTATAAATGCAGAACATGGGAACGCTATTGATTTTAAAGCGTTTTGCGAAAAATCACCAATAATTGTGATTGACTGTTCACACCAATCTGACCATTTGAAAACATCCACAGATATAAGATTAGATATGGAATTTAGTAAAGAACTACCAAACTCGACTTCGGCATATTGTATTCTTATAAGTGATTCAATAATGGAATACACACCTTTAACCTCATTAGTTAGAGAAGTACAATAAATTGGCGGTAGGGGTATGTTTAAAATATAAAAGGTGAAATGTAAAAAATAATTTATCATTCGTGTGGGCGTGTGTGAGAGAGCAACATGTCCACTTCTTCGCTGTTTCAAGAGGCGATTGGAGATTTTGAGGTTAGTGAAGAGGGAAAAACACGTACAGTGGGAATACAGTGTGACATGGAAGAAAAGAAGAAGAAGAATTTTGCCGTTGCGGATCTACACTGGTTTAAGGGAGATAATAATCAAATAATTTTAAAAGAATTCGCGCTGGTTGATCGGGCTGGTAATTATGTAGTACTACACTTTAAACCGCCTTTTCCGAAATCTACTTTGAGCTGGAAAATGTTTCGCGAGGCTACCTGGTTAGAACAACATTATCATAAAATATTATGGGATGAGGGGGAGACGGAGTTTACAGATTCATTGATAAGAGGATATCTCGGCGCGTATGATTGCATTTTTACAAAGGGAACAGAAAAAGCGGCATTTTTGAAAAAGTATCATAATGATGTACGTTGCATACCGGAATATTTTGCGAAACCTAATTTCACAAAGTTTAAAGATACGTGGTGTTTTGAGGTTTGTAACATACACAAAAATGTAGAAGGTGGGAGGTGCGCTCTAATAAGTGCACAACATTATTTGCAACTATTAACATCTAACACGCTTCCAAAGATAGGAGAGGAGGGGGATTATACTTGTGAAAATAATCGAATGAAAAGTATGAGGAATTGTGCTTTTTATAGTAGAACAAGCAAAAGAAATTATGCGAGACAAGGGTTTTACTATGATGGAAAAAAGGTCGTATGCGTTTACTGTGGTTATGAGTTGGAATCACACAAAGTGAGAATTTGTAGCGTGGGAGTTGGTAGAAGACCTATCAATTTTTCGGTATTAATCCCGCTGTATAAATAATTAGTTGTAGATAATGGATCCTCAGAAGTGGATGTGTGCGGATAAAGAATTAGAGAACAAATTACGAGAATATCTGCAGTGGTTTGATTTGTGTGAGGATGCCATTAGAAATTCTACTCGTGAAAACATTGGACTTGCGAGACAGTTGAAACAAATTTTTTTAAACACTGTAAATTTGAGCGATATTAACCATTATTTATCCTGGTACAGGCCGCATAGGCTTTGCGTTAAAAAATTATTACAAATTGAGGAAGAAGCTACAAACTGCGCTTGCGCAAACAGCGGTGGGGAGAATGCATAAAAGGAGTGAAATTGAGAAGCTTGAATCATTAGGAAAGATGAGACGTTTCAACATGGGTGCATTCAATGCTTTGGCACGTGAGGTGTTGCCTCTAGAATCAGTACCTCTCGGTTCATATCTAACCGTTGAAAACGCCATAGTCTATGGTACAGGCAGAGTGTTACTAAATCTCTATGATCCCGACAGTGAGGGAGACTCTTATTTCGATTTATTACTATGTGATAAATTTAAAAGCGTATTAAATAATGAGAACTTGACAGATTTTAACAAGAGAAATTTTGTATTAATATGCGAACATGAGAACGGACAAGTAGAGTTGAAAGAAATGTAAATTTTTACAATGGGTTTTTCTCCATAGCACAGGTTTATGTGACCTAGCCCTGTGCGAACCTCTTTTTACCCAAATAAAAAAAGAGTGACCTCCAATAAGGCGGTGAGGTTGACGTTCCTTTGGAGGCTTTTTCTAACTAACAAACCGCCGGTCATTCAGTATGTGTTTAACTATCATAGAGGAAGGATGCGATGCTACAGCTATACAAAATTTAAAAAACTATCCCGTTTACTGATGGCTATTTCAGTAAGCGAGTTTGATATTATTGCAAAGCATATTAAATTTTCAACCGAGGCAGATGATGGAACTTTGTCTGCAACAAAAACTGAGAATTTCTGCTATCCTATTTTATCTGAAATATATGATCTCCTAGATATAGTTATAAGTGAGGAGGGACATTTGCACTATGGGTGTTCTAACGATTCCCCTATACAAATTATTTCAGATACAAACGAACTTTGGGATGCTCTATATGATTTAGCAGATAAAAAATGTAAAAAATTTTAATCATGAGGTGGAAACCAACAGAACGTGGCATGTGCATTGGGAGATGGGGAAAAGTTTAAATAGAGTTGCCAGCACTTTCAAGGTGTCTCTCCCGCAAAGGTGTAAACAGTTACAGAAATAGAGAACGAAGAGAACGGCGAGGTGAAGCTATCTGTCGCCCTAGCCTAGCAGGATGAAGTGGAAACGAAAAAGGGTGATAACGCGGAGTGGGTTGCGGCGTGGGGGGGGAGTTGGGTAGAATACTGACAAGTGGAAAAGAAAAAGGCTGTTAACAAAGTTCGAGTCTTGTGTTGATGCAATGTGCAGTGAACCAAAGATAGAATTATTATTTTAATTGAATTGTTGTCTCTCTCTCTCTCTCACTCTCTAAAAATTCGCAAATATTTACTTAGAGGAATATTCATTTTGTATGAGGCCTTCCATACAAAAACTATGTAGGTGGTAAACGCTATATTTACAGTAGAGGGCCAATAACTTGGGCAATCGCCAAATTAGGGGGATTATTCTGTAAATAACTTGGACTTGGAGAGTGATGGGGGGGGGGGGGGGTATATTAACACTGCACGTGCGAAAGAGAGGGCTTTGAGAATCACAGCAGGAGGTAGCAGGTGTGCAGCCTCAATTAATAGCTAAATCTGGCGGCGGGGGCTGATGCTATTGCAAATATAGATATAGTAATTGCAAGCAGGTATATATAGATATAATTGCAAGCATGTATATATAGATATAAAGCTGTATGTTCTATATTTATTGGGAACCTTCTGTGAGAGGTGGGGTCAGGGGGGATAGGTCCTCTCTCATTGGTGCTTGCGGGGGGTCCCCCTTTAATCTATTGGGAATAAAGTGGGGGCACATAGGGAAGGGGGGTAGGGGGACCTTAAAAACAAAATGGCTGACTGCGACAGGGGGAAGGGGTGGGCGTTTACAAAATGTCTGAGCAGGGGGAGGGGGGGAAGGGGGGTGGCCACGCCCCTCTGTCTTCTGATTGGGTAGGCTCAATCGGCTAAGTAGCCCTACTATGTATGGATATAAATTTCTGGATTTCTTATTCCATAACGATCTGCGTTGTTAATATTAACTTTTTATGTAATTTCAACGAGAAAGAGAAGGAGATGGAAAAGAAGAATAGGAATGAAGAAGAATGCAAAAAAGGTTAGAAATTACTAGAAAACCCTGAATAAAGCCCAATTACATGAAAAAGTAGGTAAAAAAGAAGAAGAAAGGAAGGAGGGAAAAGAAGAAAAGAGAAGAGAAAGAAGAAGAAAAGAGAAGAGAAAGAAGAAGAAAAGAAAAAGGCGAATAGAAAACAACAGCAGTAGAGGAGAAACACGACGTTAGGAATAAAACTTAAGAAGAGAAGGGTGAAGAAGAAGAAAAAGAAGATTAGGTGAAGAGGAAAAGAAAAAGAGAAGAAGAAGGAGAAGGAGGAGAAGAAGGAGAGGAAAAGGAGAAGAAGAAGGAGAAGGAGAAGGTGAAAGAGAAGGAGAAGGAGAAGGAGAAGGAGGAGGAGAAGGAGAAGGAGAAGGAGAAAGTGAAGGAGAAGGAGAAGGAGAAAGTGAAGGAGAAAGAGAAGGAGAAGGAGAAAGAGAAGGAGAAAAAGGAGGAGAAAGGAGAAGGAGAAGAAGAAGGAGAAGGTGAAGGTGAAGGAGAAGGTGAAGAAGAAGGAGAAGGAGAAGGAGAAGGAGAAGGAGAAGGAGAATAGAATAGAAGGAGAAGGAGAAGGAAAAGGAGAAGGAGAAGGAGAAAGAGAAGGAGAAGGAGAAGGAGAAAGAGAAGGAGAAGGAGAATAGAATTGAAGGAGAAGGAAAAGGAGAATGAGAAAGAGAAGGAGAATAGAATAGAATGACTGCCTTTATTTATTACCTGGGAGCGCAGCCTCTCTTCCACTTAACCCCTCCTCCCCTACAATTCTAATTAAAATAAGTATAAATTAAACATATTAGAATAGAAGAACAAAACAAACAGAAGAACTAAAAAAGAAGGAGAGAGAGAGGAGTAGGAGAAGGAGAAGCAGAAAGAGCGGAGAAGTAGAAGGAGGAGGAAAAGGAAAAGTAGATGGAGAAGGAGAAAGAGAAAGAGAAAGAGAAAGAGAAGGAGAAGGAGAAAGAAAAGGAAAAGGAGAAGGAGAAGGAGAAGAAGAAGGAGAAGGAGAAGGAGAAGGAAAATAAGGAGAAGAAAAACTAGAAGAGAAAGGTGATGAGCAATTATGATTTTTATAACAACATTTTGATGTTGAAAATATTTCACCGTGGGTGAATTTAAGAGAGAAGTTGTTGTCAGACCGTTAATGGGTTAAACCAGAAGACTATTCAATCACCGGGCTAACCTAACTAGTAGTTCAATTAAACCGCACACGCTGAGCTTCTGCATGATTGAAAATCCTCTCTAGAAGAGTAAAACAGAGGGTGAGAGAGATAGATTGAGAGACAGAGAGAGAGAGAGTGAGAGAGCGAGTGAGAAAGTATAAAACAGGGGGTAAGAGAGATAGAGAGAGTGAGAGAGAGTGGGTGAGAGTGAATGAGAAAGGGCGAGAGAGTTTGTGAGAGTGTGAGAGAGAGTGAGAGAAATAGATAGAGTGTGAAAGAGAGATAGATATAGAGTGGAAGAGTGAGAGAGTGATAGTGACAGAGTGATAGTTTGAGAAATATGAAGAAAGTAAGACACCAAGACCATGACACTCATATAGCTCATGTATTTCAGGTTTTCAAGCTTACCCTAAGCATAAGAATCTGGTCCTTAACGCAAACAATTTATCCACCATACTACCTTTATACAGCCACTTGAAATGCCGACTATACAATGTAGTCACTTCGTTTTAGAATATTATTTGCAAACTCGACCTACAGGTAGCTTTCAATATGGTGGATAAAGGTCATGTATGACCTCTGCAAATAATAATAAAGCTGCTTTTCAAGTCGGGTCTCCCAATATTAGCTATAGCGGTAGCTTTACTGTTATTTATGGTCAATTAATGGCTGAGTTCATTGGAGCCTTACCGTTTACCGGTAAATGGAATTTTACCAGAAACCAAGATGTCTGATTAGTCTTTTTAAAATTTATAGACGTTTAAAAATTTGAATAGACAATCAGACGCCTTAGTTTCCGGTGAAATTAAAATTACCGGTAAACGATAAGCTTCATGAACTCAACCACTGTTAGAGGTTTTGCAGTTTATGTGGTAAATTAGTTGTAAATCATTACTTCTAAATTTAATCTACTTGTACTTCTAAATTCAATCTACTTGTACAACTTTTATTTTTATTCCTGATGAGACCTACGTGAGTCTGAAACTCCTCCTCCTACTCTTCCTCGTCCTCCTCCTCCTCCTCCTCCTACTTCTCCTTCTCCTCCCCCTTTTTTTTCTTCTTCAACCTTCTTGTACAACTTTTCTTTCTATTCCTGATGAGGACTACGTGAGTCTGAAACTTCTCCTCTTCCTCCTCCTCCTCCTCCTTCTCCTACATCTCCTCCTCCTCCTCCTCCTCCTCCTCCTCCTACAACACCTCCTCCTCCTTTTTTCTTTTTCTTCTTCAACCTTTTATGTATCGGTCTCTTCTGATTTCCCTTTTACTCTTTGCTACTTCCTTGTTCGTTTGGTTATTATTCATAAATGCAAATGAACTACACATTTAATAAATTGAAACATTAAATTACTATTTTGGTTTGAAGTCGTAGTACTTTACAATAAAAATTAAAATATGAAATTTATTATCTATAAATCACAAATCCACACATTTTTAGGATTTTTTACACAATCGGCTAACATCCAGTAATACATTTTCCATGTGACAATTTACGTTAAAAAAAATAGTTCATGAATTTGTAATTATAACGTCACCTTTAACTTTCCAATCCGAATCAACCGACAACTTTATTAGTAAAATCATACTCAAAGGCATCTTAGAAAAGTGTTGTGATTAACTTCATAATCAAAGAAGGGTCCCTTAGCGCAGTTGGTTGGGGCGTCGCAACTTCAGCTTGCTGTCGTTTAAGTGGTCGTGGGTTCGAATCCCGCTCCACCGTCAGGCATTTAGGGGTAATCATTACCCACGCACAAGTCTCGGACTCATGTGGGCATCATCAGCAGTAAAAAAAAAAAAAATGATCGGGAAGTGAAAAGTGTTAGTGAATAATTATTTGACATGCCTCCTAAATTATAGACCACTCAAGAATTTTCTTTTCAGTCGAGAGTAGAAACGACACCAGCTCAAATTTCTTTGCTAAAAATTCTACTTAGTAGTTGGATTCCACACATCAATAAACCTAATTGTTAATGGCTACTGTCAAGTTCGACAATTTTTTTCTATTTTTTCGGTCCTACCGAATCGGAATCCTGGAATTAAATTCCGAAACAGGAACCGGCGACATTTAATTTTCACTGCTGACTATAAAAGGATAAAGAACGATGTGCTTGTGTTTGTTAGACTGTTACCAAGTATTTTTATTCGATACTTGTTAACTGTTGATCAAAATGACCGAATGTGTTGAAATTGTATACCAAGGCACGTTCTGGTCCATGCTTTTTCGACTGCTGGTAGAAAATGGTGGTTACGTTTTTTTTCTAAGATTTCGGTTAAGATTTTTTAGGTAGTGCTCCGATATTAAAAATCGCTCGTTCTACTCCTGCGGTCACGGTTCCGATGCAAAAAAGGATAAGAACGGTATGAGGAGAAAGACAATTTTAATAATACAACAACAATAAATGTCTAAGGACTCGGAAGAGTAATGGCATAGATCATGGATTAAGTAATGATGGTTCGTTTATGGTAAAGGAGTAGGCCTATAAATATAGACTCAAATGACGAATAATTCATATTTTGTTTGAAAAATTTGGTTCATGTTAAATAGTTTTTCCCACGAAATCTCTAAATTTCTTTTACTAAGAAAAGTATTACAAAGGGCATATAATTTAAATTCGAATATAAAAGAATGCATGTAATCCTGATTTTCAGTAGCATATTTCTATTGAAAAATTGAAAATATTTTTATTTATTTTAGTTTTATTTATAAAACAATTTATTTATTAAAAGTCAATTCTGAGTGTTGACTCTTCTTCAAAAACACGAGATATGTCTTGTCCTTCCACAAAATAACTAGAACATAACGGTTACATATAAAAAAAAGCAGTCGTTAAAAAAACGGTGAGGTGGAACTACCCGTAAGGGTCTCCCCACCACGAAAAGCCATACGAATTTACTTTACTTTACTAGAACAATTTGATTTGAATACCGTAATATACTTTGACTTGTAATAAAAGTTAGACTTGTAGGAATTGACAATTTTGCAAACTGCTAAATCTACAGAACTTAATCTATCAATTTTGAAATTCTTAAAGTGCTATTAATTATATTGAAGACTACTGGAATGGCGGATATTGACAGCATTGAACAGCTGATGGAAATCGTTGATCACTATTGCTCAAAAATATTTAGACACTGCCGGGAATCGAGCTGCAGACCTCCCAGTTTCACGGACCTCTGCTGTAGAGAAGGGTCACTGTAGCCTAGTGATTACGAAGCCTGACCGGCAATTGAGAGGTCCGTGGTTCGATTCCCGACAGTAACTAAATATTTTTGTGCAGTAGAGTTCATCGATTTCCATCAGCTATTTAATGCTAACTATCCGCCATTCCGAAAGTCTTCAGTATAATCAATTGATAACACTTTGAGAAATATGAAATTAATAAATTATGTTCCTAATAAAACTCTATTAAAAGTCAACTCCTCTTTTAAAAACTTGGAGAATCGCCACTTTTTGATTCCAAATCTCTCTCTTTCAAAAAAAAAGTTATAAAAAACATTTTTTCCAGTGCAAATGGTAATATATTTCAAAATATTAACAGCTTCAAACCATCATAATAGCTTCAGAATAAAATGAAATGAAAGCAATACAATACAAATCACTTCCCGGTGGTTCAACATGATCTAATTCATTACTGATGTTAACAGACAGGGAAGTGATAGCCGTGAGCCGTAGCAGGTATCTGTTCAATCAGATAGAGATAAGCTGCGTTCTCGTAGGTCCTGTTTGTAACGGTGACCGATTAGATTGGCCAGCAAAAAGACACTGTTCTCTGATGTAAAATCACTTCCCGGTGGTTCGGAACCCACCTAAAACTGTAGGTTCAACTCATAAATCACCAATCATCCAATTCATTACCCACGCACATGTCTCAGACCCATGTGGGCTTCATTCTCCGAAAAAATATACGAATTAAATACGCGGTTCTAGTGGCTCTGGTAGCGCAGTTGGTTGGAGCGCTTGTCTGTGATAAGATAAGGCTTTAGCTGCTGGCTGGCTTCGTTTCCTGCAGCCTTGGGGTCGAATCTCATTCAGCCATGAATGTTTCTGATCATTCACCTCATTACCCACGCACAAGTCTCCAGTATCATGTGAGTATCTGCATCCTTAATAAAAAAATACACTGCAAAAAAATCATGACCAAAGAAGCTCCACTTCCAGTTTGCAGTCTTTCAAATACCTCCGCCACAACCCAAACACTGATCATAAAAATCAAGATTATAACTCAAGATTTCACCTTCAAAACTCCTTGCTGACAACATAACTAACACCAGAACAACACAGGCTACATGCTTCGAAATTTGCAACCCAAAACACAGTTGGTTTCCCCACATGAAATATACGAGCAAAGCACTACACCAGTGACACTACAATAACAAATGTTGGAGCAATAAAGACGTACAAAAGATGGTGATATAAAAAAGAAGAAAATGTTGTTAAAAGAGGAAGATGGAAAGAATGAGAGTGAGAGGGAACAAGAGGAAGAGTGAAAAAAGAGAACAAGAAAAAAGAATGAAAGAAGATGTAGATACAAAAAAGTAAGGGAATGACATTAAAAGAGGGAGATGGAGCGAGTAGAAGAGGGGATACGAGGAAGAGTGAAATAAAAGAAAAAGAGATAAAAAATAATAAAAGAAAGATGCCGGTCAATTATAATGTTCAGTAGCATCCTGGTTTGGAGTCGGACATGGTAATACATAAAGATTCTCTTCAGCTTGTACCTTCCTCCTTAGATTCATTCATCTTTTCTCTTTCTCCATGATTTTCTCTTTCTTTTCTTTGTCAACTCGACAATTTTATGCTAAACATCATTCCTTTTGTCCCCTTGTTCGCGATTCAATTCTAATATTTAAATCAATTTTATTAATAGCACATTGTAACAGTTACTAGTAATAATAGCTCTTACCTACATCGAGTTTCATTCAAATAATACTTCTTCCCATTTTAAAAAGAACTCATTTTTTGGAGATTATGAAGTGAAGTATTCAGTTACACATCAAACAGTATTTGGGCTATTAAAACTGTATTAAAAGTGAAGAAACAGTATTACAAAATATAAGATTGTATAATTGTTGATCTGACTTGTCTTATACTCCTTAACTGGAGTCTCCAAGAAGTAATAAATAAAATTAACTTAATAGTCATTATAACTCTTACAATAATGCTCTTACAATGTGTCAATGTTTACAAAGTTCAATGCTCTTAAATTTACTTTACATACGGTACATTATCTTAATCTTCATCCATGGTAATTTATGATTGTGTTTGAAATCACGTTTGAGGTTAGGTTGACATTGATCAGATTGTAGTTCGACCTAATTGAGTGTAGCACATCGGCTCTTCTTTTGTGCCTCACATAGTCTCATCATCATCATCTCACAAATTTTCCACAAATATATAATTTCTCTCTTCATAATACAGTGGATCAATTATTAAGAAACAAATCGAGAATGCCTTGGTAACTTGTACATTGAAAACACGTTCAATCTAATTTCAAGAGTTCATTTCAAGAGTTCATATCAAGAGTTCATTTCAAGAGGCATTTCAAGAGTTCCTTGAATCAAGAGATACTGAAGGATAGTTCATAAATTACGGCCCATAGAGTGATAAGCCATACCACCTTTAGAGAATGTAAATTCTTTGAAAATCAAATCATAAAATAGAAATCTGATATTACCTTGAACTCTCAATCAAATTAAGTAGGATACCTCGTAAGATTTCAAAGTTTATAGTATTTCATTAATCTTTTTCAGTGAGCCTTTATGATGCTGTCGTAGAAATAATGGTTGTATGCATAGCCAATGCGGGAGATTGCCAGTATGATCAACGCTTGCTTTCAGTAAGGAAACTTGATTCTTATGGCTCGCTTTAAAAAGGAAAAGTCTAAATTTTATTATATCTGTTGTGGGATACGGAAGCGTGCTGATTTATGAAGTTTTCATATTCTTTTTAGTGTAAAACTCGATAACGATTCCAAATATTCTAATAGATTTCGCTGTATAATAAAAAGAAAATCATAGTGTGATAATTTTTTATTTTTAATGCGTCTAATAATTTATGGATGCGCTGAAGTGTTTAATTTTACTAATTAATTCACAAAAACCTTGAATTCCAATTTATTTGTATATCTTTCAGTTTATGAGTTGTAAGGGTCGGTTGCACGAAAGCTAATTAAGTTTAATCCCCATAGAATGACGTCATTCTAATGAGATTAAACTTAATGGAGAGAGTTTGGTTGCACAAAGGAAAATTACAAGCGGCGACGCCGATTATACTAACCGGCGTAAAAAATATTTAACCGCCCGATCACCGAAGATTAAATTTCACTAATGACCGTTAAGTTATATTTTATTGGTTATGTTTATTGTACCAGAACACAGTACTGCAAATTAGGTCGTAGGTGTTAAAAATCTTTCAAAATTAATAAAATCTATTAAGAATATAATAATATTGAAGTAGTTGGATAATGATTCAAATAATTCACAATGAAATGAATCTATGGGTATTTATGAACGTGATTTACGTTGATCTAAGCACAACTTAAATAAGTTTGACTTGGAAAGGCTCCATATTACATTGAACGTGGTCACAAGCTAACCTAAAATTGTGTCGTATTATCAGGCACTGATAAACATAAAATAACATGCATGAAAAGATAAAGATAGTGTACTGCATGTAAATTTACAGTTACTGTTACATAATTATTACCATGCCAACATCTTTCAAATCATTTTCTGTTTTCCGAATTTAAAAAATGATATCATTGTAGTGAACGCTACCTGCCAGCAGAGCAAAGAACTTCATCCTTTCTATTTTGTAGAAAGAGAATTCTATCCTAGTGCCAAAAAATGTATAGGTTAGAACTAGATTTATATAAAATAAGTAAACATAATTTCAATAAGTCAAATTTACAGTGAATTACATTGCAATGGTGCAAAAATTGAATATGATGATTTTATTTTATTATTATGAGCCAATGCTATACTAAAAAATGAAATCAAAATATGATGCGACACAACAATCTAAGAACGGCTTCAAGCCAGCTCTGTACGTAGCTTGGCTAAGAACGGATTTGAGAAACCAATATAAGCACGACTTGACTTTTAAATTAAGAAGATGTTCAAGTGAGCTAGTGAGGTTCATGAATACGGACTTTAGTTGAAGCATGACTTAAACTGAGTGATTTTACGAGCTGAAAAGTGAGGTTATAGCCGACCCAGTTGTCCATGCAACATTTATGTAGTGTAAATTCTTATATTAGTGTAAATTAGAGTTGTTTAGTGTAAAGTATTAATGTTAGATTATTTATCAGGAGTCAACTCTTTGTTGTGGGAGCTGGGTTGGCAATTTGTTACTCGCTGGCTTTCATGTCATTAACCTTCATGTAAGTGTAAGTACGACTTATTACCGCTAAGTCTGACTTATCCAAGTCGATCTCTGATAAGTCACGCTCACAAATACGGGCCTAATTAATCTTTTTTCTCAACTTCAGAATCAGCTGTTAATCAAATTACAGTTCTGCCAGATTGTACACATTCGGTTAACGAAAAATAACTAATGGATTTTTGTGCAACCGGCTACTAACTGTTGGGGGAGTTAGCATAATTAACAATTTTTCAATAATAATCTTTTTTAAAACAGATTAGAATAAGGAAAGATTTGAACAAAACTCCTCCTTGAAAAACCCAAATATTTTTTTTTTTGAAAAGCTTCAATAATGGAGCTTCAAATGCATAGATAATGAAAGGCGCCAGTTGCACTGTTTGTATAAACGCTCCCGTGCCCAGTTATTATCTTTATGGTTTCAACCTGTTTCTAATATGATTTCAACTGCTTGCGTACCTTTAACATTTATATCTGTCATAAATTAGTCCTGCGATTTTGAATGGTAGCTAGCTAGAATGGTACTTTGACCTATAAACAACTTTGTTATGGTTTTTTTTTACGGTACTACAAACGGTAATTTCACTGTCAGACATTTTCATTCTTTCCCTTTTTTCCTATTTCTCAATCACTCTTCTTTCTCTTCCACCTCACCGTTACTCCCTTTCCCATCATAGTCACTCACACACACTCACTCTCTCCTTCCATCAGTCTCTCTCCTAGACTAACAAACCCTCTCTCATCGTAAATAACGTTTTTATATTCACACCCAAGCCAGATAAACGGTGATATAAATATGTTTACTGTCCACCTTCACTTTTCTATTGTATAAGGAAACAAAATAGTGTTCTCTCAGGCTCTGTATGGAGAATATTTACAGTTCATTCAAATATTAACTTGCTAAATATTAGCATTAAAAAGATTGAGTGCGAATAAAAAATGGTGAGGATACTTTTGGAGATAAGTGGGTTGTTGGATTTTATTGCTCGCATTAAAAATGGTGTCAGTCAGATGATTCATTGGAGGTTGTAACTATACGAATGTAAAGTAAATTCGTATGGCTTTTCGTGGTGGGGAGACCCTTACGGGAAGTTCCACCTCGCCGCTTTTTTTAACGACTGCTTTTTTTTTATATGCAACCGGGACCGACGGCTTAACGTGTCCTCCGAAACACGGGAGTGGCTCGAGAAAAATATCTTGTACTCAACTGGGATCGAACCCAGGACCTTTGGCTTATCAGACCAGCGATAAGCCAACTCGGCTACGCCGACTCCTATACGAATGTAATAAATTATGACCGGAAGAGTATTTTTGAGTGACTTAAACCTTTAAGTTTAAGGTATCTGTTCAATCAGAGAGATAAGCTGCGTTCTCGTAGGTCCTGTTCGTAACGGTGAACGATTAGATTGGCCAGCAAAAAGACACTGTTCTCTGCTGTAAAATCACTACCCGGTGGTTCGGAACCCACCTAAAACTGTAGGTCCAACTCATCAATCACCAGCATCCAACTCATTACCCACGCACAGGTCTCAGACCTATGTGGGCTTCATCCTCCAAAAAAAAAAAAAAAATGTACTTTCAGTTAACGAATTTATTTGTCCACTAGTGATTTTTATATGATAATCATTTCTTGTTTTCTAGTCTTATATTCGGTATTATATTCGCTATTAGTCTAAGCGGGGAAATATATTTCCTTGATTGCTTTATGTTTTGTTTTTATTGTATTTATTGTGGAAATGAAATAAATTGAAATTTATATATTAATAAAATAGGATGTTTCATCTAAAGTGATGCAGCCCATGAGATACAATAATAGTAGTTTATGCAACGATTTTATTTTGACCCTTATTAATGCACGAGTTAGATGTAAGTTATAACACTAGCGAATGCGAGTGTTATAAATATCTCACGAGTGCCTTAATGGCCAAATAAAATCGTTGCATACACTATTTTATCTACGACCACTAGTATACATTTAGTTAAAACAATTTCATTTTACCTGTGACTGTCAGAGATACCTAACCTCTCATCTCATATATGAGAAGTTATAGTAGATTGTTAGGTTAAAGTAGCTGGTGTAGCAGTTTGATGAAATCAGCTGATAGTTTCACAATATTGAATTACGATATTGATTCCATCAAAAATGCTTCTGGTTGGTCCAGAACCCGTGTTATAATGTAGAACCTGTACTATAATGAGCTCTTTATGCAACGGGTCTCAAAAAGCATTTCGAAAAGACAGCTGTTTTGGCATCAATTGTGAAACTGTAATGTATACATTATGACATGGTCGTAGATAAATGACATATTATTCAACATGATTAAAATTCAATCTTGTACTAATTTTTGAGTTGGATGTTACATTTGATGGCGTGTAGCTTCAAAATAGATTTGTACTAACTTCAACTTGGAAAGAGTAAATAGATTGGTCATGTAGGCCGTTGTTCAAGGGACTTGATCTCCCAACTGTACTCTGCTTATATGTGTTAGAAGCTACTTTATATGTAAAAAAGAGTGATATTAACGAAAATCTTGACGTACACTATTATAGTACAAGACGCCGAGGAGATTATCACTTGGTAAGTCACAATAGTAGCTTAATCCAACAAAAACCTAGTTATATTGGTTGGTAACTCTACAACAAGCTACCGCAGTTTTTAAAGAGTCTTGAAAATATAGAAATATTTTAAAAACAATTGAAAAATGTTTAGTTGATAAAGCTTTTTATAGTGTACAAGAGTTCCTTTCACATCAAAATTAAGTCTCACCTCAACTAATTGATATAGTTATATTATGGTAACTAGTGTTTAAAATTGTACAGTATTATTGTTGATCTGACTGGTCTCATACTCCTGAAATGGAGTCCACAAGACGTAATCTACAAAAAACTTATTTGTAGCAACTTTCCTTCAAATTCTCTCTGCTACTCTACTTGAAATTGAGTTCAAAGTCGATCTTGGAAATTGAGTTGTTTCAATTTGTTCTTATAAGAATTCTGTTATCAACTTCGTAATGCAAAGAACCCTATAGGAAAACATTAGACAGGGCAAGTTCCAAGAATCTCAAGATTAGAACTATCTTGAAAAATAAAATAGATCTAACTCAATTTAATAAAACGACTATTTTAGTACATTCTCAGATGACTACTAGTACATTCCGATTTTCTCAGATAGTTGAGATTGAATTAAATGTTGCTTGAATATCGATTGGGGCACAGAAAATTCACCCCCAGATTGACTTCCGCCATTCGATCTCAGGGTTACGTACTTTTTTAAATACCCGTAATTTATGATGCATGTATGTTTAGTCCCACAGCCTTCAAATTTAGATGACTCTCCAGACCTCAACATTATGTTTTTGTCCATAGAGTGTACTAAGCAAACGAGGAGTAAGATCGGTTGTGATTATTTTCCTCATTAAACTAACTAGTCTAACTAGTCTTGCCAAGTCCACCGAAACAAATTCTGAAGCTCTACGCTTAACAGTCTACTCTCACCTTTACGCAGGGTCTGAATGCACAGGTAAGTGTGTATACTATCTAGCACACCTCTGAGCTTCTTCCTGCGTCCAAGCAAGCTTTCGACAGAAACGTTTGGAAAACAACACAATTGGTAAAAACATTTTTGTTTCTGAGGTGTGCAAAACGTAATCCATCTCATTTATGATAATAACAATATTTGATTGCATAGTCGTGAGTAGCATATAAAAATTACTAGTAAAACGCACAATTTGTCAAGGCCACAAAAGATTTTTCCAAGATATTTTGTCAATTTTTTAATACTAGCCATTTCAACTAAAACATTTTAAAAAGTATTGAAAAAGACTGCTTTTTGGATACATATAGATTTTACTTTAGATTACTTATATACATCATCTCTTAAATAAGGAAAGGACAACCTTCATGTTAATTTCAGGGTCATCAAATTTTTTAATAAATCCAATTTTAATCTGAATTGTAATAAAAAATACGCTTTTCACTCAATTTGGAACACCATTTTGGTGACAAGTCAAAATATTCAATATTTTCGTCTACCACAAAATATCTATTTTTGTACCTAGTCATGTAAAACTTATTCCACTATTTCTTAATAACGAATAATAAGACTTGAAGTTGTCATAACCAGATTTATTAAAAACCGTGAGAAACTAGTTTCGGTTATTACACCATTATGAATCTCAAGAAAACTAAAACTGAAATACAGTGTACTTTAAAAATGAAGCTAAATGAAATGAAGTCTAGGTGAACCGAGAAAAACAAGAAAGTACCGTTATTAAAGAGTAGGCCAGAATTTTTTTTTGCTGATGATGCCCACATGAGTCCGAGACTTGTGCGTGGGTAATGGGGTGAATGATTACACATAAATGCCTGACGGTGGAGTGGGATTCGAACCCACGTCCGCTTAAAAGACAGCAAGCTGAAGTTGCGACGCTCCAACCAACTGCGTTAAGCGGCCCGCCTAAATTATGATGAAAATTATGATGAATAACGGTACTTTCTTGTTTTCCTCGGTTGACCTTGACTCCATTTCATTTAGCTTCATTTTTAATTTTATTAAAATATTTTAATTGTTTAATTCTAGCTTACTTATTGCATTGTAGTGTATTGTTCTTCTTTGTTACTTTTTGGTTCTTGATTTTGACACTGATTATTCCTTGATGATCCTCCCACCAGTGGGCGTGACTTGTTAGGGCTTCAGCCAATCACATACCTTCAATGAAGGTCAGCCTATGAGATACACTTCGCCCTCAGCCAATAGTATTATTCTGTGTTAAGTATATATTAAGCTACAGTGGACTTTAGGTTTAGTTTGTTTGAGATTGATAATGGTGTAATAACCGAAACTAGTTTCTCACAGTTTTTAATAAATGTGGTTGCGACAACTTCAAGTTTTATTATTCATCATTCCACAATATCACCGTCACCAAAGAAAATCTTTCAGAGCCAGTTGCACGAAAGATTAATTTTACCACCGTAAGATGACGTCATTTGACGAAGCCAGTGAGCTCCGTAAGATGACGTCATCTTACGGTGGTTTAATTTAATTTTCTTTCGTGCAACTGGCCCTGATAGATTTTCTTTGGCGAAGGTGATATTTTGGCGCCAGTTGCACGAAAGAAAATTAAATTAAACCACCGTAAGATGACATCATCTTACGGAGCTCACTGGGTTCGTCAAATGACGTCATCTTACGGTGGTAAAATTAATCTTTCGTGCAACTGGCCATTAATGTTAACTCACACTACTTATTCTTTTTTTTAGTCATATATCAACTACTGGTTGAAATCGAACAGGTTTCTAATACACTAATAGAAAATACGATAAGATATCACCGTACTGCGAGGGGTGGCACAAGTTGACCAGCAAATTTCATTAAAATTTATTCACCCGGCTATTTGACCATTCAGAATAGGCAGCCAAGAAGGCTATATATATGCATTTGATGCAAATACAGGTACACGAATATTTGGTCCAACATATAAGTTCATCAGCTAACTCACAAGTTGGCTTTCTCTTGGACAAGATAGCAAATAACTAAATCGGCCAAATCTCACCAACACAACCTCACTCCATGTTTTATTCATAGCAACTGATCTACATACCAATAGAATGAAATTAACTAACCACAAATAATCCCAAAGTAATGCATTTCACCCTGTGAATGAAACGAATTGAATAACGCTATCAAAACAGAATCAACTACTTGGCAAATGCGATCTAATTTGTGCTGTTTCCATGAACTTATTACGTGAACCGCATTCTTGAATGAACGCAGCATGATTTCGAGTGATAATATATGCAGTTAACTTGTTTTAAACCTGACTGATTCTGTAACAGGTGAAGTTTTGAATTTTCAAAATATTTATTTATAGACTGAAAACTGAATGGACGGGTCCATAAACAACTGGCTAGTCAATTTTATTGAAATAAAATACAGGTGCATGCTAATGAGTGTTTAGTTGAATTTTATTTAAATCAACTAAATTATTAGAAACTAGATTATTTTCAGATGACTTTAAACTTCTGAGATTTAATCATTTCCAGCCAAAGTAGAAAAGAGATTTTGCGCAAAAGTACGTTGAAGATAACGACAATGCTAACCTCTATACATCTGCCTGCTCTTAAATCATGACGCTATAGTGGGAACAGATGCATTGAGTGATGAGGTTTGCATAATTTTGAACAAACTCTCTATTTATAATATACACTCAACATTGCACTGAATTTTTAATTCTCTCTACAGTTTACAATTATTAGTTCAACTATCTAAATAGGAACATGGTGGACCTAAATGACCTTAGGTGAGTTCCGAACCACCCGGTAAGTGATAATTGATCAACGAACCAATATTCTAGTGACTGAGAGAAAAATGATGTTATGAATGGTGGACCTACAATAATTTTAGGTGGGTTTCGAACCACCGGGTAAGTGATAATTGAACACAGCTATATTTTAGTGAGTGTGGGTGAGAAAATATATGGAAGAGATAGAGAGAAAGTAAATAGACATCGTACTTACTTGGAAATAAATACTGTAGCAAAATTGATTTCAAGGTTTGATAGGGATTTACGATCGGATTAACAGCATTTGATACTTTTCTACCATTCGAAGAACTAAGTAATTTTTTCATTTATCTAACAAGCTTCAAGCTACTTTAGCTGATCAGCTGTTAGCTGTTAGCTGAATCGATGCTATCGACTAGATCCTAATTAGCCACAGTTATCTACCGGCTTGTCGTCATCTATGGTCATCTATACGCTAACAAACAAGAAAGAGTTATCTACTATCTTGTTGATACAGTCGTTGATAGCTTTGAGAGAAAGAGGGAGGGAGAGAGAGAGAGAGAGTGAGTGAGAGATAGATAGAGAGAAAGTGAGAAAGTATGAGTGAGGGAGAGTGTATGAGTGATACGAAAAAAGGGAAAGAAAGAAATAAAGAGTGAAAGAGAGAGAGTATGAGAGTGTGAGTGAGGGAGAGTGTGTGAGTGAGTGATAAAAAAGAGGGTGAGAAAGAAATAAAGAGAGGAAGAGAGAGTGAGTGAGTGTGTGAAAGAGAAGAGAGTGAGTGAGTGAGAGAGAAAATAGAGAGAGAATGAGAGTGAGGAAGCATCGGTAACTTGATGCTGTAGGTGGTCAGCGTAGGGTCAATTAAGTACCGGCTTGGACTTACCAATTTGTAAGTCCTGTACTAAGCATACCTGCTTACTTAGTTGTTGTATGTTTCTATTGATCGTACCAACTAATACGTCTGATAAGCATGAAGAATCAATCAATGTCCAAAATAATTCGGTGACAACATTAGAAATTTAATAAATTAATTGAAACTTCATCCAAAGATATCAACCAATATATATATATATATCAACCAATTCTATTTAAAAATGTTATAATCAAAGGGGTTCCCTAAATTCAGGTTTATTCAAGAGAATAGCGTCAAGTGTCAAGTGAGATACTTTTTTGTTTTTATGTAGATTACATCTTGGAGACTCCAGTTAAGGAGTATAAGACAAGTCAGATCAACAATTATAAAATCTTATACACTAGTTACCATAATTAATACTAAATCAATTAAATGAGGTGAGGCTTAATTTTGATGTAAAAGGAACTCTTGTACACTATTAAAAGCTTCAACTAAATATTTTTTAAATATCTCTCTATATATATATTTTTTTTAACCCTACCCTTTTTTTCAAGACTCTTTAAAAACTGCGATAGCTTGTTGTAGAGTTTCCTACCAATATAACTAGGTTTCTGTTTGAATAAGTTACTATTGCGACTTACCAAGTGATAATCTCCGGCTTCTTGTATTATAAACGTTTACGTCAAGACTGTGGTTAATATCACTCTTTTTTACATACAAATTAGCTTCATAAGCAGGGTACACTTAGGAGACCAAGTCTCTTGAACAACGGCCTACATGAATCTAATCTAATTACTCATTCCATTATATATTTACTACCATAGCTGCCGGTCACTTTATTAAATTTATGGATAGTGCTCTTTAATTTTATGAGTAGGCTACTCCAGATCTGTCAATTATCGTTGTGAAAAGATGAAACCGGTATATAAATTAGTTACATTTGGTTTTCCTTGCTAATGAACCCCTCATGATTTATTTCCAGAAAAATACAGAAATTAATCAAATAATTATCACAGAATAAACCTTTTTCTAATTAAATCAAGTCAATGTTTGGATTGAGGATGAAAACCTTTCACACTTCCACGATGGCACGATTTCAACACAATTATTGACATTATTTTACACGATTATGCATTTGCTGGAGGTAATTTTGATGTGATGTATGAGCAACTCAAGAATGTGAGTTTAAAAGTCCAGGAAAAACGGAAATTAATCACATTTTTATCCGAAAATAAGTAGTTTTCTTATGGAAAAAACAAGTCCACGTTTGGATTGCGAATGGATTGATCTTCAACACTTGTAAAACACGATTTTAACGCGATTCTATATTGACACAATTATGCATTGACCGCATGGACAAAATCATAGAAATGTGCAAGGATCATAATAAATCGTGTTATTTATTAATCATTCCATTCATTGCCACAGGTTTCCCGTAACCGGGACAAAATACTGTAATACCTCTTTTCAAAATAACTTGCATTTATGAGTAATGGGACAAGATAACAAATTTCATTCTTAGCAACGCAAATCCATTCTGTGTGAACGACCACACATACGCAATTACTCACTTATTATTCTGCGTATCAAATCACATTCTATAAGTTCGTTAACCGTGAAAGGATACGTGAGAAACTTGCGTATCATGCAACGCGTATCAAGGGTCTTCAAGGATTCATTCAATAACAGAGTTGCCTAATAATTGAATAGGCTAATACATTTTTGTGAATAGATAATCGTCGGCCGTTATAGATACGGTGTATCATAGAATTTGATACGGTGTATCTCATAATAGATACGCACGGCGCCAAAATTGTTACAAAACGTTCATCTGAACGTGTCTAGACGCTTTTGTTGTGTTTTATTGTTATTTTGCTGTTGTTATTGTTGTCAAATAAACAATGTTCCCGCCAATGACATAGTTTGGCGCCAAAACATTCCCGCCAATGACACAATTTGGCGCGAAAGCACAATTTGCCACCAAAAATGAGTAAATCTTTGACAAAAGAATTAGTTTTGCATTCATTCAGTGTTTTTTCTGGTATATGTCAAGGATTATAAGATACTGGCGCCTTTTTGTAAATAAAAAATGGGCATGAAATGAATGTGATTGATTTCACATTGGTTCAGTTCATTCTAGAAGAATGTCTGATGTCAAAAATTGATTTTAATCTTCAACAAAAGAGTTTGTTTTGCATTCTTGTGGCCATATTCTCTTCTATCTGAAAGATTGTAAGATAGTGTTACTGTTTGGTGTGTGAAAATCAGCGAGTAAGAAATGTTATTGTATCTTGATGTACAACGTTGAAGACATAGTATAGTTGATTTTACAATAATGGTTTGATTCAGAAAATTGGCTGAACTTTGACAAAAGATGTATATTTTATTCATGAAGCTATTTCACCTAGTAAACTGAGAATTATCAGAAAACTATCACTGTATAATTATGCAAATGTGATTGCCTGTATACATTGTTTGAGACTTCAAAAGCTTGATTTTGTTGATGAAAATGGATGAAAGCTGCTTTTTCACCTTTGCTTTCCATACTCTTTTTATTTTGTTTTATTTTTGTGAAAATGAATTGTTAGTTAAAACATATAGATATAGATACAGATACAGTTACATAAAGTTTCTTAGAAGATTATCTTCAAAAAAATTAAATCCTCAGTCCTGGAACCCAATATTAGACTTCTTATATCATCTTCCCAAATTGGAAAGTGAAAATAAAGAGCAATCCTACACACAAACATAACATAGGCCTAAGAAATTGGATATTGGTTTTGGGTATCGACCACTTATCTAGAATCAATATCGACCGAATTTTGATTTAAAAAAGACAGTATACTCTTCTCAAAAATCTAATAGAACTCTTCGTTTCGTTGCCAGTATGAAACCAGTAATCATCGATAATTGCAAACGATATACGAAAGCCACTTAACAAACGAAAATATCGATTAGGATCGATATATCGATATTATGCGGTCGACTTACGCAGCAGGACTAAATTGGCGGGAAGAACATACTGTTTATGTGGAAAATGGCGGTCACGAATTCGTATGCGAAATATTGTCGGTTGTGCTTGAATGATTCGGAAGAAATCGAATCAAAAGAGAAAATAATAAAAGAAAGAAAGAAAAAAGTGAGAAAGAGGGAGATAAGTAGTACTGCAGAAGGAAGAATGATAGCCTGCAGCATCAAAGATTTTAGGTTATGTCAGCGTCTGGCTCATGGGAACAAGATTGATTGATTTTGTTTTCTGGCTGGCTCAGGGTAATTTTCGAATGATTTATTTTGAAAATATGCGATTGATTGCTGTTTTACTGGTTGTGTAAATCTTCTTCACTGAACTTGTACAATCTAGCAGACTATTACCTGTCTATTATCGAATCAATCTCCATTGTAGATTCATATTTATTCCATCAATGAGTAGCAACTTATAACTTATGATAGCTGTTAACTATTTTTTATACTATAATTATTTTCTCATCATCTCATTATACATCACCACTTGTCTGATTTGGATTCTCTATTCCTCTTGCTTATAATTTCCTTTAAGTTTGTTTCCTGTAAAAAAAACCCATTCCTCTCAATTTTATTTTTAAATATTAATTTTGCGTTTCCAAGAAACTCCATTGGGAACAAAAACTAAAAATACATATTTTTTCTTAGTACACTCCTCAGAATTGAATGAAATATGAAAGGTAATAATGAAGTTTATTCCTTCAAAGCAGAACAAAATTACAGGAACTAAAGTTGATCACATTATCCAGTATTCGTGGTCAACTTGAAGTTTAAAAAAATAATGTGGATGTTGCCTCACCTTCCAGTATCCCTCACCTCGCTCCAATATGCGGAACTTTCTCTTCTACACAACCTTTCTTTTATCTAAAAATAAAGATGTTCTCGGGGTTACACGCTTCTAGTATAGACATTCACCCTGAGGGTGCTTGCACAGTAGAGCATCATTTATAATCACCATCAGAAAATCAAACACATGCTGTGGAATGGTGTATGAAAGAGTGGAGCAGCCTGAATACCACCATTCCACAACATGAGTTTGATTTCCCGATGGTGATATCAGATGCTCCACTGTGTAAGCACCATAAACGCTGATCCACACGGAGACAAAATGATAAGTTGTGAGTTATTCAGTGATCCAAGTTATTGGTTATTTAAGTTTATTTATTCAAGAGTTTAGTTATTTATTAACTTTTTATGGTAAATTTAACTACTTGCAGACAATTGACTGCAAGTCGTTAAATTTATCATAACAAGTTATGTTAACAACGCAGATCGTTATGAATCAAGACATTCAAGAATTTGGATATTTAGTTATGCAAGCTATTCAATATGTAAGTTATTTTCGAGTAAACAAAAATTTATAATGAATTACTCTTGTTGTGAATGTGAAAACTCACCATATGTGTGTGTGTGTGTGATGTCATTCAGAGGAAACTCTCAATTGTTTCTGAAAAATCACTATAACAGAGGGAAATGGCCATAACACTCACATACAGTATGTATTGACGATTTAATCTGTTTGTAGTTATTACTATAATTATATTACGCAAATAATGACCACAGTCACTGCAAAAGTATTTCATTATCAATTCATGTTAAAATATACAAGTGACAAAGAAAAATGGAACTATGCCACTGTATTTCACATAACGTGTGCTTTACGAAACCCAACTGATTATCATTTAGTGAGTTATTCCAACCTAGTAAACCCCTTGTTGGTAAGGAATTGGCGTTGACTGAAGGGTTGGTAATTTTATTAAAAACTTCCGCAGCTTGTAAAGGCTGCTTATTAATTAAAAAACGAATAATATTGTAAAAATATCAAGCTGATGAAGCCTTTTTTGAGTAAAAGTGTTTCTTTTCCATTCAATTTAAGCCTCACGTGTTGTAAATAATATAGTTATGACAACTGGAGTACTAGTTGAACTTCTTGAAATTAAAATTTGAACTTCTACTTTACTATTGAACTACTGTCTTCTAATTAATATTATGACTATCTATATTATGCCTGTCTATATTATGTCTATCTATATTATGTCAATCTATTTTATGCCTATCTATATTATGTCTATCCATATTATGTCTATCCATATTATGTCTATGTCTATCTATATTATGTCTATCCAAATTAGCCTATGTCTATCTATATCATGTCTATCTATATTATGTCTTCAATTTATGCATATTATAAATATTATTAGGTCTGGAAGGATAACCACATATCGTCTGTAACAAAATGTAGACTGGTTAGAACACTCGTCTTTCCCGTTGCACTGTATGGAGCTGAAGCTTGGACATTGAAGGCGACAGATTTGGCTAAACTGGATGCTTTTGAAATGTGGGTGTGGAGAAGGCTCCTGAGAATCCCGTGGACTGCTCATAGGACCAACCAGTCAATATTGCAAGAGCTGAATATAAAAGAAAGGCTTTCAACCTCAATAAAACAGCGAATTCTAAGGTACTTCGGCCACATAAGTAGGATACCAAACGATAATTTAGAGAAATTGGTTGTGCAGGGAAAGATTGAGGGTGCGAGACCCAGAGGAAGGGCTCCAAAACGATGGCTTGACCAGGTGAAACAGTTCACCGGTATACCTCTAAAGGAAAACGTACAGAATGTGATGGATCGAGACAAGTGGAGGGAAATGACGAGACGCGTAAGTTGATATCATGAGATAAACCATAGGATTGCGACACTTCAGGATTGAAGTAACGAGTGATAGTAGTAGTATAAATATTATTGTCTGATGAATCCAAGAAGCGATCTTGGAAAACTTTAATTCTACTCGCCTAATGGAATTGAAATTAAAAAATTTGGGCACCTAATCGATTTTTAAATCTGCATGACAAACGATCTCATATCAATATTGATAGTTAAACACACATAAGCAAGAGGTCATAGTTCATAGGTCAAGTACTTCAAACTGTCTGGTGAAAAAACCTCTACACAGATATCTGACTAATATTCTGTGAAAAATAATGTAACTTCGACTGTATATAATTGTATCAGTTGTCTATATCTGTTTCTAATGACCGAAACACAGCGAATAAGCGTCTGAAATGTCAAGGCGATTGACCAAGAAGTCACAAGAACAACTCAGAACTCAGGCGTACATATTATTATTTTTTTTCTCCGACTATAATAATGAGTTCTCATTTTAGGTAAAAGCCATTTCGAATTTGGCAATGCAAAGTCGTGCCCTTTGTTTTTGGAGTTCATGAAATTTCCTAATCTCTGTCAATGTCCTTACTTCGCTCTTAGTCTTTCTCTCACTCTCTATTTTCTCTCTCATTCTATCACATTCTTTTTTCTCACTCTTCCTCTCTCTCACTCACTCACACTTTAACTCTCTTTCTCCATCACTTAATTTCACAACAATCTTTTCTTGTTCCTGTATTACGCTTATGAAGATTAAAATTAGACTAAAGTATTTAGCCATTAATACTTCAGGACATGACGTCCTTCAGACATGAAATTAGTGCCTTTTGAATAAAAATTATACATATTTTTTCAAACCTTACTTATCATCAAATGACAGTAAGTAAGTAAGTAAGTACAGAAGAAGAAGAAGAAGAAGAAGAAGAAGAAGAAGAAGAAAGAGAAGGAGAAGAAGAAGGAGAAGGAGAAGGAGAAGATGGAGAAGGAGAAGAAGAAGACGAAGGAGAAGGAGAAGGAGAAGAAGAAGACGAAGAAGAAGGAGAAGGAGAAGGAGAAGGAGAAGAAGAAGACGAAGAAGAAGGAGAAGGAGAAGGAGAAGGAGAAGGAGAAGGAGAAGGAGAAGGAGAAGGAGAAGAAGAAGATGGAGAAGGAGAAGGAGGAGGAGGAGGAGCAGGAGGAGGAGCAGGAGGAGGAGCAGTAGGAGGAGGAGGAGGAGGAGAAGAAGAGGAAGAAGAGGAAGAAGAGGAAGAAGAGGAAGAAGAGGAAGAAGAGGAAGAAGAGGAAGAAGAGGGAGAAGAGGAAGAGGAAAAGAAGTAGAAGAAGATGAAGCGATTGTCTGTGATAATATAGGGCACTATAAGCCCTAGTTGGCTTCGTTTCCTGCAGCCTTTAGGTTCGGATCTCATTCACCCATTCATCTTATTACCCACGCACAAGTCTCCGGACTCATGTGGGCATCATAAGCAACCAAAAAAAACTTCGAAAAAAATCATAACTAAAAACCGTGCGTAGAGCCTAAACTAATTCTGATCCGTGAATAAACTCAGCCATTGGCAATTTCAGACCAATAAAGCCATAATAAGTGCACCACCTGCACCTCCTTAAGCTGATCAGAAAATTCCGATTTTAATTACAAAAATTATTTATCCAGTCCAACATTAACCACGTTTATGAAGCGGAAACACCAATACAATGTCCGCCATTAAGAAAAGTAATTTATCCCGGCCTGAAATAGTTTATTGCGTTCGGGTAATAAAAAACAATAAATAATAACAGTAAAATTGGCAGCCATTAATGTGGCCAATACGCGGAGTAAATTGTTTAATGTAACGGCTAAAGAAAGTACGGCAGTTACTCCGGATTTGAGTGCTAAAGGATAATAATGATTATTGGAAAATAGTGGGGAGACGGCCTTAAAGTTACGACATGTGTATTAATGACAGTTCCCTCCAGTTAATATTTGCGCATTCCGTAGGGCTGTTTAACTGATTGGCGTTTGTAGTGTTAATTGCTGGGTTAATAAAATAAAAATCGTATTTTATTGATTTTAAGACAAAAACTTTTCACTTTCTATTAAATCACAATTTAGTTAATCTTTAAATCTTTCTATTAAATCACAATTTAGTTAATATTTAGAACAGTTAATCCCTCCAGTTAATATCCGTGCATTCCGTATGGCTGTTAATTGATTATCGGCGTTTGTAGTGTTAATTGCTGGATTAATGAAATAAAAATAGTATTTTATTGATTTTAAGACAAAACCCTTTCACTTTCTATGTAGTAGCGAAGATTGTGGAAGATATCCAAAATTAATAATAACACTTGAAGCTGTCACAACCACATTTATTGGAAACAGTTTTTTTCGGAGGATGAAGCCCATATAGGTCTGAGACCTGTGCGTGGGTAACGAGTTGCCCCAAAAATGATATTTCATTGATTTCAAGACACAAATTTTTCACTTTCTATGTAGTGGTGAAGGTCATATTGTGGAAGATATCCAAAATGAATAACACTCGAAGCTGTCAACCACATTTATTGAAAACAGTTTTATTTCGGAGGGTAAAGCCCATATAGGTCTGAGACCTGTGCGTGGGTAACGAGTTGCCCCAAAAATTATATTCCATTGATTTCAAGACACAAATTTTTCACTTTCTATGTAGTGGTGAAGGTCATATTGTGCATGATATCCAAAATTAATAACACTCGAAGCTGTCACAATCACATTTATTGGAAACAGGGTTTTTCGGAGGATGAAGCCCACATAGGTCTGAGACCGGTGCGTGGGTAATAAGTTGCATGATGGTAATTGATGAGTTGGACCTACAGTTTTAGGTAGGTTCCGAACCACCGGGAAGTGATTTTACAGTCAAGAACCGTCTTTTTTTGCTGGCCAATGCAATCGGTCACCCTAAGTAATTTGGTAAAGAGGGAGAAAGTGACTCTGACAGTCTGACCTTCAATGAAGGTCTGTGATTGGTTGAAAGCCAAGACAAGAAACACCCACTGGTGGGAGGAGCAACAAGCAGAAATAAGTGTCAAAATCAGGAAGAAAAAACCGGAAAATCATAGAAACCAAGACACAAGATAATTTTTAATTTCAATTACAAAATTTTTTATCGAAGTTTCTTGTATTTAATATAGGGATTTGAAATGTTATCTATTGCTTGAGGAAAATTTTTTTCTTTTACTACTTTGTGAAATAAGGGGGTTCAAAGTTAAAAAATTTCGGGTTTTGGAGGCCATGGATCTCACCTATGAGTAATTTTAAACTTTAGATAAATTTTCTATAACTGAAAGACACCTTGAGAAATAAAATTAATTTTTTTTATTTCAATCTAACAAATTGTTTTTCTAAAAAAATCTGAAAAATTGGAATTTTTTACAGATTTAAAAAAATGTATTTTGAAAAAACTAATTGCTTGATTAAAGTAAAAAATATGTCATTTTATTTCCTTGAGGTGTCTTTTAAGTTTATCATAAGTTTAAAATCACTTGCAGGTAAGATAATGTTACGAGAGCAAACAAGCAGTTAATCACGCACTTGTTCTATTTATGTCATTCTATTGTTTTCATGGTTGGACGTGACTTCGACATCCTATCTACGTTCTCTTGCTCTTCACATGTCTTTGTCACTCCTATTCTTCAAGTCTTCAACTCTCTCAATCAATTGATTTCTCGAGACTTCTCGTGATTTCTTCAGACTTCTTGAACAATCGAGATCATGCTTCTTGAGGATTCTCGAAGTGTCTGGTGAGCTCCAATTCTTGGAATTATACATCTACAACAGCTATATAAAGGAGTCCACATGAACCAGTTAGTTAGTTTTACAAAAGCTTGCGTGACAGTTACGTTTAAAAACCTGTGTGACAGATTGTAAATAAAGTGCAAGTGTGAAGTTTAGTGTTGCCAGCCTTATTTTAGCTATTAGAGCCCGTAACAACAAGTTGCCATCAAAACAGAAAAATTTTAACTTTGAGTCTCTATAATTCACGAAATAATTTAAGAAAAAACTTTTTGAAAGTCCTAATAACATCCAATACTAAAAACTTAAAAAAAAATCATAAACAAAAACCCTGCACACAGCCTTTTAAATCAGCGTCTGACCATCTTGTAGAAAGTGAACCACTTCCCTTACAAGACCCGATTTGGTATTCACACCCATACACCCATATTTCCTAAACTATCACGCTTTATCACTTTTAATTAGGTGCAATACCTTCTCACATGACGCTGCCACAAGATAAATAATGATGGCAAACAGCTGCTACCAACCTAGCCATGGTTTTATCAAAGTATACCAAGTGTCTCCATGCCAGAAAACTGATATCTCACACTCACTCTCCTCCACCCACACACTCCAACTCTCTCTCCCCTCACTCACAGACACTCTCTCTAACACACTCACACTATCTCTCAACCACTCTCTTCCTCTCGCACATTCTCTCTGTCACCCACTCACTCCCTCTATCACTTTTGCTTTTTCTCTCTTTCTTCTATCTCTTGAAACGTCTCACGGTGGCAAAAGTTATTTATTGACCGCCAACTTCCTTGAAGATATCGAAAAGGCATTTGAGCGTGTTAAGCCGATAAAAACAGGTATGGCACCTTGATGCTGCTTATGATGATGATGATGATGATGATGATGATGATGATGATGATGATGATATGATGATGATTGAGGAGGGGAAGAAGAAGGAGTATAAGAAACAGATGATAGAGAAGAAAAAATAAAAAGAGAAAGAACAAGAATAAGAAGAAAAAGGTGGAGGTGGAGAATGAGAAGTAGAAAAACGATAAAAAGAGAAAAACAAGAACAGGTATAAGAAGAAGAAGAAGAAGAAAGAGAAGAAGAAGGAGGAGGAGAATAAAATAATAATAAGATGAAGGCGGAGGAGAAGTATAAGAAGAAGAAGGTGAAGAAGAATGAGAAGAAAAAACGATAAAAAGAGAAAAAGAAGAACAGGAATAAGAAGAAGAAGATGGTGCAGTTGGAGGGGAAGGATAAGAAGAATAAAAAAAGAAGTAGACGAAGGTAGAGGAGAAGGATAAGGAGAAGAAGGTGAATTAGAATGATAAGAAAAAGAAAAAGAGAAAAAGAAGAACAAGAACAAGAAGAAGATAGATAGATAGATAGATAAATGTCTTTTATTTGTGCACTTTACAAGTAATAAAAGTGCTGTAGAAGAAGAAGGTCGGGGAGAAGGTGGAGAAGAAGAAGAAGGAGAAGAAGAAAAATGAGAAGAAAAAAGAAAATGCTGAAGAATAAGGAGAGGTAGTAGAAGAAATAAAGATAAGATGGAGAATAAAGGAAAAATTCAGGAGGAACAAAAGGAAGTAGGATGAAGAATAAGACGAAGGACTTGTAGAAAAAGAAGAAGAAAAGAAAATGAATAATAAGAATATAAGAATAAGAACAAGAAGAAAAGGAAGAGGAAGGAAGAAGAAGGAGGAGAAAAAGTATAAGGAGGAGGAGAAAAAGTATAAGGAGGAGGAGAAGAAGGAGGTGGAGTACAAGATGGAGAGGAAAAAGAAGAAGAAGATTAAGAATAAGAAGAGCAAACAGGAAGAACAATAAAAAGCAGTATGAAAAATGAAAAGAAGAGGACATCACGGAAGAGGAGGAGGAGGAAGAGGAAGATGAGGAAGAAGAGGAAAAGGAGGAGGAGGAAGAGGAGGAAGAGGAAAAGAAGGAGGAGGAAGAGGAGGAGGAGGAGAAGGAGAATGAGGAGGAGGAGGAAGAGGAGGAAGAGGAGGAGGAAGAGGAGGAGGAGGAGGAAGAGGAGGAGAAAGAGGAGGAGGAAAAGGAGGAGGAAGAGGAGGAGGAAGAGGAGGAGGAAGAGGAGGAGGAAAAGGAGGAGGAGGAGGAGGTGGAGGAAAAGGAGAAAGAAGAGGAGAAAGAAGAGGAGGAGGAAGAGGAGGAGAAGGAGAAGGAGGAGGAGAAGGAGGAGGAGAAGGAGAAGGAGGAAGAGGAGGAGGAAGAGGAGGAGAAGGAGAAGGAGGAGGAGGAGGAGGAGGAGGAGGAAGAGGAGAAGGAGGAGGAGGAATAAGAGGAGGAGGAGGAGGAGAAGGAGGTGGAGGAAGGTAATGAAGAAGATAATTTAAAGGAGAAGAAAAAGAAGAAAGTCATGTAGCGTAGGAGAACTTGTCCCCACACCACATAGAGCGATTGCCAGTTTAAGGAGTTGAAGTTGCAAGGTAAAGGTAAGGAAGGAGCAGGTTATTAAAATTAATAATGTTCCATGTACAGTACAAACCAGCATAGCACGATCAGACTGAGCTGAACCTCGACCCCTTGTTGATCGCAATTCTCGCTTTCCACCTCTTTATCATCACTTCTTTCTTCTCCTCACACAAAGAAAGCATCGTCTCTGTTGTCATGACTGCTATGTGATGATGAAGAGGGTAGGAAGTGGAAAGGGAAGGAGATATTAAGTGGAGAGGGAAGAAGAAGATGAGAGAAAAAGATTCAGAGTGAGGTTATAGAAATATGGAGTGAGAACGTAAGATAGTAAATAGGAGGAAGAACGAAAAAAATGAAAACGAATGATAAAGAAAAGAGTGGTAGAAGGACGTGTTTAAAGAAAATTAAAAGAAAAATGAGGAGGAAAATATATCGAGGTTAAAGTAGGACGAGGAGGGAGAACAATAATAAATTGGGGAAAATGGGGAGGAGATGGAGGAAGAAAAGAAGGAGAATAAGATGAAAATAGGAGAAAACTACTAGTATTAGGAGGAGAAAAGATGTGAAAAGGAGGAGGAGAAAAGATGTTGAAGGGAGGAGGAGAAAGAATAGGAGAAGTATAGAAAGCGGAGAAAATGAGTAACATTAAAAAATAGGGAAATATTTGGGAAAAATTAGTTGAAAAATAGAGGGTGTAAGAAAAAATAAATTTAGAGTTGGAAACTCTCAACTGAAAGTGTAAAAAAAAGGGTAAATCACAAGTAGATGAGAAGGAGAAGAAGAAAAAGAAGAGAAGGAGGTGGAGGAGGAGCCGGAGGGGGAGGAGGAGGAGGAGGACGATGTAGAATAATAATAATAAAATGCTGAAGAGAAAAAAAAATGCTGAAGAATAAGAAGGGTAGCAGGTAGTAGAAGAAAAAGATATATGATGAAGAAGATGGAGGACAAGAGGAAGTAGGATGAAGAATAAGACGAAGAACTCGTAGAAGAAGAAGAAGTGAAGATAAAGAAAAAGTAGAAGATGAATAAAGACTACGAAAGAAATATATTGTAATTGATAAATAAAAAACAAAATTCAATAATAAATAAAAATTGGTGAGTAATTGATAAGTATGGCTAGATA